>CM057101.1:14971829-15571829 GCA_029959045.1 Taenioides sp. WSHXM2023 | reverse complement strand
CCAGCCTGAATAATTGGAGGGTCTGACTGCAGGATTCAGAGCATCTGGCTTAAAATCTGTGTGTAATGGAGACCTCACATTACACTGGCAAATATCCACGAAAAGATATGCTGAGGAATTCTATCAAACTTTTGAGCTGCAGTTCAGTTAAGCAAAAAATTAAAAATACACCCAACTTTTGAGTGGTGGCTGACTCAGAGAAGCATGTGTTCTGAAAGAAAAGCCTGAGTTAGCAGCAGCAACACAGCGCGCGGTACATACGAAGAATCACACATGAAAGCCTTTAGAAAGACAGGCTGCACTCTGCCACAGCCGCTGTCAGCTCCTCTGTGGCCTGGGATTAATGAGGGGCTGAGGGGGTAGGAGCTTCATAACTGCACCAACTGCCAACACATAATCTTTTTCCAATTAACCTACCTGAATGTAGGGGCGAGCGAAGATGAAGTGTAACAAAAAAAGATAAAGCATAACAAAAAAAAAAAATCATCTAGTAGACAGATTTGTCAAGTAGATGAAACAGGTTATGAATTAACAATGATTCTGTCACCAAGAGTGCAGAGCACCTTTTTCCTTTAGATTTCACAAAGAATTGCAAATGACACTCAAGAACCATTAAAAGTAAAAGTTATGTCACTTTTGGTAAATTATCACAAGCATTTGTTTATTTCAAGTGTTAACTTGCTTGCACATTTTCCTTTATAGAGTTGTTTCAGTCTCAATTCTCAGTTACAAAGGCGTGTGTCCTCTGAGGAATTAATTACTAGTTTGATCATGAAAATCTGATTTTGGTAATTATTCAAGTTTAAATGTAGTATGTATCATATACAAAGTAACTTTTAACTGAAATAAATTCATTTTTGGCCTCCATGTAGCAAATTTATCATATGCATAATACAGTTTCTTTTCCAGCCAGTTCTCTATAGTGTCACTGAGCCAGACAAACAGGGAAGCAAATGCACTTGGCCGTCTTTCTGTAGACAGATAGATGAGGAAAGGAAGAGTGGAATAGATGTATTTCCCATAAAGTGTCCTTAGGCTGATTTACAGTCCTAATGCCACTGACAGTATCAGGAGAGACATGTAAAAAACAGAACAATAGAATACATTTTGAAAACATATAAGTGCTCTTACCTGCTTTGACATGGACAGAGTTGATGCTTAGTGATAGGAGTCCCATTATAACCAGGGCAAAACTCCATGGTTCACTTAAACGCAACATATTTCCAAGTATTCCCTTTCAGGTATTTTTCTCTTCTTTTATTCTTGCTCTTGTCTTTCTTTGACAGCACAAGGGTATGTTGCCCCGTGTGCTGCTCTGTTCCCTGTCCTACACTCTTTATGTAGGACGCTGGCCTTTCCACAGCGTATCTCACAACCCCACAGACGTCATTGATTGGTGGAATCTGGCAGGGGCGTTGCTATGGCGACAGCTTTGATTTTTGAAATCTTTCCCCCCCTTTTGGGTGCTACATGGCATTGATCATCCAACATCACCAGGTCTGGCAGGATTGGAATTTTTTCTGGATTTCAAAATAAAAGATTAAAACACCTGATGAGCACTAAACGAACACATACATTTCAAAATAAAATGACCAAAAGAAACACTTTTAGTGGGATTTTGCAATGTTTAGATCAATCTTAAATGTTAAGGCAATGTAATTACTCACTTTATTCCCTTCAAAATTTTAAGAAGGGTTTTCATTTGAAGTAATTAGATGCCTTAATAACTGTGGCTAACTGCAGTCAATCACATTTAATAAACAGATCAAGTGGCAGATTTTGATTCAGGGGCAATTACTGCTCAAAAGCCATGTTAATTTCACTAATGGAAAGCTAATTTCATTGGTGCTAGGTTTTCCCATCAATTAAACATGAGGTAGAGTTTGTGTATTCAAGTACATCAGCATTTTACAAAAGAGGATATTATTGTAA
Source organism: Taenioides sp. WSHXM2023 (assembly GCA_029959045.1). Classification (NCBI taxonomy): domain Eukaryota; kingdom Metazoa; phylum Chordata; class Actinopteri; order Gobiiformes; family Gobiidae; genus Taenioides; species Taenioides sp. WSHXM2023. The sequence continues at coordinate 15,569,897 of CM057101.1, read as the reverse complement.
AATAAAGTTAGTAAAAGATGTAACTGGTAGTGGAATTAAATTTGATGGAGTAGCATAAGTAGTCCATATAGCAGCCTCAGGGTTTGGACAGTTTTTAAAGGCAGCCATTAAAATTACCCCTTTATTTACCACTCAGCACGATCGATCTGCAGGATATAGGTCACTCAATACAGAAATCACTGTTATATCTGAATGTAGTTTTGATTTTGTGCATGCAACAAGGGCATTAGTCCATTACAAAAATGTATGTGAAAATCATTCAATATATGACAATAAAGATCTAGTATGTTTTGAAACAGGTTTATAAGGTCAAAACTGTGCACAAAGACTAACCTGAAGCTGCTCGGAATAACTGGACAGGATCTCAGGAAGCTGCTCTTGTAGACTGCTGCAGAGGGTGACCTGAGCTGGCACACTGTAAAAGAACATAAGAACGTTTAAGGTCACCAGACAAAAGAAACAGATCCAGTATTAACTGATCTTCAACCACATGAACATCGTCATCTTCCATACTTTAATTTGTTATTAAAGGTGAACTATGTGACTTCTTTGTAACCACAGTCACAGAAAGAATGCACGTTTTTGAAGGTATTTTACAAGCATTAAAAAAAACTGTAATTGAACAAATGATAAATATGATTACATTTGTTAAATAAGATATGTCTGTTTAATACCTCACTGTGGAACATTAACGGTAACTGTGTGACTACATGGTGAATATTTTTATATGCACCCCCACAGCCGATAATAATATTTCTATAAATAGGTAAAATCCATACAATATGCCTCCTTGTATTTTTTAATTTATGTATTATTTTATACATGTACACCTTAATGGATAAATAAATTAAGGATAAAATGAAATGTAACAGACATACTAAAGACCCATTAAAGTATAGATTATATGGGGTGTGTGTCCTTCCCTAAGGTCCAATACAGTATTTAATTATCCATCAGGACTAACATGAAAAGTGCTGGATTAGCTCTGCCCACAGCGTGAGATCCATTGAGAGATCGATCAGCCACAGGGGTCGGCATACATACCACTATAAACATGTTAAGCTGGCTGGACTATAGGTGCATAGGTTTACAAAGGTGCCCTCAATGACCCTTTGTACTGCCAATGTCCCTGGGCAAAAACTCAATAGTCAGACCATGTATGTATATGTACATTGTTTAGTATTATTTCCATTACTTAACTAAACATATAACATACCTCCAATAGTGTAACCAATTACCACCACATTATATAGTACACAAATTACACCATCATATATGCAGCATTGTATTTTTCACAATAAATGTCTTATAAACTACAGCCAGTGAATGCTCTGGATCATATTATGTGTTCTTCTAATAGGGCTAATAGTGCCATCTGGGCCATGCTGGTACATTGAGCATCCCCAACCTTTAGTGACTGAGCCAATGAGGAACCTTCAAACTTTTAAGCCTCTTTTATAATATGGTTGTATTAGCATATAGTTCTTGGTCTTTTGGGAACACTTGTCCCACATTAGAGACACCTATAAAAGGAAGAAATTAATTCATTTACTATTGTGTTAACTCCTGCATATTTATGTTGAAGCTGCTTGCTGGCATATTGATTAATATACACTGTCCACATTCAAATAAATAAGTAAATAACTGAAATAAATAAAAATAACAAGATCTAAAGTTTAATTTTGCAGATGCTCCTCTTTAAACGGATGTTCAGTTCATTTCAAGCAGCATTTTTATTCATGACTCTCCTGCCAATACTTTGAAATGGTGATTGCTTCTTTGAAATTCTGGTGTGGAATGTGTTGATGAATCATGTAATAAATAAACAAAATGGCATCAACACATTTTTTGTACATGTTTTTTCAGGGCATTATTATTTTAATGTATATGATTAAGGTTATTTCTATATTTATAAGCATCATCACATTAACCTCAGTGTTACATTGTAATGCAATGGACAAAACTGTTTCATGCTTAGTAGTTTTTGTTTGACCTTACTGAAAAAATAATGTTCCCCAATAATGTTGTTGGGAGTTGGTCGTCAATCTTTTAATAACAACTTAATCCACTAGGGGGCTCTCCAAACTCTCCAGAAGCATAACTCACCGCTCCAGATGATGAGGGGCATTCAGATGTAAAAAAATATCATCAAGCCTCATCAAGTTTTGTTTTTCACTGACACCGCAAGCTAAAGTAATTGGCCAACAATTAATTAGGTTAATGCTCAGTGATGGAAGTAATTAAATCACACATCACGTGACAACTTTTAATCATCAAACACAGAGAACGTATTTAACTCAGTTTGAAGTTCACAACAAGCCATATTATGCACGGATTATTTCAGAAAACGGGCCACTGTGCTCTCTGGGGTGAGTGGGTCTTTTGTTAGGAGTAAGCTGTATGTGGCGCATATAATCTCACTGATATGCAAAGATGGAAACCACCACGCTGGGGTAACGAGAACAAGTGGAAAGTAAGGCAGGAGTTTGCACCTTTCTGTGTGCAGCGGCCATGTAACAAGGGCCAGACTGCGCACTCATTCATTGGATGCGCCGCAAGGAGTTGGTGAGAACATGGTTTAGTTGCTTCACAGCGGGGGGACGGAATAAACAAGCTCTGTTTCAATTTGAATGGACGAGACAAGGCTCTAAAGCTCCCAACAACTGGAAAAATACTTTGCTGCGGAATAAAGGATCGTCATCAAGTAAGATTTAGCTCCCTCACCAGGCATAATTTGTTTGTTTAGTTCGAAAACTAATTCATAAACCTGCTAACCTACAATTAAGACTTTCTTTTTCTATTTTCTGACATTTTGTACGTTTTTGTCCTCTGCAACTTTGTCTTAGCCCTAGACTGTATGGTCATGTATTTGATTAGGGAAACCTGTACATAGTTCTGGTTGTTGTAAAACTAGTTTTGAACTATAACCTGTTGATAATTACAGAAAGTAATAATTTATAAGGGCAGAAAAATAGTTTACACAATAAATTAATATCAACTCTGTCTTTTCAGCTTCCGTATACAGCATCAGGAGTGACAGTATGAGTTCTACAGTTTCTCCCAAAGGATGTGGACCCAGTGTCAGCTCTGTGTACTATAACCTATGTGACCTGACCACTGTTTGGGGGGTTGTAGTTGAGGCTCTAGCGGCAGGTGGCATACTTACCTCAATTATTCTGTTCATCACACTTATGGGCTCCCTATCATTTGTAAGTGACAAGAAACGCAAAGGCATGGTGGCACTGCAAGCTGGTGTTCTTATTTTCATTTTGGGACTATTTGGTCTGACATTTGCATTCATCGTGGGTAAATATTCCACTACCTGCTCAGCTCGGAGATTCCTATTCGGCGTGTTGTTCTCGGGGTGCCTTGCCTGTCTGGTGATGCACGGACTGTGGCTTGCACTGCTAGACAAACATGGTAAAGGTCCCAGAAGTTGGACATTGTGCCTTGGTGCTCTGGGACTTTGGCTGGTGGAAGTCATCATCAATACAGAGTGGCTCATTTTAACTGTAGCCAGAATTCCCACCAACGCTGCCCCATACTTGTCCTGCATCATAACCAACACAGACTTTGTCATGTCCCTTATATACGTCATGGTTTTGCTGTTGGCAGTTGTGGTAATGGCTGCTCCATCTGTCAAACACAAAAACAAGCAATGGCGCACAGACGGAGCCTTCATTCTGCTAACAGGTCTTTTTACATTGGCAATATGGGTGACTTGGATAGTTATGTACCTTTATGGCAATGGGGCTATTGGAGATTCCACATGGGATGACCCAACCTTGGCAGTAGCAGTGGTGTCAAATGCTTGGGTATTCCTCTTCTCTTACACCATCCCAGAAATCTGCCTTTTGGCCAGGGAGAGTCCAGAGCAAGAGCAGCCCCCTGATGGAGAGCACGTCTATCCCGCTCGAAGTCTGGCGTATGACAACATCACCAAAGATGTGGACGAACCAGCACAAAATCTGTACCTGGAAAATAAGGCCTTCTCCATGGACGAATCTCCAGGTATAATATTATTGCTAATGAATTTGATGAGGGTTTACATTTCCAGCCATACAATAGGGACATTCTGTAGTCAACCTCCCTCAATTGCACACATAAAACAATAAACTGGTGATAAAAATGTTCCCACTTAACTCAGTTATGACTGCTTATATATTTATACTGGGACTGTAAATAAATACATGAAAATAATATCTTACATTTTTTTCTACAGAAACATCAAAATCACCGTATGCAGCTTTTAATGGTCAATTAAGAAAGGCCGTCTATCAGCCTACTGAAATAGCTCTTATTGCTAAGGGTCTAACTATGGTAAGTGGCCTTACATTACATATAAATGCTCTACTACATTGTAAAACTGTGGGGGTTTTTTTCTTTAGATGGATCAAGAAATCAAGATCCCAAGAGCCAACACTCCCAGTTTAAATCCAGGAAGTAGTTCGTTGTCTCTTCCATCTCAGGAGTAGCCTGTGCCATTACTGATTTATTCATGTTTTAAAGATGGCAAGCATTTCATTGTTAAGTGGAATAGACCCAGAAGTGTGTGGCCTCTAGAAATGTTTTTGTAAGCAATAGTAAATATTATCATTTGCTACTTGCTAAATTAATTAGTTCCAGTATTTGGAGTATTTTTGGCTTCAAACAATATTTAGCATTTATTAAAATTTATTATTAAAATAGAACAATGTGCTCTTTTGAAGACACAAAGAGGGTACGATGTGACACTATAATTCATGTAAATGTTGCAGGTATAGTGTATGCAAACTGCATCACTCATTTACATGTGTAAATTTTGAAACCAGAAAAGCTAATAAAATTGGTTACTAAAATGACACAATTTAAGTAAGCATCAGATTATGGTTAAATCATTTTAATTCAACCAACCTTTTACACACAATATAATGGGAGTTTTGCAGTGTGTTACCAATAGGATTAGACAGAACAGAATCCTGGAGACTTCTCATCCTGTGCATGAAGCTGTCTTGTGCACATGGTTAAATGACCCTTCAGTACCTCAGGGAAACACCAGTCACTGGCAGCTGGTCCCTTATGATCTGTCACCGGGACAACCGGAGTGGACAAACAGACAGCTGATTATTTAATGGGTCAACTCCAACTAAAGACCAGCTACTGGTCTAAGTATAATAATGATACAGAATATAATATAAATATTTTATGCTTTGTGTAGGACAAAAAGAAGAGTGTTCACAAAATAAATAAAGTGAGTGAAATCTTCAGGGAATTATATATGTGTACATTTGTGTCAGGCATCAGAAACCATTTTAGAGAATGCTGACTTGCATAATTGACTAAACAACATTTTAATATTTGAAATAAAAATATTAATGTTTATTTCCGTCAGCAGTTGAAATTGTGTATGTCTCCTTTGTGATTATCAATTATGCAAAAAACTGCCCTCTACTGGTTAATAACAGGCAGAGTTTATTGCTTTGGACCAATGGCATTTACTTGCCAGCTTAGTGGACTGTCACAAGTTTTTGTTAGCATATTTCGTAGGGATGCAACGATATAACTGTGGCCTCTTGGCCAGGACGCTCTTGGAAAAGAGATTTTTAATCTCAATGAGTCTTTTCCTGGTTAAATAAAGGTTAAATAAAATAAAATAAAAAATAAAATATTCTGTATGATATCGAATCGTTCGATACTGGTCTCACGATTTGATACACGTGTTTGGTCGATATGCACGTGTCCCTTCATGCGCTCTGTGTTGTCATTTATCTTGGTCTGAAAGGGAAACAGTTATAGCAGCGTCCTCCTCAGATGCAGCAAAAAAATAGCTCCATTGGGACTTACAGCTGAAATATTCCAACATAAGTGTAATTTATCTTTCAGTCACTTTTTATTTTATGTTGATAGACCCAGGAATGACAATGATATTAACTTTTAAATACTTTAGAATCGCTTTTGGCTTTACATCGGCTTTAATCATCGCTCATACGCACACGCGACGCAACTCGCGATATAGGTGATCTTTTTCTCAGACTCTCATAAGTTTTAGTGAGAAAACGGTGACACATTTAGTTTGAGCATCCAGAAAGAGGATGGGAGAGCTCAGTGTGTCTGTTAAGAGCACAGACTGTCGCAGGGCAGTGTGGGAGGAGATACTGTTTGTCTCTACTGGAGGAGGCAGAGCCGCACGGACACAGGCGTGTGAACCCAGTGAGAGGAGACACAGACTCAGGAGGAAATGAAATCATCAGATCTTCATCAAAGAAGGAAAAGTTTGATAGTCTAACTCCCCTACCACTATACCTCTACATTAAGAGGAGACTGGCTGGCTATATTATAAAATACAAAACAGTCTGAGAAAGCACTATTCTTATTTTCACTGAATAAAAAATTCTGAGGTGTAAATCATTGAACCAATGAAAACCACATCATTGCATCCCTAATATTTAGCAAAGCAGTTGCCTGTTGATGCAAATAATTTTCCAGTCCATGGTGTTGTTTGTTGTTTGAATAGAGGTTATTGAGTATTGTGAAGATTTCTTTTGTCCTGCAGTTCTTGCTTCTGTTTCTTCATATGCCGATAGGCCTCCACTACTCGCTGTCGCTCTTCCTCAATGATTCTCTGTCTGGCCATTGAGGGCTTGGCTGGATCTGAAGCTACTTTCTGACCAAGCAGTGAATTCAAAAGTAGATCCTTTGGAGACTTCTAACAATTTAAAAGAGAGGAATATTGTTACATTAGTATTTAATAAATACTGAACAAACCATATGTATATTTTAGACACCACCAAGCAGGAGTAAAATGGGTAAAAGTACTACACATAGAGAATAGAGAAAAGCTCACAAGTCATGACAAATCGGTTGAGGCAAAATAATACAATAACGTTTATGTTACTATAGCAAACAAAGCTGATGTTTATAACAGCTCATATTGGTCTACAGACAACTCATACCTGGGATTTGTCCTTAGCTTTTCTGGGCTTGACAGTAAGAGAAGGCGGAGCCATTGAAACTTCACCAAACGGAACATCCTCTATAGATGAAAATATAACATAAAATATTAGCATGAACTGATTCACAAACCTTAGCGCTTGTCACGTGTCCAAGGACATAGGGTGACTAGGAGCTTTGTTGTTTGAGAGTGCTTTAAATTTACAAATAAATGACTAATAATGTATTCATGGAAAAACTTACCTACAAACATTTCTTTTTCCAACTTAGTTTCTTGTTTGTCTAATTTCTTCTGCTGCATCTTCAGTACTCTTTCTTTAGCATACCTGATAGACAAGAAGACAAGTTTGTCCTTGAGTTGAAAGAACAATTCAGATTGCAGACTAACATTGTGTGTGACAGTGGAGCACATGACGACTTACCTCCCACGTGTCACTTTTTGAATGACATATTTGTAAATGACTGCAAGAAAATGATCATTCAAAACACACAGAAAATATTCATACTTACTGCTTCTTTTTCTCACACTTGCCCTTGTTTGCAGGCCTTTCTTGTTGGTCAGGGTCCAGCTCGGGCTTCCGCTCTACTTGGTTTTGGGTCAGAAAGAGGATATGTCTGGTGGTTGCTTCCATTCGCTGCAAATAAGCTTTCTCACTCTCCTCCTTCCTCCTTCTGAAGTGTGGAACAGGTATATCTCCCTCACCCGCTTGTGTGCTTTTGAACTGTGAGGCTGAAACAATACGTATATGATAATCAATTGCAGTTCAAGATCTAGTACCACATTGACCCATCTAACAGCAGCCTACCTTGTTTCAGCTTTTTCTTTTTACGTGCTCCCACCTTTAATTGTTCTTTACTCCTCATAATCTCTCTAAGTCTGAAAGGAATTTGTTCCATGTGGTCCTCTTTAGCTTTCTTGGCAGCTTGTTTCATCTTTTTACTGCAATACAGTACACATTTCAAACAATTACTTCAAATGTGCATACTATGCAGGACTATTACACGTGCATATAATCAGATCACAGGCAAGCTGATGTTAAAGCTGCATGGGACTCCTATGACAACAAACAGTGGCTAACAGCTAATCTTACAGCTAGCATACCATTCTTTTTATACTTACCCTAATGGCTTCGATGTTTTGTCACCAATGACTTTTTTGTTCTTATTCTTCCCCATTTTCTTCTATCTTTCCAATAAATGTACACAGTTTTACATAAACATTAAACACGTGGGTTAGCGTTGGAGAGCTACCGCTGAACACAACTTCCGGCATCCACAATCACGTGTGATGTCTTACTCTACACATTTTAGAGATCAAACGCTGCGCTCTGCACATAGGCTGCCTAACTTCATTTGACTTCTGTTTGTAAGAATATTAAATATTAGGCTCCGTGTCACCGTTGTTAAAAGGCCTTTTGGGATGACTTGGAAAAACTTAATTTCTATTCCAATTGACACAGACGATCTTTACGCAGTGTCTTTTAGTTGCATTTTCCGTTATGAACACTTGGTGTCAGTGTTGAGTTGTAATTACAACCTTATGCGGTACTAGTGCGATTTATTTTCTAAATTATATCCTTAGATTAAATGAACTGCATCGGAATCTGAACAGCTTCATCTTGGCAATACATGTATTAACCCTTTACGACTCCCTTGTCCCCTAAAACGCGTCCCTAAAATGACCCCCAATTTAAACTGAAGCTCTTTCTGAAGCCTTAATGGATGAGCTCTTTCTGAAACCTAGACTCTACAGTTTGGCCTCTAACTATCATTATGGGAATCATCTTTTGCTGGAATGGCCCATCTTCCTGTCCATGAAGGCCCTTTAATGTTCAAACATCTTAAATGCTGTTACTAATTTAATATTTAACATGAAAGCATGCACAAGCAGATTCATTCATTATAGGTCATAGCTGTAGAGATTGTTAGATACAACAAATTTTGGTTTAGGTTAGTGGCCTTTACAAACAAATAAAATAAGTTTACCTAAAATCTTTATGGTGTATCCTATTTCAAACTGTCATGATTTGTTGACTTTATTTCCCAATATCGAGGTTCTCAAATGTTCTGAATGTGTCATAAAACAAGCAAGGCTGTAAAACTAGTGTTCCTGTCCATAGACACAATGGGGTTTAATGGCTGCACGTGCTGTTGTCATATGGGTAATTCTTGTGTAGATTATGAAGACAATGTAGAACCAGGAGAGCTGCTGTGTCTTGTGTGAGGCACACGAGAGAAGGATTACCCTGAGGTATTTAATACGCTTCAATCTGAGAAACTGCTGATGACAGGAGAAATGGGTCTGCTGGCGTCTTCCTCAGGGAAAGCCTGCATATACAGGTAATAGAAGAAGAGGCAAGAATGACTGAGGGAGGGACACTGTGGCGCTGTCTTCACATAACAGCCTTAACTATTGCCAGTGGTGTGTAGAATCCCTCAGTCATCCAGGCAGAATCCATAGCAAAAGGAGAAATTCAATTTGTCAACTGGACAAAAGTTTATTTGGTCGAATACGTTTCGCAGCTCATCCAAGCTGCTTCTTCAGTTCTGGTCAGACGCTGGTGGACACTGCCTTATATCTGCCTGTTTACTCCATTCAGTGTAGTGAAGACTGCAGTGAGCGCTACATTGGAGAACAAAACAGCCACTTCACAAGACGATGTACCAGCACAGACGGGAGAGCCAGAGTGGACCTCAGTCTGCCGTACATCTCCACCTAAAAGCCACGGGCCACTCCTTTGAGGACAGTGAGGTTCAGATCTTCAGCCAGAGAAAAGAACTGGTTTGAGAGGGGAGTTAAAGAGGCTATTTTTGTCAAGAAAGAGAATCCTTCCTTGAACAGAAATGGAGGTCTCAGACATCATTTGTCTCCCATTTATAACTCTATCCTCAAACCTAAATCAAAACAAGCAGAGAAAACAACGGGACGAGCCAGGACATGTCCAGAGGTGTGAAAACACCCATCATGACCCTGAATGTTTATGTTAACAAGACCCCACACCCCACTTCCACTGCATATTTAATAGGCCTACCAATCTTTTCCTTCTTTGATGAAGATTTGATGATTTCCTTTCCTCCTGAGTCTGTGTCTCCTCTCACTGGGTTCACACGCCTGTGTCCGTGCGGCTCTGCCTCCTCCAGCAGAGACAGACAGTATCTCCTCCCACACTGCCCTGCGACAGTCTGTGCTCTTAACAGACACACTGAGCTCTCCCATCCTCTTTCTGGACACTCAAACTATGTTATATTACATAGAAATGTCTCAACGGACTGTTTTCTCACTAAAACTTATGAGAGTTCGAGAAAAAGATCACGTATATCGCGTTGCGTGTGCGTATGAGCGATGATTAAAGCCGATGTAAAGCCAAAAGCGATCCTAAAGTATTTAAAAGTTAATATCATTGTCATTCCTGGGTCTATCAACATAAAATAAAAAGTGACTGAAAGATAAATTCCACCTCTATTAGAATATTTCAGCTGTAAGTCCCAATGGTGCTGTTTTCTTGCTGCATCTGAGGAGGACGCTGCCATAATTGTTTCCCTTTCAGACCAAAATAAATGACAACACAGAGCGCATGAAGGGACACGTGCATATCGACCAAACACATGTATCGAATCGTGAGACCAGTATCGAACAATTCGATATCATAACAAATATAAATACATTGCTGTGTATGTGTGCAATGTGAAAGGGCTGCACATGTTACAGACTGCACAACATCCTCAGACTGTGTCATAATCCCTGCACAGGTAGAGTATAAAAGAGCTTCAGGACTTAGCATTTCATGAGGGACTCTACAGATGACTGATCCTGCAACACAAGGGGTAAGTATCACTATTCAGTCTGATGTTTAGCTGTATTTATTTACCAACAGGCACTTCATAAATCGCATTTATTTGCAGACTGTTGTATTGTGTCAAATTCATTGATTCATCAGCATATGTAACAAAACTTTAATACATAATTTAAGTATTTCATTATTTCTTTCATTAATAGTAACATGTATCATTTCATATTTTTTTTAAGATTCTTAAAAAATTCGGTCATGTGGACTTAATTTGTAATGCCCATCTGAGATTAAGGGATTTGATGTGATGTTGAAGTTTGTAAACGTCACTGTAGTCACACTACTTAGAATCTGTGTGTGATTAATACATTGTAAATGTTAGTCTTTGGTCATGAAAAAATATATTTTTGAAGTGAAAAATGAAATCTGTATATGATTCTTCTCTCCATATCTAAGGCAAACAACATGAGTTTGAATGTGCCCAAAGATGATTCAAAAACAGGAACTAAAGTCCCCCTCAGGGCCACAGGTCCTGGATCCCCCCGAAAGGTGGCTCCCAAGTTCAAACAGAGGAATACCCGTCAGTTCAAAAGCAAGCCCCCTAAAAGAGGTGTCATTGGGTATGTCTAAACTTGTGCTGTTTGATCACATTTTGTGCATTGTTTTCCAATCCAATCCACTTTATTTGTATAGTAGATTTTATAAACAGTAACGTGTCTAAAGTGAAAAGTTTTAAAGGTAGTTTGTTCTTTTTAGTTTTGGTGAGGAAATCCCTGGAATGGAAGGTCTGGGAATTGGTAAGTGCCAAAATGCTCTTTTTTCCACAAACTATTAAACATCTCAACATCGTAAAGTTGAATGTTTGTTTTCTCTCTCAGACATCACTGTGATCTGCCCATGGGAGGCCTACAGTCATCTAGAGCTGCATGAGCTTGCACAGTACGGCATCATTTGAATCTCGCCACTTGATCTTCAATTTAGTTCAGTAAATTTTTGTTTGTTTTACCAAATTGTGTCTTAAAATGTTGAAGATCCCTTACTAACAGCACATGCATCTTTACAATTGTACAGCTGTCACCAACAGAAATATTTTCAGCAATGTAGTAAGTAATTCATAGTCATCATCTGCTTCACCAAACGTACTGTATATTGCACCTGAATTAAGCATATTTATTTGAGTTAATAAATAATGTATTTAGTATTTTTTCAAGACAGAAACATAATGAGTTTTTCTTAATAACATGTATTTCAGGATTGACAAAGCCACAAGTTTTGTCATGGTAAAACTGTCCACATTCAAAATCTGTGAAAGTAAGAACACAGATACATTTCACAATCCTGGCATGTAGTAGTTCCTTGCATAGGACTTGTGCCAATGAATACTCTCGATCAGTCGTGTAGTGATAAACAGAGCCACCATTTGGGCTCCCAGTACTACAATGGCCACAGTCCCGATGAGGCCTTCGTGTTGTTCGATCCAGCGAGATATGCCTCCCAGACACCCCCCCAGGAAGATCACGCTCTGGGCCGTGAACTCGTCCAGCGTCTGCGCCCCCACCCCGCACTGAGAGTTCCACACAGTCCCATTCTCCAAGGGGTCCACACAGCAGGTCGCAGGTACACCACAGGCCAGCACACCGGGCGCAGAGCAGTTGTAATATCTATAGGGAAAATTAACAGTATTAGAAAAGAAAAAAAACAGATACACAATGTGACGTTTTGGGGTCAAGTCCTTCATCAGACTTTACCCCAAAAAGTCACATTCTGGTGCTATTAAAATGATAAAAAAATTGTCTGTTTTTCCTTTTTACATTTTTTGTCTTTGGACCCAGTACACAGTCTCAATTTTTATCAGATGTGCATGTCTTTATCTACCAGTAGAAAACTAAATTTTAACTTAAACTTAATTCTGATCCCAGGGAAAAGGTCAGCACTTTTTTATTTAGCACAAGGTACAATGATATACAAGTCCCATAGAGTGAACTATGTTTATCTTGTTTATCACCTGAAAAAAAATCCTTGCCATATCCATATTATTATCACATTTTATGAAATTTAATATAAATTTAAACATCTAATAACAGTAGTTTCTTTTATTTTATGTGGTCTATATCCTTCTAGTTCCAATGGAGGTCAAGAGAGATCTAAAAATGTCCAGGAAAGATCCAAAATACTTTTTTTCTCAAAACTATACCTGCTCAAATGAGTATCTAGTTTTGAAACTGATTTCTACTGATTCAATCCTTACATACTGCATATGCTTTATTTTACAATCTGACCATTCTGCCCAGCTCCACTTCGGTCTCTATTCAAGAATGTGAGTAATCGTCATTCCTTTCCAGTACAGAGATCACAACTTGGCTGGATTTTCCTTCACTTGCTGAAATACTAGTGACTATATTACAGAAATATTACAGCGGGCACTATTTTGTACTACTCTGACAAATTACATTGGAATTAATTATATACCATTATCACAATAACAAAACTAAAGCATCTGTTTACTTCCAACACAGTTTTAATTCTAGATGTTCATTTATAATCTTTCTAAAGATGATTGAATAGTTGGGACATTAAACAGTTCATAATGGTAATGGTAGAGTGGGGAGAGACATTCATTAAACTGAACTGAAGGCGGGACCTCACAATGCCGAGGCTGGCACAATCAGAGAGTATGGAAGTTAGCAATCAAACCTCTTGGTAAACATCTAACTTACCCACAAGGCATATTAACTAACCCCCCTTTAGTCTGTTTTTACTCACATGTTAATCTCCCAGTCGCGGTATGTGTCTGCCCCACAGCACTGCAGGTTGGTCTGTATCTCGTCCACTATAAACCTCAGATCCAGATCGTCCTGGTACCGCCCCATAGCTGCCAGCATCCCAGATCGTAGGTACTCCCCAATCTGATCCTGTAGACTATACGCTAAAATGGCCACCACCGCCTGAGCTGCGATGAGGGCCAAAACCATTGTAGAAAAGACCTTGAGTAAGCAGCTGTTTTCTCTTAGGGCACCCACACATCCGGTGAGACAAAGCACGAACAGCAGGAGCCCTACACAAACTAACACCAGCATTGGGTCCGTTCCTATGCTTCCAATCTTCTCTTGTGCGAATGACTCTTTGCTCACGAGGCCCCACATGCCCAAACCAAGCACAATAAGGGCTAGGACGGTGAACAGAAGGTTGCAAAAGAAAAGAAAATATTTCAAAAAGTAGTCCATTGCAGAGTAACGATGAAAGGATTGAATTTTTGTGTTTCTAGTATTCTGTCCATTCTTAGTCCCTTCTTGGTTTGTGTTGTTCTGGGAATCCTCCTCAATATCGCCATTTGCTGGACCTGCCTTAAAACACAAAGTAAGGAATTATTAGAAATATGCAAAACACATACAAAAAACGAAATACTTTGATATTTACTTTTGGCAGGAGTGGACTGGTCTCATTCTCAGTGAACTCTCCCGTCTGCCAAGGAAAAGTGATTTTTCTTGTAAACTTCCACATGGTTTCTGCTTAAGTGAGATGTGTATCCCTTTACAGTAGCAGGAGGAATACCAGTGGGATGAATGCAGTACATAAGGATAACATTTACTACGCAGGAGGCAGTGAGCATGTGAGCGGAGTGTAGTGATGGAGCACTGTGGCTTCTGGCTGCGGGCTGTGGGATTTCAGCATCATGTGAGAGTCACAGTGTAGAGGATTAGATATTGCTCCAATGCACTCCAGTTTAAGAAAAGTTTAACAGGGGAAGGGACTGTACTGTTCAACAATTTTACATATTTTATTACACACAGTGGTTACATCATCACTACCCGTATCATTGCGATCTTTTGTAATATTTAGTTAATATAATGAACTGCATAATCTGTAGTATGTTACTTTTTAAATTCAACAATTGAACAGTTATATTTTGGAAATGTTGTAAAAATGTGTATCATTATAAATACAGCTATTATTAGGGCAAATTTATCATTTTCAATTTTCTTTCTAATTCAGTATATTCAGTCACCTTGTCCAAATAGAGAGGGTTGTGTCAAGAAGAGCCTGTGATATAAGAATTATAGTCAAACAAACCAAGCGAGGCAGAAGAAATGTACTAACTCAAGCTTTATAAAATAATCAGTATATACCTCCATAAAGTTTAACTGAATTCAGAAGTACTTACTCTAGTGTACCTCGTCCTATATTTCTGTATGGGTATATCACGTGTACTTGTGACAGGCTCTGGTCCAGCTATGATGAGATGGAATTTATTGGGTAATTTGAAAAACATATTTTCCACATGTATCCTCCACAGGTCTGCTCTGGTATGTTCAGTGGAAACACTGTGATGAAGAAAAATGCTTCCTGGGCCCCTGCGCTCTTTCAGGTGAGACAATAAAGAGCCGCATAAAACCTGCTAGATGCAATGCTATGTTGTGACCATTGGGGGGAACCAGAAAGACAGATGCATTAATTTCATCTTATTAAAGATTTCATTTAAAAGAACATGCTATTTGTTTAGGTGTCATGGTTAAACATGTAATATAATACTACATATAAGATAAGATAAGATAAGACTTTATTGATCTCACAGAGGAGAAATTCACTCGTGACTGAAGCTCACAGTCAGGGGACAGTATAGTGCAAAAAGTTGTGAAAAATTGTGCAAACACTCAGAACAATAAGTAAATAAAAAATAAAAATCACAATAAATATTAACATATTTACAACATCAGGTAGCTCT
The DNA here is from genome assembly GCA_029959045.1 of Taenioides sp. WSHXM2023. Lineage (NCBI taxonomy): Eukaryota > Metazoa > Chordata > Actinopteri > Gobiiformes > Gobiidae > Taenioides > Taenioides sp. WSHXM2023. The sequence continues at coordinate 15,554,456 of CM057101.1, read as the reverse complement.
TATGTACAGGGAGTGAAAGAAATGTAAATATATAATAAAACATATCTCTTATGTAATATATATATATATATATATATATATATGTAAAAGAATACAAATATACAAATATATAAATATATAATCTGAGGACAGTGGAGGCGGTTACTGACGAGGTGACATGGTTACAGGTTATTGCACGGGCTATTGCACAGGTTATTGCACAGGTTATTGTAAGTGTTAAACAGTGGAGTTGTACAGTCTGACAGCAGTGGGGATGAAGGACCTGCGGTAGCGTTCCTTCTTGCACTGAGGGTGCCTCAGTCGGCCGCTGAAGGTGCTGCTCAGTTCCTCTACAGTCCGGTGCAGAGGGTGAGAGGTGTCGGCCATGATGGATGTGAGTTTGGCTAGCACCCTCCTCTCACCCACCTCCTCCACAGACTCCAGAGGACAGCCCAGGACAGAGCTGGCCCTCCTGACTAGTTTGTTCAGTCTTTTCCTGTCCCGCTCTGTACTGCTCGGGGCCCAGCAGACAACAGGAAATGACTAAAGTCCATGCAAAGTATAACTACGCAGTTCAAAGTACTTGTGTACATATAGGAGAACATGAAGCGCAGCAGATTCAATAGAACACATAAGGAGTTCTCATTTTGGCGTCGACTGGTCTCTTTTTTTGACAGTATTGGTTTTTACTGCACAGAAGCCAGCTCATATTTCTGTCCCATTCACAGTGGCTTTACTCCTCCACATTTAACATAGCTATATCTTTATCTTTACCCTATCATAATTTGACAAATTGTCAGTACTTACAACTTAAGCTGCAAACATACTGATATTCATCTTGTTTATCACAGACAGAGAATGCTTAATGCCCAAGAGTCAAATCTGGTGCAGATGTATGGGACATTTGCCCACTCGAACTCACCTCAGACAGCGCAAATATCAAGACACTGCAGATAAGCAAAGAATTTATCATCAACATCTATCTCCAAATCAATGGATAATCAATTTCAGCAAGGTCTAATTGTGACATAAGATGTTTTATTTTTATTTAGGAGACAAATATACCCTATTGCACAAGACTGGCCAACAATGGTCAAACTCACAATGGAAAAGCAATATTTATGGTTGGGAAAAAACATGTGTGCATCAAAACAGAGGTTTGGATCTACAACAAAATATATTAATTATGGGATGTAATGTAAGCTATTCCAAAGATATAATACATTGTATACATTAAGTATGCACTCAAACTTTTTTGGTGGATGGTCCATTATCTGCTGGTTGCCGTGGAAATGTTATTATTTTTTCTGGATTGTTCCACAGTATGCCATTTAATTGATCTCCAACTCACAACACAAGTGACACCAAGCAGGCCAAGTTATAGGTCACATCTGTGGAGAGGCTAGCCCGCTCACAGTAAAAACCAAACTCGCATTGCACTAAAATACAAATCCAGTCTAATTAACACGATCCCTGTGTGTCAAGTGCATTTTGTTATTGTGAAGCTTGTAGGATTAGATCACCAATGACTGATTTAGAGCCACAAGAGGCCTGCCCTGTGATGGTCCAGATGCAGAGCACATTGTATTACAGTAGGCAGTAAGAATGCTCCCCTGGAAACAACATCAAACACCTTCACTGGATCAGGACCCATACAAGTTGCAGTTGCCACACACCATTCATCAAATGCATCTACATTTGATGAATGGTAATACATAGATTACAGAAACCCCCTTTGGACTATATATTTAGATACTGATCACAGACAGAAGTAATGTGCAAATGTGACAGACCTTTTATTTTAAAGGAGGCGTATGTGTTACCGCCTTTCTTGAGGTGGGAGGTGCAGGACAATGTGCTATAAGAGAGCTGAAGTCCAATATTTCCATGTGACATTGTCAATGGAATAGTGTGGGATACTGAATTTGGAGAAGTCTGCATACTTAAGGTAAGAGTAAGCTTTGAATGCTTTTGGTATGGAATGCTTTGTATAGGTAATACCATTTAATCAGTATGTCACATTGTAATACAATCCCTATTTAAATATTCTTATTCAATTTTGGAATAAACATACTGAAAGAAAAGACTGATATGTTAATAGATTTTTTTCTTCCCACTCCTTTTAGAGCTTAAATATAAAAAAAAAATATGTGAAATGTACATTAACAAGTGTTAAGTGTACTGGATACTTCTTGTGTTCATTATCTGCACGGAATAAATAAATAAATAAAATATTCTCCTCTTCTAATGGTTCTGATTAGAGGATGATTGGTAATGGTTAACCGGTAATGATTCTATGTTTTATTATCAAAGGATGTTGAAACTTGTGATCCTGACATGGTTCATCACAATTTGTGTATCCCAGAGATGGCCACAAGAGACTAAAGGTGATTTTTTTTTGCAAATTATTATTTCTATATTCAGATCATCTTAGCCGTCTCCTTTTTGCATTTCTAATTCAGGAAAGACATGCTCAAATTTGACTCAAGTGTTGGACAACTGGAGGTTTGCAATTGTAACACATGTCAAGGACATGCTGATACATGACCACGTCTCTGTTCTGCCTGAGTACAGTCGGTGAGTTGGATCTATATTTTTATGACACAAAGGATTACGTTACAATGGGACTTTTACATTAGAAAAGTGCTTTATAAATAACAACATTATCGAGTTTGCCAAAAACTTAATGAAAAACATCTTGTACTCAAATTTCTACATGATGATGGTGAAATTGTATTGCGTAATAGCTTTGACTCAGAAAACAGAAAAATAATTATACGTCACTTAAGGCATCTGTGTTCAATTTATTTTTATTTTGTCTATAATATTATGACCCAAAATCAAAACCTTTCATCCCCCACACCCTTTACATGTTTGTTTCCAGGATTGAGCCTCTGTCTCTTGCCCTTGGGGACCTATACACACAGTTTAACAGACTTAAAGAGGAGCTAAGGGAACTCACGGCCAATGTTGACAAAGTGGAAAGTGTTGTGGATGAAATCAGACATGGCCAACTCCTTCCCGGACGGAAGGGCCCTCCCAGCATTGGACTGAGACTGCAAATGAGGGCTCGAGCCAGGCCTGGGGCTGGAACTCTGCTGAGGAGAGCAAGGAAAAGAGGCACCCATACAGATTAGATGAGCGTATCAGAAAAGTCAGAAAAGCTATATGAGAGTCCTGAAAAGCGTTATATAAAAAAATGCATTATATGCATGTGTTATTTATAAAATATACTCATATCCATACAGATAATGTATAAAATCTGGAGGGTGAAATGTGAACAAAGCCACCTCACGATGGCAGCATTTGTGGTCCCTAATATCATTACACAACAACATTAAAGTTTGTCCAATGTTCTTGGTGGTATCTGGATGACTGTCAAAACACATGACTGACTTTACCATCATTTGGAAACTGCAACATATCACATAATTGTCTATATCTGCTTAAAATTCTATTGACTTACGGCTTTACGTCCCCACGTTGGATCCATTGATAGACGCTTTTGGTGCATCTCCAGATGAGTTCTGCAACACAGATGATGAACATGTTTTGTTAGAACAGCTTTGACCTGGACACAGGAAACAGGCACTGTTGTTTTCAGCTTGAGTATTGAAAACATGAATAAAATATGTTTTTTCTATATCAACGACACATATAATAAAAGACACCTGAACTTGTCATAACTCCATTAGATTACAGGTGCATTTTAATGTCCAATAACCATTTTAAAAATGTAAAAAGCAATTTAGAGGGGAGTCACGAGGTTTACTCTAAATTTAAAGCAATGCTGCCCTCTAGCGGACAAAGACTTTAAACTCTTCTAATTACAAAGTATAGCAACATCTTTAAAGAAGACTCACAGTTTTGTTAATATGTAGCTACAATATGATAATTCATAAATTCAGATTTAGTCATTGAAAAATTCATCATCGTGTGGTCACAACGTGACACCAAACCAATCAAAATCCTTCTCAAATGTTGCAGTCAAAACCGGTATTTATGTCGGCTATCGGCCAGAAAGCAAACAGGCTACTAATTAATTGCATATTACATGAACAACAGTGTACATTAGAAAAGTTTTTTTTTTTTTCTCTCTCTCTCTCTCTCTAATAGATGACAAATGCAACTCACCAAAAATAATTTGGACACGCTTGCGTAAATTGTCCAGCAGTAAGCGGAAGTACGCACGATTTTGTTTTTAAAATTAAAATTAGAGCTGAGAAAATGTATAAAACTACATTTTATTTTGAAATTGCTATTTGAAAAAAGTCTGGAAGTTCATTCAATTTGACAATGGTGCAGTTTGTCGCTTAGTCCTTTTGAGGCAAACCCAACGTGTACTAATGCGCATCGGTGACCGAGGTTCTTCAGTGAAATATTTCTTTATTAATTCTGACACGTGAGAGGACAAGGTGTCAAGGAAAATGGAACCCGCTGTTTTCATGTTTCTGCTCACCAGCTGATGCGTACAAGATTTTTGTGGCTCTCTAAAAGGTGGGATGGAAGAAAACGCTGCGTGCCCAATCACCATTCTGTTATTCTGTCAAAAAGGCGCGCTCAAAACTGGAATTTTATTTTGACCTTTTTCTGTCCAGGCTACAGCTGTCTTCTCCGACGCGCCGAGGAGGAGGAGGATGCTCTATGCCCCACATGTGATTGTCATGTCTTCAGCCTTTTTCAATCCCAGCTTTGCCTTCAGCTCCCACTTTGAAACAGGTAATCACAAACAGTCCAAAAGAAAGCCAGTTTATTCGCTGTATCTTTTTGGTGCCAATGCTGTTAAGCCTACCTCTGTGTAGTGTCATGGTTTTAGTCAGCAGCAGTCATTGTTCCCAGCTCCTATATGGCATGTATGTAGAAAAACATCACTGATAAAGAGGCATTTTCCCTGTGTTTGCGCGTATCTGTGCTCTTCTACATGAATGCCAGCTCTCTGCATGTGAACAATATGTACTTGGAATTGCAATGCATGTCTTTGTAAAGGGGTGACCTTCTGACAGCATACATGGTTGTGTTGTGTGGTGATAAGGCTATTAGGTCTAAATCTTATGGTTGTCTCTGTTTGATATTATCCTTGTTGCAGGCAAAGGGTATTCCAGGTACTACTGCTGCAGTGCTACAGGACCACAGTGCAAGAAGGCATGATTGCATTGACACACACAGGGAGGACTTGAATTAAGACAGAATAAATAAGCGTGTGTGAGTGTAAACAGGAATGAGAGAGTTCCCGCACAGGCTGCAGTGTGCCTAGCATACCAATGACACCAAGCCCAGCATACCTCTCCAATTACAGCCTCTATCTGTTCCCTGCACACTTGTACGGTCTCAGGGATTTTTGATATGCTGCTGTCCGGGTTCCTCACCATCATCTACTCCAATTGTCAGCAGCTGACAGTTACTTATTTGCTGAAAAATCTAATGAAATGTCATTTAACAGGATAAAACAGTCAACCACTCAAAACACCAGCTGCCTCACTTCAAATTGGCTTTTGTATGCATATAACAGAACAATATTAATTATGCAATGTCTTATAACCTTCCCAATAAACCTATGCCAAGAGATATGGCCATAGCTTAGTGCAATGGTTCTCAACCTTTTTTCTTGAAGCCCCCCTTGCCTGTGTCCAAGACAAGCCAGGCCCCCCTAACTCCAAATCCTACCTGCATATACGCACTAAAAGAAAAAAGTGATTAACTACAAACTTTTATTTGCACAAATTCTTCCTTAAATGTTATCAAGTGTATCTAACACACACACAGTTTAATTTTTGACAGCCAAACAGAATAGGTATACCCCATTACAACAGAAAAATAATGACTCATTGTTAAGATATATCAGTATCTATATGGCTTTCTTTTCTTCTGTGTCACCAGGTGTATAAAATGTTCAGAAATAATAGCTGCAAGGACATTTAACTATGAATTACCTAGGCTGAATTACCTGCCCGCTAGCTGACCTGAGGATTGCCTGCGCAAGTTCAGGTCAGAGGTAATAAATACCTTAATGAATTTAAATGTGGACCAAAAATATGTTTTAATTTGAATTACACCGAATTTTGATTAGGCTATTGGGTGTGTTGTTGGGATTCTATAATTTGAATGTGCACAAATATAATTTTGGTAAAGTCACAACCTTAACGCAGACGAAATTGGGCGGACCCCCTGCGATCTCTAGCGCCCCCCTTGGGGGGGCCCGGACCCCAGGTTGAGAACCACTGGCTTAGTGTATGATTGGACATAATAGGAGATGTTAACTGTCTGTGCAGGGATTTCAGATATCCCTGTGTCTGTCTTCTTCCATTCTCTTCAGCAGTAGTTGCCAGTTTATGTTGCCTTGTGTTATAGCAGTGTAATTTAACTAAGGAGCACTCAACCGATCTAAACATCATTTGTGTTGCTTTGCTGCATATTCACTTTTTTATAGGAAAAAGCTAAATTAGGTGGTTTGCACTTTTAAGCAAACACTCTACTTCAGTTCTCCTTGATAATATGAGTGCAATTCTTGACCCTTTATTGTCAAAAGGGAGTGCTGCCAATTTTGGTCAGATTTAAGCAGCAGTAACAGAAGCCATAATGTGTCTCTTGTGGACATTTTCCTGTGTGCTGCAATATGATACCACTGGTCATTGGTCACTGGTCTGGGTATCATTTAATTTAAAGCAACACACCATCTATAATTGAATGCTGTCTTTTTTACTGCAACCTTTATTTTTCATAGATTAAAACATCTGTAGTTCTTTATAGAATTTATGTTTTGAGTTTTATGGGAGGAGATATGGAGACTGATAACAGCTTATGTCATAGCGATTTAAATTGCAGCCAAGTGCAAGATGTCACCAATAATCTGATACATTCCTGTAATAGGACAGAGAAGTAATGTTGCCTAGGTGACAGAAAGGGGTGTGTCGGAAGGGACCAATCATTCCTCTATTGTTCAAACAGCAGGGGCACAGAAAACCCAATTATAGCCTACTCACATCTATATTTACAAACCTGCAACATTTCACATGGTTTTAATAGTAGCAGTCCTTTTACTCATTCTCTCGTACTGGGGGCTAGTCGGGTACAACATGTGCTCACCACTGTGACATGTGTTCACACATTTGCAGACGAATGAACAAGGAAGGAAGAGGAGGCCGCTGCTGTTGTCTTGTGGTCCTTATGTAAGACCTCCACATGGATGACCAGCTCTGTGCTCACATGTGGGGTGGGGTTCTGCATCACTTATGATTATTTTCACTTCACACCTGGTACCGGTGTGTTCAGCACCAAGGACAGCTCCCAAGTTATCAAGGCGTCTTAACAGGTGACATAACATAATGGGAAGTAACTTAAAGTAGTGCTACGTATTTGAAGTGTGGACTGATGTGTATTATAATGTTGATTTTACAATGACAAGGGGCTGGTGTAGATCTGCTTTTGTGGTGTAGTTAGAAACCTTGTCTCGTCCTTTTATAGATTTTGATTTTGACCTAATTTAAAATCTGTTAGTCCTTGTGTAGACCAGGTTTAATTGTTCTGATTTAAAGGTGGATAATGTAACTTTTCTGCTATGTTTGTGTGTGCGCGTGCGGGGGATCTGCCATAGGCTTCTCCCTGGAATGTTCCACTGTATGGCATTAAACTTGTCCACAGGTTTGGCCTGTAATCACCTGGCAAATTAACATCTCCAGGCAAATTGACATCTCCATGGAAACAAGCTGGTGCCTGACTTTCTACCAGAAGCGTTATATAGTCCATTTAAGCATGTACTAGTATTAGATTGGTTTCTTATAAGTGCTTGTTGCTTTAGTTGAGTGATAACCAGTTTGCTGCTTTGGTTATAGTCGTCTAACGTCAATAAATCTGATTCTTTAACTGTATTAAAGGACATCTAATTATCAAGATTATATTTATCATTGCATATTACAATATTTGTGTCTAATATCGCTCATTGATGTGGTTGTTCATTGCTGATTTGAACTACAGGTTTTAGAACTGATCTGACAGCGGATACAATACACTGATCCAAACAGCTGAGCGTGCAAGGCTGTCTGTAATCACTCTCCACTGAGGCCTGGAGGTGGCAGTGCCAGCTTGTGCTCTGCTGCTGATCTGGGTGACAGCACACCATAGTAAAGCAGAAAACCTCTGTATCTACATGGCAACCAAGGACAATGACAAACCAATCAAGCTGCAATAAGAGAAGTAGTGTCTCAACATTACTGACCGGTCTAGTACGAGCTAGTCCCTTGCTGTGTATTGATTATTTATATCTCGATTTGTAACAGCGAGCACTTTGGTTATATTAAGTCTGCCTCTGGGGTAATTTGAATAAGAATGAAGTGGAGGTCATAACTATAGGAAAACCATTTATGTCTCACTGTGCAAATATAAAGGTGGGTGTGCTTCTGTCCTGTTTTAGCTGATAGAAAATGTCATACCAAATGGAAACGGAATTATAAATGAAGTGGAGCGATGTCGTCTTAAACGTGTTGGAATTCACAAACATACAGGAATTCCTTTGTGTGTATCATGAGACTAAATGTTGTCTCCAGCACATTTTTGCACGTCTGCTTATGGTCCACACATGCATCCAATTTGTACTTAGCCTGAGGCAGAGCATGTGTCAAGCTACTGCAGATACTGAGTGTGAAAATCAATAATAATATGTGAATGATTAATAGATAGAAGAAATATTATTATGGAAAAGTAATGCAACTGTTCTGGTCTTTGTTGGATTTATCATAAGAATGTAAATTCAGTTTCTGGGGGATGGGGGGTTATGGATGGATGCTCTCAGCAAGAAGTAATCATTTTGATGTGATAAGGTCCTGGCTTAGACCTGGTTTAGATGTGCTTATATTAATTAAGCTTTATGGGTTTTTGTCTTAGTCTGGATGGGCTATATTGACAATTACAATTATGATTATGGATTATGTCAATGGCGATACTCAGACAATAATGAGGCAATCCTTCGAAAAGGTGCTACTACTGTTCCTTTAAATGTCATGGTTGAGGTTCAATATTGTGCGAAACGGAGATGAGAAATATCACTTAATCCTTCTGAAAGACTCTGAAACACTGAAATTGTGTTTTATTTTGAATGTGAGCAATTCTTTTTGATAAATCTATATTATTTGATGTTACGATATGACATATCTTCAAAACAACCATTGTGATATTATATAATGTGTATGTTAGATTTTTAGTGATCTGTGGTAGCCTGCCCTCCCCCTTCAAGATAATGACAGTTATCATGTGTCTCTGCTGGCCTCAACATCCCTCTCCCATCTGCACAGAGTCACACAATTCCAGGAGATACACAAAAAGGTGTTAATTGTGGGTAATTGAGGCAACATACCCTAGCATTATTCATATTGTGCTGTCCACTCATTTGGATTCTACCATTTATTACTTTCACAACACACTGACAGCAAAATTGATCTTAGTTCCATGAGTGAGTAATAGACCTCACAATCAAGGGAATCACGAAGGAAATTTCTTGGCCACGTATCTGTATAAGTGTTTTTGTTTTATATCTGGAATAATAACATAATAACGTGGCTAAACTAAGCAATACAAAGGAATGTGAAAGAGAAGAACTAAAAAAAATGCAATTCAATTCAAGTTAATTTATATAGCACATTAAAATAACTTTAGCTGACCAAAGTGCTTCATATAAAAGTCAATAAAAAACAAATATACAGATAATACGATACACAGCAAGATATCTTGTCTAGCTAGTATTAAAAATGAGAGGTTGTTATTTTCTATTACACAATGATTCATGAGAGCTTAAATCAATAGGCTATTACAGAATATAATTTAAAAATAATCCTCATGGTACTTCATCATGTCCCCTGCTGTTAGATGGTGCTACACTACAAAGCAAGTGACCATTGTGTGTGCAAAGTATATTTTAGTAGTATAAAGAATGGGCAACTGTGTTCAGAGTCAAGGGCCAAATTGCTGTGGCGATTGGGGACAGGATCAGAGCACATCCAATCCTGCAACTCTTCAACTGTTAGTTTGTTTCTTTATCTCAGCTCTATGTGAGTATTCTAAACACTACCTTTCAGTGTCTTAACCCTCAACGCCGCAGGAAACTCCCCAAAAGAGGCAGCTGGAGGAGCTCTCCATCCCTGCAGCAATGTCCTCAGTGTAGAGTGGGAGCTTATATGTACCACTCAAATATAGATTCTGAGGTATTAAGTATACAGAATATGTAGTCAATGTTTGTATGTGACTGTATCACTCAAGTTGTCTGAAAGGCATACTGTCTTTAATTGTATTGACTCAAATGGTTGTCCACATCTCATGTTCTAACCCCCACCTATTCCTTTCTCTGGGTAAAGATAATTTGATTATAGCGGTGTGAAGTGTGGCCCCATGCCCACTCTGCAGCCCCTGCAGCACTGCCATCTCTCCGATCATGCTTGGACAAAATCAACATGAGAAATGGGATAGATACTTATTTGTATTTTTGTGTCAGCGGCCAACCTGTGAGGCAATATGTTTGTAACCATAAAACCTCTATCGAAACCAAATCTTTAACGCCGGCACTTCTAACTATAGTAGCACTTGTCTGTTGACTCATTGCCAGCTTTAGCTCTCAAATCAAATCAAATCTCAAAATGTTCCTTCTTTTACAATTTGCCTTTCTAGTGTCATTTGTCTTGGTGTCCTGTCATTGTATCATCATCTTATTGGCTGAAATCCTACTTAGACCATAGTAGCTCTGTTGGTAGAGAGCTACCAACGTCCACTCATCAAGTTTGGCTGTTCAAGTCCCACTCCCGCAGAAGAAAACTGTTGTTGTGTCTTTGGGCAAGACACTTAACCCGCCTCACCTTGTGTCTGTGCAAGCATGTATATGAATGTGCATATAAATGGGTTTCTTGATGTAAAGCGTTTTGAGAGCCTAGAAGGTAGAAAAACACTGTACAAATGTGACCATTCAATACTGTTATATGGAAATATCAATTACATTTATTTTTTCTCTGTATACTATGCATGGTTTATTAACTTTGTGTTTTTGAATGTAGGGAAATATGTTTTTATTTGAATAGATCTATCCAGTGGCAGAGTGGAAAGCCTTTGCGGTCATACTTTATTTATGACCATCAGCAGCCATGCAAAGCTGTCCCACACATCACATCCTTATCACAAGCACACATGCAGTTACATTCTGACACAGCTAACCCGCCGTCTGCTCACCTGTCCCTCGCTGTAGGACAATCCTCTGTATTTCTACTGTCACTCCTCCTTCCTGCAGTTTTATGCGGCTGGCTCGGAGCTTGCCTTCTTTTCAATTTGTAGCCTTATTAGCTGTGGATCGAAATGTTCTATCCATGGAGCTGGAAACCAATTTGTTTATGAGTAATGAGCAAAACACTGCTGTTATGCCATGCTCTCTGTAAATATGGCTTTTATATATTTATTTTTGACTTGCAAATGTTGTCAGTGTTTTAAAAAAATATGCATGCCACTCATTTGGAGCTGACATCTACTCAGGGAATATGGATGCCATAAACCATATGCTGTTGGATTATGTGATAATACTTAATGATGGCAATTTCTTCAGATTACTCCATATTGTAACAAATTTTGGGGATGTTGGGGTTGGTCGATAATGACATTATTTTATCACAGTTACAATTTTTTTGACAATATTATAGCAAACAATCAGAAACATCTTTTGTCGCCCTTTTAAAAATAAATTATACTCAGTATTCTAATTGATCATCATCTTTAAACAGCTGTTATCAATTTCCTCAGTATATCTCCCATCTCTAGTTGGTAATAGTATAAGTGCTGTAAAAGTATTATTGGTAGTAGCATGACATAATATTTGTAGTATTGGGGGGGTTTACTTTAGAACAAATTCTGGTTGCAAAATAGATACAGAAATAAGATGAATTAAACAACAAAAAGGAGAAAGCATGGAGTTTCTAGAGATCTCTTTTTACTTCTGCTGCTAATAATTTTTAGAGCAGCTGCCATGCCCTCTTTTAGTCAGTTAATTGATGCACAGGGCATGCCAGGAGTATCTTAAGTCAACAAAGATACAGGGTTGATGAGGCACCCCTCAGCGGACTGAAGACACAAGCTGTACCCTCGACATATTGTTTTTCTCACAAGTGAACAGTGACCAAAAGCACTGACTATACTCAGAAATATCATGGCTGACCTAATAGGCTCTCACTCACCTGCCTCATGTGTACCATCCTGTTTTATTAGCTGTCCTTGAATGAGCCGTGAATCACTGTGACCCCTGATTCAGCTCCTGTCATCTGTCACCATCTGCACATTTCCTCTGTTCTCCTTTCTTCTCCTCTTCTTCTGCTCATTTCAATTTGACACTGGAAGAAAACAAAAGTTCAGCTGGGGACTGGGCATTTGTCTGCTTTTATTGTCATGCATTGTGCTTTTTTCTTGTATTTAGTTATAAAACTATAATACATAAATCATTATTTTACATTTTGCATACAGTAAATCAAAATATTGATTTAGAATGGCTTCATAATCGAAATGGGTTCAATGATAAAACTGTGATAAAAATGTGTTTCTATGTTAGAGAAAGAATCACTCCCTCAAAAGCACAACAATACAGAATTATGCATAACATGCATAATACATAAATCTAAACACATTGAGTAATTACATGATGGGGAAAAAATGTTAACATGTTGACTTTGCATAATTTGTCTTTTATAATGTAATAACAATATGAGTAAATAAAATGTCCTTCACTCTTCATAGTAGATATTTTTGCTTGCTAACAGTGTTTGACTTTTACTGCTCCCTGTTACAGTAGTCTCCATGGTAATGTGTTGGTGGCTGCATGCCCACACACTTTCACACTTAGAAAGGTTCATAGCTTCAGTCTGTCCTGTTTGCATTGGCTGTTGATCGGTGTCTTTGTTATAGCTATAAGTTAGAACCAGGGATATTGGCTTATAGAACATACTGGGAACAATGTGTACTGTTCCTTGGCTCATGTCTGCAGGATCCCTGTTACAGAGAGACTCGGCCCTTTATGCAGCACATTACATGTGCACGCTGCAGTAAAGCAGCACCTGGAGTTAGTATAAGAAGGATGGGGAAATCTCTAAGGCAATATAAAATCATGTTGCACAAACATAGTGCTCCACAATGAGGCCTATACTTTATGCTCTGTTGTAAGTTCTGAGATTTAATGAGTCTTGTTTGTTATTCAGTGTGTTTAAAGTCTATCCGACAATTAGAATTTGTATTGCCACAGATGATAAGAAAGACATATACAAGTACTGTGATCACTGATTGTTTATTTTTACATTTTGTTTACCTTGCAACACCGGTTCAGGAGGCAGGAGGACTTAGAGATAGACTAGTAGGGATGCAACAATACTCAATGTCATATTTAATCATTCAATACGACCCTCATATGTGTCTCAATATGTGAGTATCACATATGCAAGAAAACAGCTCCAACATAGCCTAGTTCTGCTATATCCTAACAGAGAACAGGCAGTGTTATTGAATAAGATGTTATGTTTGTTTTATAATTACCACAAAAATAATAGAGCTAACATTTATTTTTGTATTTCTGAGGCTTCAAACATACATAGAAATTGTATCAATAGGACATCCTGATAGTTCCTAAATAAGGCAACCATTCTAATTTGGTAATTGCAACCAGGCTATTCAAATTGTGATAGTGATGAATCATGTAGATGTAATACTTCTCATAGTAAGTGGACTACCATACTGTTGTAGATTTGCACTAAAAATTTTAATTAGTCTCTCTCGTGTTTGTTGAAAAGTGAATATCCAAACTCTAATTGCATCCATTGGTGGCATCAAACTTCTTGCCTCCATGATTCAAAGAGCACAGTGTAATTAAGCCACAGGGGATCACTTCCTATTCACACCACACCGCCTTATACAGACGAATAATAGACTGAGAAGAATTCATATGAAAGTCACGTGGCTGTTCCCCTAGGCAGCTCATGAAATGGTTACAAATCAACAGTGTGTCCAGTAATTTACCTTTTATTACATATTTATTTCTTGTCGTTGTCCTGCCCACTCTGTACCATTTGACTTGCTTGCTTGTCACCTAGGTAACCATGGTGTATGTGGTTATGTTGCAGATGGGGCACCGCTGAGTGAGCTCTCCTGGCCGTCCTCACTGGCTGTAGTGGCTGTGTCTTTCTCGGGCCTCTTCACCTTCGTCTTCCTGATGCTGGCCTGCCTCTGCTGCAAGAAGGGAGACATTGGGTTCAAGGTGAGCCTGCTGCCCTCTGCTGGCTTAACCCCCCAAGTGTGCTCAGATACGTTATAATTTTTATGTCATCTTATTCTGAAGACAGCTGGCACAGTTGTCTTTTGTGTCTAGCTGTGGGTGGATGTTTTAGTCTATTGTTGATAAGACACTGTAAAAACATTTATGCCAATTTGAGCAGCTTCTGAGCGCTATCAACAACACCATATGAGAAGAGGTCCAAATCCTGCTACTTTGCTAAAACTGGAAGTAATAAACAATTTTACCTTGGAGGCAATACATTTTTCTGTGATTTTTCTGCTGTAGAAAAAAGTGATGGAACTGGTGAACCATAAGCTAGACAAAACTATAAACTTTTAATATTCATACTAATAGCAATGGTTGTCATAAATTCAATTAATTTGTAATTGTATTACAGGATTAACTCACTATACTACCCTTACAGCATGAAAAGCCAGTGAAAAAAAACAGTGAAAAACAAATAGTCAAAGAATTTAAGAACATTGGCATTCTCATAGACTCATCTTAATTTTAAGTAGTTATATTTAAACAAACTATAAAAAATTAAGTAATCATATGTAAATTTTTCCATTATTTTGTCTGTTGATTATGAATATGTGTTGAGTAATACATAAATACATGAAAGGAAATTCCAGTAGTAAGGCCACTGTTTCATTGATATGCATTGGTAATCAATATTTGATAATAATAATAATAATAATAATAATAATAATAATAATTAGTCTTATATACAATTTCGTGCATTATTCATTCATTCCATACCCAGATTTATCAACAAATCTATATTCATCTACAAGGTGTCTTTTACTTCCTTGTGGTTTGGTAAATTGATCCTAAATCTTTGATGTTGTCAGACTGTTTACCACAAACACTCCATGTCCTTTGTACTAAGCTCTGACCAGCCTGTCAGTAAAGCTCTACGCATTCCTGTTGTTAAACTGCATTGTTGCTCCATTAAAAAGTGATGTTATTCCTTTCCATTATAGAGCTCTTATGGATGTACATGGTGTGTTTGGGGCTGTGGGTATTAAATGCTTTTAGACTGAAGGGTCTCAGGAGAGCAGTGCAGAGCTGACTCAGAGCCAGGTGCTGCCTTTCACAGCAGCTCTGAGGCGGAGAGTGGCAGAATGATCCTGTGAATGAAAAACACACAATAAACACATTCCTTAAGTAGTCTGAAAGATGTTTAAGGACATACTTAGACAAACTTGCCTGAAGTCCAATATAAGATTTTCAGTCTTGTCACATCTCTGACTCTCATTTTGTGACGGGGGTGCTGGGCTGGATGCATAGCTAAAACCCTCATGAACAATCTGCCTTTCAATGTATGGCATTCAAGACCTTAAAGAGAGTCAAATACTCAATAGGACTAGTTAAGACTCAATAGACATCCATGTGCCCTCCAGTGAGCGGTACAAGGCACACTTTGTTAAGTGAGAATTCCTAAAGATAAATAGGAGACTTACAATTATCTTCTTGACCTACCAATTTTTCGGGCTACTCCAAATTAGGTTGCTGGTTTGAACTCTCTTGGACCAGTGCATACATTTGTATGTGTTTTTAGGCATTACACTTCACTTACCTTGCTGTGTGAACATTGTGCATATGTGAGTGGTCAGTGGTGGTGGACAGAGGAGCTGATGGCGCAGATTGGCAGCCGTGCTTCCGTTGGCCTGCCCTAGGGCAGATGTGACTACAGTAGTAGTTTACCACCAGCGGGTTATATGGAATAAAAATAAGTACTGTATAGCACTTTGAAAGCCATGTCAAGCCTTGTCAAGCCTTCTAAAAGTACAGTACCTGCAATATTATTATTATTCACTGTTCGGTTTTTATTGCTGATATTTAATAACATTGTCTTCAATCAGATTTTAAAAAATTCTACGCAGGAATGAACAATCAAAACCAATACATACTGATCACCAAATGAAATACTCTCAGCTTTGAGGTGAGGTTATATACAAAACATGATTCATTAATGCTTGCATGTAACATGAGCACTATGTATAATGTGGTATAATGTATTCTATAGGGTGCATTAGAGTATACCATGATTACCATGATTCAACAGCACAAAGAGCACAAAGAGAACCATGTTTGTGTGTAAGCAGCTGTTTACATTAGTGTGTGTTCCACAGTGTACCCATAGTCACAGTACAATGCCCCTGTCAACATACATGATTTATCTGTGCTGGGAGGTGGGCGCGTCGTGTGTGCGTGGATGCCTGTACAGTCCAGCTATTGTCTCCCACTTGGTGTCAGCAGTGGGACAGCTATGAGTGAGTGACTATGTATGTGTGTGTGTCCACTCCAGGAGTTTGAAAACACAGAGGGAGAGGACTACCAGGCAGATCTGTCCGGACTGACCCCGCCCTCATCACACAATGGTCCAGAGGTCTACATCCTGCCCCTCACTGAGGTGTCACTGCCAGTGTCCAAGCAGCCTGGGCGATCCAGTAAGAAAGACACAAAATTTGATAAAATGTTTGTGTGTGACAATGAACCAGAGTTGAACATTTTGAAGGTTAGTTATGTCAGTAGAACAATAGTTAATCAACAGTTTTCTATTGTGTTAGCAGTTCAAAGAGTTTTAGATTCGCAGCATTAAAATTAAAGCAAGTAAAGTGTTTTGCTCAAGGAGATAGAGATTTAACCATGGAAAATATGAGCAACTGAACCGCTCCAGTTGAGCTACTGCCACTGTGTAGTAAAGAAGTGTATACTGACAAATGGTGTAATAAGCAACATCCTTACTGTGTATATTTTATACACATCCCATGAACATAATCCTTGCCTTGTCTGACATACATGTTATATTTGTCGAAGGGTTCACAGTGTTAAAACATTCCATTCTGGTTGTTATTTTACATTCTCACATAGGGGACAAGCAACATTGTGTAACATTTGGACCAACTGCTGTGCATTAACTGTGACAAGAATTGTAAAACAAAAGTTAGAAATTTAATTGTTACATTAAAAAATAAGAAAATGTTCTCAGTCAGCTCTTCCCACTATAGTATAATTTTAGGCTTTTATAAGCTTTTACACAGAGCACAGCCTGTTCTTTGGTTCGCTCTGCCTTTTACACTGTGTCCATTTGAGTAAGTGTGGGGATCCTACTGCCGCTCCCTGCATGACTCACTGCGCCGTGCTCAGGTGGGCGGGACTTAAAACTTGTAAGTGCTCGCTGCCATTGGAGGAAGCGACACTTGCCTTTTGTCCTCTCAACCAATCAGGAGTCATTGCTCTGTCTTGCATAGTTACCGTGGTCTGATTGGTCCAGGTGTTGCAAGGGATAGAATGCATGCATTCTAGGAGCACACAGAGAATGTCACTTTTGTGAGACAAAAGATGTGCATGCATTTCCTTGCAAACAGAATGTTACTCATGAGCATAAAAATGTAAAATTCTTTAATATATTTACATTACTGTGGTCATGTTAAATGTCAAGGCATAGCTTAGTGATGAATAGACGTCACTGGATCTTATGGCCACAATAGAGTAATGGAAACAGCCCAAGCTCTTCTACCCATAGGTTATATTATGGTTCATATCCTACACTATTATCAATAGTGACAAATAAATTACAGTTAAATAAAAAGAATAGATCATGCAGTAAAAATAAGTTAAGTTTAAGTGTAGTCTGTTGTCATATAAATCTGTTGCTATAATGTTATTCAAGAGGTTGTGTAAAGCTTTCAAACCCAAATGGCATGGTGCATCAAAGCCTGTATTTGTAATGTTTGATTGTATGAGCCCACCATTTAACTATATTAATGTATTGAGTGGGTTTGGGAATGCTCACTCACACATTCCGCATTTGGAATAATTCTGCATTTGGGAGGGACGCTCTGAGAAGTGTGGGCCTGTAATCACCGTGACAACCTCTGACCAGCGTTCCAGTAGAAAATGAGCCTTGTGTCCCCTCTGCAGTGTGTGTATGTGTGTGCGTGTTTGGTACCAGCACAAACAGTGTGAGCGTGTGAGTGAGTGGGGCCCAACAATGGCTCTGATTTAGGCTGATGGCCCAGTGGGTGACCATAAGGCTGGCTTGAATTGTCCGTGGAACGCACCAGAGGAGGACTGGTATTATGGGCAGAAGACAGTGGCGGATTTGTGAGAAAATGAGGAGACACAGAATGGGACGGGTGGTGGCATGCACCAGGACCTCGGAGGGGGGAGGGGGCGCGAGATAGTGAGTATGACAGAGGTCTTTTCTGCATCTGACAGTGCAGGGTTTGTATCCCGTTTGGCTGAGGAATGTGGCTGTCCTGGTGACAGGAGGGCATTATGTGAGCCTTATGTCACTGCTGGGTGTCTTGAGGCTGCACTCTGAGCGGAGCGTCAAATAGCACAGGACTAACATACAAGCCGGTCACTCGGGGTCTCAGAGCAGGGCATCACATCTCTGCTGTCTCTGCTTCAGACCGAGGCTGATCGAGACTGTGGATATGTGCATTGGCTCCACAGCTGTGGCCCGCGTGTGTTTGTGTGCACACCGGCTGGAGGATGAGCCCTGTACAGAGCGCACAGGCGACATGGTGAGCTTGTTCAGCTGTGTGAGGGCTCCCAGGGTTCAATCCTGCCGACTCTCTCACACACACAATGAGGCTGAGGTGGCGGGGGCCAGGGCCCTGGCCACTTGGTTCTCACACTCTCAACCTGTGCTTCATCCCTGCATGGGACCGGCTCTCATGGGACAGTATCTGTCACGGTGCTCAGAGTGGCTGGCCGCTCTTCTGCTTCATCACCATCATCATCATTTCCATTCTGAAATATGAAGATCCATGGAGGTAAAGATTGTGTGCAAACCTGTGAGAAAATCTGTTAATTTATTTGCCTTTTAAACAACATTTCTTTTTGTCTGTCACTTCTGCCTGTATTTAGTCCAGCTACTGAAATCTTCAGATCTGGGTCGCCACAGCCTTCTTTATCTGAAAGAGCTTGGTCATGGCTGGTTTGGAAAGGTAAATCGCTAAAATATCTATGTGTGGTTCTTATGTGTTTTAGTGTGAAGACATATTTTTACAGTGATGTTATTTATTAATAGTGAGGTATACTTTGTTACATTTTTACTAACATTCCTTACTTTTCACATAAAACCATTTGCCATTTGAATATCACTGTTCAGTGCACTAATCAAATCTCACAAGAGATTTATTGTTGATAACTGATGATCTTTTGGTTAGGTTTTGCTGGGTGAAGTCAATGCGGGCCTCAGCACCACCCAGGTGGTGGTTAAGGAGCTCAAGGCCAGTGCCAGTGTCCAGGAGCAGACACAGTTCTTGGAGGAGGTTCAACCATATCGGTAAGTTCAGCACTATGCTCGCAGCTATTTATTCTGTGCATGAGATGATCATTCACAATTATTGACATCATGATTAAACAAACTTCTTCCCAGTTTCTAATACATTACCAATTTTTAATATATGCTATAAGCTTTACATGTTTTTTTTTTTTGAGTCTAGATTGAATTGAAACAACATACTTTTGCTTTATGATTATAATTATTTAGATCTTACAGTTATATTGTGACCTGAATAATCATGACTACCGATTAACCAAATGTTCTAGATACCTATATGTCACCTTCTTCTTTTTGAAGTCTTCAGCATCCGGGACTGCTCATGTGCCTGGCACAATGCACAGAGGTCACTCCTTATCTGCTGGTCATGGAGTTTTGTCCCCTGGTATGAGTCTTGAAAATCATTGACTATTTGTTTATTGTAGATAGAATTATCTATTGATTCCATGTGATGTGACACTTAGGGCGATCTGAAGAACTACCTCCGCAGCTGTCGGGGAGCAGAGTCCGAGACCCCCGACCCCTTGATCCTTCAGAGGATGGTGTGCGACATTTCCTCGGGACTCCTCTATCTTCACAAACACAACTTTATTCACAGGTAAAACCTTCACTATATGTAGTGCTCTTTCCCTTTCGCTTCACTTCTTTTATCTGGCAATTACACCACCTGCTGGCCACTCTCTACAACAACATCCTGGTGCTGCCTGAGTAATTAAAGAAAACTCCAGCATCAGTGATTTTGTTGCTGTGGGTGAGCCCATGTCTCTTGAGCTCAACCACCTGATGCAGAAAAATGGATTACCCAATGTAAGGGTGAGAAGTTGTTTGTTGTTACCAAGTTAAATGGCGCTATTTGATTTTTTTCTTCTGATAAAAAGTTCATGTTAACCCTGGGACTGTAAAGTATTTAATGTTAATGTTAGTGCAGACTTGTTTACATATTGGTGGAAAATGTTTTACTCCCAACAGTGACCTAGCTCTCAGAAACTGCTTGCTAACCTCAGAAATGTCAGTAAAGATTGGGGACTATGGCCTTTCTCACAGCCGATATAAGGTAAGCTTCAGGTACTATTTTGAAGCTGCAACAACCAGTAAATGTAAACGTAAATTTTTACCCAGCTTTCATTTTACAGGAGGATTATTACATAACTCAAGATCAGATCTGGGTGCCTCTTCGATGGATTGCTCCAGAACTCATAGATGAAGTTCATGGAAATCTGCTGGTTGTGGACCAAACCAAAAGCAGTAACATATGGTTAGTAAAAATATATGTATATGTGTAATATTGTACTTTAACAACAACAATGTTTCGGCCTCTCCTTTTATGTATTAGTTATTTGTGTATGTATTGAATCTCATATTCCAGGTCTTTGGGCGTGACCATGTGGGAGCTTTTTGAGTTGGGAAATCAGCCCTACAGACAGTTCTCAGACCGACAGGTCCTGACCTATGCTGTGAAGGAGGAGCAGCTTAAATTACCCAAGCCACACCTCCAGTTTTCCCTGTCAGAGCGCTGGTAAGTTTACTTCTGATATTTTTTAACAAATTCAGTATAGTTTGTCTGCTATAATGATTTTTTGATAAACGATTACCATTTTCAAACTGAATGAATAGAAAGGAAGTAAATGCATAAAAGCATTTATACTGTTTTGAGGGCATGGGTATAAGCGCTGACTTTAAACAATCTGCTGCTTTCATTTATCATGCCAAAAATCAATTGTTCCTCTCTGGAAAATTGCTGTGTGCAAAGTTTGAGCATAAAAACAAAGTTTTTGCTTGTTACTCTTTAGGTATGAGGTGATGCAGTTCTGCTGGCTGCAGCCTGAGCTCAGACCCAGCAGTGAGGAGGTGCATCTTCTCGTCACTTACCTGTGTGCTAAAGGCTCCAGTGAAGCAGAGGAGGATTTTGAACAACGCTGGAATGCACTGAGACCCAATTTACTGGGGAGCAGTACCCACACCTCCTCATCTGCTCTGGTCCTCACCCCCACCCCCTTAGAGCAAACCCAGGTGGAGCTGGCCTCCTCCGCATCCTCCTTCCCCCTCCTTGAGCACTTCACAGACAGCTTTCACTCAGACTCTGGAGACGACCTGTTGACTGTTACTGAGACCAGTCAGGGGCTCAACTTTGAATACAAATGGGAACAGGCCAGAGCAGAGCAGCCATACTGCTCATCATCCACCAGTGGGCCACTTGGGCAGGGAAATCCACATTATCAGGACATTTACTATTCATGCAGAGAAAGCACGTGCAGGGGTGACAGTCCCACCTACTATGAACCAGAACACCCAGGGGTGGTCCCAGTGCTGAGCGCTCACAGCCCCTCTGTAAGCAGTGAGTACTACATTCGCATTGAGGAGCCAGTAGAATGTAATATCACCCTAGATGATAGCATAGTAGACTACAGCCCTGGTCTTGAAGCCTGCAGTGTGTCTCCTGAGACCACATCATCCAAGGCTCAATCCAGTTCATACTGGTCCACAGCGAATAACCTCAAATCCACCTGCTATGATTCAGATTCAAGTCCCACTGTTCAGCTAGCAATGGAACCACTGGCGAGGGAAAACTCCAGCCCAAATGATCAATGCAGCTCACAGCACATCTCATCTAGTGTCATCTACAGTGAACGGCAGCCTTGTCACTCTGATGAAGACATGTCACCAGAGTCGAGAACACAATGCGTACGTCCCATTGAGCGATTAGATGCTCCCATGAATATTTCAGTAGCCGTTAGCAGCCCTAGTTTAGGCTTCTGTGACCCCTATTTAGAAGCGAGTAACAGTTATTCTATGGACCCCTTTCAAAAAACAATCCCTGTTGTTAACCACATTAGCATTGATGTGGAGTCAGATGATGGCATTTTAATGGGTAGACGGAGCAGCAGGGAAGTAAACAATGATGACCTTTTCTCTGAAGGAGAGGCCACAAATTGGACATCAAACCACTCGGCAAACAACAACATCCTTAGTATTGATGTCCGCCACACAGGCACTGGTCGGGACAACTATCTCGATCTCCAGTATCATGTCAACACAACAGACATTTGGTCTTTAACTAAAGCCACAACTAGAACATTTGTGAGCTCCAAGTCTAGTGGCCCATTAGATGTAGAAAGACGGACCTCAGGTGGAGTGGATTCATACATTCACATTCATCATGAAGGAACGAAGCAACCTGTTCCACAAATGGGCACAAGTGTGTATAATATTAAGAGTGGCAAAGAAACAAATTCAAAATCATCCTGCACTGGTGACAGACTGTACTCTGAACCCCAAATTATACCAGAAACATCCTTCATAAAATCCTCATCTTCTGGGTTACTTGATAAACAGAAAACCTGGGATGGTGCAGGAATCCATTTAAGTCTGGAGGACACCAAGAGAGAATTGGATAGTGGGGTTGGGGTTCCTACCACTCGTTTGGTTGGACTTGGTGACTACAGCGAGGATGAAGATGATGACTTAACATACATCACATCAGGGATTTTTGCAGACTATAACCTTGACTATGCCAATCTTGAAGAAGAAGAGCTTAGTCCGATAAAAAACACTAATGGCACCCCTGGTTCAGTAGACACCCTGAACCTGTCCTCCTCCATGGAGCAAGCCTTTAGTCCGGACAACTTCAACATACCAGTCCTGCCCAAATCACTGGACAGCGGCTATGACACAGAAAATAATGGATCCCCAGAGTTCCTGTTCAAAGATGACCAGAGTCCTAGAATTTGTGAAGACTTTGTTTTGCAAATGGGACTAGATCAAGAGTTATCCACAAGTGTTTCAGAGATAGAGCTGAAAGCATTGACAGACAAAAACCCATATCGAGATTCAGCATATTTTTCAGACTATGAAAATGAAAGAAGTCCGCATGAAGATGGAAGCAGGTTCTTTTCAAACCCTGAGAAGACACAACCTATCAAAGATGCTGTCAAATTCAATGATGACTTACGACACATTAAAACTAATTTTGAAGTTGAAGTTAGTAATAGACAACTTACAACTCCAGGGCTGTCCATGTTGTCGCCTTTTCCTCCTGAGATGGGTGGGTGTCTAACCAAAGAGTCGGCCCCTGCAGATGAGGAACTTGGATTGGAAACAGAACAAATTGTGGAGGAACTGCCCTCTGAGCTTAGTTCTTCTGTATCCGAGCCATCTTCATCAGTTCAAGAAGGTTCATCCAATCAGGAAGATGGGAGGAAAACTGGGAATTCACTACCTGATCACTCACTGCAGTCAAACTGTACATTGAATGAAGATACCCCAACTGAAAATACAGATGGCTCTACCGAGGATGAGGAGATACCAGAAATTAGTAGCATCGGTAAAGAAGAGGAGAGGGCTGACGTGATCATAAATGAAGAAGATTTTGAAGACATAGATGCTGATTCACAGGACAGCCTTTGTGAAGAGTCCTCCAACGGCCCTGCCAACATGTCTTCTTCCTCCTCCCTGTTAGAACTGTGTGGTGAGGACGTGAGAGCACCCCTAGAAGAGGCGGAGGAGGAGTACGACTCAGATGACAGTGAGTCTGATGAAGAGCTAAGAACATATAACATCCAGGAGGAGGAGAGTGAGGATAGTGAGGAGGATTTTAGCATGGTGCCCGTAGTAGTGAGCGACTGCAGCAGAGCCAGACACCTGCGCAGCCTCCTGAAGATGCCCACGCTGCTCACACAGTCCTTCTGTGAGGAGCTGGACAAGAAGAAGAAAGCAGTGTCCTTTTTTGATGATGTCACCGTGTTCCTCTTTGATCAGGTATGGTGAGAACAATATTTGAAGGTGCACTATGTAGCTTTTCAGGAACTTCCACTTGCTTGTCTCCGTGGGATTGCTATTGCTTTGCCTAGATTTTTCCACAGCATAGTATTTACTTTATCTTTATCTCTATGGGGACAAGCACATGAAGCCACCTGGCCAAGTTGCAGGTTATATCTGTGGAGATTAACCTTCACTCACAGTAATAATGATTTTCAAGGTATTTGGGGAAATAACTGCAAGCAAGAAAGTAATAAGAGACAGGTCAAGCAGAAAAATTACATTGTGTACCTTTAAACTTTTTATTTTTTATAGTTTGAAATAATAATAGAGTGTGTATATATACTTACTTTGCTTAATCACAGTAATTTTCATTGTCATTAAACATGATGTTTTGCCATAATGCCCTTCCCATTATACCTCTTAGGAGAGCCCAACTGGAGAACTTTCTGATTACACATTTGCCACTGAAGCAGAGTCTCCAGAAGAAGAACAACTTACCGTCTACCAGCCTCTACAAGACCCCGAGACCACAGCTCCAACTGCTCTTGAACAAACGGAAGAGATCAACAATGACAAGAGTAGGTTGTAACATGTCAAATATTGTGTTGTGTAGTGTTTTTCATGTTTGTAATTTCAATTGCTTAGGTGAGCCAAATGAATTGAAAGATGATGTCCCATGTGAACCAAACTTGCCTTCCCCTAATGGGCACCCTGAGACCCTTTCCTCCCCTGTGTCCAGTCCCAAAAGTCCAGAATCTCCCAAACCTTCTTCTGTGGCCCTTAATCGTTTTATGGTGTCACGGTTCTCAATCACACACGTCACTGACTCTAACACAAGCTCAGTAGCAGGTAAAAATATTTTCTATAACAATTTTCATTTACAAATGATTTTTACTTTTCATCATTGCTTTATCCAAATCCAGTATATATATATATATATTTTTTTTACTTTCCAGAATCTATTGATGACAGCCTGAATGACTGAGCCATTTTGGATAGTGGAAAACCCCAGAACTCAACACAGAAAACAGAATAATTCTGTCTAAATGTTTTAAAGAGTTTTATTTTTATCAGCCTTTAGACCTTGGTGACCCTTTATGAGAGTGCCTCATACTGTAGTGACCACTGTTGAGATGATTTGCACACTTCCTTGTTGTTTTTGGGTTATAAAACATGTTGCAATGCTCTATAGTTTGCAGAAAACAACAAAGTGCATTGTAGTTTTAGCAGTGAATATAATGATTAGTATTTCTAGATGCTCCCCTCATTGGCTGCCTTTGTTTACATGCTTCACCCATCCACATTACACATTGTGTGTTAGATCATAGTTTCATAATCGTGCAAATTCATGTAATGGTTGTCATGGGTCACAGTGTGAGATAGTGGCCTTGATTACTCAACATGTTTATATGTAACAGGACAGAACTGAAACAAATGGTTTAAAATTCATATAGACTTTTTCACAAGCAATGGGCACTGTACAAACTGGACAGTGAAAAAATAAAACAGAGACCTTGAGTGAGAATTATCCATGCTAACATTTCATCTCAGAATGGTAAAGAAATGTGCAATTCATCCAATAGTTAAGGATATGTTTTTTGCAGGATCCCAATTTGGTAACAAATGCTCTTATTGAATTGTATTAAAAACCCTATCAATCTATATAATTACTATTAAATAATGAAACATTTAAGGTATTTTTAAGATATTTGAGATAGACTCCATGCTTTGCCATCTCTTTTCACCCCATAGAAGGATGACAGCGCAACTAATCCATTAAACAGGCCAGTATTAAACTGAACTACGAACAGTTTTATGTTCCTCATACAGATGTATTCTATATTCCATATGCTGAATGGTAGGTCTGAGGTGCACACAAGACAAAAGGTCATCTCACTGTAATGTTTGAATGTTACATTGACATTGATATGTAGCGAGTAGCTTGACTTGAAGTACTACAGCTGTAATAACAACTCCCTCATGCTCTCCAGTCAATAATGGGATCAACTTTTGTATATCTATGTAAAACAATTTTGGATCATTACTCTCCAATCTGATTTGCCAAAGAGATCCTAAAAAGGCCCATTGGCTTGAATGGCTGACCACTGGAGAAGAGCTGAGGAGAGTTGTTCTATGTGCTGTGAGTAAAATGACACCATCTCCATTTCTCCTCATTCATGGCTGTTGTTCTGTCACAATAAATGCAAATACTTTTCACTACTTGCTTATGTGAAGTATTTTGTACTTTCCCTGTACGTTGATTGGGTATTTTTACTTTTTGAATGGATGATATATTGAGTTGACATCTAACACAACATACACAAAGATATACATGACATTTGTGGCCATAGACATTTATTGTGGACAGATACATCTAGACTGTACAGCACAGATATGAAACAAACAATTAAAAACAAATATGAAAGCTATAGAAAAAGCAAAACATTTTAGAAAAAGCGGTTTTAACTTTGTACTTGTGCTACTCTCCATAGCAGGATCATATTGCTCAGCATGTGCAGAAGATATATGTGGTGACTCTCCCAAATGTTTAATACTGAGCAAAAGACCAAATCACATGATAATACTGAATCTTATCAGTAAGCTACCACTCCCACAAAACTAAGATATATAAAAACAACCCAGTTCATAGATTTAATACTTACTGCAAGCACTGATCATTTTAAAAGAGGAAATTCTGCTCTATAATTTGTGTTGTGCTGTAATTGTCTTATGCAAAAGATAAAAACGAAATATAATTTACAGAAGGTCTAATACTTAAATAATAAAAATAAAAAAGATGCACATGACTTTAAACCCGGTCAGAAAATAAGTGATTTGAAGCTGCATAAGTCAAAGGCACAGTTCCCACATTGGGTATACTGTATCACAATAAAGTAAATGCTTTGAGTGCTATCACTTAACACAACTGTACACTTTGATTGCTTAGTAACAGAAAGACTTCCCAAACGCCATTTATACAGTGTCTAGTAATTGTAAAGTATTTCCAGTAGAAGTGTTTATTGTAACGCTCTAGCATCACTACTATAAAATCTAGTAGCCTCTTGAATCCATAATAAAAAAGGTTTTTTTTTAAAGTACACTGACATAACATTATGACCACCTGTCCCAATAAACAATATAGCACTGAATTCTGATAAAATGTATTTTATTTTATTTTATTTTATATATATATTTTTTTACAATTTAAGCAACATTAACTTGACTACCCAATCCCAAACACACTGGCTTCAGCACTGTTCTTTTAGAGACCACTAGACATATGATTGGACCACACTCTAAGTGGAGACAAGGTTTGTGCCATCCATAGACTGTATATTTCCATCACATTTTGACACTTGTTGACATTTGGTGAAATGAAAGTGGTGAAACCCTGGCAAAGATAACCTAAAATAAATCCACTACTGGGATTCTCTTAATATGTGGTCATAATGTTCTGCCTGCTCAAGGTATGCTTGTAACTGTAGGATTGGTTTTGAGTGATAGCCCACTGTAAAGAAACTATTCTCTGAAACACACCTCACTTTCTCCTGCTCTTTTCTAGAGAAATGCCCACCAGTGAACATTACAGAATAGCAGGCAGATTAGTAGAAGATGGGTGCAGATCGGTCATCATTGAAGGTAGACCGGAGGTACACCTCCAGAGCACGGTCACTGTGGGGAGAGTAGGGGCGGGGGTAAGGGACAGCAAGAGTTAGGATGACCTTATAACATCGTATAGTCTAATAATTGTGTAGCCACGCTCCCAAAAGCCCAACTGGAAAATTCACTGTGCAATTGTGAATGTGAGCAAGCTTTTTGTGAAAATATTTGAAGCTATAGGCACACATGCAAGGTTAGTGTTGCCATATTTATTAGCAGGGTTAATACATTTTAGAGAAGAGAACTGAATTATATAGTGGACAGGAAAAAAACAGCAGTTCCCTTGTCTTACTGAAGCCAGACAGCCAATGAGAGCAAAGATCAGTGCAGTGAAATCAAAAGGGGAACCATGATTGGTTGGCTGACGACTGGTGACTTACGGAGGTCCTCAGAGGTTCCTTTAGAACCGGGACAATTCGGGACCCAAACTGGAAGGTAAAGAGAGTTTGAATCTCTTCAATCATGCATGGCTCACAGTTACAAAACAGTGCAGGTTAGTGTTCCACAACACAAACAATAAATAAATAAATGGAGAATGGAGATCACTAGTAGTAAAAACATGCTCAACATGCTGTATTGTTATAAAGGATTTGTTCACAAAATAAAAACACAGCTAATATGTCTCATTGTAATCCAGATAAAAACAATAACTTAAAAGGAACAATTTCAACATGCCAACCACACGCACACACACAATTATTCACTGAAAACTAAAGGTACTACGGGTGCAGAATATAGTATGCAAAGCTGCCGATAAAAATGCATGCTGATGATATACAACACAAACTACAAATGAATGAATAAATAAAATGCTTTTGAGAACACCAAAGTCAGTCATGTCAAGTCAGAACAGATTTCTCACCAGACCAGACTGTTTATTAATATATAGAGATATGTTTTATTTAGAATATCTTTGTAAAAAGTCACCATACATTCAAGGTCAAATTTAAGAATCACATTTTTGTTTGTCCCTCCACAGCATGCATAAGATTAACACAGGTTTTCTCAGTTAATTCTGCAAATAATTTGTATTTTTTACAAGGACAATAATTATACTATCGTAAATTGAAAATAAAAGACCAAAAACTACATCGCCACTCAGGGAATACAATCATAAATAACACACTGAGAGCTGCAAACGCTGTGGAAATCTAAAACTAAATCACAGTTGTTAAAAAAATTCAATAAATAAATTGCTAAGTGAGGCATTTACCCTGCTGGCAGTTATTTTAGCAAAAAGTTGGGCCAAAACTTTTGAATCAAAACATTTTCTTGCAATGATACAGTGCAACATATTGGACTGACCGAACAATTCATAATATAGATAGATATACACTGTAGTGCCGAAGCTTGAAATGACAGCTTCACAAGCACGTATATAACTTAATAAAAGCAAAGTAAGGCAGGTATGACACACAACCAGGACAGAAAAGTCACAAGGAAGCGGAGCGACTGACAACCTCTCAGAACGGAAAAATCTGCACAGCCTTACTCAGAATCAACTTAAGAGCAGTGGTTCTCAAACTGTGGGTAGGTTCTGTTTGTATTATGTTATAATTCTGCGGTTCTCAAGAATTGTTATTTAAATCCTGATTAGACAAAATTTGCATTAAATCTGATTTAGACATTGATTAGTTCTGGGGGCTGTTCCTGAAAAGTCAGACAAAACAGGTCTATTGCTTAAAATCCTGCTTACTGTAAAAGTATAAATTCATTCAAACACGCCAGGCTTTAGAAAGTTCAACTATTCTGGAACAACCCACTGAAAAGTAAAAAAAAAAAAAAAAAGAAAAAAAGAAAAAAAAAGGTTTGAGAATCACTGACTATTAGCATCTTGTGAGGATATTTATTTGTGCTATTTTACATAAGAAGGCCACTGAGTCAGTGGTTCCCAAACTATGGCATAGGTACACGTGATAGTGCATGGGCTTGTTCTGGAGTTAAGGTGTCTGCGTATAGTCCTACTTTGTATATGCAGGGCCTAAACATGGCTTCCTTAGTCCTACCCACGGTGACAGTACCATTAGAGTATAAAACTAGATCGTTAACCAACAAATGTAG
The DNA here is from genome assembly GCA_029959045.1 of Taenioides sp. WSHXM2023. Lineage (NCBI taxonomy): Eukaryota > Metazoa > Chordata > Actinopteri > Gobiiformes > Gobiidae > Taenioides > Taenioides sp. WSHXM2023. Next base: position 15,524,421 of record CM057101.1, on the reverse strand, counting down.
TTAAAGTATTCAGAGTAAAGTTTGAGAATCACTGGCATCTTGAGAGTAAACTTAAAGATTCATATGTGCTTTTTTCATAAGAAGGCCATTGAGTTGGTGGCTTTGAGTACAACGGACATTGAAGTCTTTTGGCACTTGTACAGTACATGAACATGTCTTTTCATCTCGACAAAATGACACAACCATGTACATGCAGTTATAAAGACAAGCATTTATAGCAAAAAAGGCAGAGAGAGAGAGAGAGAGAGATCATCGGTCAGTGTGCACGATTCAGAGTCCGTAACGCTGCATGCCGAGCAGATAGGGGGCGCTCGGGCTGGCAATGCAATCCTCCACCCACCAACCGCTACTGTCCACAACACCACCGGAGGCAGCAGCAACACCCAGGACAAGGGGGGAAAGAGGAGACGAACCCGGGGAGGAAGAGACAGAAAGGAGGGGTGAAACGTGGCCTCCAACTTCCAACTTGTGTGTGGAGGTAGGGCAAGAAGGTAGGAAGGGTTAGGAGGGAGAGAGAGAGGGAAGGGGTGGGATATAGGAGCTATCCGGAGCTGTCTGTGTCTGTCTGTTAGTCTGTTTTCTCACACAGTCGAAATCAATTTGCCATCAGGACTGTCACTGTGGAAGAGAGAAGGAAGCTTGCCAGGTTCGGACACACTTAGAAAGAGAGAGAGATGGAGAGACACAAGACACAAGGCAACAAGGAGGCGGAGGTAGAGATATGTGGGCGGGGCTTGGTGTGTCTTCAACCCCGCCCACAACTCCTCATGCCCACCATGATCAGAAGATAAGACTTCCAGTTTCCTCATCACCACTTTCTTGGTTATAATTTGGTCAGATTTGGAAATAAAGGTTTGTTGATAAGAAAACTGTCAAGTCATCTCTGATAGCTAAAGCACTACATCGATCTATTAGCAAACTACTACCAAACTACTAGGGAGAAACACAATATAGCAGCAGACAGTGTGAATAACTACCTAGCCTCAGTTTTAAGCACTGGTGATTGAGATGGTATTAGTAGGATGTTGATTGTCACAACAACATATAAAGATATAAATATGATATTACAACACAAACCACAGACCTCCTCTCACACATTCACACACACATACAAGAGCATGTTGTTCCTTGTTGGATAGAAACAGGGACAGTATAATTCCTAAGCTATACTGGCCAATGGGACCTGATTGGATTACAATTAAAACATATTGGACTGTCTTAAAATAAACAGAGACACTGACCCCGCTAAACTGCTTTGAAAAGATCTCATTACAAATACAGAGGATACAAATATACACTAACAATGAATTGCTGCCTTCAAAAAACATTTTTTTTTATATAATATTGATCACTATGACTAAAAACCCACATGATAACTGCTGTATCAGTGGATTAAAAATAAGAGATCTGACACTTACCTTGTGGCAAAGCGGCCGTCATAATCCTCAATAGCAGGCTAGAAAACATAAATAGATAATAATGAATGAATAAATTAATCTTTTACATACAAGTGGTAGTTTCTCAGTTACACCACTGGATGGCAGCAAATACTGAACTACAACTACAAGTTCAGCATTAACTTTCTGTCACCTGATATTTCCATTTTCTAAGTTTATAAGTATGGGGCACATTTGTGTTATTGTGTTTTCAGTTTTCACACAAAATACTTTAGTGAGCAGTGTACAAACCTGCTAAACAAATAAAAGGGAAAATGGCCAGAGGTTATCAAAAATTTCTAAACCGGTAAGTGCCAAAGAGGCAAAAAACTGAATACATAAATTTTAAAACAGTGTCAGTGTCAGAGTTAGTGTCTATTTTTTAACTTAATAAAAAACTGAACCTCTAGCAGTATCTAGAGCAGAAAACAGTCTTCAATATAAAGTTAATTGGATTATATCTTCACTTGCTCCACTGTATGGGTGTGTCTACTGTATCAACTTACTAACAATAGCCTATGCCTTTTAGTGAGAGTCATTAATGCATATAACCAGCTGGTACCTGTGTGCCAAATGCTGCCATGCTGTAGGGTCGAGGGCGGGTTTGTGCCAAACTTTGTGCCAACAGCCGTGCAGTGAGGCCATAGTCGGGCGTTGGAAGTGACCCATCATTCTCCAGCAGATTCCCCGTGCTGCTGCTTTTCCCATGGTTCAGACTGTAACCATAATAGCTCCTCAGTTTAAGTCACCTGGGTCCAGTAAAGTAAAAATGGTGCAAGGCAAAAAACACTTACTTCACTCTGAGCTTATCGCCTTCACTCTCGGGCAGCACTCGAGTATAGGAGAATGGGAACCAGCCTCGCCTATTAAAAAAAAAAGTCAAATTATCACATTGTCAAATCCAGGATGAATGTTTATTCAGTTTACACACTAGGGCAAACAGGAATACATGAATACATTACTTACATCTTGTTCTTCTCATTTTCACCATAGTGCCAGCCATCACGTGCTTCGGGCACAAGGAGGGTGATGATGTCACCCTCTGCGAAACTGAGCAGGGTGCTGTTGTCTCCTGCAGCATGGGAAAAGATGGCCTGGACTCGGGAGCGCCCATTCTTCTCCAGACCCGCAGCCATGGAACTGGATCTGGGCAGGGTTCTTGTCTCACCTGGGAGAGAAACACGTTCATAGTTAAACATGGGTAGATTTATGCACGTGGGCACTGTGGGTGAAATGTCTTGCATAAGGACATAACGGCAGTACGCATGGAAAGAGAAAATTAAGTAAACAGAAGAATGAGATATTAATAATTTAATGAAGTAGTAATTAGACTACTTCAGAAGACCACATCAGCATTGCAATGCATGTAGAGGAACATTAAAGGATCTACATTACATTATTTTCTGATCTGTTATAATGTTGTTTCCTCATCAAAAACATAGCTGGAGTTGAGTTGTTTTGTTGTTTTTGTTGTTGTTGTTGTTGTTGGTGTTGTTGTTTTTTTCTCATTCACACGTTTAATGCACAAAACCTGCATAGTTAGGCTAAATTCATCTCTCAAACAGAAATCACTCTGTTCCACCTTGTGATGGGGTAATACAGGAAGTGCTCTCATGTGTTTTTAAGCGCCATCCATTTTCACTAAAATCATTTGGAGGTAAACAGTAGCTGTTAACTTATCAGACAAGAATCAATTTTATGTAATACAGGACCATTAATAGTTGTATTAGGGGAAATGTCTCCTCTTGGGACATAGACAACAGTGGGAGTGAGAAGGAGGAGGGGGACTGGTTGGGTTTGGTTGCTGTGATGGAGAAGAGATGAAAGAGGGTTAAGGATGAGATGTGCTATGTAGCTGAAACATAAGGGAGAGAGCACGTGAACAATAGGCTATATCTGAACATATATAGAGGTGATGAGTGGCAAAGGTGGCAGGCAGTGACTAACCATCAGCAATAGACAGGAGACAGACAGGAAATCCTAGTCATCCTGTTAAATTTAACACATGTGGCAGATGTTCTTCAGATTTATTCATGATAAAAAGTAACTTGCTAGCCATTTCAAATAGCTTATAAATATTTTATATGTAATATGGTCCTCCAAAGATGGCTCACATGTAATGCTATACTGTGGTTTACAATGTAACCAACTGTATGCAAAAAATTAATATTTGTCAAGGGTGTATACCGTTCTAACTGTTCATACTTCATACTAAATGGTGCATACGACTCTCTCTCCACTCAAGAAAAAAAATGTCTTGACATAGTAGATGATGCAGATGCAAATACCCAACAGATGCTATAGAAATATTAAGGTAAACTAGATAAAAATGACTGGGAACAGTAAATAATGAAGTTGACATGAACTTGGCAGAAGGGTTATAATCACATGACAAAGAAAGTGGCAAATCATTTTCAGATTTTGCCTATTCAAGAATATTCCAAAAACACAGTGATTACCCCATAATTTAACATAATAGTGAGTCTTCTAGTGTCATCATTAGCCAGATGAAGTAAATGATATAATCTAACCCACATTATGATTATTATTACATCCAATCACTTGCCCATTATTAGCATTCACAGACACCGTTCATGCTCGCCGTTATTCAGCTCTTCAGACTCTTACCCACTGGGTTCTTGTTCTTGGCAGGCTGAGGTCGGCGCACGGGCAGTGTGTTGGAGTAGACATCGCTGACCTGTCTCTGCGGTTGGGCCTGGGACGGTCCCGGGGCCTGAGTCTGGGGGGATGCGGGTCGCACCTGTGACACGCTCATACTGCCCCCTTCTGTCCAGAACTCCTCTCCATGGACGCCTGTCGTCCCATTCACCATGGACATGCCATCAGGACCCATCAACCTCTGAACAGGATGCAGATAGATGATGGACAGCAAGTTAGTACCTAAATCAAATATAACCATGGCTATTAAAATGGACTGTACTAGAGTAAGTGTCAGGGGAAAGTTTATTTTAATTTGGTCCGTCAGCTGCGACTCAGCATGAAATGAAGATTCTAAACAGCTCATTAACACAAGCAGCATCTTAAAGTGAGGCCGGAGAGATATGCCATTTTATTTTTATGAAGGGTAAAAGGCTGATGGGTCATTAGTACACAGCTGCTTGAGACCTCCCAGAGGTATTCAAACCCTATAAAGGTATTATTTTTGTTAAACTTTTAACTTGATTTATTGAGCATTTAAATGAATTCAGAGCATAATGTAGCAAACACAAAATATGTGATTCTCCTTTTCTATTTTTTTTATTCTAATTCTTCTGGAATTTCCCCACTGTGGGACTAATAAAGGCATATCTTATCTTAAACTCACTGCAGGATGTCCCAGGCCACTGCCCATGAAGACAGCGAGCTCCGGAGGCACAGGGAGAGGCTGGGCTCCTGGGATGGGGTCTGAGATGACCAGGTTGGATTTGGAGGTATGCAGGGGGCTGGTTCCCCCCAGGGCAGCAGAGCCCATCTGCTGGGCCAGCAGCATGGCTCGATCCGGCAGCTTGTTTGGATCTGAACAAGCCTGTTGCCACACAGGGATCTTCTGTGTCAGGAGGTCTTTACCCTGGAACAGATGAAGAGGGGAAAATTGACACTGACAGTGTAGCCTTGACCACTGGTCTCTTACAGCTATGGTAATGCAGTGCGTGGGAGAGGCAGAGGGACACTAGCACATGGCCGACTGCCCACCTGCACATCTCTGCCTGTGGAGATGTGTGTTCTTCAGCTAACCGATTTTAATGGACTCACTACAACATGCACTGTATAGATCCTGGGTTTATTTCACCACAAAGAGACACGGAGGGACCCTCAAGGAAAGGTTTCTTCATCTAGCTCAGGGTGAAGTCTGCCTACGCACAGCACATCTTGATTAATGACTAGACTATGTTGAAAAGAGAAGCAGCAGTACAGTCCTTCTCTAGCCACATCTTCAGGCTGGCAGTTCACTCCCACTAATAATCCCTAGAGACGGACGATTACCCAAGAATACCAAAGTGTTGGCTGGTTTCAGGCATGCACAGACGAAGACACATTTTCAGTGCCAATGACAACACATAGGAGAAGATTTGATAGGTATAATATAGTATGCTTTTGAAGACAATGTGCACCTTGGGAAATACAGAGAACAAAGTGCTTTTATCTGTACAGTGGGCTTTAAACAACATCAAAGTGCCCAGACGTTAGAATGAGCAAAGATGGATGGAGTGTCAGCGGATAGATGTAAAATAAAAAAGTATTTGTCATCTATGAGCAGACAAATCTGATGCCACACTAAATGTTATATATTCATTCATTTTGTATTCCGTGACACTCAAATATAAACTAGTATATTTTAGAGACATCAGAGGGTACTGAGATTCTTATACATGGAGACAGTATAAACAAGTGTATTAAAAGCTTGCTTCAACAAGCTCTTGATGCATCCCTGTGAGTGATTTCCAAGCACTCAAGTTTTCCAAGTAACTTTTTAGATGCCATTAAAGACCATGTGACAGCGAGTGTTTACATGACATAGTCAAACATGCTCAGTCCATATTAGGAAGGATTGACCAGAAATGTAACGTAGCTGATCATACTAGAACTAGATGGTGCATGCAGTTTGGCTTTCAAATGTTGTTTAATTTTTAAGTCTTAAAAATAAGACTGTGCTGTTTAAAATTTTGTGTAAAATTATGTGATAATGATATAATTTATGACTCCTCTTTTGCCAAAATCTTTTTCAAAATGTATGATTTTCTATTGTCATTTATTGTGATAGATATGCTTTGTTATCAATATCATTAACTAAGTGAGAGATTTGTAGCCCTCCTTCAACTGTAGTGGTCGATACTATGGTCATACAGTCTTTTGTGAACTTTCAGTGTAATGGTCAAACAGTAATACATACCTTGCCATGGTAAGCACTGCTATTCTTGGCCACAGCGCACTGACGATCCACTAAGAAGCAGTACCGACGACGCTCTTCAGACAAAGCCGTTTTGTAACCCTCGGCGATAAAGGTGTCCAACTCAGTCTGCTTACTGCTGATGGTCTCCACAAACTATAGTTAGAAAAAAAGAAAAGAAATTAAAATTTTTCTTTGTAATACATTCACTGAAACATTAATACATCCTGCCTAATAAACAGCCAACTTATAAAACAAGCAATAACTTTCGCAAACTTAATAGCCTCTTGTTGATACCCTTGTAGCCACTTCACCAGTGCATCTTTCTTGGAACACTTTATACAAATATTGATAACAGTAAACTAGAACCCCTAAGAGCTGACAGTTTTGAGATATTCTGAGCCTGAGTCCTTTAGCCGTCACTATTTGGACCTGTCGAACTTGCTAAAAGCTTTATCCTTGTTAATTTTCCAACTTCTTCAAATACACTGATTTAAAGACAAAACTCAGTGGCTGCCCAATCCCACTAAATAAAAGGGGACACAATATTACAGAGACAATGTTATTCACTTCAGCTGAGGGGTTATTATGTTATGCCACTGTTGCATCTGTACCGAAGCAATCACAGGTCAAGTGCCGGTCTATTGCGCACACACCTTTTCAGTAAGTTTCTCTGGCCAGATTCACCAAGTGCTACTCAGGCAATTATGTGTGAAAAGCCAGCAGTGCGTGGGAAGACAAGCTCACACCAAGTGTTTTATATGTTAATGATGACAATCACAAGAAGCAGGTGCAACCAAGAAAGCGTAATGTTGGGAGGAAGACCAGACAGAGCCATGTCTGGCTCTCAGAGCTATGTTACTAAAACTCTATGTAGGCCTGTCACAATAACAAGTAAATGTACAATATTGTTAAAAAATACGAGCTGCAATAAATAAATAACAGAATGCAACACTCAAATCTCATCGTAGTACAGAACAATAACCATTATTTTCCTTCTAGTTCAAAGAAAAGTCCCCCCCCCCCAAAAATAAATAAATAAATAAATAAATAAATAAATAAATAAATAAATAAAATTAAAATTAAAATAGTTCCATCTAACATATTGAGCGATAAGTCAATATTGTAATTATCATGACTATTTCATGGCTTAGCTGTATATGTGTGTAATGTAGACTATGTACATATGTAGAAGTTATTCTGGAACAAATCACCTGCTTTAACTAGATCTTCCAAACCTGCAATTGCCTAATTTAAATGTAACGGCTACTAGAACATTTAGTGACACATAAAAGATTCTCTCTTTTTTAAACGAAACAAATTAAATGGTATTTAAGAAAAAATACATTACAAATGCATGCAGATTCAACAGGTTAGTGCATTAGTAATCTGCCCAAGGCTCCTGTTTGCAGCCCTTCATCTTAGCAAGTCTATTTCACCGTGTGGGACAGGTGGGAAACCTTTTAACCATTTGTCTTTTTAGAGTACAACACAATCAGCCCTTTAATCATTTAAGTCTGCTCATTTTCGTGTCAGAAATTCAATTAAAAGTATCTGGTGACTAGAGTTGTTATGATTAATAGTACTAGTTCCACCCCCTCCAACGTTTCATTGTTTATGTTTTTGATAAACGCGACTAATGAAGTTTTGAGAGCACCGCCCTGCAGCTAAATGTGCCTTTGTGTAGCTGCGATTCATTTCATATCCACCAAGGGCACAAACTCCTTTAGCTCTGCCAACAACCTTTGAAAGCTTAGAGAGGTCCTTTTGTTGCACTGGTTCTCATATTGTGGTACAGGAACAACTAGCGGCAATTCACATATTTTTTCAGAGTTCTGGTTTAAATCCCAGCTATAGTCTCAGTTTACAGTTTAGTTGCTTTTGTATTGGTTTGGTCTTGGTTTAATTCTGGTTAAATTATAACCTTGTTGTTGTCCAAGATTCAGCATTATTTATAGTTCAGTCAGTATTTCAGTTGGTGGCAAAGCATTTAGTGCTGTTGCCTCACAGCAAGAAGGTCCTGGGTTTGATTCTGGGTCAGGAGATTCTTAATCTCAGTGGGACTATCCTGGCTAAATAAAGGTCAATAAAAAGATAATAATAATTGCCATTAAAAAAGACAAATTTTGTTCTCCGTAGCTTGAACTCTACTTCAAATCACATGCTTTGACTGACAAAGGATTGGCTGCAGACCTATTGATTAAAAAGATCCAAGTTGATCATTGACAAATAGAAATTGATTCCCGATCTGTAGTGCACAACTGCACAGCCCTGTTTTCAATTGTTATGTAATTTCAATTCAAATGTATCTAGCAGCCATATAACCCAATATCTATTTTGATGCTGAAAATGATACCAGCAATTGTAGGAACAACCTTTCACATTATTTTACAAAAGCTGCATTGGGACAAAAATCCATCTCACTGGCCCTCTGCTGAGCCCAAGTGTCAAATCAGGAAGGTAAAAATGATGAACGCTCTTCCCCCTCGAGAAAACACTGACCTTATTCTGCTTTTTCTGCACCTTAAGCTCCAATTAAGCTCCCTGACACCGGTGCAGCTAGCTGCTTTAGCGTAGCTCTAATGAAATAGGTAGAAAAAACAAGACAGGATGAACCCCCAATGCACACATATATTTCTGATGTTGTTTTTTCTTCACCTGTGAGTCAAGTTAAAGATAGGGATTTGGTATGAGTCACGCTTCATACTTGAGTGAAAAAATAGTGGGAGAAATTTGAGAGACTGAGCTATCATGGAGGCAGATACACGGAACACTTTTATGAATGGGTTGTATTTTGTGGAGTATATGATATTTTCGGTTTAATTTCAGTGTGGACTAGTATTGCCTTGGGTTTGGGTTAAGTAAAAATTGATGATATGTTACTGTGATGGTTGTGCCAGAAAAGACATATGGCATAAAACGACGCTAAGAAGCAGATGATTTTCTTTGGCAATTCAAAGAAGAAAGGTAAAAAAAACTGTATGCATGTATATTCAGACCTTACCATAGACCATATATACAATACAAGTTGCGTTGTATGGCCAAACCTGAGACACATTGTATGAGCATAGGCAAGTATTTACAGGCTATTTCACCGTGGTCTAATTAGTCGGTAAATACAAATGTTCTCTTGCCAGTTTAATTAGTTTATTCATTCATTCATCATTCATCATCCTGTCTGTTTACAACATCTTTGGGACAGTTTGCCTTTAAGGAAATTGTTCTATGTTACAAGTAGCACACTCAGGTTAAATCCCAACCTAGTCCAAGGCACACACATTTTTGCCCCCACTCTATACTGTCATTTACAAATCAGTTTTGTGATAGTAATGATAATTACACTTATTAGAAAATCTTGTGTACTTTCTGGGCCCAACAAATCACAACCTTTCTTAACCTTCCTGAAATTAGAGCAAGAGTAAATTCAGCCTTGATGACCTGACTGCGCTCCCATCTACCTCACTTCTTCTCCAGAGTTTACCTTCTCGTCAGCCTTCATCACTTCACTCAATTACTCCTCCCCACTGCTCGCCACACCTCCTCTTCGTCTAATCAGCGTCCAGTACGGCCAATTTAAACCCCCATTGCAGTTGCACGGCCGTTTCAGTTTGTGCCACGCCCTACCTCCTTCCCAGCATCTCATTAGCTTCTCATCCTCTCATTATCCCTTTCACTCCACGGCCTCACCTCTGCCACCTCCAGTGTCCAGGCCCCAAAGTGAACACATCTCCTAAACGTCATCTACCCGGCCACGTCCTTCATCACAATGCCTTCTCCCAGGGTCTGAATGCCAAAGAGAACTCATTCAATAAAGCATACTAATACTTTTCTTCAGCGTATATGTATCTGTCTGAGTCTTTCCAGGCTGAAAAAATAATAAATAATTCATCTAGTTGACTGTAATTTTGTAATTAAATTGTGTTTCAGTTTCATTGTCATATTCTGTCTTGTCCCCTACCTGGCATACTGAAGTCAATTTCTTAACACACTCACAAAAATTCCCCTCTACCTTTTGTGAAACATTCTAACAAACACCAACCCGGATTATAATGGTTTGACAGACTTGACTTGACTGAATAAAGAATAATAATAATGGTTAATGTTCTACAGGCCCATGAGGATTTCCTATACATTCTGCTCTGCCATATAGAGCTGCTTTGGCTTACCGTTCAGTTCCTTTATCAGTGAGAGAAAAATATAGCAAACAGTGGAAAGGGATTGTGTTTCTGCATGCATCAATATATAATAATACGCCAACTCTTAGGCTTCTTTTATTGCTCCAAGCGGAAGAAACCTTTATCAAATATCTTACATAATTCAAACTCTATCACGGAGGGGACTTTTATTAAGGTACTCGGTGCATCCAGAGTTCATTCTATTGAAATTCGCATTACTTTAGTCCACTGCAATTGAATTACTGTACATAATGAGTGAATTAGCATATTTGGCACCGGTTCCAACTCTTGAAATAAGAAGGTTGAAAAGACACAGGGATCAGTGAGAAAAAAAGAAAAAGAAAATTACAATGATGAACACAGGAAAGAGGGTAGCTGTGTGTCCCCTGCTGGACTTTTAAATGAATAGAGAGGAGATAACAGAAAATAGCCATATCATCTGCTAAAGTTTCTCAACTACAGCAGAAATAGATTGGAATAATTCAGTTTAATATTATTAACTCAATTTTAATAATATATCTGTAGCCTAGTATAACCAGTAACATAATGAAAGATATGACAACCTAAAATACAGTAAACGTGATATCAAATCAATTGCACGTCAAGTCACTGCCAATACAATTGTTTACAATCCACAAAGCAAATGGTGGGTAATTTAAGGATTTGGTTAAAATGGGTAGTTACTGAACTTTCCCCCTTTGCTACATAATTCCATACATCTTACTTCATATATTTGTTGTCTTCTGTATTTATATCAAATATAGAAACTACCTAGCAATGATAATGTATTTCAAGCCAACATAACTTCACATTGTGGTGTAATTCCTGTTGTTGTTTTTGTCCTTTATTTTATATTCAAAGCATGTTCTGATGTCTGATTATTATTTATTCCATTGTGGGAGGGCAGTAATCACAGTGAAGAGGAGATCATATTGGTCCAATGTCTTAAGCCCTTCGTGTGTGGAAGTCTTCGGGGGAATCACTGCACAAATGAGTTGACTTTTCTCTGGCAGCCATAATATGATCACAGAAAGTGAGAAGACTGGAAATGAGAAGCAGTGATAGCGATAGATTTTACTGCTGTTAGCTAACTGTATCTTATAAGAGAAAGAGATTGGGAGTTGGATTGTTGGCACAAATGGGTCCAAATTATATGTAGGCCTGTCATGATAATTACTGTATTGATTTATTGTTCAATATATAGAAGCTGGAACAATAATTTTGGGAGTCAATATTTATCATGTGTACATTTTCTTTGCACTATTAAAAAACAGTGGTTATTTTTTAGCTATATATGATAATGATAATATGATAATATTATATAAAGTGTGTCATTCTGTTTGTTTGTTCTGCATGTTTGAGTGACCCTGTATTATTAATCTGTCTACACCTTGAAAACTCAAAATGCTCTGTTCCACCTTGTGATGTCATGAAGCAGTAGATTTCAAGTTAACAGCTACCTTTTACCTTTTCAGGTATTCAGTACTGACAAGCAATTCCAAGGCTGGAATGATCCAAATGATTCTAGTAAAGGAGTGTTTGGAGAAAAGAACTCAGTCTAAATAAGCAGGGTATGTGTGTTAAACGTGTGAATGAAACAAAACACAACTCCACGTATGTTTTTGATGAAGAGACGGCACTATAACATAGGTCAGAAAATAGAGTAATATTGGCCCTTTAATATATCCATCCATCCATTTTCTTCCACTTATCCGGGGCCAGGTCGTGGGGGCAACAGTCTAAGCAGGGACTCCCAGACTTCTTTCACCCCAGACACTTCCAGCTCCTCCAGGGGGACCCCAAGGCGTTCCTAGGCCAGCCGGGAGACATAGTCCCTCCAGCGTGTCCTGGGTCTTCCCAGGGGCCTCCTCCCAGTGGAACATGCCTGGAACACCTCCTGCGGGAGGCATCCAGGAGGCATCCGGAACAGATGCCCAAACCACCTCAGCTGGTTCCTCTCGATGTGGAGGAGCAACAGCTCTACTCCAAGCTCCTCCCGTGTGACTGAGCTCCTCACCCTCTCTAAGGGGAGCACCCAGCCACCCTGTGGAGGAAATTCATTTCGGCCGCTTGTATCCGCGATCTTGTCCTTTTGGTCATTACCCAAAGCTCATGACCATAGGTGAGGGCAGGAACGTAGACTGACCAGTAAAACGAGAGCTTTGCCTTTCAGTTCAGCTCCTTCTTTACCACAACGGTCCAATACAGCGACCACATCACTGCCGACGCTGCACCAATCTGCCTGTCAATCTCACACTCCATCCTCCCCTCACTCATGAACAAGACCCCGAGATACTTGAACTCATCCACTTGAGGCAAGGACTCTCCACCCACCCGGAGAGGGCAAGCCACCTTGCCCTTTAATATAATTTAAGTCTGTTCCTAAACTACTCTGCAAAGATCCAATTTCATCCTAGTTACTTCATCCTATTTACTTTTTTCAGTACTAGTACTAGTTTTATTATCAGTTATCAGGATATCAAGTCGGCTCAGTGTATTGCCTCTCAAGCCTCAATAAACTAAGAAAATATTGAAGAAAAGATTAATACAAATACAAAAGAAACTAGCAGACCTTGTAACACTTTTTGACCTTAACCTACATGTCTATCATCACTCAACCACATGTGTGAGTTTGGTTGCCCCCACCCAGTCATGTGGACATGCAGGTGCTTGCAGCTCCTCACAGCACTCCCCACCGATCGTCCTACTTCATACACTTAAACAGCCTCATCCATTTCTGTCTCATCTCCAGTGCCCACACTTCCACTCCTCTATGTCTTAAAACACCACAGGAAAATGACACACCCATGACACAGCGTGAGAAAAACAGTGTGACAGCGCAGTCCTGCCAGTCTCGGGACGTATGATAGATCCCATTCAGACAGGAAGCACAAGCGACGTGTCAATGTGTGTGTGCAAGTGTGGAAAGAAAGGATGTCAAATAAATGATCTGCAAACTGAGTGATACTGAAACTAGTGGAAAAACTAGACAATAACTAACAAGTATCAATATTAGGCCTGTCATGACAATTACTATATTAACTTATTTTTCAATATATGATTGATAGAACAATATATTTTTGGGCTCAGTATTTATTGTGGGCATATTTTTGTTGCAACAGTAGGGAGGTTTTTGCTATTTTTTATGTACTATGATAAGATTTGAGCTGTAGAGGGATGAAAAAGTAACATCCATGACCAATTATTAGTTCTTTTTGCTATTTATTTGTTGTAGCTTGTGCTTTTTAATGATACTGTCTGTTTAAAAATGGTTTACTGAAATTATCCTGCTTTGTTTGTGTCAGTGGCATAAAATAGTTTCAGTATTATTGTTATTGTGATATTCTTCTGTAGCAACATACCATGCTTCAAATTTTGATAGGTCTAATCAATACTGAAAGAATACAAATATAAGTAGGACAATTTTGGATTGAATAGTTTTAGAGTGATTTAATTTAGATCAGAAGCTCTAGTTACATTGAAGATTAGTTTGTGTGAAAATTATATTCTATTGTCAGTTATCATTGTGGTATTGAAACTAGTATTAGGTATCAACTATCAAGCATTATTCCTACGTAGGAGGCTTAAATCTTGCCGATAGTCGAGGTGGGCGTGTTATACCTCATTATAAAGCTTAGACTTTCTATATTGCGTCCATTTAATCCAATTTACAGACAGATAAATGTCCTAATATGTGGAACCGCATCAGTATTTATTAGAGGAGTCATTTGTCTGTGTTTGTGACAACGTATTGCCCCTGAATGAACCCCCAGTGTCACATCACGTGACACTTGTGCTCATGTTTAGACCTGTGCGCAACCACAGATCCATGTGCAACACGGAGGCGCTGGCTTTAAATGCTCTTGTGTCTGATCCACGATAGTGACTATAAATAAAAGTGAACTTCAGCGCAGTTTAGGCCAGCAACAAACCTACTGCTTGTTTTTGTCAAAGTGCGAATGCGGAGAGTGGACTGTCCCATAGACAGAGGACACACAGAACTGTTTGTCAACACGCTGGATTAAATTCTTTTTACGGACTATTGTTTTGAGTCAGAATTAAAAGGACACTTATTTGGGAAGACTTGTAATCTGAGAGGTGCCTGTGTGAGCGGTAAGTGTTGCAAATGTGTCGGTTTTAGAGCTACTTTTCGTTCTTTCTCATTGGTTAACGCTTAGCTACTGTTAGCTACCATATATAAACAGCCTGTTTTTTCTTACATTGTCCTGTGACTATAGTGGCAGTATACATGTTACTGGACATGCATTTATATGTAGATGAGCTGTGAATAGATGTGTGAATGGTCCGCATTTAAGCATATAATTAATAATCGCGGCGCACATGCATTTATCCATCCATCCATCCATTTTCTTCCGCTTATCCGGAGCCGGGTCGCGGGGGCAACAGTCTAAGCAGGGACTCCCAGACTTCCTTCACCCCGGACACTTCCTCCAGCTCCTCCGGGGGAACCCCAAGGCGTTCCCATGCCAGCCGAGAACCCTAACCCTCCAGCGTGTCCTGGGTCTTCCCCGGGGCCTCCTCCTGGTGGGACATGCCTGGAACACCTGCCGAGGGAGGTGTCCAGGAGGCATCCGGAGCAGATGCCCAAACCACCTCAGCTGGCTCCTCTCGACGTGGAGGCGCAGCGGCTCTACTCTGAGCTCCTCCCGTGTGACTGAGCTCCTCACCCTATCTCTAAGGGAGTACCCAGCCACTCTGCAGAGAAAACTCATTTCGGCCGCTTGTATCAACGATCTTGTCCTTTGGACCTATGGGTAGGAACGTAGATTGACCGGTAAATCGAGACGGTCCAGTACAGCGACCACATCACTGCCGATGCTGCACCGATCCGCCTGTCAATCTCACGCTCCATCCTCCCCTAACTTGTGAACAAGACCCCGAGATACTTGAACTCCTCCACTTGAGGCAAGGACTCTTCACTCACCCGAACAGGGCAAGCCACCTTTTTCCGGTCAAGAACCATGGCCATACATTTATGATAACCGCTAAAGGCTATGCGATAATTTATTTACTTTGTTTTCAGGTAAGAATGTCATGCAAAAAATGCCATTAGGCCTGCCTACTGTCTTTAAATATGACTGTAATGAGGCAAAATAACAGTCAATACCTAAACAAACCTAACTTAAAATCTAATAGAGTCAAACCTAAGTTTTATAATCAGTCAAAGATTTACAGTGAATTTTAATGTCACTAAATGTATCGGCTGTTATACTGGCTATCAGCACCTCCAAAGCTTGTTATATCGGTATCATATCGGATCAAAAAAAAAAAAAAAAAAAAAAAAAAAAATCCATATTGGTCGGGCCCTAATTCCTAACATCAAAATTGAGTTGAAACTGAGTTGAAATTTTAATATTGTGATACTGACTTACAGTCTGTAATCATTACTTGTTACTGGAAGAAACCTGGGCTGATGTTCGTGTTTAATAATGCCACGGCTACCCCTTTTCAAATTTCACCTCAAAACCCACCATATTAGATAAACCTATTCTGTAAATTGCAATAATAGTTGTATTAATGTTGTTTTTATTGTGATGATATGTTGTAAAGTGACCTTGGGTGTTAGAAAGGTGTTTATACATATAATGCTACTACTGTTGCAACTCAGAACTCTTGAAAATTATCTTTTATTTGTTTGGTTTTCCAGTCCCATTTCACAAGAGTCATGGGTGGCTGGAGTCAACTCTAGTCTGGACTTTTAAGCAGGGTACACACTGAATACTGACCAGTTCAATTACTATGGGCAATTTAGTTTGACCATGCTCGTCTTTGGGTGACTGTTAGCGTTAATTTGAGGCAATAAACCTAGCAACAGTAACCAGGTGATCTAGATGATCTAGTTCCCTGGATCATGGGTGAAGTTTAGTCTATTTGATGACCATAGCAAACCACATTAGAACAGACACGGACAGATCAGCTCAGATTAAATGAATTGTGATGAGACAGATTGATTTTGAGGGGTGCTTTAAGCTTAAGTTTGTCTTTGACATAAAATAATTAGTTATCTTTCACTTGTGTTTGAGTCACTCACCTACTTGAATCAGGGTGACAGTGGGTGCACAGTGACCACAGCTCTCCATGTTGTTCTGTTTATAGTAAATTGTTACTTAATGCTTGAGCCCTGCTGCTTTTACAATTGTCAGTAGTAATTAGTAATTAGAGTGCAGAAAAGTGAAAGGCTCGTTCACTTAAGAAAGTGGCTGAGCAGCCTTCATAGCCTGCAGAAAAAAAGGAGGACTTTGAGCGCATGCTAGCTGTAGGACATGACAATAAACAATATTGTGGGTGAAAGAAAATATGGATTTTTCAATGCAACATTAGTATCTTATAATAGTATCAGAAAGCACCTGTGCATTTTATTTTTGTTTATGATTGAAGTTCTAGAATAGAAGAAAAAACATTAATTTGGGGACTTGTTTTAGTAGTTATTATTATTTGCACTCTGTTGAATAGTCCCACCATGCCACAAAAGGTCAGTAAGTCACAATGTTTTTGCTTTGCATCATAGAATAAAGCTCCAGAGAGGTAATTTGACAGAGTTCAGGCAGGAGAGAATTAGGACAAAAACACTGAAATATGAATTAACAAACTAATACAAGAATCACATTTTATCTTTATACAGATCTAAAACACAGGGCTAACAGTTTTTATGCAGAATAAGACAGGAAATTTTGCTAATTACATCCACACTAATTGCGATTTCGATTCTATTTCAATTAATCTTGCAGCCATACTTCATACTTTTGTTACAATTAACATATCAAATAGACTATAATATTAAAATAGTTGGATCAGTAATGGTTTATTATGTTAATTTAGCACAATACTTCTAAAAGAATTCAAAGCTGTAGCTCATTTCTTTTTTGAACCACTATCTTCAAACAGGGCTCCACCTCATTCTCTCATTCCCTATGCAAAAGCAAAGAGCATAGAATAGTGTACAGATGTGTAAATAATATTGGCTTTTTAGTATTCACGCCTTAACCTTTCGAAGCCATACCGCACTGGCTGCATTAAGTATGTAACCTTTCATTACATTAGCTCTTTGTTGCAGTGTATTTTGTGAAGATGCGCCACAGATAGGACGAGGGGCGCATGATTCGTAATCAAACCTCCGCCATTCTCCTGCCCACACGGTTCATGCAGTTGCCACAGCCTCCTACTCCATCCTTGCTTGTTTTGCAGAATCAAATTTACTTTATGAAGAATAAACCTATTATTTTCCACGTCCAACAATCACCCACATCAGTGCAAACAGAAAGTGAGCAGGCAAACTTATGAAGAGGGTGGACTGCTTTTCTCAAAACAACATTGCCACTTTAATTAGATTGCATTTTCACAAAATAAGCAGATATTAAATAGTAGATTTTAAATATTACTACTGTGAATATGTTTCCTATACTCAAATCTTAACCACATTTGATGCACTAATTGTGAACAAGTTTCTTTCATATACTGAGGCATACCTGCATCTCCTTCTCCCCGTACTTGGAGGGGTTCTTGCTGCCTTGGCTCTTTCGGCGTAGTTTCTTCAGTTCCCCTTGGCACTTCTCCAAACTGTCCCCTTTGTTTTTGTGCTCCACTTGGTATTTCTTCAGCGCAGCCTACAGGGTGCAGCAGACACAGCAAACATGCAATTAGAGAAAAAGTTGGAAGACTAAGTGTACAATGCAGTGGCCTTGATCAAGCCATTATGCAACAACTTCCATAAACTGCAAACCACAGCAGCAATGTCTAAATCTGCATCAACACCAAATGATTACAGGCAAAATGTTTTCATCCCTCAAAAGCCAATTATTTATTCCACTGATTTAATTTGTGCGTTTGATTATTTATATAGGAAAACAACTTTGTTTCTGATCTAGCAGTGCTGTTGCTATAGCAACTGTGCCTGGTGTGACAAAGCCTGTGTGGTTTGTTTCTCTGCAGAGAACTGGCTTGCACATGAGGGTTCGACAGCCACATTTACATTTTGTGAAATGCTGAGTTCGGAGGTATCCCCTTCCTCCATAAGGCACACGGCAAAAACAAGCAGGAACGGATACAGTCACAGTCGCCATAGCAACGTAAGATATAGCATCATGCATGTGTTCACAAATATTCAGGAATGAAAGTCTAGTTTTTAAATTATGTGATGTGCATGAATTATTCCAATTTAAGGAGCATTTCTTGAATAAGCAAACACTGCATTATGAATGTGTATATGTTTGGACTACAGCCTTAGGGATACACAAACAAAATCAAAGATGCATAAACATCAGCAGTTAAATTCACTAAGCCGAATCTTATGCTATTATACCACATCTTTTGGTATTTCAAAAAAATAGCTTCTTTATTCAGTCTGGTAATGTATTATTAATGGAGGAACAAACATTGCATAAGGTGGGTTATTTAAGGCACACAAGTTGGCTGCTTGTCTCGTGCACAAAACTCACAGTAATGGTTAAAGATCCTTTCATGTTCCAACTGCACTGAAACTATTTCAGTGCATTTCTAAAAAGCAAGGGCAAAATGCTGCTCCAGCTGTTATTTGTGCTTCCAATAACATGCTGTGACTCATTCACTGATTGCTCCCAGTGTTAGCAGAACCACAACCAATGCAGCCCGCTCTGCTTTTCATATGGATAATTTCATCTCCTCAAGTGGAGGTTCCCCAGTGGAAAGTCCCCAGCTTGTACTTAGATTACGATAATGGCTACACAAGATGCAATTGGCCATTGTTGAGAACAAGCTTTTAATTTGCAAGGTCAACGAGATAACATTGTAGCTGCACTGTACCTTGTAATAACATGCTTAAACACCAATGGGAAGTGAATAATCTTCCATATGTATTTTTTTATGCTACAATTAGGACTTTATCCAACATATTGTCTTGTAAAACCTTGAGTTTTGTGTTAAGACTAGGAGGAGGATAACAGAGAAAGAGACACTCCACAGCTGGATACAACACATGTATTATTCTAGAGAAATGAAAAGCTTTTTCTCTGAATCTTTTTGCATGAAGTCAAAATATCATCACTCAAATCATCATTAAATTATAGCTATTATCACAGCTGGAAACTCATTGAAAGTAATGACAGACTAAACTTCACAATAGCTACATTACAAAAGTCTTGGGTTTAGTTTCACAGAGTACTATGTTTGAGTGCAGTAGGGTTGAAGTGCAAAAAGGTCACTGACTATGAGAAAAAGAAAAAAAGAGAGAAGAGAAAAAACACTTGATAGTATTAATAGGGCCGTTATTTTGCTGTGAATCCAGAGTTAGAAACCGTGAGTGTTTTAAAATAATTTATCCCATTGTTGAGGCACGGAGAATGGAGATTTAAACTTCAGTGACCAAAATACATTACAAATATTAGATGTAGTAGATTTACCACTTGGATATTGGAACAAGCGCACAGATGCATGCAATGGACTTTCTTAAAACACAGACTACTTTTGTACAGCACTATATTTTTGAGACTGCAGGCCCAGAAGTCAATTCATTTTACAATTAACACCAAATAACAGTGTGGCTAAACAGCTTGTAACGTGGCCCCTTCCAACCATACAGTAATGACAAAATTATCCCATCCCCCAAAACAAGGCAGTGCGCTGTACTCTGAGGCAGCAGCCCACTCATTCTAAAGATATCCATGAAGCCCAGCTCTCTGCTTACACACACTGCGCTGTATTATAATCAGTCTACACTTGACGGGTGAGCAGAATACATAATGTTTGTGTCATGCAATAGCTCACTCAGATGCATAGTTTATGATAAGGTCTTGTATTCATGTGTTATGGTGTCAAAGGATGGCCTCCCACTTACAAATGATTACAAGAAGATCAGATACTCACAGTGAGATATCGGGCGTCTAGCTCCACCTTCTTCTCCAGCTCAGACAGCAGCTCGTTGTGGAAGCATTTTAACTGGGCACAAACAGAACAGCAGGTCAATCAATGAGCAGCAAGCAACACCACTCACATTCAATAATAGAACAATGTGTGCGACCCACATACACATCTACTATACTATGCCTTATAGCAGTATCGCATACACATTTGCTATTATGGCTACTGGCTGTGCAATTGTAGCCATCATATTGTTACACATAATATTAGTGATACAAGACACAAGCACTGCATAATTTAAAAAGTGATAAAGTGATATGAAACTATCAGTAAATTCCAATATTGATCAAATTAGCAATACAAATTTTCCTGCGACCGGCAAGAAGCGCCAATGGCTATATTTACTTGCACACCAAAAATCTGATCTGATTTCTGGAAAAAGACAAACTAACATGGCAAAGACAAAAATGAAAGAGAAAATGTTCAATATTGAAAGAGTCATTTTAAAATTAATTGTATTTTGTCCTCCAAATACATCAATTACTCTGAAAATCCTTTGATTAAATGACTCATGTTGCCAGGTGTTTTGATCAGATAACACACACAAAAAATCTGTTTTACTACTTATTTTATCTGATTATCCTAGTAATCTGATTTTTAATCTGAAGTCAAAATTAAATAAATATTACTGAATTAATGTCAGTGCATTGTTGGCAGTTCAAATTAATTATACATTTGTTTTCCTACATTAAATATTAATGTTATGTAGTAAAACTTTCTTCCCAACATCACAATTTCTAATATAGTGCGGCCCAATGCCAAAAATAAATATCTGACTGAGCTCCCAATTTGCCAGACTTCCTAACCCTTTTATTACACTTGATTAACCCATTTTAATACTGCAATAGTGAAAACTCTTGAATACCAACCATCTCCTCCAGTTGCACTTGAATCTGTCTGTGAACCTCAGCCATCTGGAACAGCACATCCCCTGCACACACACAACAAGAAGACAATAAAGAGAAAAATAAATGAGCAGCTGCACAAACGCACAAATAATAGAGAAAAGAAAAACAAGGCAAGAGCTCAGCGTGCAACGTCCATGCACTCATATGAGACGCACAAGACAATAAACTTGAACAGTGATGGTGGAGACGACATTTGACGAGACACAACATTTAAAAAGGCACATAATAACACAAACACTCACAAAAATATGGTCCTTTTTAATAGTTTTGTAATCATAATGCACATTTGTAGAGAAAGCAAAATGCATGACTACAGGCATGCTTCTGTACAACTCCAATTCAGGTCATTTGCAGGGCAGTGCAAAATGTAAAAGTAAACAACACAATAAGTTGCATATATACAACTATCTGAATAAAGGTCTACTTAAAGGGGCACTGTGTAACTTTTCTGGTGGAGGGTCCATTATCTGCTTGTCTCATGATGATGTCCTTGCTTTGTCTGGGATGTACCACATTACTGCATTAAACAAATATATCCTGTATTTATTCATTTACAGATGTTTTTATTTCAGAAAACTACATGCATTCTTACTGTGAGCTTCTTCTCCACAGATCTGACCTGTAACTCTATGGAGATAGATACATTAAATGCCATACTGTAGAACATTCCAGGAAAAAAAGAATAAGATCAACATGGAGTCAAGCAAGTGGCAGGCCCTCTACCAGAAAAGTTACATAGTGAACCTTTAAACGTGTTGCGTAACTTTTCTGTGAATGGACTTGCTTTTCTCCTGCTTGTTTTGCCAGGAATGTTCCAAGTATGACAATAGTCATGCTTTTATTCAATCACACGTTTTTTTATTGCTCAAAAATACCTTGATGCATAAATGCAGGAGATACATTTGATAGTTCACTGTGGAACATTCCAGTCAAAGCAACATCTCCACGGAGACAAGCAGGTGTCAGTCTCCAACAGAAAAGTTACATAATGCACTTTAAGCATTCTATCCATTATAAGCCAATTTTTACACATATTTATTTTTAAAGGGAGTTCAAGCTGTTTTATTTTCCCCCATTTTAGCATTTTGTTGCATTCATCCTTTTTTTATTTCTTACACAGTGAGAAATAATGTTCTATGCCATGTTGTTAAATGTGGCCATATTGGTTGGCATCATTGCATTGTTGTTTCTACTTACATTTCAAACACTGGCCCATTTTTTAACCCATATAGTTGAATATATTATGTATATACCTACAGACTGCCTCTTCTCATAATGCAGTGTAAGATTGAGAAAGCACAAACAGCGACACTGGGTGAGAGACACACATAGAAAGCTGTGGTGAATTCAACACGATGAAACATGTAGCTGACTGAACACTACTGGACATGTGTATAACCTTTAGAAGAAAGCAAGAGCCATTTCAATTCAAAGCAATATCACTCCAACGCTACTATTCTGACACGTCCTGTTGTTTTGATGGCTGACTGGCTGTATGTCTTGAAGCGCTTTGTAAGTGAAATCAAAGCTACTGATGCCTTGTGGTTTCATAAGAAGATGCTCCTTCATACTTCAGCGTGTAATGTAAATTAGCACAGACAGATGACATAGAAGAGACAGCACTAGTGAGATCTTCTGTCAGAGATTAATGGGAAAAGCTCAAGTAGAGATTTTTCTCAATAAGTTCCAATAAGAAAAATGTTACATCAAAAAGACTGTAATAAAAAAGGACTGGTGAAAAACATGTGTTGGCGCTAACAATATCTAGTTATCAAGTGATTCACTGAGCTCTGTGGGCTGTTCTAAAAAATACTGTGCAAAAAATAAGATAACGTTTCAAATGCCTTTGACTAATAAGTAACTTGACACATCAATATGGTTTTCCATTTAGGAGTCAAAAAAACATGAAGTGAAGTATAGATGATTTTCTTTAACGTCGCACATAAGTGATGTAGCATGTTGCCAATAAACCAAAGTAATGATTCTGAATTTGTATTTGAGTAGTGGACAACATTCAGTTCTTCACATTCCCCAAAAAAGGAGCCCTGGTGTAGACCAGTGCTGATCTTTTGGCTGGAGGGAGTTGCGGACCATAGCATGCTGTCACTTCCCAGCAGGCCCATAAGCAGCTTACAGATACTCATCCCTGATCACCGTCTCCCCGGCTTAGGCGCTCCTGTCACTCTGCAGGTAGCGTCAAAAGAACTGGATCAATTAACGAGAGCACCCGTGTGTCTGACATGCACTGGCTACATGTAGCTTTTGTATGGATATTTTAAATGTTTATTTCATTGGTGTGTTAGACCATAAATTCTAACTCCAATCTTTTCACCAGGGGGTGGGCAATACTGACAAAAATGAATAAAAACCTTTTGATTATTTTGATTACATTGCTGACAATATTCAGACAATATTATGACAATCCATCAGAAGTGTGCAAAATGTGCCTATAAATGTTGTGGTTGGTGTTCAACTATCGCACAAAACATGCACAAGGATTATGCTGCAAGATTTATTTTTAATTAACTTAAAAAAATGTGTATATATTTCATAGAGAACTTAAATTTTGCAACCCTCCCAAACAACAAGTGACATTATACATTAGTTGAGATATCCCACATCTCCCCATCATTTAAATATTATTTGTTTTTATGTTTTGGAGTTATTATCACCATAAGTGGGTATGGTAAAGCAGAATCAAAGGTTGCATCCTGAAATCTGGCATAAGATTATGTAAATCGTTATGCAACTAACCGCAGAAGGATGGTTTATTTTACTTATTGATATGGAGACAGCACCATTGATGATACAGTATTTTATATTTTGGATAAACACATAATATAAATATAAAAATGTTTTGGATGCTTTTGACCATTCATTAATCTTCTGAAATGAATGAAAGAAACTGAACCATCTTATTATGCTCCTGCAGATATTTTACTGCTGTGATGCCAACGCAAAAAGAGGAAAAGAATCACACTCTGAAGATGCAAATAGTTTCCATGGAAACTTTCATATTGTATCAAACTGTCAAGGCTTCAATTGAACAGAAATTTTAAATTTGCTTAACAAGGGCACTGGGAAACTGCTCTGCCATTCAAAGAGCTGTTTTTAGACATATTAGGTGACTTATAAAACCTATTATACATGTTAATATACGACATTATATATATATACATACAATATATATACATAGAATATATATATGTATTTGTGTGTGCCAGTTTACGTAATTCTAACAAAAAAAATAATAATTAAAGGGCCTATATTACACTATTTTCTGATCTATGTTGTAATGTTTGCTCATCACAAACATACCTGTGTTTTATTTCATTTACACATGTTTAACACACAAATCCTGCATATTTAGGTACTTCTCTCAAACAGAAAACACTGTGTTCCACCTTGTGATGTCGTAATCATAGAATCATTTGGATAATTTCAGCCCTGGAATCGGCAATCTCTATTAAACAAAAGATATAAGGTAACTGTTATCTTGAAACCTACTGCTTCATGACATCACAAGGTGAAACAGAGCATTTTGAGGTTTGAAGATATAAACAGATTAATAATGCAGGATAACTGAAACGTGTGAATGAAACAAAACACACTAATAATTCCACACTAATCTGAGAAAAGTTCTTGAGTCAATAGAAAGCTACCTGCAGAGAGAGCAACGAGACAGATTTTGAGTCAGTATTGTTGGCTAAACATATGCTTGTCAAAACACATCTGAAACAAGATGAAAGTTACAAATAATAGTCCTTGAAAAAATCTGGGCAGCACGCATGACCTAATCTGCAAGAGGATGTCCGCATACCCACACAGAGCCCCCTGACTGATCCATGCACACAGAACAAACACCTTGGACACTCAGTGAACAAGCGCAGCATGAAGAGCAGTCACGATTCTGTCAACATTTTCCAGTTCACTTTAACCTTGCTCTGGTCCTGTGACTGTGTAAACAATAGCTCTTCTGTGGAAAATAATGTGCACCTGCAGCTTAAGCTACAAGCTGCAACAAGCCTGTCACCCTGGAGTCCTGAGTCACAGCAGACGCTATGTGGATGCAGGAAGTTGACTGCATCAAGCAAACTATGACTCCTCCATTTAGGTCATGATAATTACTATATTGACTTATCAAATACATTTATTCTAGAGGAACAATATTTTTTCAGGACACTGTGTTTTTAAGGACTTTTTCGCACTAATGAGGTGCATTTTGTAACTTTTCTGGTGGAGGGTCTGTCAAATAAGTCATATACAAGGAGATGTCACTGCTTTGTCTGGCATGTTTCACAGCTTAGCATTAAACCTTTCTATCTTAATGAAGTCCAAAGCAGACCAAGTTACGACTCAGATCTGTGGAGAGGCAACCTCACTCACAGTCAGAATGCCAGTTTTCTTGGTATTTTTTAGGTCTAAAACCAGCTGTAAATGAATAAATCAAAGGTGTAGCTGTTTAATGTCATAGTGTGGAGCATTTCAGGCAGAGCAATGACATGTCCATAGAAACAAGCAGGTGACAGACCAACCAGAAAGTTACACCTTTACGTTTCAGTAGTATCTATATGATGACATTTGAGTTGCAGATGTTCCAACATGAATAGCACATTATAAACACTAGAACCAACTACTTTAGTGTTTCATTGTACCATTTATATATTGTTGGCCACATTATGTTCAATATGATTCACTTCCTGCTTTAAAGTACCCATATTGGACTATTTTCTGATCTATGACACACATTCACACATTTTTAACCCACAAATCCTATTTTTCTCTAAAATGGGAAACACTCACATGGAACATTTCACAGGAAGTGCTCCACTGTGTCTTGAACTCCATTGACCTTCACTAGAATCATTTGGGTAATTTCAGCCCTGGAATTGCCAATCTTTACTGAACACAAGGTAAAAAGTAGCTATTAACTTGAAAACTTCATGACATCACAAGGTGGAACAGAGCATTTTAAGATTTGGAGATGTAGACAGATTAATAATATAGGATTACTCGAGTCAATTTTGCATAATACCTTTAAGGTTACTGTGAAAGTGGTATAAACTCATTTCAGTATTGTATATTTTTAGAATAAAAATTTGTCATTGTGATGGGCCGATCCACGTTTTAATAAATCAAATTGCACCATAAAATTGTTTAAAATGAGGATTCAGCCACCAAACACTGCACATAATGAGCAATCAAGAGTAATGAGAAAACCTTTGTGAGTGCATCTTTGCAATCTAAATTCCTCACTTTAATTATAATAAATAAAAACAAATATTTCAACATTTGTTCTTGTTATATGAAAATGTCAAAATATATTAATTAAATAAAACAAAATGTAGCTGTTCTGCTTGGAAGCTATGCCCTATAATGTTCCACAGTATGGCATTAAACCAAGCTTTGAGGTGACGCAACAAGATCAGGTTACAGGTTAAATCTCTGTAGCCTGTAATAATATGTTGTTTTTGGGGGGGTTTTCTCAACCAACAAATAAATACAGTAAATGCCATACTGTGGAACATCCCATGAAAACAGTTGGAGACAAACCTGTGGAAGGGTCAACTGACTGCATAATAAAAGCAATGGTAGGGTACGTCCACACACTGCACAATGGAGGAAAATGGTCAAAATGTACATTAAGAATGAAATGTGGAAAAAAGTGGAAGTTTGTGCATGCTGAGAGGGAGAGGAGTACGGAGGTGGATGCAGAGACACTGAATCACAGCTGAAGGTCAGGCCTGATTTACTACGGGTTGTCATGGAAGCAGAATAATGCTAGGGTCGTTGCTATGGGAGAAGTTGAGTAGCGAGGGGAACCAAGGATGGGGATAAAAGGGGATAAAAAAGTATAAAAAGTATAATATCTTTGACTTTATTTTGCATTTCCACTTTGACAGACAGTGTTGCATGAGTAGCTGTGGCCTTCCCTGGAGACAACAGAGAAGTCAGACTTGGATGTGAACAACAGTATCACACATAGGCTACTGCTACTGCTAACAGCGATGGTAATGTTTAGAGGCCTGCTGTGCTGGAGCTCAAGGGAAACACAAATAAGTGGGCAGATATAATAGGACAGTGCGGTGTGAGACAGAGATAATAGCTAAGAGCCCGGTGGCATGTAAACATCTAAAAACAGTTAATGACAAAGCAAGGCTAACTTATCATTATACCTCCCCTGCTAAATTATGTAAAATAAATCTGAAATCTATCCGTTAGATGTCCCAGGCTAGATTTTGCTGACAGCTAAAACATAGAGAATGTATAACACAGATAATACACTGTGCCTAAAGCTCCACTGTGTAATTTTTCTGCAAAGAATAGATATTGGATTTTTAGATGTTTCTATTGCACCGAATAACACGCATCCATCTCCACAAAGATGACTCTTATTTGTCCTGGAGGAGACCCTTCACCTGCTTGCCTCCATGGAAATGTTGTTCCTAATATTCCACAGTATGGTATGAAACTTCGATCGCCATGGTAACTGTATGGTTTAACTTTCCATTTCCATGGAATCGTGCAGGTACTGTACTGTACTTTCAGAAAGTTACTTGGTAAAACATTAAGGCAACACTAACAACAGTGCTGTGCTACTTCATAATTAGACACAGCTACAACAGCGCACTATAACAAAAAATGTGAAAAGTAGTGAAATGCAGAAATGCAGCAACAGAACATATAGGTATGTAAAAAATAATGCATGTTTAGTCTTTTTACAGTAGCATGTTACACTAAGAGTACAGTAGACTATTGAGGTTTGAAAGGTTAAGCAAATCATTCACCACAAATCTACCTTCATCTAGCCTGTTATCTTCAGTCTAACATTTGTGCCTGCTTTCATTGTACATATAAATGGGACAAAATCTTTATCTTGCGTTTTTGTCAAGCCTTTTTTTAAACATATCATTCATGGAATAGTCTGTAGTTTGCTTAAAAAGAGTTGTAGAGATTATAGCATTGCTAAAATTGTAAACCATGGCATCTGCTCCAGTTTGTCCAGCAATGGTGTCACACATTTAGGCCAATAAAGAATTCTTAGCAAATACACACAGGGCAATGAGGCGCGCTTGAGAAGTGGGCCAGAGTAGAAGTTGTAAGTAAACTAGACATTTATTTTGAGGAGGTCTGGGTCATTTGATGTTTGTTGGAGGGAAGTCAAAGTACAAACTAAATCCATACAAGCTGATGATAAGGCCAAAATCTGTGAAAGGGGACTTTGTTCTACTAAAGACACTGAAGCATGTGGAACTCTGATTAACAGTTAACCATTTTGTAGGTCAGCTGTTTTTGTCAGGGGAAAACTGTTTGGTCACTTAATCCAGTCACCAAGGTCCACAAGCAGTAAACAAGTTTTCAGTGACTAATTTGATCTACAAAAATGTAATCATCGTCAGTTTGAACTATTTGCAAATTGGTACACAGAAATGGTACAAAAACACCAAGAAAATAAAGTGTAAATATTTTCAGTAGCTGTTGTATAATTCTTACAGAACACATATTGTGCTTGTGTCTGCTGTATAGTTACAATCCACAACACTCATGGATCATTAAGTTATAATTTGCACATTTTAAATCACAATATTTATCTAAAATTACTTGCAGATCACACTAGCGAGCAGTTTTTTGTTTTTTTTTCTTTTTGTACCATAATGATACATGTATTACCGATAAATAAAATTGGAGAAGGAAGTAAGTACAGAGCTATGGGCATACCAGTGGTGGTGAAAACGGGAGTTGATCAAAAATGGTGTCTTGAAAATTACTAATTAAAGATCGCTCAAACATGCACGGATCACTCCAAAAAGAGAGGGGTAATGAGAAGGGGAAACAACTATAACATGGTTAAAAGGTCATGGTCAAGGCCATGCTCAGTCATGGTTGGATGTTTATTAAATTTTTACTTTTGTTGGAAAAAACAAATATTTGTATAAGGGGTGTTCACCGCTGCCACAAAAGGAGAGTGATAATTTGTCATAACTTTTGAAGCAACTGAAATGAAAACTAGGCTGCATCAATAAATTTTCTTTATTTCACCCGGAATTGTTATAGCTATTTTTGCATGTCATAACATAAACAAAATCCATCTCCAATTTTAATTATATCATCATAAACTTTCCGAAGATATACAAGAAATGAATTAGACAAAACCCCAAATCGTTAGATCAAAATGGAAGCTGTCAGGAAGATTCAGTTTAGTCATTTATTGAGTGAAATGGGTGAAGGAGTGGGTGTATAAACTTTCACAAACAAGAAATGAAAGTTTGAATGGTGTAAACTTAACATGAAAGAGAAACACATTTTAAGGCAAATTACTCAGATTGAATCAGATTGTTGGGAAAACTCTTTATACTGCAGTGATATTAAGCAATCCAGCAGGCGTTATACCTAGAGCTGTTAACCACTGCAAAATTGGAGCCTGGGTTTCAATGCGCCCTCGCCGACAGCTCTTTTAACTTGGCATTTTCACTTCACTGGAGACAATACCAAGACTGGCGCAGTCATGCAGCTACCTGTTGAGGTATGAGTCAAGGAGAGGCTGACTGAAAACACCTAGAGACCATTGACTGTTACCTGATCCAACCACTTAGCACACAGCAGCCACAGATCCATTATCGCCAGGAACACGTAGGACAGGGGTATTGGCTGTTCTGCTTTGCAAAGATTTAAGAGCCAATTCTGCAACCCCAAAACAGCACGAAAAAATCCAAATTACGCAGCAGTGGAGAACATGAGAAAATTGGAGCCTTGTAAAATTTTGCTTCTCAGGGATTTTAGTCACAAAACAAAAGAGGAAGCGTGTATGTGACTAAACACAGCACAAAACAGTGAGTAAATCCAATCCAAACCTTGAAGATCTATATAAGGGCTGCTTTCTGATCTCTGTTATAATGTTTCCTCATCACAAATACATCTGAAGTTGTGTTTTGTTTCATTCACACATGTTTAACACATAAATCCTGCATATTTAGGCTGTCTCTCAAACTGAAAACACTCCTTGTGATGTCATAGGGTAATGCAGGAAGCGCTCCATTGCGTTTTTACACTCCATACACCTTCACTAGAATCGTTTGGATAATGTCAGCCCTGGAATTGCACATCTCTACTAAAGGTAAAAGGAGTTGTTAACTTGAAAACTACTGCTTCATGACATGACAAGGTGGAACAGAGCATTTGGAGATTTGGAGATGTAGACAGACTAATAATAAAAGGAATTACTCAAACATGTGAGAATGAAGCAAAAGACAACTCCAGGTATGTTTCTGAGGAGGTAACAACATTATAACATGGCTTAAAGCTCACAAGAATCAATTTGGCATAATATAGGACCTTTAACCAACAAATACATGTTTTACTCCAACATAGATTAAATTCTGTTATTATGTCCACCCTTATATATGAGCATAGCATTAGCATAGTGAATTGACAGAAATAGTAAAGATAAATAGCATAATCATATCTTTAATCAAATGCAATAATATTCAAATACTGAATGATTTCTGAATGATTATGGGATGCTTAAATAATCAGGACAAGCAAAACCCTCTTTTTTGTAAACATTGATTTGCATACATTATAATCACAATCATAGAATACAATACCAGCAAGGTGTACAAATACTAAGGCATCATTATAATGGATTATACTAAGCACGTCAATTCTAATGCCCTCATTTATAAGCAGGGAGATCAGGCGTGTTCTCACGGCAACCAATATATTTTTTTTCTACAACCTTTTTTTTCTGTGACTGACAACACACATCAGTTTAACAAGTCTGTTAAGTTAGTGAAGAATGTTAAAGCTTTTTTACTATTTTTACTGTTATAATGTTGTTTCCTCATCAAAAACATACCTGTAGTTGTGTTTTGTTTCATTCACAGATGTTTGACAAATCCTGCATATTTAGGCTGAGAAACACTTGTTCCACTTTGTGATGTCATGTGGTAATACAGGAAGTGCTCCACTCTGTTTTTAAACTCCATACACCTTCACTAGAATCATTTGGATCATTTCAGTCCTGGAATTACTTTCTCTACTAAACAAAAGGAAAAAATCTAATAATCCAGGAATACTCAAACGTGTGAATGAAACAAAATACAACTCTAGTTATGTTTTTGTGGAGGTAACAACATTCTAATATGGCTTAAAGCTCACAAGAATCCATTTTGTGTAATATAGGACCTTAGAAAGTTATAACACAAGAAACTGCTGTTCAACTTTTGTAATCAATCATTTGGTTTTGAAAAAATGCAGTGGAACAACATTATCCTACCTCATACATACAAGCCTCACCTTCTTCCTCAAATGTCAACGCAATCATCAAATGAAGGCCAAACTGTGCAAAAGAACTGGGGAGTGTGTGGAGGACACCGGCTTCCCATCATGCACTGCGCTTCTCAGAAATAGAGCAGGAGGAAGGCATGGACCCCTGGGATGGTGGCATAGTGCTATGAAAAGAGCTCCTCTGCTCTCATTTAAACAGGGACAGGTGCTGGAGGAGGAGAGAGGGAGGCCATAGCCAGAGAGAGAGGGCTGCCTGTGTACAGTACAAGAATTTGTGGGAGGTCTATCAATTAAAATATGTTCACAGTTAACATTTCGACCACCATTAGCTTAGAGTAGCTAATTTTGGGACACACATCATTGGGAAAGTACTAGGTTAACATTGTGAGTTATATGGTCACAGATGTGAGATAAGATTTCACTATGGTAAAACTATAATGGCTTATAGGCTGGCAGATATTGACCAAAAAAGATATATTTTTAAATGTTAAGAACTGCTATAGCATGCTTTTTACAGTCAGTCTAAAATGTTCTTGTTTGAGACTTGCTAGTACATATTGCAAGTGTGACTGGATAGTAAAATTATTGCAGCTTTGAATATGTATACTTTACATATTTTTTATTACAGACTTAAAAGGTTCACTGTGTAACTTTTTAGGTTGGGGGTCCACCACCATGGAGATGCTATTGCTTTGCCTGTGATGTTCCATAATATGGTATTAAACGTACATAAGATGCATTTATTCAATTATGGGTGGGAGTGGGGTCGCCTGTTCACAGATCTCACCTGTAAATTGGCCTGGTGGCGTCTCCTGCTTATCTCTATGGAGACTGATAAATTGAATGTCATTGCAGGCAAAGCAATAACATCTGCAAGGAAACAAGAAAGTGGCAGGCCCCCTAATATTTGATACTCTAATTTTGCATAACTAGCAACAACCATTTCAGTTTGTTATTGTAGAGAATATATGGGCCATCTTTTATAAAACTTTTCAAGTCAACTTAGCATGATTCTCATCTATGTCCAGTTAGCATCATTCTTGCTTATTAACTTAAAAGTGAGGGCTGGATTTTTGCAGAACAAAGTAAGAAACCCTGATTTTCTCTTTGGCCGAGTACAAATGTTACATAAGAGAACCTTTAACTTTTCATCATCAAACTAAATTGCGCTACATGGGGGTTAAAGTCTCATTTTCCCTGCATGAACTTTCTTCCCATGCAGGTAATTACTGAGAGGCCTGAGAGGTACGATGTTTGCCCCCCAGCTAACAGCAGCAGCCCCAGAACTGTGCGGGTTCAAACACTTTAATATGTTTCCTTCTCCACTCTGATGCCTGTAATTTCCCATGAGAGACACAGAACTGCTGAGTCATGTGTATGCCTTATTGAAATGGGGGAATTAACCATGTTACCAAATGTAATGGACTGATTTGTGCAAGCTACGGAGGAGAAAGCACTTTTAAACATTTTTTTAATTACACAATCATGCCGTGATTGCTAAATAAGTTGTTGTGAGATGCAAAAAAAATACACACTAACTGCTAGTTAAATAAATAAAGTAAATAGAAATAAATACAGGTATAGTCTGTACAAGCAATGGACAGCTAAGCTAACCAGAGAATTGACTATAATTTATAATATACAATAAGTTTTAGCTAAAAATTAGAATGCAGGTCCCACAGCAATAAAGATAGACAAATTGCAGACAGCCTCGTCTATACATGGCTAGTTCACCGCAGACAGCAGTGGAATTTAAAAAAAAAAGTGCCAAATAGGCCATGCAACCCAACGTGTATCACAAAAACCAAAGAACTGAGCAGTGGATGTTTATAGGGGGGTAAGTAAAAACAGGAGCAATGGTGCCTTATAATATGCTTAAAAGCTCTTAAATAGATTAGGCATAATATGTCTCGATTAAAACATTTTGGTGTATTAAGCATTTCCATTAACACATATGACTTAACACACATAAACAGTGAAGATGTGAAGTGCCTCTTTGGCTTTAGGCCTGCCCATAAATAACCACCACTGTAGCTTAGATCAGTATAAACACTATAAAGCTGGAGCTAGTCACTTCAGATTGTTGTGAATGTCCGTAAGTATGCATGCTCTGGATTTCCTGGATTTCCCTAGATGGTTTGGAGCAGCAGAAATGTCGGAGAGGTTCATGAGGGCAGATGAAAGAAGAAGAAGAGAGAGAGAGAGAAGGAGAGACAGAGAGAGAGAGAGAGACAGAAAGAGAGAGAGAGAAAGAGGTAAAGAGAGATGGAGAGAGAGAGAAGAGTAAGGATGAAAGGGAGAGACAGAGAGAGAAAGACAAGGAGAGAGGGCGCTATAGAGGAGTGAACAGAGGGGAGCAGGTGTGTGTATGTAACATGTGTGTATGCATGTGCTGGTGGGTGGTGCAGTGACAGGCGATGATTAGCCCAACTAAAGAGGATATGTGGGAGTAGTGCGGGGGAGTCAGCGGGGAGAGCAGAGAGAGCGAGAGAGAGCTGGTCTATCTTAAAGCAGAATAAATTAAAAGACAGCACTTATAGCAATCAATTTGGAAAACTGGATGTACGCATTATTGTAACTTCATAATTGCACCAAACATGTCCGTACAGTACGCCGCAATCTTTTGAGAACACATTGCTGGCAAATTATGGGGTTGATTTATCAGTAATGGAAACAGCAACACGGTGCAGTTGTTTTAAGCATAAGAGGAAGAAAGTGGAGGGAGAGTAGAGAGAGGCAGAACAGCTGGGGATGCTAGTTGTGTAGGTGTGACCAATACTCTATATTCAGGAGTAATAAACATGAACATATGAAAAGGAGAAAATTAGCTGTATGTCATGTTACAGTGCATATGATTAAAGTCTTGTACATATGTTCTCAGTGTAATTATGATGACAATGTGAAATGTAATAGAGCATTTTTTTTCTGTAAGCTGTAAAATGGAGCCATGCACACATACTAAAGCCTCTTCTACTTGTGTGTGAACTCCAATACAATAACTGCTCTGGGTGGAGTTGAAATGCTAACAGCCATCACTGCAGATTAGCAAAACAATCGGGGAGAGCCCTGAGGCGTAACGTGGTTTTAACATGCCCAACAAAACATTATTGAAAATTCCATTATACTGACTGAATTATAATAAAGAGAAGCAGGCATGTGTTTTTATTCACAGTGGCATCAAAACTGGCACCAAGTATCACGTGTTTTCCATATTATTAAAATATTGTGACAACACTAAAATTAATCCAGCAAGCGTATTGCAAAAATCCTGTTGATATATGCTATCGAGTCACCCAAACAGGAATCTGATTCTTATCCTGGTGAAAGTGCCTGGAAAATTAAATCACCCTTGGGAACTGGGTCTGTGACATTCGACAACAGGAAGTAGTATCTCTGACTGCATCACTGGCGTTACATAACATCACATAGAAAAGTGTCTTTAATGGTAGCATCAAAACAATGCGTCTTTTGACTAGCCGCATGAGTCACTGAATACCCACTCAATGTTCAGATGTTCCAGCTGGCTTCAAGCTTTTAAAATCACCTCATATTTACTACTTGAGTCTATACTGCATGTGTGTAATGTGTTAATGTGTACTATAGTAAGTAACAAAAATAGCAAAAGGAGAAATTTAATTTGTCAACTGGATGAGCTGCGAAACGTATTCGACCAAATAAACTCTGTCCAGTTGACAAATTAAATTTCTCCTTTTGCTATGGATTCTACCTGGATGACTGACAACTATTCTACACATAGTAACAAAAGTAGTAGAGGAAGTAGAAATCAGTTTAGTGAAGTTTTCTGGTGAAGGATCTGCAATCTACTTGTCTCCATGGAAATTTTATTGTTTTGCTTAATGTTCCACATAAAGGTATTAAGGTGATTGCCATAGATATTAGATATGTTTAATGCCATTCCATGGAACATTCCAGGCAAAGCAATAATACTGCCATGGAGACAAGTAGCATACCTGTGTACCTCTAATAAAAGCTGAAATATGAATTTTGTTTATAATTTCACAAAGGTTTTAAAATATATTTAACTTAGATCAAATATTTCCACAGAGAGTATCTTGGGTAAAAAACAAAAAAACAAAAAACAATTCAGTCATGTAAGGTGTGGTCGAGTGAAACAGGAAAGGTGTTGGAAAAATTATAAAAGAAAATAAAAAACAAAACAAAAATAACCCTGATACATGGCAAAAACATATTCTAGGATTAAAATTCCCAAAATAAGTTAAATAGTTGACCATTCGCAATAAGTATTTTTGCCCCTGTCAAATGTCATACACACTGTTGTTATTCATTCAGTTCTTCTACCTTTTAGGGGTAGAGTTGTCACCCTTGGACATGTTTGTCAAAAGTTAAGAGGAGCCTCATAGAAAGAGAGGAAGGAGGAGGAGGAGGAGAGAAGAGAGGAGGGGAGGAGAAAGGGGCTGCTTGTTGAATAAAACATCCCAGGAGTCCTTTTTATGTCACTGTCAGTGGGTCGGTCTGTGGAAAACCTAAACTCAATCTGAAGCTTCACCTCAACAAAGACATACACCACAGAGAAATACATTTGGATTTCACAAAGTTTATCCGTTTAAGGTTTTAAAGATGATGAGATAAGATGATTCACATCCCATCCCATTTGAAGCCAATACTGCATGGTCTGGGACTGCAGCTTTACAAAGAATAGATAATGCTCTAAGTGGTACCAACATTACATTTCAAACAATTTTAGATGTATATATTAAGTATATAATAACTATAGAATAATTATAATAACAAGTATGATTCCATGTTAACAGAATTTCCTTCGCAAAAGATATTAGTCCAACAAAATGGCATCTTTGCTGAGAAGTGCACAAATCTCTCTTCTGTTACTTTCCATTTTTAAATATTTTCTTGATGCATTTTTCTAATTAAACACCTGCTGTATCGGCCCACACATGTTTTTGAATGCTTCTTATTTTTTCCTAATCTCTTTTGCTGAGAGCTGGTGCATGTTGGGTAATGTAGGTGTGTGCAAATGCTATTGTAAAAAGGCCCACTGTGGCTGAGAGAACGAGAGCAGCAGACAGAAGGAAGAGGGGATTTCATTAGTCAAACGGTTCCTCACCTAAATCTTTGGATCCTTGGCTCTCACTGGCCAGCTCACCCATTCGAACCAGAGCGTCGAAATAGCCTTTAGCAGCAAATGTCACACCTACAAACAGAGCAGAGAAAGAAGAGGGAAAATGGTTATTAAGTTAGAACTCACATAGACCAATAAAGCAGAATTAAGTGTGACTATGTGTGATTAAAAACAAGAAAAAGACAAACACAACAGACTGTGAGACCTAACATACTGTCTGTTTCAAGTAAAAATAAATTATGATCCCAATGAGATGTAACTGGACCATTCACCATGAGTGGATTGGACTTGTGCCAAAAAGAGGTACTGGAGACAAGATTTGAGAGAGACAAAAGCTATGTGATCAACAACATTATATAACCTCCTTTTGTATAATTATTGACCTCATCAGAAACTCCCCATGAAAGCAAGAGGTTTAAAAAAAAACAACTTCAGTGCAGTCTGAACACTTCAGACTCCACCAAATTATTCCACTTGCCCATTTTTATTAATCATAATCCTGCACTGACAAGTTTAAGAATTAGAGCTGTTGGAAAAAAAAACAAAAACAGGTTTTTCTGCGATTGCAAATATGTTTAAAATTGTAGGATTCTGTTCACAGTGCACATTGTAAATAACTACAGGAGCATTTACATTTGAGAAAAGGCTATAACAGGAACATTGCAGAGGGCACTTTATTATCAAAATAATTGCAGCCTTTGCAATGACAATTTTTGATTTGGTTGTGATATAACGTGCAGTCCCTGTAAAAATACAGGAATACAGTACAGGAACCAGCCGTGCTTATCACTTCCTCTGGTAGTTGTCACAAAGTTAACAGTATCACATACAGTATTTTTAGAGGTTCAGACGGAGTGACAGGTTGACACTGTTTTTTACCATCAGAAATTAGACATTGCTAATGCTTGACGCAATTATGGAAAATTACCTTGCTAGCATTCTTCGTTCTTAGTTGCACAGAGGAAATTATTTTCTGACAGATAATCAGGGTGATTGCCATGGCTAAATGACACTGATTTTTCTATTCATAATGCATGTATAATCACATGTGTCCTACAGACATCATGTTCAGCCTTTTGCAGTCCTCCGATACAACAGAACAGTAGAAAAGTGCACAAATTAGGGTGATGTACCTTTTACTGCTGTGTGATATAATAAGATGTTGAGTCAATATTTGGGTGGATTTAGTTTTGAGAGTGGCTGTTTGCATGAGATAAATCCTGAATATGTTAGTTCAGTGGATTTTGCTTATCATATTGTGGTCCAGGTACAAGTGGAGTTGCACAGGTTTTGTCTAGCAGTACACGACTTCAGTTTTGTTTTTACCACGATTAAAGCTTTGATTATTGATCCCGTCCAGTCAGTTTTTATTTCTTATTGGACAGCATCTAAGTGAGGGTGTATTCACACTTGCACAATCACCGCATCAAAATTGGGACTAAACTGAGACAAAACCTGGAACAAAACCTGGACCAGGACTAAAACAGGACTAGACCAAGATCAAACGATAGCTAGATAAGGTGTCAAACTGGGGCCAAACCAAGAATGAAAGCACCCTGGTTTTAAATGACTGTACATAGTGTAAAGCACTTAATAACATTTCACAAGATAACATTATTCATAAAACCCATTATTTATTCTAGGTTTCCATGATTTGCCCATGTTTAGCAACGTTTATTTAGGTACATAATAGATAAAAGTTTAGGACACAATTGCCTGCACAATAATTACTATATCAACTTTTCGTTCAATACATGATACATGGAGCAATAATTTGTGGGGGTCAATATTTATTGTGGGTACTTTTTCTTCGTACTAATGAGGAAGTTATTGTTATTTTTCTGTTCTACAACATGATTTGAGCTGTTTGAATAAATTTGAATCAGCAATACAAACTTAAGTCTTAAGTTTTTTCATTTTGTTATTTAACCATTTACTGCAGCTCATGCTTTTTTTTTTTTAACAATATTACAAATTTAGAAAGCTTTAAGATTAGTGTGTCAGTGGCATAAATTAGTTTTAATATTATCGTTTAGTGTCTGTATTTTCTTCAGTAAAATATCGCTTTTTAAAGTTTATTATCATGACAGGCCTGGACACAGTACTGTATTTGGTGAATAGGTGAATAGGAAGTACTGTGTTCCATTCAATATTGACTGTCCAATTCCTCTAAGCACATTTTCATTCCAGCGAGGAAAAGGCCGAGTCACGCTGTTAGCCACATGCTGTGACCTGTGCGCTGAGCCAACACGGACCATTTTATTTCCTCACCCTGGATTTGTCAGAGGAACCCTGGGGTCACACTTTGGCTTGACGAGGCTGATGATTAAGGAACATCACTTTTTCTCTACCGTCTGGACTTCACAGACGGGCTTCCTCCTGAGGGCTGGCTCTTATTGTGTGACAGCAGAAGAGGAGGTGATAAAACATGGGCTTAGTGGTCAGTCTTGAATTCACATTTAGGGACATTTTTGGCACTACTGCAGAATTATCAGTCATAGTGTTGAAGACTAGATTCATGAATAGGACACTCCCTATAACATACTCTGAACAGTGATATATTGTATGAAAAAGTATTGTGGTAAACAACAATGCCTCCAAATGCAGACCAATTTTTGTTGGCCCTCAAACCTCCTACTGAATTGATACAAATGATCATAGACATAACTTTTTACCACAAATTTGTATTTTTTTGTGATACAGACCTAAATTGGGCCTGGAATTAGTGTTCTAAGACTGATTTTCTTGTGGCTCTGGAACATGCATCTGAAAGTCTTGCTGTATTAACACCAGTCTACAGCCCTCTGCTACAATTATGTTTTTCTATGCATGGTAATGTGGTTATACAGAAATTGCTCCTCTGTGATTTTTAAACTCCATAAAACTTCGCTAGAATCATTTAGATAATTTCAGATCTGAAATGGCCAATTTCTACTAAACAAAGGTGAAAGGTAGCTGTTAACTTGAAACCATCACTTCATGACATCACAAGGTGGAACAGAGCATTTTGATCTTTGGAGATCAAGACAGACTAATAATAAAGGATTACCCAAGCATGTGTAAATGAAACAAAACACAACTCCTGGTATGTTTTTCAGGAAGTAACAACATTCTAACATGACTTAAAGCTGGCCTTTAAATAAAAAAAGAGGGTATAAAAAGAGGCCAGTCAATATCTGCTCTGCACTTGTTTTGTTAGTGCAGGTGTAGAGTCCACTGGAGGTCGTGTAGAGCATGCCGTTATCCTGCTGTTTCCACTCATAAGTCATTCTGTCTGTCAATCATCCTCTCCAGGGAATAATGTCCGCTGCTTCTGGACCGATTCCACTATTGGTCCGGGTGACAGATGCGACCCAGGGCCACAGCTGCCAGGTGAGACACATCCTCAACAATAGGGCGCAGTTGAAGCTAATTTTAGCAAACTGGTGTGTGCAGTGCTAAGGGAAGCTCTCAGTCTGGAGGGCCTCAAGCACTGCTCCTGGGCTGAGGAACGTATGCTAATGCTAATCCCAATTACAGCTGAGCCAACCCAAACACAAGAGCATATTCTTTGCTTACAGATGAAAACACCTGAGGAGAGTGTCTCTAGAGAAACACGGTTGATTTCTCTGCTATCCTGTTTCTATGAAGTAAGGTTAGGGGTGTTACGGATGTTAATAAAAATGTATACGCATCTGATGATATTTTGCAATTATTAGAAGCTGCAATTCATTACAAGTGATCCTCAACCACCATGACATTTACAGGCGCAAGTGGAACTGTAATAAGAATGATCCACAGTATGGCATTAAATGTATCGTGCTTTGAGTTTTCTTATTACTGACGATGACTTATATTCTTTGTTTACTTATCTTCAAAGCACCCTTTTCGATACTTTCCTATGAACAATATATCGTCCAAACTGCATATCAAAGTAATCTGTAGCCTCCTCTTGCCGCGGATGTTCACACTGTGCATCTCTGGCATTGACAACTGAGAGTGGGCTAAGCAGATAAGATGAGACCTCAGCTCCTTCACTGTGTGTAATGAAATGTGGTGGTGAGGGGGTTCTCCCGGAGACAGACGGCGAGGATTATCAGATCTCTCATTGCGAGGCAGACACACAATCTGTAGGGGAGGGGCCACAGATTGCACATTGCCGAGCTACTGAGCTGGCACTCCGCGCTTTGGGGAGGC
The DNA here is from genome assembly GCA_029959045.1 of Taenioides sp. WSHXM2023. NCBI lineage: Eukaryota > Metazoa > Chordata > Actinopteri > Gobiiformes > Gobiidae > Taenioides > Taenioides sp. WSHXM2023. The sequence goes on along the minus strand of CM057101.1, from coordinate 15,483,520 downwards.
CATACATCTCTTAATTAGGGGATCCATTATTTTCTATAGCCAATTCCACCCACTCATGGTGTCTGTGGTAGTGATAACACATTTCAGGGGGTAAAGAGACATTTGTTTCTCAGATTTTTATGATTTTTCATTATGTATTTAAATGATATATACGCTCAAATAGGGGACAAATATTTCTTTAGGCTGGAAAATGTTCATACCAAAAACATATTAAACCTTTTTTCTTGATAGTGGTCAGACTCTCAACCATTTCATTTTCTTTTGTCTACAAACAGTTAATAATATGAGCACTTTTTATGCTGTTAAAACAAAAATAGTGAATGCTCCCTCAAACCGTATAAATGAGACCATAAACTACTGTAGCAAATCGTTCAGATAGGAGGGAGATATTAATCAATTATATATATATATCTTAGACTATTTTCTTCTACCTTCCATCTCACACATAAGGTCCTTTACAACAGTGGTTCTCAAACTGAATTGGTACACAAGGTCCTGTAGAATTTAGAGTCAACTTAATCCAGATTATTGTTTCATTTTGTCCTAGTTTACATCTATAATAGTCCTCTCTTAGACCTGGTTTAGATCTAGTGGTACTTAGAGAGCCAAATAGTTTATTAAGTGCCACTGCTTCACACTGTTGTGCCACCACAAGAAAAATGGCTATTCAAAGCCTGTACCAGTTCATTAATTAGACCATATGGATACATGATGGTCCTCAGAGCTGCTTACTTCCTTCTTTCAAGACAATCCTGCAGGGTGGGTTTAGATTGGCTCAAGAGTCCTGACCAGTGTGTTTTTCACCACAGCAGACATTGGATTACTTATTGTTTGTGTCGGGGGGAGAGGCTGATTTGTGCCGACAAATGGGAGATCGCTCAAAGCCGGATTAGTTCAAGCGTGGAGGGCTGTACAGAGGGAAAGTTTAGGCTTGTTGTTTTCAAGTGAGCACAGTAGAGCCAGTGCAAATGGCATTTTCCTATAAAGGTTTTGTGCTACGGCTCATGATTTTGTCAACAGGTGTCTCCGCTTGTGCATCAGATAAGAACTTTTTTAAGTGTTTTGATAGGCCTGTACTACAAAATACTAAAGACCAAACCACAGGCAGTAAATGACAAGCATGGTCCATTTGTACTGACATAATAAAATACTATATTACACAAAATTAACTCTTGTGAGCTTTAAGCCATAATGTTATAATGTTGTTACCTCACCAAAAACATATCTGGAGTTGTGTTTTGTTTCATTCACATGTTTGAGTAATCCTGCATTGTTACTCTCTACATCTCCAAAGCTCAAAATGCTCTGTTTCATCTTGTGATGTCATATAGTGGTAGTTAGCAGTTACCTTTCATCTTTTGTTCAGTAGAGATGCTGGATTACCACATGACATCACAAGGTGATTCTGTCTGAGAGAAAAACTCAGCCTAAATATGCAGAGTTTGTGTGTTAATCATGTGTGAAAGAAATAATCTATAAATAACGATAAAGTAGCCTAGTAACATCATAATTTCAAGCTTCTCAACCAAACTAATGAAGATAACTAAAATGTACTCACTGGCAAGGGCCTTCTCATAGTTCTTCCCCATGGCGACAAAGTTCCGCAAACATGGGTTGAACTGCTCCATGATGGTCTGTAAGGAAACACAAGGAATAAGTGTGAGTGTTGGCAGCCATTTTTTTTATTTATCAGAAGCGAGCGTGCGGGTCAAGGGCACAGACTTGCACCTCGCTCCATTCACACATTCTCCCTCTCATACAGAAAACACCCACACATGTACTGAAAACATTTGAGGAAAAAAAGTACAACGCTGTGAACATTTTAGGCACATTTTGTCTTCATGCACAAAATAAACTTCTCCCGCAATGCTAAAATCATCGGCAACAGACCTACAGTAAAGCAGCAGCTTCAGTTCAGTGCATTGTTTTCCATAATTATTATGCTTATTACAATGACAACTTGAGTGCAGCTTGTGAACTAAAGTGAGAGTGCATTACTACGAAAAGCGTTGTTGAACTTCAGGATTCACAGATCATTAGTAAAATTATCTAATAAATGAGACAGATGGTATAAAATGTGCAGAGACTTGGTACAACATGAACCAGAAACAGATGTTTTATGGTGACTAATTAAAAAAAAAAAAAATAGTGGTACATTATATATATATATTACAGAAAACTGCACTGAAAAATCCCACATTAAATTATATAGACTTATGGTTTTGAGTTGCAGGAATAACTAAATATGCAAGCAGTGAAATCCTGACAGCATTATAACATCTGCCTGACTGTTTTGTTTTCCTTGCCCCTCTCCTCGTTTCCTTCTCTCCTTGACTCCTCCAGGGCTTCCTCCAATTAGCTGTTCCCCAGTCAGCAAGAACCATGGGACGAGACAGGCCTAACACTGCAGGAGTAGAAACCATCAATACTGCGGAGAACAACACTTGATAATAAGCCACTTCAGGGCCAAATCCAGCGCTGTGAAACGGTGCCCCGGTGTCAGACTAATATAGCCCATAGGGAATGCAGGGAATTCTCTGTAGTACTTGCAATTAGCTTGTTTTGGGTCTTTGCGTGCTTGTAATTTAGTATCAACAAAACAAACAAAAATCTGATCTGTAAATGGAAATAATTCATGTTCTGTAACCTAGTATACTTTACTAAAGAAACACAGTAATTCATAACAGCAAAGTCATAGTGTTCATCATGTTATTTCATTTTCAGCCTTTTCTGTAGTTTTTACTAGGCCTGTCACCTTAACAAACTTTGAAGTGTGATATATTGCTGAAATAACAAAATGGATGATAAACAATAATATTGAAACTAATTTATAGCACTGACACAATAACTCTAAAGCAGATTTAAATCACAAAAATCTATTCTAAATGCAAAATATTGTTAAAAAATCATGAGCTACAATAAATAAACAGCACATTGAAACACTTCAGTACTTAGTTTGCATCTGTAATGAGTCAAACATTTAATTCAACCTTTTAAGGCTTAAATCTTATCATATAGCCCAAAAAAATAACAAAAAACATCCTAGTAGTTGAAAAAAAAAAATGTACAGATGATAAATACTGAACCCCAAAAATATTATTCCAGGTTTAATGTATTATTGAAGAATAAGTCGATATAGTAATTATCGTGACAAGCCTAGTTTTTACAAGTACCATGCAGAATTTTTCATTGGTTAACATAAGCCCCCTGATCTTTCTGATGGAGGCCATTTTTGATTTGGACTCATAGTCATAAATGGTGGAGTGCATTGGATTTTTGCATTCATATGTAGGGTCTAATATAGTATTGATTTTGTGATTGAGTGGCTGTTCGATATGAACCAAAACAGCATCAGACTTCTAATTAATTATGTAGCCTGTTCCCTTATATGAAACTACCGCTTCATGACATCACAAGGTGGAACAGAGCATTTTGAACTTTGGAGATGTATACAAACTAATAATAAAGGGTTGCTCAAACATGTTTTTGATCAGGTAACAACATTCTAACATGATTAAAAGAGTCAATTTTGTGTAATATAGGATCTTCAAGTCCTGAAAGAGGAGATATGATTTGACAACCATGGTCCAACCTCATGCCACTGCGAGACGTCTAGTTTGCAGAGACAAATATACAATGCATGTTTTATATTATTCACACATTTACTGATTTCAAAGAACACTGTTAGAATATTTCCAAACAGCCATGGGTGTTTTATTTGGCATTTGTGAGTAGAACATGGTGAACAGATAACAACATAATTGGGGGAGATCCCGTTCTCCCGTGCGCACATGCATAAAGCGGCTTCCCTGCTGCCTCTGCCTGTGCATGAAAAGATAAAAGACACAGACCTCCCTAAGGGCCTCACAAGGGGGAATGTTTACTAGCAAAACACACTTCTTTTTTCACATGATATGAATTCAATTGGCCATGTTGTGCTTGTCCTGCTCACAGCATTCACACATACTTTAATAAGAGACTTTTTAATAAATATTGGTGATGTTTAAACTAGTAGGAGGCGGTTTACATAACAAAGCTAGTGCTGCATCATTACTGCGTACACTTGTACTGAGGAGGCCAAAGGTAACTGACATGCTGCAACAACCAACCAAACCTACTGCCAATTAGAACCATTTTCCAACCCCACAAAAGCAAATAAACAAACAAATGTGTTCAAAAAGACTAGAGAAAGAGAGTATTAGGTACTCTTAAACTCGTCCGTTGCTAAATTTGTCATCCCAGTTCTCGTGTGCTACATTGTTAGCCTAATTGAGATGGCTAATTGGAAAATGGGACAAACGGAGTCACAAAAACGTCAATATAAAAAGTCTCATGAATGGTGAAGACACTGCATATACTGCATTTACACAATTTGAAATGTTGCAATTGTGATAATTATTATGCAAAATGTACTATACTTAAAACTTTTATAGTGAAGGGTCCACCACCTGCTTGTCTCCATGAAGTCACAGACGTTATTGCTTTGCTTAGAATGTTCCACATTATGGCATTTCACTTTTCTATATATCCATGCAGACAAGCAAGTGGTGCCACCAAGCCAAGTTACAGGTCAGATCTGTGGAAAAACACCCCCACCCACACACAATAAGAAAGAGGAACAATTAAATAAATGTGATGTTAAAGACGATACTGTGGAACATTCCAGGCAAAACAATAATATCTCTATGGACACAGTGCATGTTTAAACAAACTGATGTCCACAAATGTACCAAAAGCATCTAATACAATATTAAATCTACACCACTCCCAAAGCAGAAGGCACAATTTATTCAATTTATTCTAGTCAGGAAAGTTTGATTCTAATGAAAATGGAACAGAACTGCTTAAATTATTCATGAAACAAACTTCTAAAATACACTGAAATAAAAATTTTATGACTTACAAGGAAAATGCGTAATTATTCAGTATTTAGGTATAATTATCATTCAATTAACATCTTTATAAAGTAATAAATATGCTATGCCTCAAGTTTAATCCCTCCCTTTTTCACATAGATTAAAAAGATGGAGTAACCTAACACACAGGTTCACCTATGCATTATGAGCACTCAGCGTGAGAAAAACTACAGCATTAAGAGGAGGAATGAGTACTGTCTAAGCTGAATCTGACATCCACGTGAGCGGTGGTACAAAGAACAGATGAATAAGGAGAAATAAGAAAACCATTATTATTTGAATGTTTTTTGTACTCCTTGCAAAATTATAAATGGAACTGGGACAAAGTACTTAGTAGTCTAAAAAATGGAATGCACATTAATAGCATGTATGCACTACACATATTTTTTAGATTATGAATGCTAATGAATTTACATTTTCATCCGATAAACAGAATCAGGGGAATCACACACAGACTGAGGCTAAAAAGTCTTCATCTGTCGCCCTCTGCTCCTGCATGTGAACCAGCCCCCGACCCATGATGGACCATGTTGCATCAGCAGGAGGTCTTACAAAATAAGGTAATTAAACAAATGGTCAACAACTTGAGATGACTGTAACCGTAGACTGTATATAAATGGACACAGCTAACCCACTAGTCACTGCGTTCCAATTAGAAAGTGTTCATGCGCTTCCAGCTCAAGGACATGCTGTAAGAATACACATACTATATTGCCAGAAGTATTCAGTCACCCATCCAAATAATGGAAATCAGATGTTCCAATCACTTCCATGGCCACAGATGTATAAAATAAAGCACCTAGGCCTGCAGACTGTTTCTACAAACATTTGTGAAAGAATGGGTCGCTCTCAGGAGCTCAGTGAATTCCGGCGTGGTACTGTGAGGTTGGATAGGATGCCACCTGTGCAACAAGTCCAGTCGTGAAATTTCCTCGCTCCTAAATATTCCACAGTCAACTGTCAGTGGTATTAACAAAATGTAAGCGATTGGGAACAACAGCAACTCGGCCACGAAGTGGTAGGCCACGTAAACTGACGGGGTGGGGTCAGTGGATGCTGAGGCGCATAGTGTGCAGAGGTCGCCAACTTTCTGCAGAGTCAGTCACTTCATGGAATGGGTTTCCATGGCCGAGCGACTGCATCCAAGCCATACATCACCAAGTGCAATGCAAAGCGTCAGATGCAGTGGTGTAAAGCACGCGGCCGCTGGATTCTAGAGCAGTGGAGACGTGCTCTCTGGAGTGACAAATCGAGCTTCTCCATCTGGCAATCTGATGGACAAGTCTGGATTTGGCAGTTGCCAGGAGAACGGTACTTGTCTGACTGCACTGAGCCAAGTGTAAAGTTTGGTGGAGGGGGGATTATAGTGTGGGGTTGTTTTTCAGGGCTTGGCCCCTTAGTCCCAGTGAAAGGAACTCTGGATGCTGCAGCATACCAGGAGATTTTGGACAATTCTATGCTCTCAACTTTGTGGGAACAGTTTGGAGATGACCGCTTCCTCTTCACATAACTGTACACCAGTGCACAAAGCAAGGTCCAAATAATTTCCCTTGTGGATCAATAAAGTTTGTCTAAGTCTAAGTCTAAGTCTAAGGTCCATAAAAGACATGGATGAGAGAGTTTGGTGTGGATGAACTTGACTGGCCTGCACAGAGTCCTGACCTCAACCCGATAGAACACCTTTGGGAAGAATTAGAGCAGAGACTGAGAGCCAGGCCTTCTCGTCCAACATCAGTGTGTGACCTCACAAATGCGCTTCTGGAAGAGTGGTCAAAAATTCCCATAAACACACTCCTAAACCTTGTGAACAGCCTTCGCAGAAAAGTTGTTATAGCTGCAAAGGGTGGACCGACCTCATATTAAACCCTATGGATTAAGAATGGGATGTCACTTAAGTTCATATGCGAGTCAAGGCAGGTAAGCAAATACTTTTGGTATTTTAGTATTCAGGGCTAATAAAGAAAAAAATAATAACACAGAAAAAAGATCATGCAAAAGATTCCAAAAGCAGGGATTGAACTGCCAGCCTCAGTTTGGGAGGATTCAGTTCTTCTTTTTGTGGTAGAGATTTTTGTGGTAGACATCTTGCTTGTCTCCATGGAGACGCTATTGCTTTGCCTGGAATGTTACACAGTATGACATAAGAATGCATGTTTTTTTTTTTAGCAATAAGTACACCTGTAATTGAATAAATGCAAAAGAGAATTTTAACAATGTACTATGTAACATTCTAGGTAACAAAATAACATAAGGTAAGCAGGTGGTAGAGTTAAATAGTGCACATTTAAGTAGCAATTGTGTTCTATTACTTCTAATACAAAATATATACAACTAGAGCGCTACCATGGAAACATGATGCAGTTTTTTTAAGCTTTAGCTACTGTCTGTACTTTTGAGTGGTAATAGATCACCATATGGCAGCAGTCACACTCAGGTACATTCCAGGGTACGTGTCTTTCTTAAAAGCATGAAATTGCGTTAAGGAGAATATGAGCGCAGCTTGTGGGATGAAAAACATTAGATACTTTTGTTGGTTTTTCTATATCTCGAGCAGCTCAGCCAGAAACATCAGTAGTAACACCTAACACCTATTTCTCTTAGTGCTTCAGGTTTTACATAATTAATTTTTCCTCAAAACAAGGAAAGGGCAACTTAAGCTGCTATAAAACAATAGCAATAAAACTGAAAACTTTTGCATTGTTTATTTGAGTTAAAGAATGTACAGTTTCCAGTACAGCCCCTTTTGTCTTGAAAAATTAGAAAAATTTCAAACTCTATTTTGAAATGTTTGAGGATACTGGTTTTGATAGCACCATGATGACAAAAAGTTTATTTTAATAACTGAGCGGAATGGCAAGAAAATCAATGAGAAGTCCTGTTTCTGCAACATTTTAGAAAAACAAAAAACTTGCATTCCACACAAATTCAGTTAGTTTTAACCAGAAAAATGTGAATCCTGTTTAGATTTTGCACCATTCAGAGTTTGCTGAGAAGAGATTGTCTTTTTCTCTTTTTTCTCTCTCTTGCATTGTTGGGTATGGGAGGTACGATAGTTACAATAAAAGGTAAACTATATAAACTAAAGGTAAAATTAATAAAGGTAAACTATATAGGGAAACATGAAACAGGCTTCAACATAGTCCAGTCACATAGCATATGTCAATGGAGTTTGTTCTTCCTCAAAATCAAACTATAGAGAGGACATAGATGCAACACAAACTCTCTGAGCAGAATTTGAAGCAGTGATCATTACTGACATTCTTAACCCACATATTTTAGGCCATCTTTGAAAGGGACCAGTCCATAGAGGGACTTGCAGAATGACAAAAGTCCAAAGCATACTGGCAAATGAATACTGACAAATGAAAGACTGAAATAAAAGATAATTGAAAGATTGTGGCCTAGGCAAACCACTGTCCCAAAATAGTTATTCAATAACATTCAAAAGAAAGAAACAGTGCTGACCCGAAATGACAGTGAAAGGGAATTATTCAAATCAGTCTTTGTAGAAGGTTCCAGTAATACATGTTGAATTAATACTGCTATGAGCTCTGCACCACCACACACACACCAACATAGAGTATAAAAGTCACATATGCAAAGTAAAAATAAAAATAGTAAAGGAAGTGAGACATGTCCAGCAGAGAACAGCTAGTGAGGATGCAGGAAACAATTATAAATGTGAGACAATATATAAAAAGGGATTAAACTAATATTATAACACACACACAATGTTTTGTTTTAAGCAGAGAAAAACCATCCTCATACTAGTGGTTCACAACCTGGGGGTCGTGCGAGAATTATAGGGGTCACTAGATCATATGAGGAACATTTGACAATAATAAGCTTAAAAAGAGCTTGACATCCACCAAATTCAGGAAGCCTTCTTCAGTGAAAACTGAACCAGTCGCCACAGTGATTGTGGTCAGGACTTTGCAGACTTTGAGCCATAGTCTCAATATCCTCTCACACACACAACCATTTGTTACACTGGGACTGACTGTGACTCAAAGGCTGAGGACCACTGCCCTGATGCTTAAGGAGCTGAAAAAAAAGTCTGAAAAAAAAAAAGGTCTGCACAAAAATAGAGCTCTCACAGTTTGTATGCCTCAAAAACACCACATGCAGCTCCCTGATCACAGCACTGCACTAAACTAAGAGTGATCATGAACACTGCTGATGTCCCTTATGAGAGCAGATTTGTATTATAATGTGTAATAATAATACAGTTTTAATTCTACAGTGTTATCACTTTCAATTTGTAATCAATAATGCAAAGTGAGATCTGATCACACTACCTAAATGGTGAAATATATTAGCTTTATCATGATGTGGCCCAGCCATAGAAAAACGGTTGATGATAGGGATGAATAACCAAAATATTCACAATCAACAGTCTCACAATCATATTGTGGGTCATCACAACATTAAGCACTTTTAAATCTTTCATTCTGTCATAATCATAAAGAACTAAGTCTAGCCAATGCATTTTTAAAGGAAAAAGTAGCATATTCGCAATTTAGTTAGCATCCACCAAATATTGCAATAAATATAGTACCCCGAGATACATATAAAAATAGCAAAGTACAGAGAGATTCAGATTACTAGTCAACGATATACTTAGGATATTTTAATTAGTCCACAGCTAAATCTACTGTCACTACTTGACTGTGGTTTGGAGTTCAGACTTTGGAGAAATAAACGCTGATATTAAATGGCACTCATCATACCACTGCACTAAACCAGGAGTGCTCGTGAATGACCATGTCCCTCATCAGAACAGCTTTGCACATGTAGGGTCTCAGGTGTTTCAGAGATGACCTGTTTTACACACTTCTGCTCACACATTTGAATACAAAACTCCAGCTGGATCTGCCGGTGCACCACACATCACCTGCTCACAAACTATTTACCGTGTCTGTTTGCTCTGTTGTCGTCTGTGGCCCGTTTGACCCACCCCCATCAAACACAACACACAACTGACTCTACACAGCCTCTGGTTTCCACAGCAACCCAAACCCAGGCCTTTTCATGGCTCCAGATATTACACCAGCCAAAGACTGCTTTATTAAAAAACAGAAACTCCCACTGGCAGAGCAAATATTATGGAATGCCTTCATGTGAATTAACATGCTGTATGTAGTTAATCTTAAAGCTAAAAGAGGACACTGATTATTGGCACAAAAAGCAGTTCTTTTTGATTATTTTTAATGTATGAAACAAAATAAAACTGAAATGATTTGCTAATTTGCTTATATATATTATATGATTACATTTTAGCTTTAAGCACTCTCATCTGAGCCACCTCCACGTAAAAGTGTGTTATTGATCACAAACCAATATAATAATAGAGCCATAAGATAATAATGCTAAAGTCAAGAGCTAATTACAACACATCAATAGTTTAACCACTCACTGTTGTAAACATTATTTGACATTACAAACACAGGTGAACTGCTGTCAATGTTAAAACCATCTTAATTATGCTAATTATTGATTATTTATTATATTGAGTGGCTAATGCAAATGTCTAAACTGAAAACTGAAAAGGCCTAATTAGCTGAATAATGCAATCTAAAAGTTAACAGCTAAATTTTAAGTATGTGAGTTTGAGTTAGAGCCTTTTTGTGTTCAACGATCACATTAAGTAGATACGTGTGCAAATGTGGAATCTGTATTTTTATACGCAGCCAAGAGGGCCAACTTGTAAAATATAAGATGGTTTCAAATGAAAAGAATATTCCGTAGAAAACATGCTTAGACTGCCTGTAGAATAGTGTGACCACTATGGGTTAAGCAGTGTGTGGTTACCAGAGCTGCAGGCTACTGGTGGGAGTAGCATAACCAATATCTCTGTAGTTAGCTGCTTTTTGCCACAAAGACAAACACTACATTGGCCACAGGCATGTTAACTGTCACCCATGGTTCTTAATGTAAGGCTATTGTCCGACTGCACTGCCACAGAACATTTGTGTCTGTGTGCCTTTCCACTCTGTGTAATTATAGCTTCACCCTCCTCAGTAATTAGGGAGCATTTCAGCAAGGATGTGCGAGAGGTTTTAGCCTGTTCTCCACCTTCTCTAGTCACCAGGACGTGATTGTATTGAGAGCTGCAGGGTCACTGTGATTTGAATATAGCACTAAGAAAGGAAATGAGATTAATGTCAAGGGTCAAAGGTTAGAATATTGTATGTGTATCAATATGTAAAATGACAAGGGCATGGCATGCATTCAACAACAATTCAGTCATTGTATTTGAGGCTTATTATGAGCTTCAGTATGGATCACACATGCGTCAAATGTTTTGCATGCTCATTATAGTCTTAGTAACACAGGCAAAGTCTTATATTAGTTTTGTAACCAATAATGCACAAAGGTCTGAGCATAGTGCCACAATGGTGAAATATACTAGCTTTATCATGTGACCCAGCCCTACTAATAATGTTGTGCAATTAATTGAATTTTAATTGAGATCAATATTCTCATTTAATTAATTAATCATCACCTGATATGCGTGGGTGATTTCAATCGAGGGATCTAAATCCAATCCAGTATCTATAAAAGCAAGTGATTTGGAGCAGAATTTTAACTTTGGCTGCCATGTCTGGAGCCGTAGAAATGCCATAGCATGTTATAGTATTTCACGTGAACATTGTGTGCAGTCATTAACCACAGCCTTGGATTCCAGCATCCCTAGTCTCAGTCCTTAAAAAGAAAAAGAAAAAAAAAAGGTGATGAGTAAAAGAAAAGCAAGCGCCTCTAAAGCATCCGCCCCCGTACACTCGGAGAAGGTGGGCGTGCGGAGCAATAGTCCTTCACTCTGCTACAGTCAAAGCCATGGAACAACTGTGCTCTTCCACTGGCAATGAAGAATAATGCAATCCTCAGCACGCCCCAGGCTAAAGCAGGAATAAACTTGTTGAAACCGTATATTCTGGAGGCAGATGTTCGGCAGCTGAAGTCATTTTCAAAACTCCATTGAATTACACTGTTATGAGCCTAGTGGCACCTGATGTGATATCCCTCCACCAAAAACACTGATGGATGGTGGCATATAAACTTGTTAATTCACTTCCTCCGAGAATGCGTTTTTATGAGGTTTTTGTACAGCGCTTTGTCAATTTGACTGTGTGTAATCCTGGAGACAAACACATGTAAAGAGTGGAAAAACACGGCGTAACCTCACTGTCATAAATGTCCTCACTGGTGATGAGTCTTTTAGCACAATGATATGACAGAAACACATAAGAATAATGGCACGTTGTTGCTAAGAGACCACCTGTTCAGATCTCCCACACGAGAAATTGGAGTCCTCATTCACTTCAGTCCAGCCAGTGTCACTAAAATATTGCCTGTACATGAGAGGTTTTTACATAGGACAAGCCGTAAAGGTCCTATATTTTTGCTAAACTGATTCTTGTGAGGTTTTAGCCATGTTAGAACGTCATCAAAAATATATATCTGGAGTGATGTTGTGATCCATTCACACATGTTTGAGTAGTCCTCTATTATTAGTATGTCTACATGTCCAAAGCTCAAAATGTTCTGTTCCACCTTGTGATGTTTTCCTGTTAACAGCTACCTTTTGTTCAGTAGAGATTGGCAATTCCAGGTCTGAAATCATCCAAATTATTCTAGTGAAGGTGTATGCAGAAAACACACACAAAAACACAGTGGAGCACTTTCTGTTTTACCACATGACATCACAAGGTGGAACAGAGTGTTTCCAGTTTGAGAGAAGAGCTCAGCCTAAATATGCAGGATTTGTAAGTTATGTTTTTTTTTTTTATGAGGAAACAACATAATAACAGATCAGAAAATAGCATAATGTAGGCCCTTTAAATCACATCTTTTTATATAATTGTCTCGATAATTACTATATCGACGTACTGTTCAATAAATGAAAGCTGGACTGATCTATGATGTGGCTCAATATTGAAATCACAATGTCTTTGCAATAGTGGGAGATGTTTGCCATTTTTATGTAATAAGGTAAGATTTGAGCTGTAGAGGGTAAAATAAATAACTTCTGTGGCTAATTATTGGATAATGCTGCTATTTATATGTTGCAGCTCAGACCTTGTAATGAAACTGTCTATTTAAAAACTGGTTTACTTGGATTTTCCTGCTTTGTGTCAGTGGCATAAAGTAGTTTCATTGTAGTTTATCGCAATATTTCTTTGTAGCAATATATTGTGCTTTAAAATGTGTTATTGTGACAGTCGTATATCCAAATGGGGAGACAATCTTTTGACCAGACAGTATGCTGAACAATGCTGAAAATCAAATTACTTTGTAAGTGAAATTAGAACTACAGACTACAGTCACAGTCATGTGTTGTCATGATAATACAATTTCAAACTTCTAATTCCAATACTCAGGGTTCATTATTATTCAGTTCTGACTTTGATAACATAATGATAACAAAGTCAAAGACACTGTTTTATGCAACAGGATATAAATTTCAGCTCAAAATTGCAGTTCACCATGTGGTATAATAGTTCAGATAAAGACCATATACAAAGAATGGAAGAATTGCTCATATTTATGTAATTCTATTTCTAGGTTTGATACCAATTTTAGTATCTATTAGGATCAAGGTGTCAACAAGCTCAACAGCCTGACTGCAATTAATTCTTTAAGTGTATGACAAGAAAATAAAGGCACTGCTATAACAGAATTACACTAATATCCTAAACACATATTATATTCAATAGCAAATAATTACAATCCCTTCATATTACGTGGCAAAACTTTTGACACCAGACTCTGCGTCACACCTGATCTCGGTAACCTAAACAACCATTTCATCCCAATCAAAACAGTTATTAGATAAAATTGCATGTGTTTGTGTTTTCCAGCACTGTTGACTGTCAGGGAGTGGTGCTGCATGGGAAAATGTGCGCTGTCCTGAGGGCTGAGAGAGAGAGGAGGCACGCCCTTCTCTCCTCTCTTTACCTGATGGGTGTGTTTGGAATCACAAAATAACACAGTTAGTCTAGCCTATTTAGCACTATATGGCTAATCAAATATAAGACATGCAATAAATGGTTGTCTGTATATTAGGAATTTCTAAGATGTGGTTCGATTTTCAGAATAAGAATAACTTGAATAAAATGTGATTTTAAGGCATGTTAAAAAGGACAATGCAACTCTTTCCTTGACACTATTCGGTTCATTACAAATCATATTAAAACAAGTTAGCTACTGTAAATGTTGAGTAACTACAGAAATCCATTCTTCTTAAAATCTGATTAATCTATTTATTCACCTGACCGTGCTCTTTCCTAAGTCTGTCCACTGCAAGTTAATAGGCTTGACCTTAGACGCCTATAGTGATACAACTAACTGCATCACCGCGGCAACCGGCCTCCTCGTGTGCGGATATGTCTCGACCTAACGCAAGTAAGTATGACTGGACAACACACAACTGTCTGTGACCAAGAGTGAGTAACACAGGCTCACGCTGCGATGATATGGTGGACTCCCTGCTGATTAAGAAAGACACTGTGGGATGTCTGTCTCCAGCTATAACCAAAGCAAAAAGTGCTCCCAACCACATTTGTGCAGAACAGTTACTCATTTATAACTATATATGAATTAGCACATACTTAAATCATGTGCATTGTTACAGCATTCAAATTCTAATGGTTTTTATTGACCCATTTACTGTGAAAACAAGATGCAAGCGAAACAGCCAATGCAGCCACTATTCCCATGGGCTCATTTTCAATTGGTTTTGTTTTACATGAAAATATAAAAGACTAAAATATCAAAATATCTCAAATGGTATTGTTGCAGTGTATGAACTTACATGCCAATATGGATGTCACAATATCAAATTTTAGTGTTACGAAACATAAGTATTGCACAGTTAAGCAAGCAACATCCAACTTCATGATTTTCTGTCATTCCCTTGATCTAATACATTACCATTCCTCTAGTATGTGACCCAGCTTTAGAAAATAAAATATTCTGAAGTTAATGTGACAAAACAGCCAGATAAAATCAGATTACTGATTTACTTTTTTGGAGTACAGATTGAACTGATATTGCTGAAATGCATTTTGGTTTTAAAATTGTATGATTCTATAGTGATCAGAATAATCACCTATAGGCCATACGTATGTGTTACATATATATGTGTGTGACATATTAAACAACCACTTTATCAAAGAAACCAAGCCTGGATCTAGCATCAGCCTGGATCATATACCTGGAATCTGGCCCCCACCAAGATTAAACGTCCCAGCCCTGTTTAATACACAATACAAAGAGTGTTATGAGTCAGAGCGGAGGAGTTACTGCCCTGTTCTCCCATGCCATTACTCAGGATCTGCCCAACTGACTGCAATGACTCTGCACCAGCAATAACCTTATGTTTTTACATTCCTCTTTCCTCTGGAGATGTCTCTATGCACACGGGACAAACACATACAATGACTGCTATCAGGTACATTTTTAAATATGACATGGGCCCAAGACAACAGAACCTGGAGTTTATGGAACTACACAAAAATGATCCACAACTTAGATCAAGTTAGATCATCAAAAGGTGCATTATGTAAGTTCTCTGGTGATCTGTCTGTCACCTGCTTGTCTCTATGGAAATGTTAGTGCTTTGCCAAGAATGTTCCGCAGTATGGTTTCAAACTTATCTATCATACATTTATTCTGTTACAGGTGTGTTATTGCTTAGAAATACCTTGCATTCTGACTGTGAGGGGTGTTGCCTCTCCACAGATTCGACCTCTAACTTAGCTTGTTGGTAGTCACTCATTTCTACATGGAGATAAGCTTATAAAGTCATACTGCAATAAGCAAAAACATCTTCATGAAGGTAAACATGTGGCACACACCAAAAAGTTACATTGTGGCTGTTCAATTTGACTAACGAGATGGAATTGATGACAAATTTTCATTTGAGATATAATTCCCAATTAAACATATTAAGTCATGATCTTAAGTCATGATAATGATCTTAAGTCATGATAATGATCTCAAGCAGTAATTTTGTCTTGATGTAAAAGAGCCTTGAAAGTCACATTCACATAATCCCATTAATTTTTGAAAAAGAGAAGAAAAACTTTCAGTTCAGTAAAAGGCATAGGAGACCAGAAGTGAGCAGAGTTTATGTGAGCCTTTGCCACGGGGGCAAGTCCCCAGTGGTCCCTTTGTGGTTGTGACAGGACTGTGACAGGACTCTCACCCCAGAGACAGGCTACGATGTTCTGCCAAAAAAACACAACTGGTGCACCTGGAACATTTTGTCATTCTGAAAAAGAAGTTTTTGTATGTGCCACATTTCTTAAGTTTAGAGCCTGATAAAGTCTGAAATCTCTCCATGCTCGACTAAGGATGCTGTAATGTGAAACCTCAAAATAATGCAGTCATTCAGACATTAATTCCCATTTTCAAATAATCTATTTGTTCAGTACATAGAATTTATAATTAGAAAGTTTTCGAGTTACCCCATGCAAGTCTGGGCATATTGCAATGCTTGAGCCTTACCCTTGGCCCCTGTGCTTTCTGGGATACCCTTTTAACTTTTCCACATTACTAATGCACTGTAATGCACTGTATAACAGAATATAAATTAGCTTTGCAATCAGTCCAGCATAAGAACCACTCTCCTAGGTCACCGCTCAGTGGAGGAGGATGAAAAACGCTCATCTGACCTCTTTTTATACAGTTATTCCCTGGTGAAAATGCATGCTTCTCAACCCCATGTGGGGCTTTGGCTTTCAATAAGTAGATCTTCCACTGGCTTAAGGCTGGAGTTTATTTCAAGGTAAAGGGGCACAGAGGGGCTGTGATGATGCAACTAGTCAAGTCTTCTACCACTAAAGGGATCTATCTATAAGGCTGCACAATTTGAGGAAAAGTTAATTGCAATTTTCAGGAAAATAATGCTGTACTTTGCATAGTCAAAATTCTATTTACAGTGCACATTTTAAAAATAGTTTCATTCATATCTGAGAGAAATGAGGACTGCAAAAGTACCACCAAAATACATGAACACTAACACAGGTCTAAACTAGTGAAAGGTCTAGCATGAACTGACTAACACAAAAACACTTAGACAGATTTTTTGTTCTGATGGTAGAGGAAAATATGGAATCCAAATATGTACAGCATCTGTGATTCACAGATGTTGACTATTTAAACTGAATTAAATTGTGGTTAATTTCATAATTCAGTAATGAAGAGTTAAACCTTCATGGTTGAAGAGGACTGTGTGCTGTGAGAGCATTAGTTAGTTCCATCAAGGCATTATTTATTTTTTACATTTACCTTTTTCTTAATGCTTCCTGTCTTGAGCACTAAATTGATATTTGATATATTCACTAGGCAGGAACAGGTGTGGTCCCAGTTTTGTTGTCATTCCAAGGCAAAGATTACCTAAGACAGGCTCACAATGGCAATGACTTACTTTCTTATTATTTCCATGTATAGCCTGTTTTCATTATTTTTAAACAGATGACAGTAAAAATGTCAACTAGTGTAGGTTTATTACACAACTGAGTATTATGGGGAGGTCTGCCAGTATTAAAACAACTCAATTATTCATGGATAATAAGTTTGCCAGTCTTTCAAAAAGAACAGGTCTGGTTGCTCAAAGCCCTGTGGGGCAAATGTTTACTTGTTGCAACAGAGCCTCCTCCTGCCCTTCCTACTCTCCCTCCTGGAATTCACTGCGTCCTTGTAAAGCAGCGTAGAAATCCGAGAAATGGCCTGGAGTACTCTTATCTACAAAGACATTACAAAAGAAACACAACAACGCCTGTGCGGATTGCCTGTGCGTTTACACGAGACATAGGGAGTTGGTTTGAGGCAAATCAGGTGTTTTCTGGGCAGGGAAAGAAATCCCAAAAGACAACGACAGAATGATGACCAAAGAGCACGAATTTGGCGAAATAACACATGTAAAAAATAAGGACATTTCCTCTGTAACACATAAACGTATGGGGATAGATAATTGAAAACTTTATTCATTAGTCGCAGTTGACGCGTACCTTGTAGACATTTTCCGTCATGCGGTGGACCTCGTCGGTGCGAGACATCGTGAAGTCTTCAGCCAGGACCATAAACGATATTTCCTTGTAACGTGTATCCGTGCGAAATCGGGGTTCAAAGTGTCAAATGTAGGAGTTTATTCGAAGAATGCGCTGCTGTACGACCAGCAGCCGACCGATGCTGCGCTCTCTAAAGCCCTCTTCAACTGAAGCACACCTTTCACGCACTAGACACCACACTACAGCAGAGCGCTGCTGCCTTCACGGACACTCCCTCTGCTGGAATTTACAATCTCACTAGGGGAACAGAAGATTTTGTGTATTGTCAGAACTTGAGTAACGTAATCTAAATCATTTTACAATTAACTGCTCACAGCACTACATTTAGAAATAATACAGAAAAGGTTTGTCAAAGACGCTGATAGTTTTAGAAGTAAGACTTATAAAACATGACAAAAACATCTTACAAATCTATGTTATTGACAGTCTCACTTGTGTTGATGGTAAAGATCGAATTTATTGCTGCACGGTTAATAGGCCTACTTGACAGATTGGAATCAACTAAAATCACTTCCCCACGAACATGCCCAATACTTTGCCAACTGCGCCCTCTCCTGGAAAACCCTATAAAACACAAAAAATAAAAATCACTGAAATAACCAGAACATAAAGAAGCCACGCATTTTTATTATGTAAAATGCATTTCACGTGTAAAACATCTAAAAATTCATACATTATGAATTGGACTGTTGATAAAAGTGAGACAAGTCCAGGACATAAAAATGCATTGTTTGAACATTAAATCAACTATACCAATAATTTCAAGTAAAGTCTGAGCACTGGTCTCATGTACAGCGTTACAAGTTAACAACTACAATAAATTACACATGCATTCCCAATAATTCCACTATCCTTAGAAATACATTTACAAATACTTTTACATGTGACAGATGCAAAAAGTATCAATACAAACTTGATGCTCAAGCAGCTAACATTTCCTTCTCAGGCTTTTCTTTTCTTCTTTCTAGAAAAAAGGGGGGAAAATGTTTTATATATATACAAAATTACACAATATTAAGAATTGTAAAGTGGAAGTCCATACCTGGTTCAACATGAGCTGCCTCGGGGATGTCAGGCAGGCCTTCATCTGGGACCTCTGGAAGTGCCAAGTCTTCTCCCTGCTCAAATATAGATACCATGAGGTGTAAATTACGTCAAATCCAAAATTAACTTTTTTACTACTGTGGTTCAATATAAAGGAGGCCACTAAGGAGGTCAACCATAAAATCACAGGTGGACTGCTTGTGGTTTTATAGTTTTATGCCTTTATTCTATAATGAGAAAACTCAATTAAGCATGCCAATGAAATAAAGTGGCTATGTTGTTTCCTAACACCCAACAATTCCTTAAATATTTTTGATAGCAATGGTTAAAACCAGGAATTGTCTCAGAGAAATTAGGTAATAAAAGCTACACTTGAATACTCACCTGAGTAATTGCTTCCAGCTCAGCCAAAATGTTTTCCTCATCTTCTTGCGTCAGAGATCCAGCCAGCATTTCATCAATTTGCTACAAATACATTTTTTATTATTCAACATATCTAAGCATACTAGTAATAAATAATACAACAAAAGTGAGGTATTAATAGCTTTTAAGGTTTTCATAAGACTGAATTAGTAGTCACTGATCTTATTAGCCTAAAATGCAGCAGGTTAAATGAGGAATTACCCTTTGATATTCAATTGCCTCTTGTGTTTCATCCAAAATTCTCTCCACATCGTCTATTGACATAATCTGTCGCAAACCAGACGAAAGCAAACATGTTACTGATGGAACATATTATGAATACAAAATACAATTCACTGTGTGAACTATGTGCCCTAAAATCTGCAGCAATCGTCACAGTGCTGTGGTTAGGGCTTTGCCTCTTAATCCTTTAATCTTCAAACAATGTGCACCAGCAATATAAACAAACATCCCACACTAAGGAATCTCATTAAAAACCACATAAGAGGAAACATGGAAGAGGTAAAAGTGTCATTTTGACTTGAGAAAACATCATACCTCATGCATATGCTTGAGACATTCATTGCCAACCTTGAGTCCTTCAATTACTTTAATCTCAATCTGCATAAACTCGATGTCTTGGACCTGTGTAAAATATGGAATATATAAAATAATATAATACAAAAATATAGCTATACTGTACAACAGACAGGAGCAGATTGATATATTATTAATTAAAATGCTGATTAACAATTTAAAACCAAATAAGATATTTTACATTCGTTACATATAACAGGAAAACTGGAACCGATGGTCTACATCACATTTCACATTCACATTGTACTGTAACTCAAACAAAAGCCCAATATTATAGATCAGATCTACTTTGAATATCTGTGCTGAATTACCATTTGCTCCAAATTGGAAATCTGGTTTTCTGTCTTATCTAGGAGTTGATCCTGGTATCGCTTCTTTTTAAGAAGCAACAGTGCTTTTCTGTAAAGAATAAATACACACACATTTGTGTTGTTATTATTATCTTCAAACGTTCTACTTGATCAGTTTCATACTTACTTCTTTTTGCCATCTTTCACTAGCTGCTTGGCCAGGAGTCGCTCTTTGTCCAGCTGCAGTGTGATTCTTTTTTGATACTGCTTGAGTTTATCTCTCTGCTCTTTCAATTGCTGCATATGAAAACATGACAAACTCAGCAAATCCAAGTACTTTAGCAACTGCCAATAGGTGCGATGTCTATAGTATTACAATCTGTGATTTTTTTTTAAATTTGGGATAATGCTTAATTCAATACATTAACATTAAAACTGGAGAGTATTATCAGTGTGTAGCTTTCCTAGCCCTGTATAACCATAACGTGCGTTAACGGGATTTATCTGCTGCTGCTAGCATCCAGCGGCTCACCAAGATGGCTTTGTCCTGGTCCGTTACACGAGAGGGTTGGCTCTTTCTCCCAAAAACGTTTCCCATTATTCAGCCACATCCCCACTGCATCCTCGACATCAACAAAAATTATACAGCATTAAACTCAACATGATCTCATTGTAAATAGAAGCCTTAAGGCTAAACAGCTAACTGGCCGCCATCTCTTTTGATTCGTGTTTCCGCGTCCTCTACGGTAAGTGCATCAGGACAAATATCGGCGCTATAGCGAAAGGATCTGAAAGTAGTTTTGGAAACACCATTTGCTTTAGAATAAATGTTTTATGTAGGTCTCATATCACATAAAATTTAACAGACAGTGCACAATTTACATGAACAACACATAACAGTTAAGGCATTTGGGGCAGGTCTAGCTAGTGGACTTTTCCATACAACATAAAATATTTACAGAAAAAAAAAAAATATATATATATATATATATATATACCAGCTTCCAGCAAATTTATAATTTGGTCAATGCAGAAAACATTTTCAAACATGCAACAGTCTTTCAGTTTTTGATCAAAGTTATTCAACCAAGCATTTCTTTGTCTTGATGCCAGTCATGTTTAAAAAGCTAATAATAGCTACTGTGTCCCATGCCTATTTTCTGCAATAATTCAGAAACATACTGATCAGATTTTACTGGGTATATTAATGCAAACCAAATAATTGCAATGTAACAAACATTCATTGTTGCTCACATTTGAGCAACGTCTCCATTATAAATCAGGAGACATCTGCAGTCATTCTATCCAAGGCCTCAGAACGATGGACTCTAGTTGTGTCCTACAGCAGCCCTTAGTTGCTGTAAAGAGGATGAAACCTTGAGGACATTCCCAGAGTCTCTTAGTGTTTCTTCACATGAGTTAAAGAAGCAATATGTAGAAGGTTATATCTGGAAGTCAGTCCCAAAGTGTCTGATCTGCGCTTCAGTTATGGACATATAGGGGGTCCTCATACTGGGCGAGTACTGCAAGGAATAAAAACATAATTATGATCAAACAAAGGTAGGCTGCTAAGTATCATATCATGTGTTAGTTGATACAGGGGCAGTACAGGGAAATAAATCACTCACATACAGAGCAGAGGGTCACAGAACAAAACTATATGTAAATTAGTTAAAATCAGGTGATAATAATAATATACTGTATTAAGTTTAAAGTTTTGGAATGTGGGGAAAAATGGAGAACAAAGCACTTACAGTGTTTAAATGTCTGGGCAAAGCAATGGAAGTTAAATTAAAATGTGTGTTAGTAGTTTAGTAGGCATAGTAAATGTAAAGAACAAAACATTAGACTTAGACTTAGACAAACTTTATTGATCCACAAGGGAAATTATTTGGATACTATTATCCAAATAATTACTATTACTATTTGGATATTATTTGGATGGATTTATGATTAGAATTTAAATATCCCTGAATTTACCTGCCAAATCTATTTCTAATAATGCTATTCCTGCATATTCAATTTCAAATGCTTACCTCTCATACTGTACACATTTCAGTCTCACAACAATTCAACCATCTTCCCTCCCTGAAGCATTCTGACATTGATCTGCCTAATGCCCTCATCTAAAAGATTCATCAATTTCCACCAGTAGCCAGTAGAGGGCAATGTTCCTTCATTACAAACCCCTTTGCTAACTCCCTTCACTGGAAAAGGTGTTTATAGATCTCTCGTATATTGTTATGCTTGTGGTGTAGAGCGCATGCTTCCAGTTAGTGTTATAGCAGACTGGAGGGCAGCAGTGGCGTTGGCCTCATTATACTAGAGACACAAGGGCCTCATAGGGCAACGCACCGATGGTGGTGGCGATCCTCTCCCTATGAGTGGCATATTCTCATAACGAGGGTTGCCTCCAAACAGCATGGCTTGATTCCTGAGACAGAATAAAAACAAAGGTGGTAAAGTTGGAACACCGGTACTGACATGCTTTCACTGTATTTTTCTTACATGTATTCAGGGGGCTGTAAAGTGTTAGAAGCAGACTGAGGAGGAGGTGGGAGGCTTGTTTGACTGTCAATGCTACTTGTATAGCTACAAAAACTATGGATGTTAGACCTTCTGGGGTTGTAGGATAGACGTCTGGCCTGGGGGTTAAAGGGATCCTCCTCATCGATGTCGTCATACTCCCGGTCTCTGGAGACAGCACAGAGGAGTCAGAGGGTGTGCATGATTTAACACGGTGCAGCAGTGCATTATGGCTGCTGTGTAATGGGATAAGGGGGTCACTGAGAGCTGACCTGCTGCCCATTAGTGTCCACACTCTCAGGATTGTGCACAGCATGGCAGAGAGAGCACAGGCAGCCAGCAGAGAGAACAAAGAGAGGTAGAGCAGCCCTTCCACCCCGTCATAACACATCCCTATTAGGGCGTCCACATAGTCCTACAAGATGGACACAGGAAGTCATTAAAGGATGCATCAAACACTGTCGAAACATTATCCTTCCTATCACATAAAAGCCTGGCTTTCAGTCACAACATCTGACATATTTTCTATATATCTTTAAGACATTTTACTCCATTTTAGGGGATACAGTCCCCTAACATGCAGTATGCACTGCTTAAATTGGATTTTAAATTAGTTGTCTTGATGTTAATAAGATGCTTGTCTGCAATTCTCCATGGGCACAAAAAATGTCATCCTTGGTCAGCAAATCACAACATGCTTTGTATTGTTAATACAAGTCGAACCAAATGATCAGATTATGGGTAAACCTTTTGCTGTTGGTTATAGCTTATAATAACAATGTAATTTGTTATGTGTTTTTTGAATCAATATTTTGTCAATATGTATTTTAATAGACATTAATCCATGGTATGATAATATGTATAATACAAACTAAATATTTGTTTACTGTGGTCATTTTCATGGATCAGTTTTATACAGCGTTTTTTTGGCCACTCAAAGACAGGGCATTTTTCATTCTCTCCACACTCAGTGGTGGTAAGCTACTATTGTAGCCACAGCTGCCCTGGGTGCAGACTGACAGAAGCAAGGCTGCCAATCCACACCATCAGCCCCTCTGACCACCACCAATCATGCACGCACAGACCACTCTCATACTAGGCAATGTGGGTGAAGTGTCTTGCCACTGGCGCCCCACTGTGACACCTGGAATTCCCAGTGGTCTCCCATCCTAGATTAGGCTTTGACAAGCCAGTGTGGCCACATTTTAAAAGCACATAGATTCATATTGGTATTATACTGTAAATTATTGCATACACAGTGACCATCAACAATAGACTCATCTTTATGCTGCTTTTATCGGATCCTTCTTTGAACACCCTATCACTCACTTTAGTTCATACTGTGGGAAGGTCTACTGCACTTACTACAACATATTGTTAAATTAAAATAGATGTACAGATTGTTAAAGATGGCAATCACAGCAGTGCTGTGCGCTCTAAAATGGTCCCCATTACCTTATGTATTCCACGGCAGTCGAGCAGGGCTGTTAGCTGGTTCAGACTGAACTCTGTTGAGTTCAACAGTCGCTGGATCCCCAAAAGGTCTTTCTGTACAACAAGGAATAAAAGTGGAGCGAATGCTTCACAGCTTTTTAGAGAGTGTGATAATAGTGTCTGTCAGCCTAGGCACTTACCTCAGCAGAGGGAAAGATGGGCACCGTTAACCGCAGTAAGTTCTGGATCTGGATTTGCATGGTGGTGACAGAGCGCTGGCAGATTGTCAGGGACTGGAAAAACAAAAACTGAATCATAACCACATAAACACCCACAAAAACAATGAGGCCATCAGCATTGTCTGAGTGTGTCATGTATTCTGGTGTTAAGTAAGGCTTCATAATTCTGCTTAACACGGGACATCCCAATTCAGACAAAAAGATTATCCCCAGACACCCTCAGTTTCGCCCACCCATTGCAAGCCCCAACATCACAAATCCACAAACACAAACAAAGCAGCAATATTTATATCAACTAGGGCATCGGATAGATTATCCTTACCCACTTAAAGAGATTTAATTTAATCCCAAAATGGATAGGACAGTGGTAAATAAACATGGTTTATTCATTATTGGGCATGGATTAAGATTTGTTTGTTGAAGATGTGAAATATTATTATGGCTTTGGCTACAAAAAACCTTCAGCAATTGGACAGTGTTGGCCAAGATACAGGCAACACTGCACTACTTTACTGGAGTGGTTTTTGGTTTAGATTAGTACAATTCAAGCACATATGTGACTGCATTTTAATCACTTTTCATCTACAGCAAACAAATAGTTAAATGATGTTAGTAATTATAAGAATGAGAAACTTGCATATGCATAAGGAAAATTAAATTGGGAGTAGAAAATGAATTATTTGATTGAATTAGCACAAGGCTGCCATGCTTTACAGCATCATATTATCCAGTAATTACAATACCATGTAAAACGAAAAGCAACGATTGTGTAGTGTATTCAGAAATTTCACACTGGTTATTTTGTCAATACCTGTTGGAAAGGATTTGGTAGATTAGGACTGCAGAACAAGTAATAGTGTGCAACATCTGTGAAGAGAAGGAAAATCACAAAATGACGTTACATTAGGGAGATGCATATCTGAATAGATGTGTTATTACAGATTTGGTCGAGTGAATACCTGCAGTAATGACATCTTTGGTTTGGTTCACAATAAATTTGTCTGGAGACACACAGAAGTCACTAGTGCCCTGTGAAGGAGAAGTGAGTTATGTACATTGGTCTATGTAGAATCAAGATAAAAAACACATCAACAAAGTGATGCCTGATACAAAACTAAGCAAGACTGTATATATAGCATATACGCTGTTGCGCTTCATGGACATAATTAACTACATACTTTTTATAATGCAACTATGGAGAGCTACAGAAATGCATACAAAACTGATTCAGCAACATAGTCAGGGTCTATCTGTGGTCAGCAGACCTCTAATACATATGTATGGCACACAGAAATAGGCAGCCAATAGTAAATTTAAATTTCCAAAGAACCCCACACCCTAGATTTCAATTTCTATCTCATCAAATATGTATAACCTTTTAAGTTTTTTTTAATATATGAATATAGTCTTATTTCAAAATGGCAGCCAATTTGCTGCATCATGTTCAAATGACAAACAGGTGCAGCAAGTTCTGGTTGTAATTCCACACATATTTGAATTCATACAAGAGATCTGTGCATGTAGACAGCTCATGTATTTGCAAAGAACAGCCTTAAATCTGTAATAGCCACTTGATATTCACCTTATCAGCCCTCACTCGAGCTACAAGACATAAGGTGTAGTAGTGGATTCCACTATTCACAATATGCTTTTCACAAAGGTCAGACATTTTAATGCAGGGTCATGTTGCACTGTAATGAGCAAAGTTGAGCCTAAGGCAGGCCTTGCATGTGAAAGAGCTAAAACATAGATCCACTTTATGCAACCATATGCCTAATTTCAGGTTAAGAATCATCTGCTGCATCTCTCAACCTCAGTGGGATAATCCAGACCTCTAGATAAAGTGAACAGAGAGTGGACATGAGCAGTGAAGAAAGTCTGGGGTGCCCCGACAGCTTTACTAATCCAGACATGAGGAACATGTGGCTGCAATCAAGAAGAGGGCACCATCTGTCACTGTTAACCAGGGATCAGACTGTACAAAGTGTATTGTGTGGAAAGGAGGGGATTTAAGGATGTATTACTACAAAGAGCTATCTTAAGTACAAGAATATTAGACGTTTTCTCTCTGGGACAGTTACATGTTCTAGTAAAGACATTAGAAATTCTTGGTAGTTACAATGCAGAACAAGCACAAAGCATAAAGTCTGTACTATTATTGAACCTTCATTAGACAATCTATCAACTTGTCATAGACACAGTCACTGGTCTCACCGAAAGAGGAAGCTAAATTATTTCTCAACAAAATACACTATGACTACTGAATCCCAAATGAGTTGTCTTTTGTTTTCTTGTTTCCTTGCATGGTTGCTATAACAAACATCTAACTTTTAATGTGCTGTGGCTTGGCAAATATTTTGCGTGTAGGCAGTGCAGATGTTCCCTGTTCATGGGGATAGGACAAGCACAGGAGTACACTGACTAGAATTGAATGTGCTTATAACAACATTGCAAAAATAAACTATTACACCAAGGCCAAAACATACCATTAGGTGGGTCTTTGGTTTGGAAAAAAGGCATTGATTTTTGGAAGGCAGCAGAGAGCTAATAGTAACTATCATCTGCCATTAGTGTAAATCATACCATCTCTACTTTTATTCATAGGGAGGATACAATAGGACTGTATTGAGTCTTTCTCACCACAGCAGTAGCCATGCCTGCGCCCAGTGAGACCCAGCTGAGTATCATCGACAGCATCACCAACCCCATGATCCTGCAGGGAAACAGCAAATGGAAAAAGACACGTAGAGGTGACACAAACAGGCAGGGAGAGGGAGATGAATCATTTTCTATTTCTACCGCACATCTTGGTTTTTTATATTTATACTTTTGTAGTTTGTTTGCTGGCTTTCACTGGACAATTCAACAATTTAATTTCACTTTAAGTTGCACAGATCATCAGTGGTGGAAGAAGCAGACCTACTCAATGTTGTTACTTAAGTAAAAATACAGATACCAGAGCAAATAAATAAATACTCAAGTAAAAGTCAGAGTATCAAATGAAAAAATCTACTTAAGTATTGAAGTACCAGTTTAAAAATGAACTTAAAGAGTAAAAAGTAAAAGTATTTTGCGCAGAGTTCGAGATCTAATAAAGTTTCAAATGTAGTGATTTTTAAAAAGATTTGTGCTGAATTTTGTATATTTGTGTTGGCTCAAATTACAAATGTGTTGAAAATAAACTATCAAACTTTTCAACAAGTCTCAAACTATCTAAAAAAATTATTTTCACTTTTCAGTCCAGTTCAAAAATGTAGTGGCGTAGATAGTACAAATATCTGCTTTCAAACATACTGAAGTAAAAGTAAAAAGTATCTTTTTTTACATAAATACAGTACTTTATTACTTTTAGTTTGTTACGTTCCACCACTGCAGATCATGTACAAAGTTATGACCACTGTAATACATGTCTGTATTGATTTATTCAGCAAATTGAACTACGTGGTCTTACTTGTTTCCTCCTTCCACTGATTCAGCACAGTCCTTTAATACAACTAATTTAATAATAATGTAATAATAACCACGGCAGGCAGAGACACACTCTCTAGAGCTGCAGTTTTAGGGATGTTTGACTCCAAGAAGAAATGTCTAGCCCTCATGATATCATCTTTGTCATACTCACCCAAAGCCTTGTCTTCTACATCTTTAATGACAAAGTGTTCACTTAATTCCTAATATCTTTTCAACTCACAGGAGTACATCTAAGTTATCCAAATGTTATACCTAAATTAACAGCTTCCTGAATTTCCTCGTTTAAAATAGCTGGAAATATATTATTTATACGGACTTGAGCTATACTTTAATAGAGATCTTGCAGAAGCATATGCCTAAAGACAGAAATACTCAAAGTGCTTTTTTCTTGCACATGTCAGTTCTGCCCTGCTGGGTGCCGCTTGCAACATCCCTGCACCAACTTTCATTTAGCCGCTGCACTGTCAATCACTGCTGGCTTTCTTCTGTGAGCCACTTGACTTTTCCCTCGCCCTTTTACAGTTTAACAAGGCCTTTAAGAAATATCAAAAATGACCTGCATCTCACCCAGGAACTTAAAGACGAGTATGGAGAGAGGGGAAAAACATCATGATAGATAAGGGTTTCACTTGACTCACACCCATAAAGCAGCCTAAGAGCACTTAATAATTAGTAGAGAGGATAGACTTGTCCTGCTCTGGCAATCAATAGGCATTAAGCAGTGTCATCTGAGAGCACCAAGAACAAGATCTGTGTCTCCAACGTTAAACGCAACCAAATGGGACAGCAAAAATTAGACTCTTTCTGTCAATGAGGAACTAACTGGTTCATCTTTTGTTCCGACAGACAAAATTAGGAAGGATATCACGGGTGAAGCTAAAAGGTTTTTTTCCCATGTATTTGAGAAAATCTGTCTTGCCCCAGGACAGTTATACTGTATAAACAGCTCTTGAGGTCAAAATAAGTCTGCTGTGTGCTTACATCTGCATCTAATTAAGAAGCATTTTATTGCTTGATAAACAGGAAATGAGCATTAGCATGCTAGTCGTTAGCTTTACTGTCATGGGCACTCTGCATTGGTCACTTCAGTTGTGAAAAATGCTTATAAAGTAATTGCGGTAAATAATTAAAATTCTTAGGATGCATATGGTAAGTGAGGAGTACCGCTAGACGTTTGCAGACTGTTAAAAGTTAAAACTAGTTCTGTTTTTCATATTTTTAAGACACTAAAAATCACATACATCATCTTTAAGGGCCCTTTGTTGTCCCTAATTTGAAGGTACTGTGTAGATTACAACATTCAGCCATAGCTTTTCTCTGATTCTGATTCTGTTCAAGATCTAGTTATGTCATTAGATGTTGGCTCATTTTAGTAATTATATTTTAGTGGTAATATTAACTGAAAGCTACAGTAAGTAAATAACTCATCTACTATATTGTTGCCAGCGCAGATTTTCTATATTTGAGTCATTTATGTTGAATTACCTAAGAGGGCAGAGTTGGTTGATAGTTTGGATATAAAGACATCACTAAGGCTGACTGGACTGGAGTGGGCGTCATTTTGCTCAACTCAACACATTTTTTATTCATGTAGATCATGTCTCACACTTGTTGATGGTACCTACAGGATGAGGAGCCATCTGGACTGTTTGGCCATTCCCAAGCACATGGTCAGGCAGATGACCAGATCAAAAATCAGCAACAGTAGGTAGGTCAGCCACCTGCGATACAGACAGACAAGAAGGCCTAATTATTCACTTTCACTTAAGTAGTACCCTTAAAGAACTGCTTCATGCGCACTACTACAACAGATCAGTGTAAGTCACATATCAGCATTCTTGTCTCCTAGTTAGAGCCCATCTGTTCCATCAGGTAATTTCCAGCTTCTTGGCTTAATAATTCAGGAGCACAAATCCATAGACATGAATTTTTCAAGCTCTGGAAATGTCTTTCACATGAACAGATTGTACTTTGTCCGCACTTGAGCTTGTATGTGTGAGTGACTAGACAAACATATGGGAATATATGAGTCACTTTTAACTCCGGATAGTGACAATACGAGACCCGCTGTCATTGTAAATCCTATGGAAATTTTATTCTAACGATGTCACAGTAGCAATATACCATATGTGCATTAAACTCCACAATACTGCTGAGTAAGTGTATACAATGTTGTCATTAATTATACTGCAGAGGTTAATCCAGCGACCCTATTTCATGGATAAGATGTTACCGTTTATATTCAATGCTACAT
Source organism: Taenioides sp. WSHXM2023 (assembly GCA_029959045.1). Lineage (NCBI taxonomy): Eukaryota > Metazoa > Chordata > Actinopteri > Gobiiformes > Gobiidae > Taenioides > Taenioides sp. WSHXM2023. The sequence goes on along the minus strand of CM057101.1, from coordinate 15,453,271 downwards.
GCAATTAGGGATGACCAAAGGGGTTCTCCAGTGAATCTGTAGTAAAGTGCAATGTCATTTTTCACATGGTCCAAAAATACAAACATTTGATCACTGACCAGAGATGACTCACAACAGGCAATTTATAGCCCAGTGGCTGTGACAGCGAATTCAATAAACCAGACAAAGATGAGTGAGTGTGGTTCAAGGTCTAGAAATAAGGCTGGAGTTTAGAGATGGCACGGTGGCACTGAATCGTTTGTGTGAAGGAGGAAAGGTGTCAAAAAGGCTAAACAATAAAAACAATTCAATATTGTCAGTAGTCAGTATTAGGCATTTTTAAAACATGCATATTTGAAAGCACTGGCACATTTTCCTCATGTAAAATGCATCCTGTTTAGATTACATTTAGTTTACGCATTATCACAGCATTGCCGAATTGTTATTTCAATCAGCCTAAATTTCACAGTATCTTAAAGTTCGGCCAGTAGTGAAGAATCATAACCATAACTGAAGCCAAATGCTAAAAATACAGTAAACTGAAAGTGGAGAGAAGATTATCCAGCAGATAACCAGGGGGTGGATGACTGAGAGCTCACCATGGAGAAGCCTCGGAGAAAGTAAACAAAGCAAAACTGTGCTTAATTCAAACATGCCTCATATACAGTGCTTCTGAAAATAGCTGTATGAACAGTGTGTATGGCAGTAGTAATGGTGGGCGAGCAAGGAGAACCAGATTTTTGTACTTTTGATGGGGATAGACACAGTAAGAAATTAGTGGAACAAACCGGAGTCATGGGATCCTTGAAGGGACCACTCACATGTGATAAAACCCGGCATTCGAATTACCCTGTCACTGGAGAAGGGAGGAAAAATATGAAACGGATTTTGTCTACTGAGCGGATCTGTGGGCTCTAGTGTGCGATTTATCAGAAGTATGTCCCATATTTGTCCTCAATCACTATTTATAAATATTTGAGTTTAATAGTTCATTGGAAGGAGTACAAGCACTAAGCAGTATGTTTCTCTATCAAAATGCAGAGCTATAGTGACCCAGTATTTGTACAATTACTACTAGTACTACTACTTTTATATTTACACTGATATTGGTTTTATAGTCCCTGCTACTCTTACTTTCTACTTTGGCATCTCAAGCAAAAAATACCTACATTACAAAATTCTGTGTAACAAAACATTATTAACTTTTCTACAAAACGATTTAAATCTCTATGTACCTGTAATACTCCACAAAAGCTGTTTGATCAGCCACAGTCCCCAGGTCGGCGTTGGCTGCGTTTAGGTCTGGGAGGGCAGTCATCTCTTGGATTACGTTGTTGACCATTAACTGCATGAAGCGCAGAGCTTGCAGCAGATCTGGCCTTGTGGAGAAGAGCTCATCCAGGCGCTCCAAATGTTGTTTTAGTCCAGTTTCTGCATTGTTCATGGCCCCACTGACCTGCAACCCAAACAATTTAAGTGAAAATAGATAGTAGGGCTGTGAAAAAAACTAAAATTCAATTGTACCTAAATTGTGATTATGTTTGCAATGTAAGTTTTCAATAAATCAGTCAAACTTTGTTCATACACTCAAGGTGACCAAAGTGCTTTACATTAAAATCAACACAATATATATAAAAAAACAAAAACAAACAAAAAAACAACAACATGCAAAACATTAAACAATTAAATAAAACAAACTGTGCAAACTGTCACTGCATTACTGACTGTCAAACCAGCAGCATTAACATTTGAGAGAAGACTGTACTGTGAACTGACAGATACATACAACAATCCCATATATTTCAGATTGTTTCTAAAAGTTTAAAGTACAGGATTAGCAAGTTTTCCCCTAAAAAAGATATGATGGACATTCTGTGTATTGTAAAAGCAGAACTGCTGCATCTAATTATAAAACATTTGATCTATTACAAACTTGTAAGAAACAGCAATGTTAGTCACTATATGACAATTTGGGATAAGAGCTGGCCCAGCTGCTTCCCTTTTCCGTCTGAAAAAGCTGTTCTGAAGCTGTGCTAATGGCAAAAAATTTCATTGCTTGAAAATACTAGCAATGTACTGACGGGTTTGTGAGAGCTACAAATCAGATTTAAATACATACTGTATGTACATGTATGTGTACTGATAGAAAAAGACTGGATTATGAACTGACAAACCTAATACAAGAATCACATGTATTTCAGAACTTGTTTGAATAGATCAGATCAAAACTACAGGGTTACCACTTTTTATTCAGAATAAGGCAGGATATTTAGTTGTTTGTGGAGGTTGTTTGTGATGGTACTTTAAAAAGTGCAGCCTTTGTGATTTGCTAATTGCGTCCATTCAAGTTGTGTTTTCAGTTTGACTGTGATTAATCTTGCAGCCCTAACTGAAGCACTGCTAGGTAGTAAGTAACAGAGAAATAAAAGTACAGCTTTGATAAAAAACAAAACAAAAATATGTTTTAGGGGAAAAGATCTTGAAAAGAAGTTTGAGAATCTATGGAGCAGGAATGAATTAGAAGTGGTGATCCCATGAGAGAAGAGCTGTGTGTTTTATTCAGATAAACACAGTGAGAGTGAAATGTCGATAAAGACACCAGGGAGAGCCCTTATCACAGGTTTCTTTGATAATGACAACAGAGTGCGATGAAGGTGCACAGGAGACGACAGAGAAGAAGAGACAACAAAGAAGAAGAGTAAACACAGCTGACTTTTCTGTTTCAAGCATCAAACTAAAGGATGCTCCATTCACACTTAGAATGAAAATGTGGGTGAAAGCGGGTGACATAATGAATCAATCTTGACACTGTGACTCAATCAGTGCAGTCAAAGGTGTATATTGGGGTTGTCAGAAGTATCGAAAGTCAGATACTTCTAAATACTAAAACTAGAATCGAAACTAGATAGTCATTTGTGCAGGTATCAATACTAAAAAAAGTCACATTCACAAGGCATAAATTAACCTTTCCTGAAAAGCTTTAGAATGATTTTGAGCTGCATCAGAACAAGTACAAGATCACTGGATGACTGAGAGACTACACAGATATAAGGCCACATGGTAATATAAAAAAAACTACTGATTTAATGTTGAAGAATGTTTTTAATTATCATTGTGGTATCAGAATCGATATCAAGTATCAAGTCTATTCCTCTACATCGAAACTGAGTTTGAAATTTTAGCATTGTGACAACAGTAATGTATATATGAGCTTTTTGACTTTAATTGGGATATCACACCCTCAGTTAGTTTTGTTTTTATGAGTATAACTTGGGGTGCAATGAATTAAAACTGATATCTTATCCAAATATTTTTCTTTTTTTTTCCTCCATGTTTTTCTAGCACCATATCTTTTGACCTGGGTTTCTTGTGATAAAAATATGTTTCTAAATTTTGCAAGTGTAATTCTGTTTTTTATTTTCCAGCTTCACGCAATGCCTACTACTATAAAAAGTACTCGGACTTATGAAAAAAATTATATAAAGAAGTGTTGCTTGAAGTGATAATTTATGGCTTGTTGTTAAAAACAGTCGGCATTCAAGGACTAAGCAAAGTTTCTTTTTACTCCAAAAATAATTCAGAAATAGAGCCGTGTTCTAAATTCAGTGTGTGTAAAATCCCTCAGTCGTCCAGGTAGAATCCATGGTAAAAGGAGAAATTCAATTTGTCGACTGGACAAAAGTTTATTTGGTTGAATACGTTTCGCAGCTCATCCAAGCTGCTTCTTCAGTTCTGGTCAGACGCTGGTGGACACTGCCTTATATCTGTCTGAAGAGAGGAGCTAACTACAATGAAATTACTCTGAGACTACCACACCTATTTGGTTACTGTTTCTGTTAGTTAGGTGGGCCTATTAAATATGGAGTGGGAGTGGAGTGTAGTTAGCATAAACATTCAGGGCCATGATGGGTGTTTTCACATCTCTGGACATGTCCTGGCTCGTCCCATTGTTTTCTCTGTTTGTTTTGATTTAGGTTTGAGGATAGAGTTATAAATGAGAGACAAATTATGTCTGAGACCTCCATTTCTGTTCAAGGAAGGATTCTCTTTCTTGACAAAAATAGCCTCTTTAACTCCCCTCTCAAACCAGTTCTTTTCGCTGGCCAAGATCTGAACCTCACTGCATATTGAATAGGCCCACCTAAGTAACAGAAACTGTAAACAAATATGTGTGGTAGTCTCAGAGTAATTTCATTGTACAATTAGCTCCTCCCTTCAGGCAGATATAAGGCAGTGTCCACCAGCGTCTGACCAGAACTGAAGAAGCAGCTTGGATGAGCTGTGAAATGTATTCGACCAAATAAACTTTTGTCCAGCTGACAAATTGAATTTCTCCTTTTACCTTCTAAATTAATAATTTTTATAATCTTGTCCAAGTATGCTGAACTATAACACACTCAACATCCCCTTAAAGCCAGTGAGTTCTTCTAATTTTAACCTGCTAATACTCATAGTAACCATTATTGTCACTCTATTTGTAGTGAATGACCGTCTTGTCGCTTTTAAAGCACTTACATTTCTTAGACAATGATTAGTCACTAGTAGAGCTTCAAAACACCGCCTTCTTGACGCCAGTGTAATTCAAAGGGCCCAGATTAAATTCATAATGATGATGGTGTGCTAGACAGTATCTAGTAACAATATCCGGACAGAGTACTCCAAACACAATTCCCACTGGGATTTCTCAAGTGATTCCTGGTAACTTACTCTCTACTCCTCACTTTCCCACCTTCTTTCTCTCACGTACAATTCTTATCTATCTCAGCTGGAGGGAGAACAGGGCTCCATCGTCGTGAGCTGCAAAAATTTCCCTAATCTGCACCATGCGTCTCCTTTTAAAAAGGGATTACAAGACCTCACTTTAACCGAAAGCAGGTCAAAACTACAGCGGGTCGGTATTGGATGCAGAATTCTGAAATGGTTTGAAAAGAAACTGAACTGACGTTACTGTAGTGATAAATGGCCAAAGATTTGTGAACTGTGAAAATAAAACAAAACGAGAGTCTCATAAGGTGACATATTGGAGATTGTAAAGAAAGATATTGAGAAGAACTGATGTATGACAAGAAAGAAGCTATCATTTTCCCCCCTAGAATCACTTTACTCTTTGGGATGGCTCAATACACAAGTGCAACCAAGGCAGTAAATTGTAGACATTGGTTTTGATATAAGGTTATAGCTGCTTTTGCCTCATCCATTTCCCCTGGCAGCATTGAAGGACTCTTCCTATTAAGAGAACTGGAAATAGGAGTGATGTATAGAGTGATACAAAACAAGACACTATTGAAAAAAGCCACTGCCATTTACAGAACTGATTTGAAACTACAGACTAGTTTGTGAATTTATAATACTGTTTATCATGGAGAAATAAACTAATTCAAACCTAATACAAAAATATGATGTTTGGCAGATTTCATATAAAATTATAAATTGGTGTTTTATTTATTCATACTATTTCTGGACTTATCCCAAACTTTCTGAGATGTGTTACGATCAAATAAAAACGATTCTGTGTTATAGAAAATAACTCAGTATACTAAGATCTACCCTGTTCATTCAGTATAATTGATGCTTTGCGATAATAGACAATGCAGTGTATTTATGGCGTCCTGTCTGTCTCAGCAAAAGCTCGTCTGCATTCATATTACAACAGACAACAGAACAGGGAAAGGCAAGATGACCACTATGAATGGACAGCTTATCAACTAAACCAGTTACATTTTCCTAATTAAAAAGCTTAAATTCAATAAATTTTAGTGACAAATGCAACTTGAAAAGTAGAAAAATTACAAATATGTGAAAATGTGTGTTTCTTTGTGTATTCCTTGTGCTGCTGCCTCTTGACCAGGTTGTTGTAAATTAGAATTGTTCTCAATTGCCCTGCCTGGTTAAAGAAAGGCATTCTGCCGCAAGTAGTAACATCGACAGCTCGACAATTGATTAGAAATTTGAAAATATACTACCCATTTTACATAAAGAAAGTCTCTTTTCACCGCCCGAAGGAACATCTGTGTCTCATGCAGAAACAGAAGACATTATGCTATAGGCTCAAATCAATACCCAGGCTCTAGGCACAACAGAAGAGTGAGGAGTAGTCTGATATGGAATCTATATACAGACTCCTATTACTCCACTCCTACTGTGCATTGGAAAATGCTGATGAAAGAATAAATGTAGTTTCCAATGGTATTATTTGTTATTTGTCTATATTCCTTGTATCTTTATGTCATTTATAGTCTTGAAATAAAGCATAAAGGAAGACTTATTTCATAATGAACATGTCACATGCACGATTCCATGGAAAGAGAACATTAAAAACATACATTTTCCATGGAGATAGATCCTTTTTTGGCTTATTGTGGAATATTACAACCAATGGAACAACATTTCCGTGGAGACAAGCAGGCTAAGTAAGAGTCATCTTTGTGGAGAAGTTCGTGCACAGTTTTTATTTGAGTCATTGAAACATCTATTTAGAATGAATAGATAAAGCAACATTCATTATGAATAAAGTCTTTCTTCATGTTTTATTATGGCTAATTAAGGTGTAGTTATTACCAACATTTGACTGTAAATGCTCATTTGTCTAATATTAGGTGGTTCAAGGCACTGAAGCAGTTGCACGGAGCAAATTGTATGAAGTGAAACATGTATTATTGAGCTTAGGAAGTTCAAAGTTAAAAATGAAAACTAAAACTTGCTATATTTATTCCTTCTTGCTGTAGTTCATATTATTCAATGCTTTTGCACTAATAATTGCCCTAAGTCAAACTAATTTGGTGCATCCACACAGAAACACTGTCACATTTACAGGAGGTAGGGTTTAGCATCCATTAATGCAGTGCTACTGGGAGCTAATCCACGCTTTGCTCATTCTGATTACTGCATCTTTCAAGGCCTTGTTGTGCCTCCCTCTATCCCCCTGCTCCCCTAAGCCTTTTCCCAAATATTTTCAGCTATAATTATGGGTCAGTGAACAAATCTCCAAGTACAAATCCCTGAGAAGCCCCCACAAACAGCAGATGAGACCCCCTACAATTTTGGATAGCCTGTCGACAGATGCGCATCCCATTATTAACAGTCTAAAAGTCTCTAATGCATTAACAGCTGTGAATCAAGGTTATCCAATGCTCAGGGGACGGAGCTAAGCAAGGAAGTATTTACTTGAGTCACTTAAATATATATAAAAAAATATTGGAGATGAAAGTTGTGTTTTGTTTCATTCACAGTTGTAACACACAAACCCTGCATATTTAGGATGAGTTCTTCTCTCAAACAGAAGACACTCTGTTCCACCTTTTGACGTGGTAATACAGAAGTGCTCCACTGCGTTTTAAACTCCATAAACCTTCACCAGAATCATTTGGATAATTTCAGCCCTGGAATTGCCAATCTCTGCATAACAAAAGGTAAAAGGTAGCTATTAACTCACTTCAAGACATCACACGATGGAACAAAGAATGTTGCTCTTTGGAGATGTAGACAGGCTAATAATTAAGAGTTACACAAACATGTATGAATGAAACAAAACACAACTCCAGGTATGTTTTTGAGGAGATAACAGCATTCTAACATGGCTTAAAGCTTTCAAGAGTCAATTCTGCATTAATTAATTACTTTAATTAATTTAATCACAGGTGCATTTACAATAGCTTGAAAAACAGGCATTCTTACTGTGAACCGGGCTGCCTCTCCACAGATTTGACCAGTAATTTAGGCTAGTGCCATCGCCTGCTTGTGTAAATGAAGAGTAAATTTGATGCCATACTGTGGAACTTTCTAGGCAAAGCATAAACACATCCATAGACACAAGCAGGTGGTGTAGCCTCCAACAGAAAAGTTACAAACTACACCCTCAAAATATTATAATATATATTATTATTACTATTTGATTGTGACATAAATTCTCTTTTTTCTTCAAATGGTTTAAATTTATTTTTGGATTGTGTTTAAAGGTCTGATATGGGATTCTGAACCAACTGCATGACACCTTTCTGTATTATTACTCACCATATTGTTGATACTGCCAAACGTGTGATTGGCATTGTAGAGGGAGTAGGTCAGCTGGTACATCCCATCATTGGTCTCGCTGTTGCCATAGAAACCCACTCCCACAGCCGAACTGAAGAACAAGTCAAGAGTTTAAGAGAGAAACGCAATCACATAAAAATATTGTTTCACTTTGCTGACTGTGAAAGTGAACGGTTGATGCAAAAAAGCTTTATATCCTATTTGTGCCTATAGTGTGAAAACATTCTTCAAAAGCATTTTGCAGTTATAGTGAAATACTTTTTGTGGGAAATATACATTTTAATCTTGCATATTAGTACAATTTATATTATGGTGACTATAAGCATTTTGCAGCTGTTTTTAATTAGCTGAATCCCCTGTTTAGTTTATAGTATAGTGGAAAATAAAGCAGTAGAGTTCTTTGAGTACCATAAAACCCTAAGGCAAATAGTTATATCTTTCTTGCTTGTGATAAAGGAATTCTAAGGCCAAACTTTAGCAACATTGTATGCTGTGTTTTTACTTCATACTTCTTCTTGCTACATACAGTTATTGAAGACAACTAAATGTTATGTCTTTCACATAGAAATATTTATAGAAAGGTTACTACTATAATATTCTTATCTAAGAAACTGCATTTAACGTGCTTTGATTCAAGTCCAGTCTTAGTTTATCCCAATTTAACCTGTTCATTAATTCAACACGGTTAGTTTTCATATGTGTTTGTAATAGAGATCGACCAATATGTTTTTTTTCATGGCCGATGCAGATTCCGACTGTTTAGAAAACTGTAACCGATGGTCGATAAGCTCTGCTGATATTTTTGAGCTGATATTTTGGGACAATTCTGATTATTTTCCCCAAATGATGTAATTTAAATTTACTACAAACTCCCATCAAGCCCTTTTTACCACAAACCTTTAAGAGAACTGTGTAGTCATGTTCTGTGCAGCTATTTCTTCACATTAAGTGTTAATATAAAGCTTTGTGTATTTTTTAGGCAGCAAAACTAAAATATCAACATGTGTTGGAGATTTAAGGCTGAATCTAAATATTGGCCCGATATATCAGCCAACCGATTTTCTTTAATTTGTAATGTTGATCATGTCATGTTAAAATTGATTTATGGTGGCACATAAATAGTACACCTTCCAGTTATCGTGTATATGTGAACATAGGTGACTGTTTCTTCTCTTGTATCCACCTGCTTCCTGTCAAAGTAACCTTGTAAGTATAATGAAATCCACTGCCTTTGTCTTGTTCATTAAAAGACTTCACTTTAGTTATGATTAATAGCAACAGGACCACTTCATCTCGTGTTGAAATCACAAAAAACACAATTACACAAACTCTTACTAAAAGTCATGAAATGTGAAATTACTCTATTCAAATTGAAATTTTTGTTTGATGGATTTCAGCATATTTGTGTTGCAGTCAATGCAGCGTGACTTGGACAATTGGGTTTTTTGGTGGACATTAACCCTCTGGCCTGTATGGGTGAGAGAGAGAGAGCTGGTAATGACAAGGTAATGAGACGATAATGAGACAGGACGTCATGGGCAGCACAAGCCCTGGGGACAAGCATGGAGCTGCATTATAACGAATGGGACTAATCATATAGTCTGCTAGGTCTTTTTAGCCTTGAATTTATGTTAATTTTGTAGGGAATTTGTATATTTTTGTATTAATTTATTGTGTTAGTTATAGGGAGTTGAGTTTTGTCATTCACAAATGTTTGCATAACCCTTTATTATTAGTTTGGCTACATTGCCAAAGCTCAAAATGCTCCGTTCCACCATGTGATGTCATGCAGTGGTAGTTTTCAAATTAACAGCTACTTTTTACCTTTTGTTCGATAGAGATTGGCAATGCCAGGGTTTAAATTATCCAAATGATTCTTATGAATTTATATGGAGGAAACACAATGGAGCACTTCCTGTATTACCTCATGGCATCACAAAGAGAGAACAACACAGCCTAAATATGCTGGATTTGTGTTTTAAACAGGTGTGAATAAAACAAAACAACTCCAGGTTTGTGATGAGGAAACAACGTTACAAAATCATGTCAGAAAATTGTGTAATATAGGTTCTTTAACAATTATACAGGATTATCGAGACCATAAACAAACAATAGTGAAATTCTTTATTTTCTTTCATTCCTGTTGTAGGATGAGGCAGTAAAGTTAAGGTGACATATAAAGAGTGTTAGATGATTTAATTATGCCTCTACATTTGTTATTTTCTGTTCTGGCACAAAGACTATAATAGCTTGTGATGATGAGACTTGAAAGTTTTGTTTCTTCACTTTTATCTGCAAATCTATACCAGAAACTGATTAATTTACCTTCAGCCTACCAGTCATAGCCATTCAAATAAAAAGCTCATTATTTCAAGCAACTATTTTCTAAAGGATAAATAAAAACATAAATTTGGTTGCACAAATAATTCAAATTGTTTTGTAATAAGATTTTCCATTGGTGTTAATTTATGACTCAAATGTAATCAAATATTGTATGGAGAGGTTTGGGTTTTTTTCAAGGGCAGTGAATATGATTAGCCACTCCACTGTATCTGTTCATAACTTGAGGCCCCTCACTAAACAGCGTCATGCTCTCTTACTTAGCATCACAACAGAGCCAAGCAGTGTTAAATCCAACACTTAAAAACGTCACAAGTTAAAACATAACCACACGCAAATTCAATCAAGACTTTTGAGAGAAATCTCCTTTCTGTACTGCTTCTAGACTGTGTTTTACTAAATTATACGAACACATCAAAAATGAATAAGGTAAGGTATGTGTGATGTGACCAAAACAGAAGACTTTCACTCGGGTATGATTAGATAAACTATGATGATTTAAAGATAAACATATTTGTGTGAACCATGACCAGGAAGCAAAAAAACTGGTTGTTCAGGTCGGTTGATACGAGTCCAATATTGAGTAGCTTAAGATTTAATAAAGAAGAGAGTTACAAGTACCTGTGTCATGGCTACTTATTAAGGACACAAAAATTGCTTGAGCTTTTCCGCCCAGAAGTTTTGTACCTTTTAGAATTGTTATTTTCAGATGCTCTTGCAGATTTTTTCTCTTCCGTGAGAGTTGGGATAGTACATTCATTTTTCATCCTACATCCTGTGACCGGACTGAAGAACTAACCTACTACTGTCAGCATTAATGTTGACAAGAGTAATAATAATTAAAGGGTCTATATTACACTATTTTCTGATCTATGTTATGCTATAATGTGGTTTCCTCATCAAAAAACATGCCTGGAGTTTTGTTTTGTTTTATTCCCACATGTTTAACTGCAATTTCCCCATTGTGGGACAAATAAAGGATTATCTTATCTTATCTTTAACACACAAATCCTGCATATTTCTACATATTATCATATTATCTATATTTCTCTCGAATGGAAAACACTCTGTTCAACCTTATGATGTCACTGTGTTTTTAAGCTCCATACAGCTTCACTAGCATAACTTGAATAATTTCAGTCCTGGAATTGCATCGCAAGGTGGAAAAGACCATTTTGAGCTTTAGAGATGTGGACAGACTAATAATAAAGGGTTACTCAAACATGTGTGAATTAAACAAAACACAACTCCAGGTATGTTTTTGACGAGTAAATGTAACAACATATAACATGGCTTAAAGAGTCAATTTTGTACACAGTTTTATTACCAGCTATTCCATTGCAACATGTACAGTAATACAATAAAATTAAATGAAATGTACTCACCAAATGATGAGGCCAGATAAAACAGCAGCCCATGTGACGCAGCAGGTATCGGGCCTTTTAGTTTCTTCATCGAGGTCATGGCGACAGACACAGAGCCACACCAGGTACACAGCCAAAAGCAGCAAGCTCAGACACAGACCCACAGCACCAATGAAGGCGAAGACAACTACAGACTGCAACAAAAAAAAAGAATGAGAGAAATACATCATAAATATACAGTATGGAAAGTGTACAGTTTAAGCATGTGCAATCCGTCACATTTTAATTTTGACTACAGTTATTAAAAAGTACACTTTGTAACTTTTCTGGTGGCTGGTCCGCAATCTTTAGTTTAAAGTTAAATGTCATACTGTGGAACATTTCAGGCAAAGCAATAACATATCCATGGAGACAAGCTAGACCAGAAAAAGTTACACAGTGCACTTTTAATTTCTTAATCACAAAATGTTTTTTTTTGAAGAAGACGCAGAAGCAGTAGATGAAGAAGACGACGAAGAATTCTTGAATTTTATGGGCACTTGTAAGAGGCTTTTAAAAAATGACACTCAATATAATGTATAATAAATAAATACATTATTTGTCTGCAGGGTTCTTGGCAATACAAAGATAATGGTTTAAATTTTGACCCAATTAATCTTTATAATATTTTTTTCCAATATTCACGGATCCCAAATACAGGCACTGTACAAATAGAAAAGTATAAGACTGAGAGTAAAGCCAATTTACGGGCACCATTGGACAGAAAAGGCTGGAGTCTGAGAAGTGTGAGAATCACTGCTCCATAAAGATAATAGTAATTATTCTGAATGACAGTGACAAATCTTGACTCCTGATAAATCGGGGTGACTACAATCTGAAAAGGTTAACAGCTGCCGTGAAAACTACCAGGGGTCCTAAAGGTCAGCTCATACTTGTTATCTGCTTGGTTTAAAGTGATAGGCAGAAACATAAGGATTTGTTTGTAATCTTCCAGTAAAGTCAAATAAAAATAAAATATGTTTTCTTTGCTATTTGGCAAGTATAGCAGAGGGGGATTTTGACAGCGGCAGCAGTGGAGGAAAACAGAAATGTTCTTAGGCGGTGAAAGGAGGGAGGTCATGTGACAGGAGCACTTTCCTTCAGTCTTGTGATTACTGGTTTGGTGAAATATTTGAGCCTCAAGGAAGTAAAAAAAAGTACTGACATAAGCACTGTACTGTAACACAAATGAATCATCTAAAACAACAAAAGAGTAGTATGTTTTGGGTTTTTTCTTTTCCCATACGCATACATTTACATATTCATAATGCATGGGGAAAAAAAAAAAAAAAACAAGTCTGATATTTGTAAAACCACTAAGGTACAACATAAATTTTACTTTTAAACCACAGACTAAAAACAGAATTCATTTTGTACTGCGCTGACTAAGCTACCCAACAAAATCCATAACATTTCATTCTGTGTTTGTGATACTGAAACAAATCTATATTCATAATTTACATTGATTTCACATACCACCGGCTTTTAGTAACTTGTAGACAATAGATGTGTTCTTTAAATAGAGTAGCTATTATAAAAAGTCAGTCTCAGTATTTATTACATATTCCATACAAAAAAAGCCAGAGCAGACTCATGCCTACAAACTGGTCTGCCGTAACCTGCCAGCTGCTCCAAACCTGTAATCCAATGACTTGCTAATCACTGAGGACGCTGTCTAAGGCTAATTACTCTCTAAGTGCTACTACACTACAACAATGTTCACAGTTAAGTTTATTTGTCACCCCTCCCTTCCACCAACCTTTGTTTTGTAATTAGACATGGCACATTTCAATTTCCACAGGCTGCAACGCTCTAATGAGGACAGATAAACAAGGGAGAAAGTCTACACTCTGAATGGCTATTACCACAAGACAGTGCTGTGATGAATGTTCTGACACAAAGGAAGAAGTAGCCTAGAACACAAGTCCATATGTCAAATAAACAACATGGAGTGTATATGGCAGGTTATAATGGTCTTGTCAGCTTTATGGACAGCTGAGAGGTGTCACCTCTCTTCACTCAACTGCAACTGGGAGTCAGTGACACCTCTCTGACCCTGGGTAGATGTGGCTTGTTACACTAAACACAGGGAGGGAACACAGCAATTGGGTCTATGTTTAGTCAGCATAGAGGTTCTCAGCTATTATTTGATTTTGAACTGGAAAAAAACAGCACAATTTTATTACAATATAATACAATAAGAGACAAATGAGTTAAAACGTTCTTGTGTATTAACAAACAAGTTGATATCACTAATAATAATACCTATTTAGTGGCATCTGTTCCCAATGGCCTGTGAAGTTTGCTTAAGAATTCATACTGAAGAGTATTTTATAGTCATTTGTTTTAACGAATTAGGCAAAGTAACCGATAATGTCAGGTTCACAGAAACTATAAAACATTTCACAAATGAAAAAGTCAAAGTAATCAACATAAATCTCTGTTTATATCCTGAAACAGTTTGAACTAAAGGCGGATAATGCTGGTCATGTGTCGTCATGTGAGTGATATGTACTACAGTAGTGCACGCTCCACACACAAAACAAAATGCGAAGAAACCTTTCTAAAAGAAACCTTTACGCCACATTAGCTCACATCTTGCTTTGTTTACATTTTAAACTCGTGCTCATAATCGATTTGCAAAGTCTGCCTCTCATAATTTGGTAATGGGAGATCGTGCGTCCTGACGCACAGGTCCGTTTACCAACCTGCTGGTAGCTGGACTCCTCCGGGTTGAAAGTGTTGTCCACCGGCTGAAAGACAAAGTTAAGGTGAGGAAAATTGTGTAGCCAATAAGTCCACCACGGAGCGACGTAATCGAGCCTGGCGGTGGCCATTTCTGCTTCAAAAGAAACTCTCCACCGCTGTCAGTCAAGCACTGACACTTCTCACTTTAGTCCTAGTTGTCTCCAGATTGTCCCAAGTGGGAAAGACAAAAGAAAAACATTACATTTGTCAGTGGTGTATGATTAAAAAAAAACCTCGATGGGGTTCGCAAATATTCAGAAATAAACTTTTCATGATGAGAGTTCAGCGCATAAGGCTGAATAACCTCTTGCCTCCTCTAGGGGTCCGCTCATCCCCGACACTGGGCCAACTCTGATCTGACAGTCCAAGTGAACCTGCCTCCTCCAACAAAGAAGGCGTGACAGCAGTTTTACAGTAAGTCACGTTTGGGACTGAGTCAAACAAGCGTTTAAGCTGAATATAGGCCTAAATCAGAACACATTTCCTAATTTTCCTGATTTTGACCCAAAATGAAACCATGCGTGCAACTTTTAGCTGCGTGTGCTAACCGTACTTTTTAAAACATTGGCCCACCAAAGTTTTTACAAACGCACACAGCCTGAAAAAGGAGACAGATTGCACAGGCCTGATTAAGCATGGAAAGTACCAAAAGTGTCCGCTGATAGACTCTGTTGTGAGTTTGTAGCCATGCTTGAAACATGGAGCTAGCAGTGCAATGCTATTTATGACTTGTGCTGTTAATGTCTGACCTCTTGTGGACACGGAGGCGCAGTGAGGTGGGCCGTAATGAGGTTAGTAATAAGAGGCTTGAGTCAATGCCCTGCCCTGGATTCTCCATGGTCTGTTTGGCGTTCGGCCTTAAAGATTTGTAGCCTGCTGTAATATTTAATAATTTACAACCCTGCCTTTGTATGACCTTTATTAGTTTCACTGATTAAGTTTTAGGTGAAAAAAATATAGACTGTTGGAACTATTTACATTGTATTCTGAACTAGACTAACTTGAATTAAAGGAAAGGAAAGTGTTTTAAGATTTTATAATCATATTTAATACATTGAATCAGGATACTGTGGGGCATCACATTATAACCTTATCTTATTTATTACACTTTTTTTCTAAAACATTCCTATACCAACAGTCCTATACCAATAGATGTAGTCGAACTGAATCAGTGCATGTGCAAAAGTTGTGGTATGCTTCGTATCCAGTGTAATAGATAAAATCCCAAGCATGTTTTCTTCACATTTCTCTTCCTAGTATCCACACTTTCTTCTCCAGAGTTTCCTTATCACAAGCTCCCCCAGTACCTGCGGACTTCTCTTCCTTGAGATTGACATTCTACAGAGAGAGAGAGGCTCATGTGGCTGTGGTCATATGGCTGGAGTTAGAATTATTTGGACGCTTTGATGCACCTTCATGAACACAGGCCCCGCCGCTCTGCTCTCAGTGACTGCTCTAAGTAGATGACACTTCAAATACAGTGCATGAATATGAATCTGTGTGTGTGCTCTGAATTCACTTTGTCTCAGTTTGGGGATCACACGACTCTCCTGACAGTCACTTTTTTAAACATAGCGGTCCTTTTGAAAGTAGCGGGGAAGGTGCAGTTCTTTTATATTTTTCTTTTATGTTCACTTTAGAACTTGTCATGCATTCTTTTATCTTGGTGAGGACAAAACCTTTGACAGCCTCATGTCACTCTCAAACTCAATTTTGATGCTAAGAAAAAGGTTTGATAGCCTAGTATCTTTTTGTCACCCGTAAGCTCTGATGTGTAGGGCCAATTTTGATTATTTTGCTCAAATTATATTAAAATCCACTACAATTTTACTACAAACCCATAACAGAGCTGTGTAGTCACATTTTGTGCAGCTGTCTATTTGTATTAAAGTGTTAGTATAAAGCTTTATGTATTTTTAGGCAGCAAATTGACCAAAACAAAATATCGACTTGTGCTGGAGATTTAAAGCCGATAGCCGATACGCTAAAAAGTACAAATATATCCGGGCCGATGTATAGGTCTAGCTATAGTTTATAGTTATAGTTATCAACGCCCACCTATGCTACTATTGGAAAAAATATTATGAAATGATTCAGTGGTTTTCTTTTAATCCAGCCCAATACTCAACACGCTCTGCCCACTGACTCCTCCTATTGGTCAGGCGTGGTCATGCTCTAACTGACTGACAGGTCCCTCTTTAGTTAACTCCTAGGCTTTAAATGATATATGCTACTAAAAAGTTATTCTAATTTGGCATGTCTGACGTAGCCCACCCCTATTGATTATTATCTGGCTGTTGATTATTTTGCTATCTAATTGTAAATGGGATAAAAGGAGGAGAAACATTCTAACAATGAGTTTGAACCATTAGGTGGCAGCCCTGTGCTTCTACATAACAAACCTTATCATCTGCTCAGTCCACTGTCCTCACGGGTGGTGCATTCAGGAAACACAAGCTAGTCTAGCACAGAGCTCCTTTGTGTCTAATACAATCTACAAAATGAAATATAATCTTAATGAAGTGTGGCTTATAGATCAGGTCAGGCCTCACCCGAGTCTTTTATCAACATAAACCTCTGGGGTCAGCCACTTGGCCACTGATGCTACAGGACACATGCATATCAAAGCACACTTTGAAGTCACTGTGCAGATCGAAAGGGCCCAAAACAGGGCGGCAAAAGTCATCTGGAGAATGACAAGTCTCAAGGTCACCACTAGAAATAATGTCGGAACTTTTGAATTTCAAATCACCTTCCGAATATTCCTTGAGGAGCTGATAAGATTCCAGCCTTGACTTCCGTGGCAACTGCACTTCACCTGAAGCGGGCCCACACGGTTTCATAAAAACATCTCATCCATGACTTGCATCTTAAGAAACTGTACTTTTGGACATCTCATGAATTGACTTTTCAAAATACATGTCTGCAAAAAATATATCTAAAATAAGAAATGTATGAGATGCCCAGACACAAGCGGACAGACACTGGAAGGTTTGTTAATGCTTTTTCACGCAGAGGAATAAAAAAGACAACACTTGAAGCCGCCCGTTCTTGTAGTTACTTCCTCATTGCCGCCTCATCATCATGCGCTCAAGTGTGCTCTACTGGCACTGGCTTTACCTCCTGATTGACTGTCTCCATAACAATCACTGGGATGATTGGTTGCTTTAAAAGTGTTCTGAAGAGCCTCATCCACCATCTCCCACTTTCTATATTCCCCAGCTTCCAACATTCGCTCCTCAGTAGAATAAGGAAATGGCTTGCATTAGACTTTCCCTTTTCACGGTTATTGCATTTTCTTTTAGGATTTGTAACTGAAATCCCTTGCTCCGCGTTGACTGATTTATGCCTGATTTATGTCGGAGAGCTCAATGTGCTAGTATTATCCAATCAAACAGGACTGCTCAGTGGACACCGAGATTACATTAAAGTGTAATATCAATGCAGCAATCCCAAGTATATTGCCTTTTTCAAAATGGAGACACCTTCAGACGCCATAGTTTAGGGTAGGTTCTATTCTGAGATTGTTGTTTGTATAAATGAATAAAAATATGTTTACCATGTTTAATGTATTTTCTCAATAAGTGCTAGAGGGGAAAACAATAACAGAATGAAGTGTTGTGGATAAAATCTGTTTTCATTTCTAAATGAAATCTCCTAAAGACTCTCCACTGTGTCAAATTTTTCATTAAATTTTACATGTTTGCCTTTTTGCTTCTCCATAAATAACTTTAACTTGGCTTGTTGGTTAGTACTATGAAGTCCTCTAAGTAATATGGAGAAATTTCCAGTAAGGACAACTTTGTCAACTTTGGATTTGTTTTATTTTGCGTATAATGATAGTGGTGCCTGTTAAATGGAAGTTCAAACTAATTCCGGACTAAAAACTTCTCAAGGCTTTTATAGGCCATCCTTTTAAAATATTGTTCTTGTTTGAAGTTTTTATCAAACATGCTGATTACCTTGAAGTGATACTGCCTTCTCTTTTTACAGACAAATTATTGTTCATGTCATTTTAGTCAAACTGTTTTAAGTCTTGAATATTTTTCAGCAGGCTGTCGCTGTCACGACCCTGTCCTCCTCCCCACTCTGTCTATAATTGTGTTCTGTTCAGTTTGTGCTTATGCTTTTACTGTAATAACCTTTCTTAGTAAAATGCTTTGATTCCATGATTATACCAATACTTTGCACAGGTGTCTGAGGCTGTAAGGTCTATTTCATGCTGTAATGATTTTCACAAGGAGAGAAAATATTCTGACATTGGCACATTTGTCCATTTTTTTATCCCCCTGCAGGGAAATGGCTTTCTTAGCTCTGCAGTTTATCCAATTACAGATTTACAACAGGGCAAAGCCAACCATATGATATAGCCTTGGTCTATTTTTTAGCCTTTGGAACAAAGCCAGTCTTCCCAAATAGTAGCTGATGGTAGTAATTGCAGCCGCATTGATCTGGTGGCTCCATGAAGTGAACACAAACAAAGCAGATGAAGAAAAGAGGACTGTGCTCTCAGTAATATCTGCATCTGTGGACTTCGTCAGATACCAAAGCATGAAGATAAATACAATGTTTACAAAAGAGACGTCATCATTTGTGTTTGTTTTGTGCTAGCATTTCAACTATAGTGAGAAACATACCTCAAATGTTTATCATATATGTTTTTTGTTATGCTTTGAAAATCAGACACTTACTAACACCACGTGTCTCTATCTAACATACCTCATCACATATGAGTATCTGCAAATACTTTTACCAGATCCACACGCTTTGACAAAACCTTACAAAGACAAGTGTATCTGGAGCTGTATCGTGTCTCCCCAATTTCAGAGGGTGTGATTGACAGGCGAGTTAACCAATCAGAGAACTACATTGTCTGTTCTCGTCAAAAACAAACATGGCGATTTATATTTTAAAAAGGGGGAAAACTAACATTTTGTCAGAATCAACAATCGAAGCGCCAAACTCATATTTATCTCAAGTATAATAATTGTGCTTTGACACCAACAGCAGTTGGTGCGCACCAAATGGTCCATTCAAACCTGAAGCTCTTAGTTCGGTTCGTTTTTGTTGGTGGGAAAGCTTCAATCACACTCGGATCTGCACTAAATCAAGTGGACCAATACCTCAAAAAAAAGGTGGTCTCAGTCCGCTTGATTCTGCACCAAATGCCAAACTCTGGTGCGGTCCCTCTGGTGTGAACGCGAACTTGGGTCCAAACCGTAGACAGTAGGTCCAAACGAACTATTCGAAATGCATCATGGGAGGGGATATAGCCTACCTTGTGGGTCTTTGGAACAATCTTTGTCTCATAGTCAGCCTGATCACATCCATGAAAATAGCGACTTCAGTGCAATAACAGATTGTTCTCCGGACGCAGACGCAACTCATTTTCGAATTGGATATTTTGCCAACAATGGTCAATACAGAGAATGTAATATACGAAGATCAGAGCAAGTACCAACGTGTGAACGTGTCGCTCCATAGAGACGCAAAATTGGCACTTATTTCTACCGGAAGATAAACATTGATGAAACATCAATCGGACCAATTTTGGTTCGTTTGCCGGTGTGAAAGCAGACCACACTGGAGTCTATATGCTACTTAGTAACAATTTTATTGCCTGGTGTGGACCAAATAATCAAACTAGTGGTGTGAAAGTGAAGTCATGTATTTTGTTCTGAATGTTAGGAGAATTTTGGAGAGGAGAGGTCTTCTCCTTCTGCATTTGAGGGACACGTGCTACAAATTGGCATCTGTGGTTGAAGCATCTCAAGATTGGACAGAGGATTTTCACGCTTCATGGTCCAGTTCCAGTCCCTTCTGGGTTCCACCAGAATGTCGAAGGGACTGGCTGCTCAGGCAACAAATCCTTGAGAACAGATCTCTTCTGCAGTTTGTTTCTTCTTGGGTTTTTTGTATTCTTTGTTGTCGTGTATATTTTTAAGGAGGGCAGCCCACTGGATTAACTGGTCATACTTGTACATTTAGATAAAAGTCAGATTCTTCCTCAAGTAAACCATATTTCAAGTACAAAGAATAGAGCTACATGATTCTATTTTTTGCTATTAAATTTGCAATAGGCTATATGTTTTAAAAAGCTTTATTCTGTCCTAGAGTTTTACAGTGTGCACTAACACGTGAGAAAAACAGGAGCTGATTAACTAATTTTTCTATAAAGTCTTTAAAGGTTATTTTGTTCTTTGCAGAGGATATTCTATTATCAAAGCAATAGCAGTCTGAGATTTGATAATTACTTATAATTTCTAATATTTCTAACACAGTCAAATTAACAGTGCAATGTGTATTTCTGCATTTGCTTTAAATTCTGTAGCTGTTATTGTCCCCAAGTTGATTTCACACTTTCAATGCTGCAATATTCTCAGTCATACGGATATGTGTTACAGCTTAACTCTTCTTCATATCATAATTAGATCTAAACCGCTGAGCCTCTATTCTGTGGACGCTCACACTACAGGGACTCCCATTGGAACGACTCCAGATCTGATGGTCATCTGTACTTAATCAGTGCTACAAAGACCCATATAAGATGACATTATGTCCACTAGTCCATGGATTGAATGGGTTTAATAAGCTTAATTTTAATAATTATCTGTGGAGCTGCATATTAAACAGCAAGTGGTATCCAAGACTGTATTTTAGCATAAAGGCCTAACATAAAACATGATTCTGTACTAATTAAAAGTGCACTATGCAACTTTCCTAGTGGACGGTCCACCACCTGCTTGTTCCCATGGATATGTTATTGCTTTCCCTAGAACGTTACATAATATGGCATTAAACTTGCCTATCTCCGTGAACACTATATGCAGGTGACAACAAACCTTGTCTGTGGAGAGGCCATGCTACTTACAGTAAGAATGAAGGTTTTTCAATGTATTTTTGAGAAATAAAACACCTGTAACTTAATAAATAGCATGGTATATACCTTTAATGCCATACTGTGAAACAGTCCATCAGAAAAGTTTCATAGTGCACCTTTTAGAAAACTTAATTTGTGACAAATGTAATATGTAATATATTCTCATCATGTTTAGTTTATGTAAGTCTGCAGGTGTATATTTCCTGTTAAGGATTCTTAGAGCTTGTTCAGACGTGTCAAAGAGAGGGGACTGCTAATAGAAAAAGGAGTCAAATTGACACTTGTTAGGTGCAAGTAGTAGTGTGAGATTGTGGGGGAGCTCTGTCCTTGTAGACAATCACAAGGAGTTCTCTTCACAGAAAGATGTGTAGCTGGAGTGCAGCTGCCATCATGGATGAGAATATCCTGTCAATGACACCTCAGCTGTTCCATACTTACTGATTTGTTAAAAAAAGGGATCCAATTTATATTAAAAAAACAGTGGTGAATCACTCTCCTGTTCAACAGATGAAAAGCAGTGTATTTCATTGCATTCCAAATGGCTGACAACCATTACAGGTAATGGCTGTGGGAAGGACAAGGTCTCCCAGTCACTGTCATGACACACAAGAGGACAAATATAAATATAACATGATGAGCCTTACAAAAGAAGACTGTGAAACAAAATGTGCAAATTACAAACATAGAACTGGAAATATTTATGTTTTTATTATGTGGTACATGCACAATATATCAGACATAAACCTAAGAAATGCAACAGATGAGCTATATTTTTAATGCAGAATTTAGGGTGGGCTATGCAGATTTAAAAAATGTATCATGATTTACTGACAACAGGCTCAATTTTTGATCATTTCTGATTTTTTGTCACCTGGCAGTATTTGCGGTACCTGACGTGGCACCCGCCAATATTTGTGGCACCTGACGGTGCCAGATATTTTGCCATTTTCTGTGGTATCGACTTGCCATTACTGAACTCTTAATTATAGCATATTTAGTTTTAATATCATCTCACAGTGTTACTGCTGTATTTCCACTTCTCTCTCCTCATCTCACTCATGGCCGCTTGGTTGTTGCTAATACCTGTCATGTTGCCTCTGGCTGTTCGCCTGTGGCCGGTCGCCTGTGGTCCACATATTATTAGGTTCTCTCAGGAGACATGACACAGCTCTCCTTACCCATATACCTGTCCCATAGGTTGAGTCTCAAGTCATGCTTTTGCAGTTTGGATAGTGACAAGTGGCCAGATCAAGAACTGCAATAAGATAAAATTGAGGTGAGAGCTATGAGTGGTGTAACCAATAAAAAAGTAAGACTGTAGCCTAGATCAGTTTTGGCAGGTAGATGCCACAGAAGATGGCCTAGATCAGTAATCACAGGTATATGGTGACAGTAGTGACTCTGTTGTAATAGTATTAATTAGTATAGCAATAGAAGCAAAAAATGTGGTATATCCAACTAGTAAAATTGCTAGCCTTGCCTCTAATCATAATGATGCCTGATAAACCTCATGAATATTACTCCACAGCGCGTGCCTTAATTCGAATTGCGAAACTGCTGATGGACTCCAGTGGTTTTAATCTCTAAGCAGTTTTTATCAGTGTTTAAAATTCATTGCATTATATTATGTGAGTAGCAAACAATGCAAACCATTGAAGTGTAAAGCTAGTGGGTAATTAGACATATCCCGGTGGAATAATGGCTACCTGTTTTTTTAAAAGCAGAAACAGGGGCATATATAAGCGATTTGTTTAGCTTCCTTTGTAGCTTCATATATATATATATATATATATATATATATATATATATAATTTTTTTTTTTTTTTTTTTTTTTTTTTTTTTTTTTGCTTTGGACATGATAATTTTAAGTTTCTATCTTTTAATGCAAGGTCATGGCAATAGTCTCCTAAAGAGCATATTTTACATTCTAGCTGCTTTCGTCTCTTTGCAAAAGGTTGTGTGCTACTACTGTGATTTTTTTTTTTTTTGGAGAGCTACTGAGTGGGAAAGATTGATTTAGTGTGCTCAAGCAACATGGTCCTCTTTTGTGTCTGGAGTTGCAATTTAGATTTAGAAGACAGAGGGTCCGCAATCAGGGAGAGGTGGTAATCAATTTTTTTGTTGTGTGTGCATGCGTGTGTATGTGTCTGTGTGTGTGCGTTTGTGTACAGCCTGTGTGAGCAGCTGCAGAGGAGAGACCCAGGGCTAGAAGCAAATGAGGAGGCTCAAATGAATGCAGTGTAGTCCCTGGGCCGACACAGCGGTCACTCTCTTAATCACATCCTTCTTTTTACACACATCAGCCACATTAGTCACATCTAAATCATCTCCTACCTGCAAAAGCAAATCTGTTTAAAGATGTAATAAATACGCTTCACGCCACGGGAAGACTGTTAGAATGAGGGGGAATTTTATTGTTGGAATTGTAACACTGCTTGATCTGGGTTTTTGTATTCAGAACTAGTGAAAGCACATTTCCACGAAGAGCACAGTAGTGTGCATTAATTGTTTATAAGGAAAAAATGTCTACAAATTTTTTGACCAATTCTAAGCATTCACAGTGGCACACACCACATCAAAATGGGGCTAAACCAGGACTAAACCACTGAACATGGCTAAAACCTCAATGAAAACCATTGCACTGATTTGATATCATTATCGGACATCGGCGCTGATACTGGAATATTGAATGGGATATTGGCTTCCAAGCATTGGTTCTGTTGATATCCTGTTGGGACATATAAAACAATGTAGTCAACCGACATAATGTTTGAACGTTTATTTACAGTTCTCCTGTAGTTATTTGAAGGATAAATAATATCTACATGACAAATCAGTTGTTTTGTTATTTTATTTTTGTATAATGAAAATAAATGTTGTTTTCAGTCTCTGCACTGGTATCGGTTGATATTGACTGTCAGCAGATATCAGAAATCAGTTTCAGAACTCAGTATAGGAACTAAAAAAGCTGGATTGGTGCATCTGTAATTAAAACCATGTCAAGTGTAAATGTACCCCTATTTTGTCTCAGTAGAAATACATTTTTGGTGAAAGATAGCAGAAATTTTGCACTTTTGCTTCTTTTGTACAGTCAACTATTTATTCAGTTAATTTAATAATTTGTATGTGTCAACCAAATGACAACATTGAAATCAGAAAGTTTATGAAGGCAACAAAGGTAATAGCCCTATCTTACTTTTGTAATTTTTTATTTTCTGACATGTTCTATGCCATACCGTTTCCAACAAAATATCTATTAGAAATAATACCATTTGACTGACTTCTTGTGGTTAGAATGACCCTATCCCATCTTACTTAGTTTTGTGCGTTAGTGAAAAAAAGTGTTAATCCAGACCACATAGGGACTTCTTGTGTTCTGTGTTGCAGTCTCACACACCTCGCACAGTGTTTTTGACTGTCACATCCCACCACATTAATCATGCCTGACAAAACTTGAAAGATCAATCAGTAAATTAAGTTCTACATCCTGCCGAGCCTCAAACACGTGTCAAGCTGTGCGGGGCTGATGGCTGATGATTCTGCCAACAGAAATTATATTTGTATCTGTCAAAACAAGAATTGGACTTATTGAAGCATTTAGAGGTGGACACAGTTATTTTTTCCAACAAAGATGCGATTTATTCTTGAAAAGAGATAAGTGCGCTTAACATTATCACTGACCCAGTTTGGAATTATATAGCTCTTATTTTGGTACTTTGGTGTTTTAAAAATATATCAGTGTTTCCTAGAAGTTTAGTTTTAACAAATTGTATAAGTTGCAGTAGTTTTAGTTATAGTGTTATTATAAAACATGAAAAATAGATGTACCGATCCAGCTTTTTCAGTTCCAATATTGATTTTGATACTATAGTTATTGATACCCAATATCAACCGATGCCAATGCAGAGGCTGAAAATTGTATTTAATTCCTTTCAACAAAAATAAAATAAGTCAAAACTGATCCAAATGTGTTATTTGTCTCTCAAGTAACTACTAAACAGTTTTCTATAAATAAAAGTTCAGACACTGCAACTACAACCAATAAATAGTTTTATTGCATCACTTTATATGTCCAACCAGGATATCGGCTGATCCAATATTTGGAAGCCAATATCCGATCCGGCTAATGTTTCAGTATTGGCGCTGATATCTGACACCAAATACCAAAATATTCAAATTCCTAAATAATGTGATCTAACATTTACACTTTATGAGTTTGCGTTGTGAGCTTAGTATTTCTGTGTAACAATACTTTTACTGATTTTAAGTAGCTCCTTCTGTTCAAGTAGCTGAAGTTTTCCACAGTATATAGACACAGTTTGGATTTGTGCTGGCAGTGCTGGTGTTCCTGTCTGCACTCTGACTGAGGACAGAGGTGGCAGTGAGCCTGCGGTCTGCTATTAATTCATACAACTGTCTTGGAGACGGGCTGTGCTTGCAGTTACGGCACTGTTCGCCCATTCTTCCTCTGCTGCCTTGCTTGGACCTGACAAATGAATGCGGCGTATGCTACAAAGTAAATGTGTGATCTATCTCCCAGCGCTCTATAAGTGCCGTTTATTTCCCCTCATTGGCATTCTGGTCTCAATCAGTCAGTGCTCAGTCCAGCTAATGTCATGGACAGAGCTGTAATGCAAGGACAATAACTGAGTCTCGTGTCCCTGGAGCTAAGGATCTCTCATTACAGTAGATAGGAGTGACACATCCAGCCTCAGTACACTGGACAGTGCAGAGCTAGAGGACCAGGTGTACTTGTATTAGGCTGGTGTCAGTCTGAGCATTTGACTGCCCGAGCTGGCCTTCACTGTGTTTAGTCACATATGGAAACTAAAAACAGATCATTTTTATTTTATTTATTTATGACAGGGATAGTGCACAATATACATCAACCTTAACAGGAGAGATGCATTGTGCCACGCTGTAGCACTAGAGCTAATTTCCACCTGTAGTCCTCTGGTGCATGTTTGATGGGGCAACCGGAGTGCCCGGAGGAAACCCACCTAGACACGGGGATAACATGCAAACTCCACACAGAAAGGCAAAAATGTGCATCATTACAGATGTTTCTATTGCTCAAAAATACCATAATTCCTCCTGTGAATAAGGGCGACTCTCCACAGTTCATAAATGTAATTTAGTATAGTGCTGTAACCTCTCCCTTAGGTTTAGTCTATACTGGAACATTCTTGACAAAGCAATAATATTTCCATGGAGGAAAGCAGGTGGCAAACCCTCCACAAGAAACGTTACCCTGTGCACCTATAACTTCTTTATCATTCAGAAAGCTTGATTTTATAAAGCTGGTCACATGCTGAAGGAATTGTGAACAGCCGTGTTACCAACCAGGGGAATGAAAGAAAATTAAGGATTTCACCGCAGTTTGGTGATGTCAGTAATTGTTAAATTGTGTATCTTCTCACAATAATTGTAACACTAGATATTGTGACATCTCTTATATGGAAAGCAAAAACAAAAGTGGCAGAACTAAAAATATGAAATGCAGTCATCCATTGGTTCACATTTACACTTCAACAAACCATGCGAAGGTGCTTTGCAAGTCAGATTTGGCCTCATTAAAAACAGTAATAGTGTCAAGACAAGACAAAAATCATGAAAAAAATAATAAAATACAAAAAGTGTGTAATGGGCAGACACTCAGCGGTAATTTTCTTTTGCCTTCATTTGTTGTCTGATTTTATATCTTCTGAGTCCAAAACCCTTGAGTTGTGTCTTAGCACTTTTTCTATCATTAAAATATAGTTAGCATTTTTAGCTCCTGTATAATTCTATTCATTAAGATTCCGACCTTCCTAACATTTTCCCATTTACATTTTGCGGTTACATCCCATAGGTACAACAAATCAAAAGCATTTCTTGGATGAATTGAACCTGAAGCAGCATATGAATACGATGTGTAGTCTACTGAGGCCTTCTTTATAACTAAAGCTCAAGGTTGGATCATAATTAATTGCGTGCAATTTTTGAATGCAGTATGTCCCTGCAAATCAGTGAATACTGCCTTTATAATGTTTATGCATGGATACATTTATTGCTATATTGTCTTTCATTAACCAAATTAAGAGAAATACTATATGTACATAATTTGAGATCATGACAAGGTTGCTTTTCAGAATTTATGAGCAACAATGTTCTGTATTTTTATATTATGTTTCTGTATAGCATACTCGTATAGATACATAACAAAGTGAATTGTAGAGTGAGTAAAAAAGATAATTTTTAATTATTTAATTATCTTTAATTCTTCGCTTTGTTTTTGTCAGAAGCCCTTCCTGTCACGACAAGTAGAACAGAAATGGATGAAGTGTCTGGCCAAGTAACACAACAGCAGTGGGTGACATTTGAACCCTCAGGTAAGGGGGTGAATAAATTTACTAACTGAATATATGTTATCAGGATCTAAGAATTCTTGTTTTTGTATATTGTTTGATTAAACCCTGAACACTTGTTTGCTGCTTGAGCATAGACTGTATATACAAATGGACATAGCTAAGCCATTCCAAATAGGAAGTGAGCACGGGCGAACTCCATCGACTCTGCCTCTAATTGACTTTACATTGAAAAATGTTTGCTCCTCTCTCTGTAACTGCTGCAGTGAGCCTCATCATTTTGGTCTTAAAATGTTCATATTAGCCTACTACATGATCTTGGTATTTATTGTTGGTTGGAAATAAATTCCTATTTCTAATAAGGAACTTGGCTCCAAATTTACTCCTAAAACTGCTAGCCTCGATGAGCTTCATCTAACTGGAGCAAAACGCTATGGGTGACGTCACACTGCCCTTGTCCACTTCTTTAAACAGTCTATGTGCTTGAGTGATGAAGCCTTCTTCAGGAATACTTTCTGTAATTTACACTTGTGCTGTGCATTGATTACTGTTAATAGCTGAATGTCAAAATCACAGTGCACTCCTGTAACGAGATGGCTCTGAAGGATCTATACTTGAACAGGACTCTTGGGACACAGTGATTGTGCTCCATTTTTTTTGTTTATTGAAACCTCCGTCCTCGCCCACAAATTGACACAGTGAGCTGATACATTATTGTAGAATCAATTTCAACTCTCCAGGCATTTCATCATTTTGTCATAACACCATAGAGACCTTTACCTCCCTGCTCTTCTCTTCTCTACCAACTGCAGTCCCTTATAGGTGTCTGGGTTTGACGGTGCGCCGACTGCTTGTAGTTTAAGCTGAGAGGACGTGAGTGTATTTAATAGGCGAGGGGTGAGCCAGCCCCCCTTCACCCACCTATATTGGCTGCTCCTGTCTCCCTCTGTTCAACACTCAACATCACCAGGCCAATCATGCAAGCAGCGCCCGTGGCCTGTCACCGTGGCGACTGACGGTGTCCTGACTGGCCGCTTTCCGTTTTAATCAAATGCCCCAGGGCCTGCCCCAGGGCTGTGGAGGTGCGTGCCATCGAGTTGGGTATGGGAGTCCCGCAGTTATCTTGGGCTCATTTTGATTAATGGACCTTACTCTGCCCCTGAGTGAGCAATTATCAGAGGCTAGGCAAAGTCGTTCATCACTGTAACCAAGCAGCAGGTCTCCTCCGCTGTCTGCAGTCATACCTAGAACATAATGCACAACAATGCGTGCGGGTCCAGTATCTAAGCTCCTGTCCAAACGATTCCGATTTTTATTTTGTTTAGGTTTTTAAAATTAACTCCACTACTTTATTGTGGGCTTAAGTTTTCAATCATTCCTCCACTTTTCCACTGTAACATGACCAGTGTGGGCTCCCATTGTGTATTGTGTTATAGTACGCCACATGTGCTCAGAATACTAACAGGATCTGCAGTCTGTAATAACTCTACAAGCTGGTGCACTCTTAAATCTCTGGGTGCACAAAAGTTGCTATATAGTACAAGGTATATATTTTTATTTCTGGCATTGAAGGAATACTATGTGACTCTTTCCATTTTTGTACCCAAACATCAGTATATCTGTACAACATGTGTCAAGTGTTTTTAGCCTTTCATATTCTGTTATTTTGCATTTCTTACAGTTCTCACCCCATCTATACTTTACTGCTATCTACTATAAACAGCACTCACCATTAAGCTCTTTGTCCTGTGGGTTCTCTCTATAGCAGCAGTTAGATGATGGCAATATTGGCAAAAATGTGTGCAACAAATTAAGATAAGATAATCCTTTATTGTTTCTTATGTGAGGAATTTGTCATGAGACAGGGGGTCACATGCCTTAACACAAAGTAAAGACAACACAGCAACATAAGCCCAAACAAACATCCACCATTGAACATAAATAAATAAGACCAAAGCATAACCACGATGACACACCATAAGGGACCTTTAGGTCACTCTATACAGACAAGCTCTTCATTCTGTTAGTAATTGCACATTCCCTAAGCCTATGTGCAGTATATTGTTGTTACTTTATATTGCCTGGAATCCAGAATACACACTTCTTCAGTACTTTACGAAGTCTGGTCATCTTTGAATCTCCCCATTTTCAAGTGTAATTTTTAAATCTTAACATTATTACTATTGTGTGTTTATATAACTGACCATGACCAAGTCTACATCAGAACCAAATGGGGTTCACTGCAGGATAAGTGCAGACACACAAATTAAGTGCTGAACTAAGATTGATTTGAAACCACGATGAGCTCCATCTTTACATTTACCTTTACCAAATATAGAGCCAAAGCACTCACTGAAGTCTGTGCGCTCTGCTGCTGAAGTTGCACAGGTGTATTGATTTTGAAAGTTATGTGTTTTCACAAGAAAGTAAGGAGCACCATCGCTCACAGTTGCACAGCAGAAGGTCTGACTCAAAAGCTAAACACAAAAATGTCTAAATAAAAGATTTATTACTTACTACTATTAGACTAATTAAAAATGTAAATGGTTTGATTAATTAATAATAATTTCATAGAGGTTTTTTATTGGAAATTATTTACAAAACCAGTCAGGAAAAGGTACAGTTTTTAATGGTGACTTAAATCATCTTTTTATTATTACTTTTCTATTTGCATAGTTCTTATTCCTGTGAGATTGGGGTTTTTGAATAGTTTGGGTCAGATATTATTGAGATCACAACATTAAGTTGAATACAGCCATAATTGTCACTAACGAATAACTAGACAAACTATACATTATATTTTATACAGGACGTTTTCCAGTGCAGTGTAATGCATGAATGATATTGTTATGCAGATATATAATCAATCAATAATTCACTAACGTGACCCTCTCATCTTAACTTGCCACAAGCACAAGGCCAGAGAAATGCACTGCCCGTCCTGTGTCTATTAGTGTGACTGACAGACAGCTCTTAGTATTCAGCTGATGTGTTGTTACCACATTTGACCCTTTATTTATCTGCCTCATTTAAACGGCTTTTGCATGTACTTAAAAATGAAGTCTGGGTGCGTTTACTTACAACCATCACTGGAGAAAAATCAATATCTGAATTTTTAGTTTGACTTTAAAGTACTGAATGTATTACTCCTACATTGCATTGGATCTTTGCTACAGAAATTTTAAAAAGAATGAAAGATAACTAAATGTACATTATGTAATGTTTCTGGTGAAGAGTCCACCACCCTGCTTGTCTCCATGGAGATGATATTGCTTTGCTTAGAATGTTCCACTGTATGGCATTGAGTGTACATCTCCATGGTGACAAGCAGGTGATGCCGCCAGGTTATGTGTTAAGATTTCTGGTGAGGCGACCCCGCCCACAGTATTTCTGAGTAACAAAAACAATAATGTTATGGTATAGAGTTTAATTAGTAAGTAATATCTATATTATAGTATAATTTATACAGGTGCAGTGCCAATCTCATCTCTAACAGACAACTAACTAACTCTGACTTAATGGTAAAAATGCCATTATCCAAACAGTTGTTCTTCATAGGCTCTCACCATTGACCTGCTGTTTACCTGGATCTATTGGACAATTACCTGCTTGTCAGGGGCTGACCCCGAGAGCTAATGGCCATGGAGAAAGCCCTGAAACTATTTTCTTTTAACACTGTCTAACGGGCTGTCAACCCAAACATTATGAATGCAGAGCAAGTTAGCACAACCTGTGGCATCTTGCTATTAACACTCTTTTCCATTCATTGATTTCTTTCTTTACTTGTGGCTAATGATTTTTTCTTTTATGTGTGCGGGTGGATCTGTTAAATACTTTCTGTTGTGGACTCGCTAAGAAAGACCCTCTGGAATGCATTTGAACCAAGATATTTTATTTGATTTTTATCAAGTAACCATGTGTAATGCATTTGAGATGAGCATGTCTGTGTGGCAACTAATGTGTATTCATGAGAAGCACAGGCGCAAACCAAAAAGGATCATTATTACTCCATAGTTTGTGAATCTTAAAAACGGATTTTCACATGCGAATTGTTATTCGTGACAGAAGTCATTTTGTTTTGTTATTTTGGTTTAGTGACAGTTGGTTTCTGGGCAAAATGATCCAAAAAATATATTCTGCATTTGTTGTTTAACATGTCAAAATTCTCATATTCAGATTTCTAAAACTGGCATTGTAGCATCAGTGTAAAATGGTATTTTAAGCTTGTAGTACGTATTATCTTGCATTGTGTTGTTAACTCTAGTCTCAAGTAATAATCTTCTCTACAAAAACAATAGCTGTTATCATTTTGATGTCATGTCATAGTTAGAACAGTCCACATTTAGTTGTATCAGGGCATGTGCCACGTCATTATTTATTATGTTAAAAATGCCTATATACTTTGAATGACTTTGAATTCACTTCTTTCTTTGTCTTATTACATGTTGATTATCTGTGATCCAAATAGTTTTTCTTCATTCTTTTGGCTGATGATCTCTTCCAGGTTCACTACTGCAACCATCATTTATATACACCAACATGTGTTACTTACTGTTGAGTTTTCCCTTTTGAATGAACACGCCATCTTTCAAAACATATTGGAAAAGTAATTTACAGTACTCTCTCCTGAATGAGACTTTTGAATGTCCTCTTACTTCATAAAAAAAAAAAACTACTGGAGAGTGTGTGCTTTTCTAAGGAAATTAGC
Source organism: Taenioides sp. WSHXM2023 (assembly GCA_029959045.1). Classification (NCBI taxonomy): domain Eukaryota; kingdom Metazoa; phylum Chordata; class Actinopteri; order Gobiiformes; family Gobiidae; genus Taenioides; species Taenioides sp. WSHXM2023. Next base: position 15,420,835 of record CM057101.1, on the reverse strand, counting down.
CTTGGAACAACAGCAGGGCCAATCCAAAATTCTGTGTTTAATGTTTCTGTCTGAACATTTTCATTTGAAGTAAAAAGTAATTGGTTTAGGTAAATTCTCTGTCTCTTTTAGTATTTTAGTGTTAAGCTGCAGATTTACCTAATGTACACTGTACCATCAGATGATAAAGTTTTATACAAAAACGTATTATATGAATAGGTCAAAGACAAAAAAAAATTAAATATTGCAGTTTGTTTCCCAGCATCTATAAAAGCAATCTTTTCCTATCTGTCTGGGACATTTGGCATTGCGCACTGCCAATGTGAACAAGCGTGTCCACCTTCCATCTCACTGTGTATCGGCCTGTCTGAATCTTTTGGCCTGCTTTTTTTCTACCACCATCTCCGGCAGTCGCTCCTATCTTTTGCTCACATCTTCATATCACTCCAATTTTTCACACGGTAAGATGGAAATTGAGTGGGAGGACTGGGCTGCAAAATAAGATGGAGGTCTAGGAGCGGACAAAAATAAAATCCAATTTCAACATAAAACCTTATTGGCGCCCATCTCAAACTGTAGCCTTCTGCCCCAGATGGTTACCCCTCTTCTCACCCCCCCAACCGCCATGGAGCGCGGCACTCACCTGCTCATCTCCCCAATCTCAAAAAGTGACACAGCGTGAGAGCCAAAAACGAGAGCAAAAAAAAATCCAATCCTAGATCTCCAGTGCTTTTTTTTTTTTTACTTTTTTAAAAATACCACTTGCTTCAAACTGTAATAGATCATGTACAAGGTGAAGTTGCCAGCGTCTATGATACTCAAGTCAGGTCGGTCTTCTAAACTCTTTCAAAAGTATAAAAGGAGAGAAACTGTTTTGCCCTCATGATTTTATTGGACTCTGTCAGTCAGATGTGCTCCTGAGCTCACAATCAATTTTCCCTTTGGTAAAAAAAAATTACTTTGGGAGTGCTCTATAATACTCTCTATATACCGACAATAGCTGAGTTTGGAAAGCAGAATATGTTGAAAATATTAGAATTTCCAAAGTCGTAGTATAGCAATATGTAAATGTAATGATAGGTGGCAGCATCTCAGCCCAATGCCGTGAATATGTCAAGATCTATTTGTGCGGTGACATCTGTTAAGTCGCTGTGTACAGGTGAGGTGAGACAAGGTGATGTAAATTATGGGAACTAGAGGAAAAGATGCATAATACATGGCGCCAGATGGAAGGGGGTTCTGTCCTCCAATTTGGGGGATGTTGTCAAGTACAATTACAGTGTTTATTTTGTCATTGTAGATGGCACCCTGGATAACAACAACAGAGACACCCCATTACAGAGGGCAAATAATATGGAGATATTTCTGTCCAATTCTGTGTTCTGTACTTGAGTCACATGACAGTAGTGGAGGGGATAACACAGCGTCTGCAGTTTCAGTTGTGCAGAATATTAATATTGCACTGACAACTGTCATTCAAAATGTACTGTATATATATTCTGTAAGGCAGAGTTAGATGCACTATACTAGTACCTTTTTAGATGGGGGGTATACCCACTTGCTTTATGAAGATGGTATTGCTTTTCCTGGAATGTTCAGCAGTATGGCATTAAACTCTTTCTTGCCTTTACACTGTTATTGCTCAAAATACCTTGAAAAACATGCATTTCATGTATGGTGAGCTGGGTCGCCTCTCCACAGATCTGACTTTTAACTTGACCTGGTCGTGTCACCTGCTTGTCTTTGTGGAGATAATTATTTAATGCCATACTGTACAACATTTCAAACAGTGCACATTTAACTTATTTTCTGACTTATTGTAACTCACATTCCTTGTGTCTTTTTTCTTTTTTCACCAATATTATGGACAAACTCTGTGAATGAGCAGCACTAGAGAGATAAGCATCTGCCTTTGTGTCGCTTATATCTGGCAATGCACACTGCGCATAAATACACATGTTCATTCATTTTCTTCATTTGAATATTAATCAATCTAAATAACTTTATTTATCCCTGAGGGGCAATTAAGTCACATTGGGCAGTTAAAATACTTTTTTTTTTTTTTTTTTTTTTTTTTTTCTTCTCGAGACAAGCCAACCAAGAACTTTACAATAAATCAGTCTTGTGTTCTGAAAAAACAGCCACAAGTAGACTTCATGAACATGAACTGAAAAGTTACACTTTTTAGTAGCAAAATCAGGACAAATATTGCCATAAATGAAAAAGTGACTTTGATCTTCTGCTCTGTTACTTCCTTCCACCAAAGTGGAGAAGAACATACATTGTACAGATATGTGACCAACAAAGTCATCTCTGTACTTTTGAAGGCTGAGCAATACAGATGTAGAGAGTTATAATCTACTTGACTGACAGCAGCACACAATGGCTTTCTCAACATTTAACCAGGAGATGTTTGATAAAAGATGAGAATAGAACAGAAAGAGGCAGGAGGAGAGCAGAAATGGGTGGGGAGAAAACATTGCTACGAACAGATAAGAGAAAAGAGAAGATTAGATGAAAGACAGTGTCACAACAAGGTGAAAGGAGAGTTCTGGTTCATTCTGTTCTTCCTGATAACAATATTGTTCAAATAATAATTTATGTAACTGTACTGTTGCCAAGTATGTAGGTTAAAGGGACTGTTTATAAGATTTTCATTTTGAATAACATAAACATGACCTTTCTGTGCCCCCAGAAATGAGTCTCCCATTTGGATTGCTAGTTTTAATGCTGAAATCCTGTTGGTTTGAACCTAAAAGGACTCTCTCTCTCTCATCTGAATCCTCATGGGCCCTGTCCATATAATTAGAAAATGTGTATGGGTCATAGATGCAGGTTAAGGCACTGGCAGCTCAGGCTCAGTTGTGATTGTAGTACTTATTTTAAACTGTAAGAGCACACCCTGAATACAATTCCTTTGAAAATGAAATGCTTTATAGAAAGTTCACTGCATAGAATACATACAGGTAAATATAGGTTAAGGTGAACATGAGCTAAACCATTTCTACATTCACATCTGAACTTGGAATGCAATTTGCTAACCTGTACTGGAGACACAACTCAAGTTCCCATACCTCATTTGAAATATCAGAGCCTCCAGAGTTTAGTCATTAAATATACATTTACACTTTTACATGTTTACATAGATTGATACATTAGCTTCAATCAAGATATATATGTCCAGTTATATGGACAAGCACTAATTCAGACTCTGAAGCAGAATTCATGAGGGGAGACAGGTGCTGGGGTTTTTAAGCCAGAATAGGTTTGTTATGAACTAGCTGAAAAATTTGGCAATACTAAGCGTGGGGAGTTCATTATGAATGGATGGGTCTGGGAACCAAAACAAAACATGTAATCATAAACAAAAAGTATATTTCCTTTTTTTTGTGACTAAATAAAAAATTACAATTCTCAGTCATAACTTGAAATATCTGTCTGTATATAGCTTTGTCTGTGAGAGGCAGGTTAACACCCAATTAGCAAAAACGCATATTACAGTGTTCACCAACCACAAGACGCACCACAAACATCTAGATTAATGTCAGGGTGCATGAGACCTTTTTTTCATGAGGTGAATGAATTGTCTGGTTCGTATCGTCTAGCTCATATATCACTCTTGTCATGCTGTATGCCCATAAGGAATAAAATAAACCATGACAATTTTAAAAAGGTGTAGATGGGGCCATAGTGCTTCACCATGGAGACTATTTTAAATGTGAGCTTGAATGCCACTCTCCATGGGGACAGTCCAGTCTGGGGCAGAGCCCAGCTTATAGCCTGATGTTAGGGTCCCTCGTAACACCTCATTCTGAGCTGTTTTTGTACAGGAGATGTGGCTTATGCGATCATTAAACTTTTCCATAAACTGGCAGATTTACAGAGAATCATAAAACGCTCCAATTCAATAGTAGCAAAAGGTGCTTTGTGTCCCCGGGCAACCTCCTCTGACACGAGCATCACTGTACCACCCGTTCGACCAAATTATATTTCTGTTAGCACTCAAGTGTAAAGCTATTCTGCAAACTAATAAGCATGCCAAAGTACTGTTTCTGTAAATACAGGTCTGGCTCTTTTCAATTTTCCTGGTTTCACATTTGTTTAACATTTAGTGAAACGTTGAATGGGCCCAATCATCAAAAGCTGCAGAGGAGGAAAATGATAAGGAACAATCATTTTGCTGCATACATTGTGTATCTTGTAATATTATATTCTAGGTATAACCTGCCTGGAATGTTGAAGGTAGGTTGAAGGCTTGAGTTGAAGGCTTAAGTAACAATTGTAGTAACTTTTTATGTCAGGTTATCTAACCGTACCAAACATACAAACATATTCCATGGAGATAGATACATTTTATGAAATACTGTGAAATATTATAGCCAAAGTAACAGCATCTCCAATCTATGGAAAAGAGCAGGAGGGGACCCTGCTTCACCCCAAATAGAGCCATTTACATGATTTTCCTTGTTGACATGTTTTGGCTGCTAGCAGCAAGCCATTTTCAGAATTGTAACCGGTGTTGTTACTTCCTGTGGGTGTGATCAGCCTGATAGACCTGGCAGGTCACTCAGACTGACCACGCCTCTCATCGCCCGGTGGTCTCTGGAGGAGGGTGTCCCAGCTGTGTGAAAAGAGGAATGCTCTGTCATCACAGGTGATGCTGTCTGTGCTCCATTTCCTGATTTCAATGGCCTCCCTGATCCAACGTTTGACCTTGTTCTCCGATCCAGTGGCCCGTGCCCATCTCAATCCATAATGTGGTTGTTGTTAATATACAAAGACAAAATGAGTGTGTTTGGACAAATAAGACCCAGGTTTGTGGAGCTGTAAACCCGCTCACAGTTAAGTTATAGCAAGTGCAATAAACACAACCAAAATGAATAGAAAAAAACATACTTTTATTTTAGTATATTTTTGGCTGAAAGTTTACTTAGTGGGGCTTTAATAACACTTTTGATATCATTTTGTAGAGTGCATAATAACAGGTGTACTGCAGGATTAATAGTTTTACATTAACCAAGAATAATTAGAGGTACGACTCACCAGTTTTTGACAGGTAGTTAATGCACACATATACATTGCTGCTGTTATGGGCCAGACATTGGCTTTTTTACAACTGCTGTCAAACTGTCTATGCTTCTTCATTTCCTCCTCCTCTGACAGCGGCTGCTCCATCAGTCTGCGATGTTCAGATGTGATATCAGTGTTCCACTGCATGCTTCGTCCTATCCACAGGTCTAGTCTGGCTAAAATGAACTCTGGAAATTCATGCCGGGGGCTTTTTATTGTGTGCGAATTGATATTTCACTATGGCCGAGTGTGTGTGTGCCATTTGTTAACAGAACTGCAGCATATGGAGAGGCCCAGTATAATTAATGCATATACCAGCTCAAGAACGCCCTGATCATATAACATGAGATGTTAAAGTGCCTAAATGACTCCTAAGATTCATGCCAGCGCCGCCTCTGCTGACAACTATTTATGAGGCACACCTGCACACTCCAATGCAATCTAATTCCACTGTCCCGCTATAAATCCTGTTGTTCACAATGACTTTTATGAAACATTCTCCTGGACTGCTTTGTTCCAATGTTGCCTAATCTTTCTCTGTTGAGCTAGATACGCTATGAATGGTCACCTATGATAGGCTAGGTAACCGTTCATTAGGCAAACTTAGTGTAAATTTACTTTTTACATTTTTTTCAGTACTTGCATTGCATGGGACATATATGTAAAATTCTTTTTAAAACAGTGTTCCCTCACCCTTAGCTTACTCAGAGTTGTATTTGGTTGATGCATGTTTGAGTACTCCTGTATTTTCCTGCACTCGAGGCTATAGTGCTCAGAGAATTTCCATTTTCACCTACCCCCTATCTCTGCCCACAGCTTTGTACAGCCTACTTTGTAAAATGCCACAAAACCACTTTTCAGCAATGGTGAAATTTCTCAGTTCTGCTGTTTCAAATAGGAAGTCACTGGATCAGTTTCTTTTATTTAGATCAACATTGTGTAATGCTGGCGACAGTGATTAGAGCTTTCATCCTGAAGGTTTGGGTTCTAATACCTGCCCCTTCAAATCTTCAACTCTTTGATTCCTATGTTACTGCATTATGAAATCCACCCAATAAGCACACTGAAGACTCAGTGGGAAAACACATGCTATGAGGATTCCGGCTGACCCCAAGCTAGATGAGGTCGCACTAGGAAGATACAAATTAGTCCTGAGAAAAATGGATCAGCTATGACAATAGAAAATATTAACTCCAACTACTAGGGTTGATAAATCAGCTTAATTTGCTTTAGATATTCTTGTGAGCTAACCATAGACTGTATACAGACGTAGAGAAGCTGGTGAGCCCAGCAGTTAGAGGAGCGAATTTGGAGCCATATTAGAAATAGGAATTTATTTATTTATATTACAGAGAGAAGGGTGACAGTTTTTCAATGTAAAGTCAATGGGAGCTGATGGAGCCGGAATTGCCCCCATGCTCACTTCCTATTTGGAACGTGGTGGCTTGCAGGTTAGCTATGTCTGTCTATATATGGAGTCTATAGAGTTAACAGGGCTTGTGTTTATTTATCTGTCAATATATTTTTTGTCTTAAGTTGCCATGAATAAGGCAGGGCTTTCTTCCTTTCATTTCCTATACATATAATAATTTAAAACTTTTTAAACTTGTACAACTTCTCTATAATGTGTACATGACTAGTCCTGTAAACACATTTATCTGGACCCGTGCAGGCAGTCTTAGGTGTGGGACTTGGACCTAGTTAACACATGACAAAGAATTACACATTTTCTTTCCGGTATTTGGTCCTTCTGTAATCCACCGCGCTTCACTGCCCTTTTCTGTCATCATCTTGCCACTCTTCTGTTCTGTCAAAAACAGTGCGATTAAATTCTTCTCTTTCAAGACCCATCACTTTCAGAAATGTGGCAGACACCCATTTTGCTAATAGCTTTGGCCAGAACCTTTGCCTTGGGTGTACTTACAACTTCCTCTGGCTCTTCTTAAATGTGTGAGAAAGTGGACTTCACATTTTTTTTATGTTTAGCGATTCAAGGAATTTTCACTAGCATTCTTTATTTGCTATTACAATTTAAAAGATTACCTTGAAATAGTTTTACATTTTAAGTAAGTGTTGCATTGTTATCCAACTCTATGATACATCTGACATTGCAGGTACTTTAAAGGTGCATTGCATAACATTTCTAGTGGATACCTGATGTCTCCATGAAAATGTTATTGCTTTATCTAGAATGTTCCACAGTATAGATTAAACTTATCATGAGGGAGACAAGCAGGTCACAGCACTACATTACAGTTCAGATCTGTGGAGAGTCGCCTCTATTCACAGAAGTAGTTATTGTATTTCTGAGCAATAGAAACACCCATAGAGAATAAATGCTAGATGCATATGTTTAAAGTCATACCATGGAACATTCGAGGCAAAGCCATAGCATCTCTATGGGGACAAGCAGGTAGTTGCATAGTGCATCTTTAAAGTTCCCATAAAAACATATATTTTTTAAAATTTTTATTTACTTTTTTACCTTTTTTATTTTGTAAACAAGTTAGATTTGAAGTTTACCTTTTATTAAAAACACAACTATACAAATGTAATAATGTATTTGCACCATGACATTTTTGGCACTTTTCGCCTGATGGTTTACATAAAAAAGATATTACAGAGAATAAAAATAGATACATTCTGTTAATCTTTGAGTGGAGTTGTGCCTCTTGGCCATATTATTGTAAATTCTCTCCATTATACCATCCTACAGCTTCTACTAACGGGTCATTGATGTAGCCCTCAAGGTCCATAACTTCTAAATCTATGAATATTTGTATCTCCATATGGACCCTCCACTAGAAAGCTTTTCAGTTAAATCAAGTTTTATTTCACAGTCCAAATGTTTAATTGTGAATGTGAAAGTGTTATCCCTTGACAAATATTCTACTGTCCAAGATATACCATGCTTGAGGCCCATAGTTGCCCCTCCTCTCTTGAAAGAATGACTCCTCTATTCGCCCAAAAGCGCTTCACCGTTAATTACAAAGGCTTCTTGTGACCAATGAAGAAAATGGGTCAACGCCAAGTCTGTGGATGAAATGTGCATACAAAACACAAAGTTACAACTAAATCCCTCAACATATGCCAGAAGAGAAAGAGCAGCTAGCGTTTAATTACCTTGTGTCAATGAGGGGTCTCACTTCACTGCACTTAAATGGTTGGATTTCTCTACACACACTCCTCAGGATCCCTCCCTTCCAATGCAGAATATAACACATATTGGTCATCGGACTTGTTTGTATGATATAAATTATGAACCCTGTACTCACCAGGCACTGCTATTGTTGATGCTTTTTGTCCAGAGAAAATTGCGATACAGTTTTGAGCCAGGCTGAGGCAGTGAGTGCAAAATGTGTAGCTGCAGTCCCCATTGCACAAACCAACACACATACACACACACATCTGGCAGCACATGTCACAACAGCGGTCCAGCCAATGTCTCCTGTTGTAGTCCTCTGCTCTGCATTCCTCCTCAGTTGGTAAGCACAGGCTACAGGGCTTGCAGGAGTGCAGGAGCCCCATGGGTGAGCCTGTTAAAAACAACACTTCGACAAAAGCAGACAAGGAAATATTGCTGGAAATCACAGTCAGAAAAATAGCCCTTCTTTAAAAAGTCCAAAAACTACAACTCGGGCTGTGTACAAAGTAGTTTTAGTATAGAAAAGATGATGGTAATTGGCTGTCAGACAGTCTTAAATGCTGCAAAAATACTTTTCTGTTCTCTTGAGTTAGCTCGAAGTTCTTCCACATCCTGTTCCTGCTTATGTCCTCATTAGGGGTTGAGCAGATTTCCTTTATGTTACGTCCTCAGAAACCCCAGCAGAACTACATTCCTGGAATTAGTAATAAAACACGCCTGTTTGGAGGGGACAAAAAGTAAGTGAAACGTCATTTTAAGTGTTGCTCAGTACGTAAAGGTTCACTACAGACGTGTTTGTGGTTGTCAGCTTGAAATCGGACTAAAAAGCCCTTTGTTTGGGCAGTTTGTCACAGGAGTATTGCTAATCGCCAAAGCAAATGGTTGGGTAACAGTGTTACAACTTCTAGACACTAGACTTCTTGAAAAGTCTGATTAGATAAATAGAACTGTTTTGGTAATGTACTGATAAATGTAAACCAAAGATTAGATAGTGCTCATAAGAACCTAGATTACATAAAATTACATACAATACATAAATCTAATGTCTGGTTACAAAGGGGTGAAAGATGTTGATTGGGTTTATGTTACACAGGCCATGACCTACATACATCAAGAATGATCTACTTCAGGGGTAAAGGCTTTCTCTATTAGATCACAAAGAAATACATTTTATCAAGGTTCAAGTAGTTTTTGAATTTGTACTGGCCCCTTGCATTTTATGTAAGCTTTTATAGTTCCCCTAATTAGGAATCTTGTTTGGGTTGTCTCACAGAGGGAAATTGCAGTGAACTAAGGAAACCTACCCACACAGGGAGAACATACAAAGTGACACAGAAAGGCTCCACTCAATTTGGGAATCGAATCCAGGACCGTCTTGCTGTGAGCGCTATGCCCCTGGGCATTTAAACTTCAGTATTTTTGGCTCTATTAAATAGTGTTTGACCGAAGCCGAGATGACTCTAACCTCTCACACTCTGCCTCTATGTCTGCGTGGGGGCGTGTCTGCGGCTGCACATTTATGACACATGACTTTCTGGACCAACCACAACCAGGAAATAATCTTATTACATCAGTGGCAAAAGGAGAAATTCAATTTGTCAACTGGACAAAGTTTATTTGGTCGAATACGTTTCGCAGCTCATCCAAGCTGCTTCTTCAGTTCTGGTCAGACGCTGGTGGACACTGCTTTATATCTGATATTAAGATATAAAGATTGGATCTTTATGGATTCTACCTGGACGACTGAGGGATTCTACATCTTATTATATCAAATTATATATGTCAAACCAGGATTTGGAAGCCGTTATCCCATCCATTTTTTCATTATGAGGATCTATATCTGATATCATATCAGTGCATCACTGTTCCTTAGAAATGAAATCAAGTTTGTAACATAACAACTTCTACAGATTTTTAGGAAACACAAATGTAAGCCTATGAATTTGTGCATTCATATACTAACCGGCAACCAATATTTATTCATGTACTTGTATTATATGTTTTATGTATTTATTTATATCCAAATGATCAAGCAACCAGCAGAAAGAAAGCCTGATTGCCATGCAACTTTGGCCAATTACTTCGTAGCAGCCAGTTTTTCTCTTTGAACACCTTTTTTTTCTAAACCTATAACCGTGTAGTAAAAAATCTCTTTGAAACAGATTGCTTTTATATTTTTTCCCACAGATATGGCATTCTCTGAGGAGCTTTATTCATTGTGGTTAATCAAGGACAGAGAACAGACGACATCTGTTCACATGGCAACTTTCCTGATGTGTTTTTTACTTGTGTCATTCTGTTAAACTCTCCACCCACTGCAATTATTTATGTATTTATTTATTTATTTAGTCTTTCTTGGTCATAGCCTGTAACACAGATGTCAACAGGCTGCATGTGACAGGTGAAAGACGCAGTGGCAGATTTTGACCTTGACGTTGGCGAGAGTGAAGTGACAGTAATAAAAGGCTGCAGTGAGCTATTGTTGGCCCTGAGGCATCCATTAATGAACGTCATGAAACAGCGGAGAGAGACCAGGGGACCATGGAGGAGAGGGGAAAGGACTGGGGGGCGGGGGCCTGATGGAGGACAGGTGACAGTGGCCCACACAGACACTGGAACTAGAACTATACAGCGATGTTGGATACAGCAGCAGGTATGCATGACCAGCCTGTCAAAACATTCACTCGTACAAAACACCCGCAGTGAGAAGAGAGGGTAAAATAGAATAAATTACCAGTAAGGTGTTTAATCTGCTTATATCATAGTCCCACCAACTGAAAACGCTTCACTTTTAAATCTGACAACCTTTTAGCTGTCTGTGGATGTTCAAAGCATTAGTTATTTCTGTTTGAGTTGATGGTAGTCCCTGAACAGTAGTTAATTTGTTTACCCGTTGCTGTGGTGATGCTCATGGTGATAGATTAGGGGATTTTTTAATTACTTGAACAGAATTTTAGAAGCCATAAATAAAAGTAGTAATGGTACTGGTGTCATGTCAAGGAAATAAAATGCACTAGCAGTAGAATTATTAGCAGTCGATATAAAGGTGCACTAAATATTTAAAGTGGAGTGTCCAGCAGCTTCTTATCATCACCATTAAACTCGTGTAATTTCAAACATTCCACTAAAAGGATAACATAACAAACAAACAAGTGGCAGAACCTGCAGAAGAAAAACAGCATAGTATACCTTTTATGTGGATAGCTTGCCATTTGAGTATAGTTGATGTTTTTTTATTCTGTTTTGATTCTAAATGTGTTTATTTGGTCCATTAGACAACATCTATAATAATACTGTAGAGTAAAGTGGTAGTCGTAATGTTTCTAATAACCTTTGATGTTTTAATGATTTTGTTAGTCTAATTATATATTGGGAAATATTGTACCTCTGGCATGTCAAAACATCTGCGCCTCCAAACAATAAGACGACGTGTCACAAATAGGAGTTTGTGTCGGAATAAATTACCACCTTTTCCATGCATTATTGATGTTCCACGTAAACCTCTCTGCACCTGGGGGCAACTTAGAGTCTTCTCACCTCCCACTTACTTACTGTTACATCCAGATGCTACGCAAATACAAACTCGTGGACTATTTGGTTTAATCCCCAGCATTTCTCTATGAATAGAATCTGAACATGGAGCCATAGCTGCAGAATTTCCATGCACTCTACAATACATTAGATTGCGCAGATTCCACAAAGCCATAATGGTAGATAATGAATTGATAAAACCCATAGGTGTCAAACCACTAATAGAATGCACTACTTAAACTCCCATAATCCTTCAGTGACCTTCACTTAGAGTCAAGATAATTTGATTTACCTCTCTGATATCATCCTTATAGCACGTACATTGGTGACATACAGTGACATGAAGCCGCTAATATGATAATGTATGGGCATGTATAAGCATAAGTGAAGCTGTAATGAAATATGACCGAGATGTTATTTGAATTTGCCATGGTAACACTGCAATTACTGGAGAGAAAAACAAAGTACCCGGACTAAGTAAATCTGCTTCTTTGATGTGTCTCTCAAACTGGCACAAAATCTTGTTTTTTTGGTGAACTCAGTGACAGTAGCAGGCTGTTGATCCTCAAGTCAAGAAGAGCTAAATGGGAGCATGGGGATTTGAGAGCGGGAAATAAAGACTTAATTAAGAATAACTTTCTTTGTACTTGGCGATATTTGGTTTACAGGGTGCATAAGGCAACCTCTGTAAATGCACATCTTGTACTGATACAACATCAGACTAAAAATATATTTATTGAGTCACAGAGTCTGCAGAACTGAACAATTATTCAAACTCTGAACAAACATACATGATACATGTAATTTCTCTTTCTCTGGAGCCTTGCATCTGTATCTTTCAACAATGCATTTTATTTTGACAATAGAATAATACATTGAAATATAAGGTCTTATTTTTACAGTCTCTTGATAATTAACGCTTTGGTCTCAGGGTGGATCTTAGGCATGTTGTCAGAGGTCAAGTTGCAGTTGATGTGAAGGTCTGGTGTGCTGGGGTTCTTTTTATACACACCCACTAATTGATTGATCAGTAACTGATCACAGGTGAGGCTGTAATCTAGGATTGGGTGCATCATATGACAAGGCGACAAGACTTTTGTCTTGCCAAAATCTGACCTTTCTGTGTTCATTAAATGATCAATCTTTCTTCAGTGAAGCAAATTTATTTTAGTATAATGAGCATAATTTGGGAGGGTTTTAGCTTTCATATGAGACATTTCTAAAACCAATTGATTAATTTAAAGTCAGGTTATAAGCTTTTGTTTCTACAAAATGGATAAGCGACAAGACTTTTGTCAGGGACTGTAAAGTACTCCTCTGTCTTTGGTCATTTATTATTGATTAGTTTTGAAAAATGTTACTGGGCTCAGACGGTAAACATGTAGGGTTAGACTAGACTTGAGTCTGGCACAGTCAAATGGCCTGGACTGCGGTCTTTTTCAAACTCTACCCTGTCCTTAAGCCCTAAAGATTGCTGCTGCCATCATAATGGCTTTCTGTCTGACCGCAATGTATTATGGATTGCACTGAGTGGATCATTCAGGTAGCTCTCATTGCATACTCTGCCCAAGCATGTCCAAAAGTAGTCTAGATCTGGACCAGCAGAACTTTCTCATTGCATTCTATTACTGTTTCTTTGTCTTTATTGGTCTAATTTTCAGATTTAAAGCTCACTGAATTGTGGCTTATAATATTAAAACAACATGAATGTAACTTTTCTTGTAGAATGTCCCCCACCTGTTTCTCTCTATGGAGATGTTAATGATTTGCCTGGAATGTTCTACAATATGACATTAAACTTATCTATCTCCATTGAGACGGCACCAGGCCAAGTTACAGGTCAGATCTGTGCATGTTCTATGCAGGTATTTAACTTGAAAAACAAATACTTGTGTAAGCTTAATGGTATAGTGAGGAACATTCCAGGCAAAGCAATAGCATCTCCACAGAGACAATCCGATGGGGAACCCTAAACCAGAAGAGTTACATGGTCCACCTTTTAAGTTTAAAGGTTCTATATTATGCAAAATTAACTTTTATGTGCTTTAAGTCATGTTATAACATTGTTACCTGATCAAAAATACATCATAGTTGTGTTTTGTTTCATTCACACATTTGAGTAATCCTTTATTATTATCTCCAAGCTCCACAGCTACCATTTGCCTTTGTTTAGATTGGCAATTGCAGAGCTGAAATTATCCAAATGATTCTAGTGAAGGGGCATGGAATTTAAAAACACAGTGGAGCACTTCAATTATTACCATATGACATCACAAGGTGGAACAGGGTGTTTTCTTTTTGAGAGAAGAACACAGCCTAAATATGCAGGGTGTGTGTGTTAAACGTGTGAATGAAACAACTCCAGGTATATTAGAACAAAAATCAGAAAATAGCGTAATATGGACCCTTTAACCAACAGCGAGCACACAACAAAATTAACTTTGGTCACACACTATCAAACCTGACTTCTATAGGTTCATCTGAAGCTGAAACTGGGCTGTAGATAAATAATGAGCGGCAATTTAAAGAGTCCAAACTGATGTAGTGCACCTGGTGGGGGATATGGCCGTGTCAGAGGAATATACGGCAGGATGGGGGTAGGACCTGAGGACAGAGTAACTGGAATGCCAACATTTTATTGTGATCGAGTCATATTTTACCCCAGACGTCCCCCTGGGGCCCTGCCAGTGCACCCCACATCTGCACATCACCGCTATCACCGGGCCCAAAGTGGCACCTAATTGGCAGGTAGCGTGTCACAGCGAGGGGGGTATCAGAATAGGTGATGTGAGAAGTTTCTCTGCAGAACATTTGAACATGGAACGCACTGGGGGAAATGACTTGCAGAGTGTCAGCAGATGTCTCAGCGCCTGCAGCTTTATGATACCTAATGTCAGGTTTGCAAATCACACAAACTACATTTAAAAAGCTTTTGAAGAAACTTTTCCCAACTATTACTATACTATATTGCAAGTGGAGTGCATACTAAAGTCTATAGTAAAAGTATGTCTTCTAAGAAAGTTGTATGGTTTTTGTAGGGGTTTTGTGGAGGTTTTGGAAGGTGTAAATTAGTTTGTACAGTACAGGTCCGTCATGATAATTAATATATAGACTTATCATTCAGTATATGAAAGCTGGAGCTATATTTTTTTGGGTCAATATTTATCACGTCTACTTTCTCTTTACCCACCTGAGAAATTTCCAGTTATTTTGTTTGGCATTATGATGATTTGAGCTGTAGAATATTAAATAAATAACTTTTATGACTCATTACAGATGCAAACTAAGAACTAAGTGTTTCATTTTGCTGTTATGGCTCATGTTTTGTTTTGTTTTTTAGCAATATTGTACATTTAGAATACTACTACTACTATTGATACTATTGTTACTACTACTATTATAACTTTACTATTCTATTGTTGCTTCTTCTACTACTGCAACTACTATAGCACTACTCTTGTACACCCCATAATAACACTTTACAGGATGTGTGTTCTGAACTGACACAGAATTCTTGTCATCTCATTTACATCCAGACTTGTGGAGGGCTCTCTCATCTAAATCCTCCCTCTTTTACCTTGTATGCTCCTGAGACTCAAGGACAGACTGACCATCTGTGGCTGAAGACCTATGGGTCTCATCGGCCACTCCACTCGCGCTCGCTCTCACTCACTCTCATAAGAAACAACATCTGATATACAGTCTATAAACACCCTATTCTCTACCCCTCTTCTAAATGAGTCTGGTCTCCTGGGTGTGTGCATGTGCCGGCGTCAAGCACACAATTTATTATCAGAGTTTTCCTCTTGCTATCTAATTCACACAAGTTTTTTGGCCAGTTCAAGCACGTAACACAAGGCAACAGTTTGTGAGGCTGTGGTGGTGTGGAAAGGAGCAGGTTTGCTTGAGGAATTAAGGTATCTGATGCTAAGATTAAGAAATAACTTTTTTGATGATAAATATAAATTCCGTATCATATCCACATTTTAGATTATAAATATAATGTACACAACATACAATACTGTAGTGTCTGCTATACCACGTATTCTAAATCTTTACAGTAATTTTATTGCTGTAGATCAGTTATGGATGTAGTATTGTATTATTTTGTACTTTGTACTTACCTTATGCTTTGTTACCTGAATGTTTGGTCACCCCTGAACTTCCTGCTTTGAAAACCTGTTCTGCTGGTGTCATTAATGACATCATTAGCACCAACTATTTTAAAACTTTTCTTTTTTCTTTTAAAATGTTTACTTAATATTTGGGTTCTATATGTTACCACTACTAGATATGGTTTATTTATGTTTATATAACGAATTGTTGAATTTAGATTTCAGCCATGTGGGCCTGGCCGACTGGCCTGTATAAAAAGCAGGTTTGAGCTGTGTTTGAGCTGAGACATAAGGCAGCTTATGATGATCTCTGAAGTGTTAATTTTTGGTGACAGGTGAAAGAAATCTCCACTTTGCACATGATGTACTGCCATGGAAATGTGTTACTACTAATTCTGTCCATGTGTCCTTGGGCAAGGCATTTCACCCACCTCACTCATAAATATGTTAGGGTTGGGTCAGCAGACTGACAGCTTTGCCTTCATCAGTTGGCACTGGGGAAGCTGTGGCTAAGGAAGGATCCTAACACCAGAGAGTTGTTACTACTTTTGCTATAAAATTCAGACAAGTCGACACAATATTTACAGCAGTGGCACAAGTGAGTCAGAGTTGTTGCTAAGAGCAACACTGACAAGCTAATCATGATCACTCATGTGGCACTTTTATTTACTTTTCAGGGTGATGGACAAATGCCCAGATTGTAGTGAGGGGCCAAGTCATCAAAACATCTTTCTGAAGAAGAGGTTCTGGGACATACTAAGTGTTGGGTTCTCTGTCCCTGACTTGTCCACAGAGATGAGAGGATCAATTATGATTGGTTTGTGCGTAAGTACTCCAGCCACTACACCGCCCTGCTAATGTGTGTTGACATGGAGAACAACTGAGGCACCACAAGCAGCTGCTATTAATGAAGCACAAAATAACTGTTAGTTAGTGAACGCAGCTGCACCAGTCCTAACGCGCTCTTATTAAGATGCTACACTGAGTGTGCAGCAACAGAGTAGTCGCCCACATCTGATTGACCCCAGCCTGGTTACCACAATCAGACATGCTGTCACGCTCAGTGGTGCTCAAATGATATCCCCTGAAATCTTTCCTTTAAACTTTGATTGTGAGGCTACTGTCAAGCATGCCAATTTTTAAACATATTTAAGATTCAATCCTGATATGTTCAGACAGACATAACATTACTGACACATTAGTTCTTCAATCGTTGAATCAAAAAGGTGTCATATTTTAAGATCATTTCTGTTGGGGAGTCTGCCAACTGCTTGTCTCCATGGAGATGTTATTGCTTTGCCTCGAATGTTTCACAGTAGGGCACTGAAATAACGTATTTATAATTTACTTTTAAATTGTGGATGTTTTTAATGCTAAAGAAAATACCTTGAAAAACATGCATTGTTACTGTGAGCAGGTTCGCCTCTCCACAAATCTGACCTTAAAATTATATTTGTGGCATCACCTCCTTGTCTTCATGGAGATGGATGATTATAATGCCATATATAATGTGAAAGTCCAGGAAAAGCAATGACATGTCCCCATCTCTATATTGCATATATTTTATTGGTATCTCTTCTGAAACTCATTCATTTAAAAATGGTCTGTGGTCTAAAGAGAGATGTATAGATGAAGAATTATCTTAGATTGATGAATCCACACTGCAAGACAAGACTCTGGCAGCTGCTATTTGACATTTGAACAGTGAAAGTGAAAGAAATGGGAGACGGAGACACAGGAAATTGGAACAACAGAGAGCTATAGAGGAGGACAGAGGACACAAACAAATGAGCTGGTTCAGGCAGTCTTGTGTGATTAGAAAGGGCGGTTCATGATTGAAGCAAATTATACTTTAGGTTATCCAATCAGTATCAGCAAGTGCTGATTTTAGCTGGGACAAAGAATGAAATCAAATTAAGACACAAAATCGTTCTACTGTTTTACACTTACTACTGTAGAGGTTACGTTTAGCTTTGATTTTCTTAAGATGTGTGTAAAATCCCTCAGTCGTCCAGGTAGAATCCATGGCAAAGGGAGAAATTAAATTTGTCAACTGGACAAAAGTTTGCATATTCAATAGGCCCACCTAACTAACAGAAACTGTAAACAAATAGGTGTGTTAGTCTCAGAGTAATTTCATTGTATTTAGCTCCTCCCTTCAGGCAGATATAAGGCAGTGTCCACCAGCGTCTGACCAGAACTGAAGAAGCAGCTTGAATGAGCTGCGAAACGTATTCAACCAAAATAAACTTTTGTCCAGTTGACAAATTGAATTTCTCACACATTTCACACATTTGTATATTTGGCACTTCTCATGTCCTCTCCATGTTGGAGCCAATCAGACAGTACAATTGTTATTCTAAGGGCTGAAATTGAAAATACAACATGCATTAACTAGAAAAGTTTTCACACCACCTACAATGTATTCAGTATAGCTGTAACATATTTGAACACAAGAGCAGTTGGCTCTTGGTCGTGGGCTGTACACCTACAAATCAGATTGGTAATATTGTTGGACACCAGTATAGATTTTGTGGAGCCACAGTGAACAGCATGGTATAACACTGGAAAACATTCTCAAAACTATGAAATATGAAATAACTATGATTTGACTCTGATGCAGCAACCACTGCATACAAAATCATTAGAAGTTGTATAATTAATAATGTGAAAAAAAACGGACTATATTTGTCCCCCTAAACTCTAGCTAACTTTCTTAATGCATTTTCCTTTTTGCTGTAGTCCATATAAATCATTTTTAATCCCTATAAAATAATTAATTTACTAATCTTGGTTACCATTTATTTGACTAAGTGATCAAAAGCAAATGCCTGACTGTCACCTGTTAATCTATGAGACTTGGAAAATCAAATGACAAAAATACAGTAAAGCTCCTATATTATACAAACTGGATTCCTGTGAACTTAGCTACTCAAAAACATAGGAAGTGTCTTTTGCTTCATTCACATGTGTTTGAGTAATCTTTTATTAGTAGTCTGTGTACATCTCCAAAGCTCAGAATGCTCTGTTCCACCTTGTGATGTCATGAAGCTGTAGTTCTCAAGCTAATAGTTACCTTTTACCTTTTGTTCAGCAGAGATAGACAATACCAGGGCTGAAATCATCCAAATGATTCTAGTAAAGATGTATGGAGCTTAAAAACACAGTGGAACACTTCCTGTATTACCATATAACATCACAAAGTGGGACAGAGTGAGAGATTGAGAGAAGAAATAAATGCCTAAATATGTAAGATTTTTGTGTTAAACATGTGTAAATGAAACAAAACTCAACTCCAGGTATGTTTTTGATGAGGAAACAACGTTATAACTTAAAATAGCGTAATATGGGCCCTTTAATACATAATAAATTGTTGTTGTATATTGTTGTTATTTACTGTTATTAAGCAATTTGGGAACAATTACTTGGAATTTCACTCTACAGGATCTATTGTGATTGCTTTGATTTGCATGAATTTGTCAGAAGTGTGCTTTGCAGACTTTTTTCCAATCATCTGCTCTATTGAAAATCTTTCTGATAGCTCACACAGCCCGGGCAGGGTGTAGATAAATGCGTGTGCAGTCAGCAAAGTGTCTGTCATTATAGATCCGTTTCACTCTTTTTGAAGCTATAAAACTATAAAAAATAAAATGATCAGAGGGAACAGCACAGTCTTAGCAGGTTCAGAGCAAGTACAAGGCAAAGTAATGTACCCAGAAAAATCATCGAGGAGCGTGTTCTGTCACACAACATTCACATTTACAAATGATTGAGGTGTGTGTTTGTGTGTGTCTGTGTTTGTGTGTGCGTGTGTGTTGGGAAAACTGCAGCCCTTTGTTCCAGCCCTGTGACAGAATGTTTTCTCTCCTCTCACCTGTTTCATTCATTAGCACATCCTCTAGTTCCGCAGGTTTAGGTACATTTTGCCACAGTAGGCCCCCGCTGTGACATGAAGTTTTCAATATGTAAACTGCTTTCTTTTGCACGTAAGAACAAATATGCACATTAGAAGAAAAACATCAGGAGATATTGTGTTAATGACAGGAAGGCTGCATACAGTATAGATTAAACTGGGAAAAACTTGAAATACCATTTAACAATAAGGTTTTGAATAAGAAAAATGTACACTGGCAGCATATATATATTGTACTATCACTGGTGGAGTATCAAAATATTGATTGATGATAAAGCTTGAATATATAATTCTGTTGTTGTTTTTTTTAATTTGACTGGGTTATTCAAAATTTAAAAGTCCTATATTACGCAAAATTGTCTCTTGTGAGCTTTAAGCCACATTAGAATGTTATTACCTCATCAAAGACATACCTGAAGTTGTGTTTTATTTCATTCTCACATGTCTGTCTACATCTGTAAAGCTCAAAATGCTTGCAATGTAGTGGTAGTTCAAGATAATAGCTACCTTTTACCTTTGGTTCAGTAGAGATTGGCAATTCCACGGCCAAAATCAAAATGATTCTTGTGAAGGTGTATGGGACCACTAAAATGTGGTCTGACAATAGTAAGCAACGTCCTTGAGGATTTCTGATGAAAACTAGCTTTTGCAAAATATGGTATAAAGCGTCTTTTCTTTTGGGAAATGAATCTTTGCACATGGTCCCTCTTAAACAAACTAAAAAATAAAATAAATTGTTAAATGTAATTCTAAAGATTTGCCAAGAGAGACCTCTATAGCAGTAAAAAGTGCACAGACATTATTCCCTGTTCAACATAATGAGTAATTCTGACTCTTTTGTACTTTCCTGCAGCCACTTTCTCACTGTAGAAATCTATCTTTGACATGGCCCTCTGTGTTCCCAGACAAGTATCCAGTCTGTATGTTTTCTCTAAAAGATCACGTATCACTTATAGTTGTTGTATTGAAGCGCCTTATGCCCCAAGGCTTTCTGTCCTGGAGGGTTTTGCCTGGCTTATATGGCCTGATGAAGAAGACTATAGCAACAGCCCATCTATCTGTCTCTTTGCCTGCGGGGTTAACTGTGGTCCTGCAATAGCCCTGCTCAAGACAACAGGCCGCTCATTGGTTAATGTTTAATGGACTTAAAAGGACATCATTGCCCGTTGGCTCTGGATCAAATTTATGGATAGTCAATGCACTAGGTTTGGCTCTGTACTGTTAATGAAAAACCTGACCCCTAAAAACCCTTTATAGACAAGTCATTACTATTTTACAATAATGCGTTACATGTACTAACTATTATTTATTTATATTGTTATTATTTATTTAGTGCTGTCAAAAATATTGCGAGTTTAACGAGTTAACGCAAAACAATTTTAACGCTTTTCATTTTTTATCATGAGATTAGCACTCTTTGTGACTGCCAGTAACGTTAGAAAAACTACAAGATCTGGCTGTAAACAGGAAGGAAAACAATTTGTAAGAAACTGAGAAGTCCACGCTGTAGGAGGTGGGCCAAAGCACAGCAGGGCCGCCCATGCACGCGCACGATTTTACCACACAAGCCCATACGGTGAATCCGCGGCCACCCCCGACAAGGACCATGGACAGCGACAGAAGCCCCCGCAGCCTCTCTCCCCCGGCCACTCCTACTCCCCCGCGCCGCCGCCACATCCACAAACCCATGGAGGAACGTGCACCTCAGCAAGACCCACATCGGTCCCACCACTCAGTAGAAACCCCATGACGCTGGACCCACCCTCTCCGCCAAAAGCGCCAGCTCCACTGCGCGACATGCAAACAAACAGCACTGTGTGATGACGCTATCGGCCCCGGCCCGGCTGCGCAGGTGGAAATGCGGGTCACAGAACCCCAGGCAACCGAGCACGGCACAGCCCAAAAGTCCCAGAGCGAGTGCGCCCCTAGTGCAGCAGGCGTTGGGGCAGACAAACACAGTCAGGCAAACTAGAGATTACGGGACGTCCCTCAGTAATGAGAACTACCTCAGGGTCACAGCGCATCATTTTACTGCACAGTGGGAACTTTAGTTACTTTGACTCTTATGAAGATGGAAGAGAAGCACTTCACTCACACTGGTGCAGAGCACTTCATGAAAGTGGAACATTTGCACAAACATCAGGACTAAACAGAGCTCATACAACCAACTCAACAAGTGTGCACTTTTTGTTAAAATACTTGTATTTTTATAAGAAATTCCACTTCTGATTTTCCACACCATACTCTTTACTTGTACTGAGAAGTATTCTTTTAAGTTACTGTACTTTTGAGTTCTTCCACTGTGAATAAGTTTGTGTCTTGTCTTGACTTCATGGCTTCTTGCATTACTTCAATTATTTTAAATAATATCTAGTTGTTCCATCATAGTTACAGTATTCAGTTTTCAAGTGTTATTTTCTTCCAATACTTTTTATGGAGTATTTCTTTAGATCTTTGACTTTTAGTTCTACTTGGTTCATAGAGGTAGTTTTGGCTACTTGGCTCTGCCAATTGGGATATTAACTGAAAGACCACACCGAAGTAATGAAATCAACCATAATTATTTTCATGATCTTGTTTACTATATAGCATCCAATATGAAATAATTATGTAATGCATTAGCTGTAGCTAACCCACTTTTCTGAGGCTGCTCCGTCCATCTCCTAACTTGACTTCTTGGCTTCACAAGGACAACTAATTACGTTTGTGACATAATCACTCCACTAGCGCGTGTGTGATTAGCTGGAGTGGGCCCTCAGATGAAAATGATGTCTTTGCTTTGTTAACCTTGCGTAGCTTTAGCGCTCAGGTGTTAAACAAAAAGGATGTGGTCTGCATTGCTAATATGAGATAAGACACAGTTGGGTAATGGGACCTTTTACTGCCTGTTTTTAATGTTTATGAAAATCAATATGTCATTTTACGAGGGAAGTTATAAATTATGTCAATAAACTGTTAGCAGGTCGTCTGAGTCCCCCGAGGACAATTACATCAGGAAAGAGGAGGAAGTGTCATTACAAGTCTTGTTTAAAAGACAGGAGCACAGAGCGGATGTTTTAATATTTCCTGATTATGGGGAGCACTATTTTACTGACAGTCAATTTGTCGTTAATCTCATCTCATCTCACTCATTAGACAGACATCTTAAACCCTTATATGTCAAATGCAGATATTCTGTAATCTTGTTTCAATTATAATGATTTGCGTGCCTATTAATTGAGGATGCTGCTAAATTACCCCTTAAAGGTTTTCACAAAATAGATCATTGTTTTAAATATTTTCAATCAATCAGTCTAACTTTATTTATAAAGTGCTTTTCATACAAAAAATGTAACACAAAGTGCTTTACAGTGATTAAAAACAACCTCACATTTCCTTCAACCCACCCAACCAACCCCCACAGCTGCCTGACCCCACACAACCAAACAACCCAAACAGTAACACACATATACACGCACACACTAACATGCTAAAATACCTAAAACTACACATAGTAAAATGTGAGGCTGAATACAGGCGGACCAGTTGAGAAAGCACCATCAGAGGAGCCGTCTACACCAGGAGTAGAGAGCCGTCCACCGCCACCAGGAACCGCCACAGGGCCCAGGGGAGAGAAGAGGCCCAAGCACCATCCCTCCACCAGGACAAAGGGCCAGGGGAAGAGGCCCAAGCACCATCCCTCCACCAGGACACAGGGCCCAGGGGAAGAGGCCCAAGCACCATCCCTCCACCAGCAGCCCACGGAACATACCCTGGCAGCTGCAGCCAACCACTGCTCCCGGTGCAGAGGGCTCTGTGTTGGCCCGAGAGAGAATGGGGTGGACTCTGGCTATGTTTCTAGGTGATAGAAACCTATTTTTGTGATGTTCTTAATGTGTGGGATAAAAGTCAGCTCAGAGTCAAAAATGATGCCCAGGTTTTTCACTTGAGGAGATGGGTTAAAAGACTGTGCTTGTAGTATGGGTAAAAGTTTCTCTCTCTGGGTCATAGGACCGATGACTAAAATCTCAGTTTTGTCCTGGTTAAGCTGGAGAAAGTTTTTTGCCATCCAGGATTTGATATCTAGAATGCAGTTAAAAAGAGCATCCACTGGCCTGGTGTCATCAGGAGACATGGAGATGTAAAGCTGCGTATCATCTGCATAACTGTGGAAGTTGATTCCATGTTTCCTGATGACACCACCAAGAGGGAGCATGTACAAGTTAAAAAGCACAGGGCCTAAAATGGAACCCTGGGGTACACCACATGTGATTTTATGGACCTTGGAGGAGCATGTGTCTACACTCACCATAAATGTTCTGTCTGTGAGATAGGATATGAACCATTGTGAACAGCCCCAGAGAGTCTGAGGTGTTTTAGGCGAGGTAAAAGAATAGTGTGGTCTACTGTGTCAAAGGCAGCGCTCAGATCCAGTAGAACCAACACGGTCACCTTCTGTGAATCACAATTTATTCTAAAATCATTTAAAATCTTTGCCAAGGCAGTCTCGGTGCTGTGGTTCATGCTAAAACCAGATTGAATTTTTTTCTAAAATGTTGTGATCATCTAAAAAATAATTTAGTTGTATAAAAACTTTTTTTTATAACTTTTTATAAAAAAAAAAAAAAAAAAAAAAAAAAAAGGTTTTCTAAAATTTTGCTTAAAAATGGCAAGTTAGACACTGGTCGGTAGTTGTTAAAATCATTAAAATCTAAATTGCTCTTCTTCAGCAGGGGCCTCACCACTGCCGCTTTGAAGGCAGTGGGAAAGACCCCTGTTTGAAGAGAGCAATTCGTCATGATTAAAAGCTCATCCCTAAAAGATCCATAAAATTACTTAAAAAATGAGGTGGGAATTGGATCTAAAAGACGTGGTGGGCCTCACTGAGGAGAAAAGTTTGTCAAGCATCTCAAATGTGTTAACATCTCACTCAGATGTGTTAAAAACAGAGCTTTGACAAGATAAAATATCACATCTGATAGTGTTTATCTTTCCCATGAAGTGGTCTGCAAACTGCTCACAGAGTCAGTGGGTGTCAAGTAAAATGCTAAAATCAGGGTTTAAAATGTTGTCAGTGGTTGAGAAGAGAACTTTTGGATTATTTTTGTGGTTGGTGATTATTGTGGAGAAATAATAGTTTCTTGCATTTCTTATTGCATTGTTGTGTGTTCGTTGTTGATTGATGAATAATTGGTGGTTTATTGTTGTTTTGTTTTTTCTCCATCTGCGTTCTGCCCTCCTGCACTTTCTCTTGGATTTTCTCATGGCTCTTCTGTTTAAATGTGTTCTAAGTAATTGTTCTGGTGGAAGATCCAATCTGCCAGCTGTTTGGATATTTACCCAGAATGTTCCGCAGTATGGCATTAGACATATTAATCTCCATAGAGACGAGCAGGTGACACCACCAGGCCAAGTTACATGTCAGATCTGTGAAGAAGCAAACCCGCTCACAGTAAGAATGTGTGTTTTTCGATGTATTTATTATGAAAAAAACCCAAACTGTAATTCAATACATACAATGCAAGATTTAAGACAGCAGAAATGTTACATAGTCTGTCTTTAAACTGTTTGTGATTTTATTTCATAGTAAGATTATACAGTAGTAAAGTAAGCTATATCTAAAATTATCTAATAATAACCCAATTTATTCTTTGGGTCTTACAATACATTCAGAAATCAAGGCACCATAAACAACAAAACTACTTCTAATGTTTTACACATCTTGACTTTCAGTTTCTAGACAGCCTCAAACGTAAAGCCAGACTCACATGGGAGCGTCCTGTCTGTACCACCAAAGGTTTACACAAAGTCCATAAATCACTCTGTCATTGCTCAGCTTTAAGGCTATTCAACTGGCTTAAGTTTGTCCAGCTAATGTAAGATAATGGCACTCTTACACTGCACTAGCTCCACACATTGATCTATTTACAACAGCGCTAATGTAATGCACAGAGAAGAAAATACTGTGTCAAACATGTTTATTGTTTTTACGAAGAGAGTTTTTTCTGCACTTTTTCGGATGGAGCCTCAACTGACTGTTTATCTCTGCTATCTCAGCCTGGTAGCTGCTTAAAGTAGCCACCAGGCAAAGTTGCCTGGCAAAGTTGCCTTAATGTAGTTTAATGCCATACTGTGGTACATCCCAGCCAAAGCAATTAAATTTTCACAGAGACCGTCAGTACCCACCATTCAAAGTGAAGTAAGCACTACTTTATTTGTTTTCTTAATAGATTTTTATGTTGCAACCTTTCTAGACAGTATGAAATTTTGAATCTCATATTGCAATGGTCGGTACAGAGCGTAGTTTAATTCAGTACAGAGCCGAGTTTAATTCAAGTGAAAAATAGTATAAATCTTATATAGAAGTTACAACAGCAAAACTAATTTGAACAAGCATTTTTTATTACTACTTAATCAACTTCCACTGCTACTACTGCATCCCCGACTACCACTACAAAACAAGTATACTGTAATTATACACATTCTTTACTTACTCTCACAACCACTTCTCTGTCAACATGTCAACAAAGTCCAGGGGGAATCTCACAAGCATAAACCAGTGTGAAATGTGTGCTATATGTCTACTTCTATACCTGTGTTCTTTTATAGTGTGCTCTGGGTATTAGTTAAATGCCATGACAGGGTTTATAGGCTCACATACAGGGACAGGACGAGCCAGAAGGCAGTGTCGGCGAGGACCACCAACGCAAAATAAATTGTCTCCCGCAAGTAAATAGCTGCTTTAATTACCTGCTGAATATGAACATGACAGCGATGACCTTTATCATCGATGATCTAAAATTAACAGCGGTTTGCTCCTTAATGAATTCTCTTTTTGTATGGTAGCCCTCTTTTGTTTGGAGTGAATCATGTTATTTACTGTGGGTTTAAATTACAAAGACTATTCTCATATAAAGTTTAGAGGTAGGGTGAAAGCAGGTATTGGAATATTGGGGTGCAAGTTTTTTGAATAAAATTGTCATAAAAGTTGCATATAGTGGAGCTTGTAGTACCCTTTGAAGTAAATGTAGTAGCTGCAGTAATAATGGAACTAGTAAAAATGATTAATGACCTTAGTAGAGATATGTACAGTATTGGTAGTTTTTTACTTGAGTAGCTTTTTGAAGTAATTGTACAACAGCAATCTTGCAAATATAGTGCAGCTTGTAATACTAGTCAATATAGTAGCTGCAGTAGTAGGAATAATGGAGCTAGTAAAAAGTAATACTAACCTTAGCAGAGATATGTACAGTATTGGTAGTTATTCGCTTAAGTAACTTTCTGAGGTAATTGTACAACAGCAGTCTTAATTGTGTACCACATTTGACCCCTCTCCCAAGCTCTGAATATTAACTGTGATGAGCACTGGTAGAAGTTGAAAAGTGCAACAGCAGTGCATGTCTTATTATAATTACTTTTACAGCAATTAAAATCATCCACAATTTACTGACTTTACTATTTTTGTATGGCAACCCACAACTCCTGGACACAAATTTGTTATAGTGTCCAGCTGGCATTCACTTTGGGATCAGTAATATCATATCATTGTTCAAAAAATGTAAAAGGAAATAAATCTGTCTAATTTTGAAACCATAAATTGTAATCTAAAAACCTCTCCATACATGTTCCCAGTGTATTTAAACAACTCCATACAGTACCGATAAAGACTTGTTCCTGGAGTGACACTTGACAACATAATAGATCTCCATAATGCAGCCCTTCCAGTTTGCATGGCCGTGAGTGTAATGCCTGTGTGTATATAGACTCATTTGATTGGCTGCTTGCTGTCAGACAGTGAAATTTCCTCAGGTGATGTGCTCACTGTCGAGGCCGATCCCAATTGCGTTGCATTTTTCAGGTATTCCATTTCCACCTGACAAACCTTGAATGAAATATATGCTTCACATCTCTGACTTTAAGACATTCAATTTTCAAAAAGTGCTTGCCTCTTCTGGGCCTGGATGCTACTGTGGGAGATCAATGCAAAATGCTTGGGAAATTGCTGATGTTATTTACATCAAAGTGAGACTGGAGGAGACCAATTATACCAGTGATTCAAGGCAATATTCCTGAGTGGCTTGTCACGTGGCTGAAAACAGAACAATATTGTTTGTTTTTTTTTATTATTATTATTATTATTATTTTTATTTATGGAGAAATGCACAACACAGTATTACCTTTTCCTCACAATAAAAACTAGATTCTGTTGATTTAATGGTTTGGATAATACAGTTGCAGGCAGTCGTCTCTTGCAAACTAGTGAAATAGTACAATTGACACTGAAGAAAATCCTGTTCGCTGAAACTTAGCCTGAAGCCTTTTGCAAAATATCTAATCATTTATCCATTTCAGTTGTGGCGATGGGGGAAGCAGAATACCAGGAGATAATCCACAATAACAAAAGGACTGCTCCAAAGATTGTGATTGTGTTTTGGTTTCTTGGAGACTAAAGGATCTACGTTGCTAAAAGGTAATACATGCAACAACAGCTGCTTTGAGTTATAGGCCTGTCACGATAATTACTATATTGACTTATCATTCAATACATGATTGATTGAGCAATATATTTTGGGGTCAATATTTATCGTGTGTACATTTTCTTTGCACTACTGGGACTTTTTTTTTTTTTTTTGGCTATATGATAAGATTTAAGCTGTAAAAGACTGAATTAAAGACTTCTATGCAAACTAAGTATTGAAGTGTTTCATTCTGCTGTTTATATATTGCAGCTCATGATTTTTTAATAAAATTGTACATTTAGACTAGATTCCGAAGTTTAAATCTGCTCTTTAAATCTGTGTCAGTGCCATAAATGAGTTTCAGTGTTATCCTGACAGATCTGTAATAGACTGTTATGATAAGAATAACAGTAATCTCTATGGGCCGTGATGTCTGCATGTACAGGAAATCCACAGGTGCAACTGCATTATGTTTTCTGTGAAGTGAAGACACAGTGGTCCATGAGGAGTGTGGTTACAACTGGCCAGGTAAGGTGAACTTTATTGTTCTCATATCTATGTTTGTACTTGGCATTTGATGACACAATGCACCTCAAGTTCCTTTGCTGCCAAGAATACAGACTTCTCCAATAATTTACAAATACGTGTTGTCTGGACACTGGTACTGGTAATCTCCCTTGGTTTAGATGGGTATGATTGACAGGTGGATTAGCCAATTAGGGACAAGCATGGTCATTTATCATCAAAACAAACAGTTACTAGCAAAAAGAAAGGTGTTAATCTGAGGTGAGATAAGTTTGATGTAGTTTTAAATGATAGATAACCATGAATGAGAATGAGCTTTTCATGTTTTACTGAAATAAATAAACCTGATTGCACAGCTCTGTTTGAGTTTGACCTGAGCTGCAGAGAAGGAGATTGTGGCTATAGAATATACAGAGAAAATCAGTCTGGACCCAAGGCTACACATTCAGGGGGACCCATCTGGAGCTACCAAACTTTTTGTAGTGGCAAGGATTGCTAAAATTGGGAATTGATTGATTTTAAATGTTTAGGACAGGCCAGACATAGATGGGTTCTATGCAGAACTGTAGCTAGCCATCCGGGTGCCCTACGCACAGATGCTTTGATGTGCCCTACCCACTTTTTTGCGAGGATTCACGTGTTGTCCCTGCACGCACTTGGTGCCCTAAGCGCTGTACGTAATGTGCGTAATGGGGAGCTACAGTACTGGTTGTACGTGTACAGAGAAGGTATAGTTAAAGGTTCACTGTGTAACTGTAACTTTCTGGATGGTCCACCACCTGCTTGTCTTCATGGAAGCATTATTGCTTTGTTTAGAATACCCCAAAGTATGGCATTGCACTTACCCATTTCCATGGAGACAAGCCTGCAATGCCTCCAAGCCAAGTTATAGGTCAGATCTGCGAAGAGGTGAGCTCACTCACTGTAGGCATGCATGTTTTTTGTAGTATTTTTGATCATTAAAACACCTCTAACTGAATAAATGCAATATAGATGAATTTAATGACATACTGTGAAACCTTTCAGGCAAAGCAATTATATTTCCAGGGAAACAGGCTTGTGGCAGACCCCCTACCAGCAAAGTTACACAGTACACCTTTAATAATGGTATGAGAATTAACAGGTATGTATGAATGTATGAATCTGCTGAAAACACTAATGAAATAAGTTTTTTGTGAGTTGCTAAGATAAGGTTAAACAAAGGCAGATTCACTGCACTGACCCCTGTATGGAACAGCCTAAAGGAGACCATTGCTCTTGGCGCTAGATTTCAATGTGCTATGCTGGCAGCACGCTCAGATGAGAAACAGCGCTGGGCCAATCTCAAACGTATCCCATTTAATCAAGCCATTTCAAACCGTTCCAGCTGATAGTAATGAGAACAGCTTTCAAATATTCTCTGCTGTGTGCTCTATTGCCTGGTTCAAATGGTATTTATTTAGTTTTGGTGCTACATCAAAGTTGTGGTGCTGCTCTGATGCAAAAATCTGAAGTCGCTTTACACACAGGTACAATAAAAATGACAGTGTTGTAGATGTGCCCAGTGTATGCCATTTGTGGAAAGGAGTATAACCATTTAATCTGCATATTTTTATATTAACATTACAAAGGTGTTTTACCAGATACTCTTCTTCACACAGTTTTCCATTTGTTTATGCTTAGAACTGGCACAAAGACTACAGTGGTGCGCACCTTCGCTTAGGCCTGTCACCATAACAAATTCTGAAGTGTGATATATTAATTAAGTAAATATATATGATAAGCGATAATGCTGAAACTAATTTATGCCTATATACTTTAAACCACAAAGATTATTCTAAATCTACAATATTACTAAAAAAAATCCTGAGTTGCAAAAAACAAACAGCAGAATGAACAGTATTTAGTTTGCATCTGTAATGAGTCAAAGAAGTTATATATTCAACCTGTTACTGCTTAATTCTTATTGTATAGCCAAAAAAATAACCAAAAATTCCCCAGCAGTGCAAAGAAAATGTACCCAAGATAAATATTGACCCCCCAAAAACATGTGTTTCTTTCTTTATTTTAACTTTCAAATATCGAAAGACAAGTCGATATAGTATTTATCGTGACAGGCCTACCTTCACTGAATGTATAAAAAGAAATTCCAAAGCAAAAAAATAAATTAAAAAAAAATTACATAGCTCTTTTTTTTTGTGCCAATCACATAA
The DNA here is from genome assembly GCA_029959045.1 of Taenioides sp. WSHXM2023. Taxonomy (NCBI): domain Eukaryota; kingdom Metazoa; phylum Chordata; class Actinopteri; order Gobiiformes; family Gobiidae; genus Taenioides; species Taenioides sp. WSHXM2023. The sequence goes on along the minus strand of CM057101.1, from coordinate 15,389,927 downwards.
AAATGCTAAACACTATTTCAAGGACTAATTACAGCTATTCAAAAGCAATGCAATAAAATTTGCGCTTTCAACTTTTACTTACAATGACACAGCTATCGATATAAAGATTTGTAACACTGCTAGCAAACATTTTATTGTTGAACCCCAGGCTTTTGGGTTGTCCCTATGTCCCAGCCCAAGCCAGTCCGTGCCCACTCATATTCTGGAGCCACCTGTGTACTGCATAAGAGTTATAAGTCTTGCACTGGAGCACCTGCCCTTGTGTCTATGCTGCTTCCCCAGCAGCTTGCTAATGTCAACCTCCCCGAAACGCACAGCAGGGGAGGGGGCACCAAGACAGTAGCAATTTTCCACTGCATGCGAATGAGACTGGAGAGCAATCTGGTGGCCTAAGAGCCTCATAATCAGTGCATCATTACCGGGAGGTGCTTGGAGCATAGGTGAGGGTGGCTGACGCAGGAGGGAGGATGGGGGGAGGAATTGCAGACGGGAAGCTATGGATGACACTAAATGAGCCTCTTGTTGCGTCGGTATATACTGTCTCTGAATGAAACGGCATCATTAAAAACATACAGGTATTCGTCAGATAAAGGATTCACTCAACAACGCAAATCCACATGTTTTTTTTTTTTTTTAGCTATAAGTCATCTGTAATTGAGTAAATGCAAGAGCAAGGTTGGTGGTTCGAATCCCGGTCTTAACATAAACGTCATTGGTTTAGTGGTCAGATCGGCTGACCCACAGGTTGGCGGTGCGATTCCAGCTACCACAGATTATGAATGCTGTCACTGTGTCCTTGGGCAAGACACCTGTCCCCAGTGTCTATTCACTGGTGTGTAAATGTGTGTGTGAATGGGTGAGTGGTTCCTTAATGTGCTATATAAAAATGTTTATAAATTTACCATTACTTAACACAATACTGTGGACCAGACCCCCACCTGGAAAAGTTTCACAGTGTACCTCTAAAACCAGTATTCTCTCAGACTGGTGGATCAAATATGTTGTCCATATTTTCAAGACTTGCTAAATCTAATGCCGCACGCATATGGAGCCACACATAAGTACAGATAATGTGTTTCTGAGGGTGGCAGTTCTTTGAAGTTTACCTTGCCCTGTGTGCATTTTTGAGGCAGTTCAAAGGACGCCAGGACAACAAAGTTAATACGAGCTGCATATGGCTTACTATATATAGCATAATGTTTTTAAATGGGCCCCACCTTTTTCATGTACCCATCATAGTGTCATTTTCCTGAACTAAAAGGGAGGCAGCATGACATTCATTTCAACAAAGATTTCTTCTTTTACTAATCTCACCATTGCAATTTACTTTAAAGAAAACCTCTCAGCCAAAAGCAAGGCCTATATATTTTCAACTCGGAAACATGTCAAAAACACAAATTTACTTGTCACATGTTCGTTTTGAAAATCACAGCCTTTTAGTTCAAATATGTCAACAGTCAATCCATCATAGCTGTCAAGATACAGCCCTGCCTAGTACCGATGTGTGCCGCGTGGTGGCAGTAGCGCACAGAGCACACCGCGGCTCAGTGTGAGTGAGCGTACTGCCTCAGTCTGTGGTCATTTTTTTTTTTTTTTTTTTTTTAAGTAAAGATGGGTAGATATGAAGTCATTTTGTGGATACTTTCATAAGTTTGTAAAATTGTGACTCGTTCAAAACAATTTAAAAGTGCGCGTGACTTTCCAACTCAATAGACTGAATTCATTTTGTTTAGTGACAAATTACCACGTTGTATTGATGGAAAAACTAGCATTTACCCACACCTTTGCACATGAGGTAGAAAAGAAGTGAAAATGTGTGGGAAAAAAAACAACGCGTGGTTTGTAATGCCACTAGAATTTGGATCGTGTTGTGGTAAGCTAAAAACCTCCACTCGTGCGTTTTGGAGTAGCCTAATAAAAGGTATAAGATGTCAATGCCCAGACAGGCTGGGCACCAAATTAAATTGGACTCCGCCTTTGCCAGGAGCGGGACTTGTTCGTGGACTCCTAAATACTCACTCTCTCTTCCCAGACCTCGTGCATCAGCGCGCGGCTTCATCCCCAGTCACTCACTCAGCGGCTGTAGTGAGGAGCGGTGTGACGCACAGGATCAGGCACCGGGCTTTCCAAAGGCGGCGGTATAGCGGCAGACAGGAGTGCGTGGCCACGGTGCAACATGTTCCCAGCGTGGACACGGGGACAGGAGAGTCGTGCCGGTCCGACGCTGCTGGTATCACGGCAGAACATGATGAAACGCACCGCTGGACAGGTCGTACAGGTGTGGGTCTCCTGTTGGATTCTTCTGTCTATTGTGATACGAGGTGCCCAAGCGCAAGGTAAGAAGAATGACCACTTTTCTCTCTCTTGTGTTGTAAACGCGCCAAATCAAAACGGTTCCTAAAACTCTGTAATAGGCTATTGCCTTTTGGATGCTTTTGGTGCTTTGGTAAAGTCAGAACGCCTGTGGCAATAGTTGGAAACACCAATATCAGTTTTGCTCCTGCGTTAAACAAAACGATCCTCTTAAGTAATTTAGAATGATAGTTGTGTATGTTGGGTTCTGTGCATTTCTGGCAAAAAACTTGGTGATTTAATTCAATTACCCAGTTCAACTGTACATGCTTATTCAAAGCCTCAGTTTGTGTGGATATTTGATCAGTAGTCTAAGGCTGATGGTGGACGCTGTTCCATCTAAACTGCACCCTACTGTGTGTTGATTCATCTTATGACTAATTTGCCTGCTTGCTAAGCTTTGTTGTATCACTATACATTTATGCTGTTATTTTGTGTATATCATTTTCCTTGATCATTCACTTTTCGTGATTTATACAGAGACTGTCAGTCACTGAATGCAGATTTATATTTCCCAATAACTAAGCACTCACTCCAATGGTAAAACAAGAGAGTTTATAAACACCCATAGCTGTGCGCATTTCCACTACATAGTCACAGTGTATGTACTTTGTAGTCTTTAGTCCCCTCAGTCTCTCGGAGGCATGTTAGAGCTTCTCACAGGTGGCATAGGCTTGTATTTGAAGTGGCTCCTTTATGTTTTCCCACAATGCTTGGTGCAGCCATGTGCTAAAAGCAACATAATCCCTTTGCTTGTTTGTCTTTGAATGGGGCACTTTCGTCTAAGTGTTTGTAACCTTATCTGAAGGGAGTCTTGGGCATCTCTTATTATGCAGGGTGCATTTTCTGGAGCTGTTATTAACGTCCTTTTTCCCCTGCTAGACTTTGTGAGGATCAATTGAACGTCTCCCACCATGCCACTTCTTTACCTTTTTCCCTCCGCCCCAAAACAGCCCAGGCTTTCTCAGGCTTGCATTTGGTATTCAGGCCCCTCTGTAGTGTCACTCGCTGCACATTTGCATCAGTGAGAGATTCAAGTCTGTGTCCCTGTCCCCCTGCCTGTATTCTATTTCTTTTTTTTGCCGATTTAGTCTTTGTTGGGGGTCCTCTTAAGGTCTTGTGCCATCTTAACTTAAGAGTTGGATCCTCTGCTTATGCATGTTTGCAAATGAGTGGCAGTGCTATAAGCTAGGGATGCTCTTGCTCTCTCCCTCCGTGCTGTGGACGCTGTGGATGGCATAAATTAGGCAACACAACACACAGACACACACACACGCACAAAGACAAACAGTGGCAGTGTGGGCTCAAGGGAGCAGTAGGTGAGGCATGTACTTGTTTTTCAGCAGGTGTCTACTGGGGCCCCCGCTGTGTCTAATACTGCTGGTGTTTTCAGAGCTCTGGAGGATACCTGATAGAGCATGGGACAACCTTTCTCCTGCTACTAGCAGTGCACAGCAGGCTATTTGAGGACTTATTAAAACGCCCTAATCGAAGTAACAAGTACAGACGTGGACTTTTTGTCTATTGTAACCTTTAAACAGTCTCCCCATGCCTTCTCTAAAGCTGTTCCAGGGGAGTAAAAATTAGATATAGACTTAGGGAGTCTACTACTTTGAATGAGGAAAAAATGCTAATCATGTATAAAAGGCAGTATTTTTGGAGCCAAATTGTTTGTAGAAGAAAAGTCCATTGCTTAGAGCACAAACACAGAAAGTATTAGATATATATTACCATGTGAATCCATGCCAACAGCCCTGAGAGAATTAACACCAAAATAAGTAGACTCTTAAATTCAACCTTTTAAATTTACAAGACAAATGACAGTTTCACTGTAGCTTGGTTGCACATAGAGCTCTATATTGGGTCTTATTTGGCAAGCTGGCCAGACTAAAATGGACTAAAAAGTATAAATTTTGACTTTATAATGGCTATGAAATTTCAGAGAAAGGTGTATAAGGAATGAATGAACACAGAAATGGTTTGGCCTTGTACCTCATTTTTCTGTCACCTCCAAAGTCAAAATCAAACTGTCTCTGTAGCTCTCCTGTCGTGCACATATGTGGTTCTGGGCTTATGTGCTGCCTGTGTCCCTGTCTATTGAGCTTTAATCTTGATAGCAGCATTGACATTGTGCCAAACAGCAGCTGCTATAATTTTCTGGACGTACATTATTATGTGGCTTGACAGCTGTCAGCCATTTCCAAATCTTTAAATCTGATGATAATCCGGCGCGCTTACAAAAAGACATTTGTTTAAAACACTCTGAATCCGTGTGCGATTAAAACTGGCTGTTCTAATGCGGGCCACAGGATCATAATTCATCTACTGGAGCGGTGGATACACACACATACACACAAACACTGGAGCAGAAAGATAGAAAAATCAATGTGTACAAGATTACACAAGTCCATCAGACGAAATATAATACAGTTTTAATAGAATCAAAGGCAGCCACAAACTGATTACAAAGCCGATCATCTGCGCCCGCTCTTACAACACTCAATCACAAGTAATAGAAAGCTTCATCTATTTTTGCATGTACTTCACAAAATTGACCGTACAGATCAAAACTGAAATGGATATGCCATACAGTAAGTGTTATTAAGGCAACAAAATGTGAGTCTCCTGAGGACACCTGCTTTGGTTTCTGAGAAGCCGCATTTTGGCAACTATGCCAACAGAAAATGTAGAGTATAATCATAAGAAACCATTTAGTTTGTGTTAATTAAAGCAATGAAACTTTTTTACACCCAAATTTCTCCTATGAAAATGGGATTTTCAAGCAAACATTTTATGGATAAATATGACAAACAAAATCGAACAACACAAGGACAAAACCAGCACAGAATCAGTACTAATCTTAAGGGTTAAGAGCATTGCTGTGTACAACATATGATTCAGATAACAGTTACGCTATCAATAGAGACAGGGATGAGTCCAAGGAGTGAAAGCTTTTACTGACACTGTCAGTACATTGGATTTGGGTACACTGGTGTGAAAATGGGCACACTATGACTTCTTTGGTACAAAACCATAATTCTGCCTAGTGCATACTGCTCACATATGTACCTCCCTGTCTGTTGAAATGTACTTAATTAAACATGTTTACTGCTTCAGAGAGCAAACAGATGTCTGCTCAAATTTGGACTAAATGCTTGTTTTCATCACAATGAGACTGGAGGCCAATGAGCCGGGCGCGGGGCTGGTGCCTGCCTCAGGTGAGACATGATGGCACAGTGAGTCCTTGTTTGTGCTCAGTGCCTGTCCTCCATGTTGGCGGCTCTGCTCTCATCTCTCCTGATGCCAAATTCTGTCAACGCATGTTTATTTATGTTGCCACAGGACGCTCACTTCACCAAAATGGAACAGCGAGGCTAGGAGACAGAGAAAACCTTTTTTTTAAGTTTTTGTTCCTTTGTTTTTACAATATAGTTCCCATAGAAATGACTGCATGGTACCCTAGCTCCCTGTATAAGTGTATAACTAATGATTATGATCTAATTCACAGAAGTGTATTATGCTTTGCTGTTTTTATAGCTTCAGGAGGCATTTAATTGGTTCAGCCAAGCAGCAAAACTGTGTTTACACTTCATAATGGAAATGTAATCAAATTAACTCATACCACAGGGTTTTGGCTTTGACCCTTTGCTCAGTAATTGCCATTTGCCCAAAGGAATATGATAATAGTGATTTCCATGGGGCAAAGACTCACTCCATGTGTCTGTCATGCTGCCACATTAGAGGAACTCTCTGAAATTATTAGCCACACTGGACTTTGTATCGTGCAAGTGCTAAGGACCCATTACCATAATAGTTTGTGTTGGGAAAAAATAATCAGTCAAGTTGACACATTGTTTTTGATGACAAACCTGGCAAACTCTAAAACTCCTGACTTTATTATAATAATCACACAGTGTTCTTTAATTTGGAAGACTTCAGATGGGGCTGGCTGAAAACTCTACATAAAAAAGTTTTTAGTCTATAGTTTTTATCCTTCGCATTGAATGTTTTTCTATTTTATTTCACCTAAACAAATAAAAATGGCTTACAGTGTTTATTTCTTGGAGATAAATTAGGCAGATATTGAATCATTTCCATTTAACACACACACAAAAGAAAAAAAGACTTACACTTCTTCATCAAAAGTTTTAACTCTGCTCCAAACCCCATGATTTTAGACAGAATATTGACTGTGCACGTCTCAATTAAAATGTCACAAGCATATCATTGAAGATAAGAATTGATAGCATAATTGAAATTTAAAATTCAAATTTGATTAATTGCTTAGCCCTGTTAGTGTAGAGATGACAAACCTTGCAAACTCTGAATCTTCTGACAGTATTTAGTTAAGATTAATAGCACGGTGTCCTTCAATTTGGGAGGACTTAAATTCTAATTCTCTAAATGTCAAATAAATCACAGCGCTTTGGTAGCTCACCTGACAGAACACATGTCTTAATGCAGTAGTTCCAGATCTCAAATTTCATGGCTCTGGCTTTGATTGGTGCAGTTTCTGTAGCAGCACAAAAGGTGAATGTCTTTATACTTGATGAAGGTTGATATTGTGAGAAATGTGAGGACGTTTCATTTTATTTAGATTATAAGGATTTATATAGAACACCAGCAGCCAGGAGAATGTATGGTGCGCGTTAGCTGAAGATTTGGGAGTTAATTTCCCTTTTTACATATAAATACGTAGTTTCTTAGTACATAGTTTATTAGTTTCTCCAGACATAGTTGTTTTTCCTATGAAGTCCTATGAGTGCAGTTTGGGTCAGATACATAGAGATACGCAATCATTTGCCACTCCCCCTTTTAAGTCATGTATTTGGTCGACCAAGAATTTCTTTTGTCGACTACAGGTCTAAAAATGACTAAATACATAAATTAGGCCTGTGCAGTTAATCAAATTTTATCAAGATTGAGATTCCGTCATTTTCATCGAGAGGTCTACACCCAATCCTCTATCAGTAAAAGATTGTGGTTTGGGCCAGAGTTCAGACTTGGCCCAAAGAGGTAGATTTTTTTTTAATATGAGAAAACCAAAAACTTGATGATTTTTTTTGGTCATATTGCTCAGCTCCAAAGAAAATGATAAGACAGTTGGAGAAGAAACTATACACAGATTTTAATCAATGACATGGATGCTGCTAATTCTTGAATTTAGCCGTATCTTACATGGCCCAGTGCCAAATCTGCTTGAGTTTTTATTCTCTGAAGTTGCTGTCTATTTTTTAACAATAGCATGACCAAAGACACCAGTGATTCTTCTTTAGGCAATTTTAACCACATGGCGCAGAAGAGGTTTTGTTTCCACATTTCTTCTTGTTTACTAATGAGGGAAAAGGAAGAGAAAGCTGCAGGGGGGAAGGAAGGCAGATTTTCATATATTAATTCTCCTGGCTAAATGTCTAATCAATCTGGCACAAGACTGCGAGGCAACCACGGAGAAGAGAGGGAGCATGTTTGAAAGAATGGGCCTTGAGCCTTTGGGACAGAAATTGAGGAAAGAGAATGACCTTGAATATGAAAAGTGCCACAATTCATTTGATTTGTCTAATATTCTTCTGACAAGGGATCCAAAATGTTGTAGCCTTGTCAAAGCACATTTCTAAAAAGACGTCTGTTGGAAAAATAAATCTTCCCAAAACACTGTCTTACTCCTTACTTTCTTCTCATGGCAGAAAGGATCATGCTGAAGAGGCATTCTTGGACCATACATCTGTCTCCAAGCCCCAAGCTGTTCCATGTAAACATTTAAACACAAATGCAACGGAAGAACCAAGCGCCACTAAGAAACAATGCTTTTTACAGCATAATGTGAACACTGAATCTCTCCTCTCATCCAGCAGGCCTCTCCTGGGGACTGAGAGTGTATTCTTGTGTTGTAAATAAAATAGCAAAAGAGCCAAAGAAATGGAAGAGATTGCGCACCGGGGGTTGGCTTGTGGTGTTCTTTTTTATTTATTTTTTTTTCCAACTAAAACTACTTTTTGTACCAATCAATTCTTCTGAAAGAGTGGAGTTTTTCACCTTGTGCCCTGTGATGTCTGAGGACACAGACCAGCCACTAGCAAATCCTGCTTATGGTATCTCATACTCTTTGTGCTCTCTGTGTTTAATGTGTAAATCAGTTACATGCTTTACTGTATGCTCATATTCATTTTTTCCCCCTTTTTTTAATCTTGCTATTTCTAGCAAATCTAGCAAACTTTCTCATTCATAAAGGTGGTCACATACTAGAGGAATGGTCATCTATTTGACAATATGAGTAGTCCTGTCACAATAACAAATTTTGAAGCACAATATAATGCTTAAGTTAGTATAGACAATAAACGGTAATATTGCAACCAATTTATGCCACAAACTCAATTACCTAAGAGCAGATTTAGACCACAAAACTGTGTGCAATAAATAAATAGCAGAATGAACCACTTTAGTACTTAGTTTGCAACTGTAATGAGTCATAGAAATTATTAATTCAACCTTTTACGGCTCTATTCTCATCACACAATAAATACTGACCCCAAAAATATTGTTCCATCTGTCCTATATATTGAACGATGAATCGATATAATAATTGTTGTGACAGGACTAAATGTGAGTTTAACAAAATGTCATGGGTTATACAATCCTGAATAATTTGTAATCGATAATAATTATAATTTCTTCTCACAATAATGGTAACAGTAACATTTTATAATATAACATTCTTAATCTCAATTATGTGATTTGTTAATGTGTATTTGTTGCATTGTTGTACTGGATTTGTGTTTGGTTCCCCCATGAGACTGTTTGCATGTTTCCCTTAATCAGTTTCTATTAAAATGTGCCATAGGCTAATCCCCAGCCCTATGTCCCCTGTACAGGATAAGCTCTGCTGAAAGGGTTGAATTCCTGGATGCTGCGCTGTGGCTGCCTGCTGCTCCTAACAGTATGCCCCTGTAGTATTGAGGAATGGGTCAAATGGAGGTAACCAAGTCCCCCTATTTGGGCAATTAAGTATATCTTCTAGCATTACCTACAGATTTCCAGTTTTTGTTCTTCTTTTGTCCCCTGAAACTGGTTTTGTAGATCTAGCATCAAAATTCCACGTGTAAATGTCAAAGGTATAAGGTAAAACACTATGTAAGCTTTTTAGTTGAGGGTTCACCACCTGCTTGTTTCCAGGGAGTAGTTAATGCTGTGCCCAAAATGTTCCACATTGCTGCATTAAACTTGCCTATTTCACATTTTTTATATTACAGGTATTTTAATGCTCAAAAATACATTGAAACGCCTGGATTCTTATTGTAAGGGTGCAGATCTGACCTGTAACTTGGTGTGGCGGTGTCACTTGCTTGTCTTCATGAAGATAGAGCTGTTTAATTCCATACCATCTAACAATCCAGGAAGAGCATAGCATATTTAAGTGTTTTTAAATGTCCTATATTATGCAAACTGTTGTGTTTCATTCACACGTTTGTGTAACCCTTTATTATTAGTCCGTCTACATCTCCGAAGCTCAAAATGCTCTGTTCCACCTTGTGATGTCATGAAGCAATGATTTTCAAGTTAACAGCTAGCCTTTACCTTTAGTTTAGTAGAGATCCAAATTATTTATTGAAGGTCTATGGGGTTTAAAAACATGTGGAGCACTTCCTGTATTACCACATGACATCACAAGGTGGAACAGAGTGTTTTCTGTTTGAGAGAAAAACTCAGCCTAAATATGCAAGGTTTGTGTGTTTTTGATGAGGAAACAACATTATAATGTAGATCAGAAAATCACATAGTATGGGCCCATTAATCTGTGGATTATTTGAAGGCCTGAACTAATGGCATGTCCAAAAACAGTACAAGAGCACAGTATTTAAATACTAAAGTAGTTTGGAAGTAAGAAAGGCTGGCTTCACATGCGTTGTACTATTTGGGTCTGGGTGTTTTTGGTGTATCAGGAGGGTGGTTGTGGGCAGAAGAAGCCTCCATGCTCTCCATCTGCAGGCCTAACTTTGCCTCCGTGCTCAGGGCTTGGCAGCAGGCCTACAGTCCCATCGGGGGTCTGGCACAGGGCCCCCAGCAGCTCCAGTCTAGTGCTCACTATCGATTTGGACCAGGGCTCTATCTGTGTCCCCAATGTCCTGCTTTACACAACATGTGCTCGTTTGTCATGTTTGATTATGTTACTGTTTTATTTTAACAAACATCCTTCGCCCTGACCTAGGTGAGATAGTCTAGTCTTGATAAAATGCCAAAAGCCCTTGTCTGTCACTACATTCTCTACATCTGTCTGTCTATAATGTAAGACTGATATAACAAATACATAAATCTAAGCATAATCTTTTGAGAATTGCCATAAGGAGATATATTCCCTTTTTTTGAAACCGCATCTGTTTGTTCATTTCTTCACCCGCTTCCCTTTCCAAATAAGATACAAATTGAAAATGCTCTGAGAAATCTTTTGTGATATTAAATATTCAAACAACAGTGTGTTAGATCTTGGCTTCTTAAGATTTTGTGGTATAAAATGAAATCTAATAATGATGCTAAAAACTGCCTCTGTCAACAGCAAGAAAATGCACTTATCAGATCATTTCACTTCCCGCCACTACTACACCAGAATGCTTAGAGTTGTATTATGGACAATTTATATTTTATAGGCTACTGTATGCTTGTAAAATTATAGTATTCGTAGCTTAGTGATTCGCATAAGGTCATAAACTCATAATGGAAGTTCAGTACCAGGTCTAACCAGTATATGGGATTGTGTCCTTTGGCAAGACACTTCATCGACCTGGAACCATTCCTGTTGTTTCATCCTGTTTTTGATGAGGAAACAACAGTATAACATAGATCAGAAAATGTTGTAACATGAGCCCTTTAAGTAACTTGTCACAACTGGATGATTAAAGCATGAAAATAGTTTGAAATAGCCGTTTATAAGACTATTGCAACATTGGTATTCTTATTGATCAGCCCTCGTCATTTTGGTTTTGTATGACTGAATAAGTTGATGGAGTTGCAAAAGTCCTTCAGGCTAGTTTTCTGACAGGGGCCCGTGTTGGTATGCACAGAGGGGGAGTGCTTTGCTCAGTGGTGTCAGTTTGAAATGGTGACATGATGGACAGTGACAGTTCCTCTACGGGCTCTAGCTCAGGCTAATGTCACATCTGGAGAGTCTTATGGTCCTTCAGCTCCACAGCTTCAGGTGTAGGACTCAGACCATATGGGGGGGTTGAAGAAGCCATGAAATACACCAAGATGCCTATAGCTCTTAATTTTGATATGTATAAACAATGGATTTATCTTGTACTGTTGAAAACACTTTCTTTCCTGGGGTGGACAGGGGTTGTGCTTGGTGAATGTAATTTTATATACAGCAATAAAAAGTGACAAATGGCTTCTAAATCCTATCTGCACATTTACGTAACATACCGTAAACAGCAAATGAAGATATATGTGGTTTTCTCCCACTTAGCATACTAGCCGGATTAAAAGGTGTAGCGCCATTCATACTCTGTTTGACAATGAAGCATCACTCTGTCAATGCACAAATTGAGTTTACTTGGGCTGCACAATTTTGAGGAAAAAAATGTAATAGTTATTTTTCTGACTTTTCTCACTTGATTGCGATTAGATTTGTGATTTAAAGTAAGATTCTGTTCAGAGTGCATGTTATAAACAAATCCAGGAGCAATAACGTTTGAGAGAAAACTGAAATATGAACTGATAAACGACTGAAATCCCATGAATTTCAAAACAGTTTCTGCAATAAGATTTTTCTATAAAAAGACAGCAGACTAGGGCTGCAATTGACTATAGAAAATCTTGGTTGACTAAAGACATTCCAATTGGTTAACTGACTAAAAAGGGGGGTTGAAAAGCTCTTAAAACATATCTCTCTGTATCTGACCCAAACTGCACTCATATGACTACAATTGCACGGAGCGTCATACAAAAACAACTATTTATACAGTACCTGATACAACTTGTGAATCATGGGTTTAATCTGCTTTTTACATATAAATACCAAAAATACAAAATCTTTAGCTAGCTCACTTACTTCTCCTTTCTGTTGTTTTCGCATATAAATCCTTGCAATCTAAGTAAAATGATTAGTCGACTAAGACACTGACTGGTTAACAGACTAAACAACTAAAGACCCACAGTTCTATAGAGGATATTCTATGTATTATCTGCAGCCTTTACGATTTGATAATTGCACTAACTCAAATAGTCATTTTAATTTGATTGTGATATATAGTGCAGCCCTAGAGTTTGCCATGTGTTTCTGCCTGGGATGATTTAGGAACAGTTTGGAAGAGCTCCTCAGAGGCTAAGCAATAAGTCTGCTGTATTCTTCTGAAAGTCACAATACTCACAAGGATGAAAGTGATTCTATGGAGATTCATTTGTGTTTATTTTAATTTCAAAGGCAGCAATAGAGAGATGTCCGATAAAACTGGCTTATTGCTTTATTATACACATGTTAGGAGATGCAGAAATAGCCTCTGCGTGCACGTTTACTCATTTACAACAGTACACACACACACACCATTATTACTAAATGGAAGTTTCTCAAAAAACTGGACTAGGATTTCAAAGCTGTTTTCTGCAGAGCTAATGAAAGTAGGGCACAGCCATAAAGTCTCATGTGAATAGGCAAAGTCTAAATCAGCTTTTTACAGTGTGTGACATACTGTTATAATGGCCTTCTATGCAGAGAACTTGCAATTAAATATGTTGCTGCTATAATGTACACTTTCCCAGGTCTCAGGTCATGTATTGAAATTAGAGGTCAGATTGAGTGCACTAAGTATAGCAGATGTAGACAGAAAAGTATCTATTGTAGCTTACAGTTGTTCGGAATCCTTGACCTGATCCTTTATACATTATTGTCAGTTTAATTCAGACTCTCCATTTCTCTAGACATAAGACTAACATGAAGAGTGAACTGACCTTTGATCCCTTTTCTACTTCTCTCTATAAAATCTTTCACATCATGTGCTTTAAAAGGCATATTAAGTTTTGTCTGCTGGATAGTATTTTATTTTATTCACAAGTGGACCATTTTAAATGAATTAATTTGATTGATGATCAGTGGATTTATATAACGCCTTTCAAAACACCCAAAGTGCTTTCTACTGCATTATTCATTCACTCCACACTCACTGGTGCTAAGCTGCTAGTCTAGCCGCAGCTGCCCTAGGGCAGACTGGTGGAACTGAGGCTGTGAGGGTAAATTGTCTTGGGTGTTTTTTCCCACTGGTGCCCCACTGTGGATCCTTGAATTTCAAGCGGTTTCCCATCCAAGTACTAACTAGGCCCTGTTGAGCTTCTGATCTGACAAGATCAGCCTTTGAAAAGCTGGTATGCTTATATTGCAATATGTCCCAAACTCCTTAATGAAAGAAACAGTTAAACTGACTTCTGGTTGAAAACTGCATCTGCTCACCAAACAAACTCCTGCGCTAACTGTCCCACTGTGTACTTCACTTTTTTTCCAAAATGGCGTTCAGATGGTGTAGGGCAGCGGTCCTCAACCTTTTTTGCCCCACTGACCGGTTTAATGTCAGACAATATTTTCAGGGACCGGCGTTTGAGGTGTGGCGGATAAATACAACAAAATAATGATATGACCTGCATGAAAACTGTGGTATTTTCCAAACATAATAATAAACACGAATCCACTCTACCTGTTTGCTACTACAGCCGGTCGCCGCATATTATGCAGAGTGGGCTTGGTGCGTGGGAATCTCCCGTTGGGATAAATCCGTATTTTAAGTAGGACTCCTGATATTGTCTATTAAATGTAGCTTTCTTTTTCTTGGAAGTCGTAGGCTCCTCTTCTGTCTCCTGGCTGGGCCTTTTCCCCTTCGCAAAGAAACTTTCCAAAGACGTTTGTTTTTTACTCATTTTGCTAGCTCCTGGGTTTCATTTTATCACGTGACCGAGCAGAGCGCCTTGACCTGCGTCAAGAGTGACATAGACAGATGTAACAGAGAATCGGGTAATTTTTCAAAATAAAACATCTTTCAGATTCCGAAATAAATAAAACGGAAGTATTGTAAGTTATTTATTCTTTCTGTGCGGCCCGGTACCGAATGACCCGGTCCGTGGCCCGGGGGTTGGGGACCGCTGGTGTAGGGGACAGACAGGAATTTTCAGAGTAATGGTATCTTGAATGGAGAAGAATAAATATTACATAAACATGCATGAATCACTCTAAATACCACCTCAAGTGGATAAATGAGAAGGGAAAACAAAGCTCGTAAAGTCAATTTTGCTTGATATATCTCCTTTAAGCTGTCCATTGAGCCATAAAATCAAATAACCTTGGTTACACAGAATATCAGAGAGAGTCAGAACTGATTTGCATATTGCAGAAACCAAAAGTATACTGTCCAAACAAACTGTGAGTGGAGCTGTGGCGGGGCTGGGGAACGTATTGACAGAAGGGACAAAACGTGCTGCCTTGGAGTGCTAGATTGCCATAGTGTACAGTAGCACAATCCCAAATTCTGTGCCGATCTAATGGTAGCTAGGAAACAGCTGACAGTAAAACGGTAGGATCAGAGGGATTAGCGTGCCCAGTTAGAGTCCAAACAGTAGCCCTCCACTTCTCCCACTGCCAGGCTTTTTATACATTCACCCCTTGCATTTCTAGAGCTATTCTCAGACACGTTATAGCAGCTTCCCATCTGTGCTTGTCCTCCCCTGTGTCTAATTGTTTGATTTGGAGTCACCCTTTTCGACTGTTTTTCTAACTAGTAAGCAGACAGGCATTATGGAGGCAAAAAGGTCAATGTTTCTATTGCCAAAATGAATTAAGCTTGTGCAAACCCTCCTATTGACTTTGGTGAAATACATCAAACACACAGAGGCCAAAGACGCAGTATCTAAGGAAAGAATGATGCACATGTCAGACGAAATCAGTTCTGCCTTTTGTGATCTGAGTGAGATTCACTGTCAGTGAAGCCCGGGAACGCTGGCTGTTTAATTCTTCAGGGGGTCTCGTCGCTCCCAAAACACCTCGGTCACTGTCACCTCTCGTCTGGCAATAGAGAGACAGTCCCGAACAAGAGTGTCCCAGTGTCCCCTGCTGGCTCTTGTCTATAGTCTAGTATAGTCAACTCCCCATTTTCAAAACAGTGTACATATGAACGCTCTCTCGGAGCTTTTCCCCAGAGTGCCAAGCCAAATCGGATCTGCATCATATGTGACGTACATATGATGGTTCAAAACTGATTTGTGAAGCTTGACTTGAGCGCAAGGGAGCATTAGAGAGGCAGTAACAGCCATTGTTGCCCCATCTCCTACACCCCCCACCCTCCCCGTCCCTTCTCCGTAAGCAGGTTCCACATGCTGACACTGATGGACCCAGCAGCTCTCTGGCTTGATTTTAGTACGGCTTATACATGCACACAATTCTGGAATGGGAAAGTGTGCAAATCCCATCCATGTAGTCACTACAAAATGCATCACTATATTTTATAGGGCTGTCCAGATGTCTTGCGAGTAGGCCTGTCAAGAAAACAAATTTTAAAGTGCTCTATATTGCTGAAGTAAATATAGACCATAAAGCAGAATTCAAAATGAAGTATTCTAAATGTACAATATTGTTACATATTGTTGAGCTGCAATAAATAAATGGCAGAATGCAAAACTTCAGTTATCAGTTTGTGTAATTTTAATTCATAATTCAATCATCTACATCTTCAAACCTTATCATATTGCAGAGAAAATAACAAAAATGTCCCACTAGAACAAAGAAAAAGTGTCATGTCATGTATTGAATGATATAGGTTGACAGGCCTACTTTTTTGCATTAAAAGTGACAAATAATGATGATCACAAGGTCTTTAAAATGGACTGTCCACAATGAGTAAATTAATGTTGCTTTATTAAATTGCTTTCATTATTTATTAACAGCAATAAGAAAAATGGCATAACGTTATACTGCAATGAACGTGTCTTAAAATAACACCTTGTTTTTGCCTTTTTGCCTGTATTGTTTGTATTAACCTTCACTTTATAACTTTGAAAATCTTTGTCAAATCTGTATAAAAACGAGGTGGCTTGTTCTACGGGAATGATGAGGATGATAATTCAAAGTAGGGCTGGGTGAAATGGAGAGAAAGAATCTAATCTGAACTGATTCATGTGGTGATCTTCTATTTGGCTGTATATAGTTTTTTTTTAAAGCTCTATGTTCAAACACAGTAATTTTCCCCCTCTCTCCCTCTTTATTGGTCAGCCTCTGAGAAGAAGAACACTCAGAAGAAGCAGAAGTTTGTAGTAAAAGTAAAATTGTGATCTACAAAATTGGCATATTTTTTGGCCTATCACCACCCCTAATTTGAAGGGTTCAGGGGTAATGCCAAAAGCTGTAACAGCAGGATGACTTAGGAGGTGATTGGTTGAAAATGGAAGATTGAGCCAAAAGTGGCATACGCGTGATTATAGTGGAACAAAGCCAGAAATAGAGTTCTTCTGGTTCCTGGTTGAAATGTAACTTCAGTTTTACAACCACTAGTCAGACATTATTATTAGAATAGTGAATGAAGTACACGGTAAAGGGGTGATTCAGACACAGCCCAAGTAGCTGGATTCCCATTTGACATAGATCCTTTTTCCCTTGTTCCTCAAAAGGAATTTGTATCTTTATACTTATATAGACTTTTCCATGGCCTTTGGGAATCGCTGAAATTAGAGAGTCAGTCGGATTATATCTGTTAAATGAACTTGCTGTAGCCAATGTTTAATTTAATACAATTCAATTAAAACTGTACTTTCCCTCCTTGAAATCAGTTGAAGGCTTGTCATCATTAGATTACTTGTGAGAATAAATGGGCAATCAAAATAATACACTTTTTACTTACTCATCATGTCCCTCTGAGAAAAGCTCTTATTGTCAGGTATAGGGAAAAGATTGATAAGTATACTTTAATTGAGAGCACTGTGGACAATTGATGTAATCACTTTTTTTCGTGTTTGACGGCCCTTATCTTGGGAAGGCCACTTGAGGCTCCATATTGCTGTACATATTAAAATAGTTGAAGTATAGACCACTGTTGCGAGGTTTCTAAGGGGCAGCAAAGGAGTCTGGGAAATGGAACATTGACATCCCCTCCCCCCAATCCCCTTCCAAACACAGTATAGCCGAGTGAGGAGCTGACATATGCAAACTCAAAGGGTGGTAGTTTTTAAAAGCCTTAATCACACCAGAGCTCAGGGCCCCAATGTGCTCTGCTCCCTGCATCATTGAAAGCTTGTTTTATTAATGTTGTCCAGAGTGAAGCACGTTGGGGTGGCGGACTTGGGGTGAGAAGGGGGGCAAAACGCATTGTACTCTTGATTTAAAACAATGGCCATGAAAAAAACATGGCCAAGCTTTGAAGGAGCAACTCCATTACTCGAGAAAGCTCAATGCCAAGAATAGTAAAACGAGAAAAGCTGAGAGGTGGTTAACGGCGCTACAAAAATACATGTTCAGCGTTCAGATCATACTTTTTATAATATATCTCTGAGGAAGCTAAGTTGACAGTGTTTATAGCTGTCTATATTATAAATGGATATTTTAGAGCTTGGTGATATAATAAAAAGATTAATCAAGTTTTTTTTCCTTGTGTTGATTGTGCAAATAAAAACAGGGCAGCAGGTTTCACATCTGCTATCTACTGATAAAACAAACCAAATAGGGTCTGAGCTCTTCCCCAAAGTACATGCTTTTATTCACAGAGGATTGACTGAAGAGCTCTCCATTAAAAAGACTCAAGCTGATCATTGACTAGTTTTAGATGAGAGTAAGACCACGAGGTAATATTAAGGAAACTGCTACTATTTTGTGTTGAAATCACATTGCATAAAGACAATGTTTTGAATATCATTGTTATCATTTTATCGTGACAACACTAGAAGGTACTGGTTCAGATCTTGTATACTAGCTTAAATGCATCTAAAGAGCATCCAATCCAAATCTGGCTTGAAATTGAAGTTAAAAGAATATGCCAATCATTGAACACTATGGGGCTGATGTGATGATGCAACTGTAAAAGAGATAAACATTAGGAAGAATGAGCCAAATTGGATCACACACTGTAAAAGACTCGACTAATTTAGTCATAAAATCTGTTTTGGATCTGTACAATTTTGCAGTAATTGTGTTTACTCTAATTTGTGGCTTTTCTTTCCCTTGGGGCCACAGGTGTTGCACTAGTTCTATACAGATCTAGATGAAAGACACTGTTTTGTTCATAAAAGCTGTGGAAATACACTGCCTTAGGGCCACTGAGAGGTGGTCAGCTTCAACAAAAAAACTGGCCTTCCTTTAAAGCCCCTATAGGGTCAGCCACCTGCTTGTCTCCTTGGATATGAGTGCTTTGTTTTAAAATTTCCAGACTATGGCATTAAACTTGTCTATCTTCATGGAGACAAGCAGATGATGCCACCAGGCCAAAATACAGGTCATTTCTGTGAAGAGGCGAGTCAGACAACCCCTCTCACAACAATATTTCTCATGTTTTTCAAGGTAATTTTGAGCAAGAAAAAACATACTAATTGAATAAATAAATATTAGCTAATTTGAATGCTATACTGTGGAAAGCAAAGACATCTCTATGGAGATGATTCTCTGGCAGACCCCCCGCCACAAAAGTTACATAGTGCACCTTTAAATAATTTTATATGTTATTAAAATGTGTTATTATACCATCTTTGGGCAGGCCACCAAACATGTGGCCAAGAAGAATCCACCTCACTCTGACAAAATAATGCATTTGATTTATAATGTAATTTTTGCACTTTTTGTCTGTGGAGACTGATTTGAACCACTCTCCCTAAAAAAAAAAATAATCTAAAATTCAATAAATGCTATAGTCCTGATTACCCCATTACCTACACCTTATTTCGGATCATTAATCATTTTTTCTCATTTTTCTCTCCTGCTTTGGTTTGTCCTCTGTTGAATCAGTTCACCTGGTGCCTTCCGTGACACATAGAAGCCAACGCAGGCAAAGCGTGCTGTCGCTGGAGTTAAATCTCGTGTGAGTCTGGCGCCTAATTGCTCTCATTAGCGGCCGACGTTCACACCAGTTATTCTGCGCAATTAACCGGCTGCCACCAAGATGTTAGGAGGCTGAATGTAGTGCCGGGTCAAGAGAAAAATGGCTTGTAATTAATTCTCACTTAAATTAACAATTCCATATTTCACTGGTGGCATTTTGAAATTCCCACAGGTGCGGCGTTTGATGAGTGTGTTGATGGAAATCAGGAGCTATTGTGATTTGACAGTAGGCACCTTTGCACTGATTGCCTGTTATTAATTTACGCAATGAGAAGAGGCAGGTTCCTCCTCCAGCTTGTGATGCTTACGTGCGGCATTAAAGAAGCGCCGCTATGAATGACACTCCAGGCTAATGAATATGAATACATTTATAAAAATAGGCACGGGCGCCCCTCTTAGCGCAGATTGGGAGTGACAGGCGCATTGGTCGGGCATGGCTGACTACGGGCTAATCTCTGCCTCTGGAGATAGTAGATATTACCGGTATAACGCTAAGACAAATTCCTCCAAATGACGTTAAAAACAACATTAAAGTCACTGGATGAGAATGTACCTGCCGGACAAAAGAAACAAAGTGCTTTTTGAAAGACTGTCTGCCTCTGTTATGACGCTGGAATCATAATTAAACTGTCTATCATGCAAAATTTCTCCATTTTGTCACGATGTAAATATGATCATTATTATGCATAAAACGTCAAGCAGGTGGGCGTATTGTAGGAATATTTATACTAAAATCTACAGGTGTCATTTAGTAGTTAGAATATATTTTGAACATGTTATTTTTCGGGCAAGGCAAGTTTATTTGTATAGCACAATTCATGCACAAAGTAATTCAAAGTGCTTTACAGAATAAGAAAGACATTAAAATCACAATACAAACAAATCAAAACAAATTCCAGACAAAGCAATAACATGTCCATGCAGAAAAGCCTTGGACAAACCCTCCACCAGAAAAGTTACACAATGTACCTTTAAGAGAGAAGGCCATTGGACACCAGACACAGCAGTGTGCTCATGACAAATGCTAATGTATACAAATGTTTTGATTGAAAAGACTGTTGTTCAGTGGGCTGTGATAAAAGGTGGAGGCTTTTACTTTTATGCTCTGTACATTTCAAACACTTGGCATAAATGCCATGTATTTGCCTGGCAATTATGTGACATTTTCCATCTTCCATCTCCAATAAGTAGGGTTCCTGATGCCGACTGCACCTCACTTAATGTTCTGATCTTTGAGAAGCATATTTGATTTTATATTTTCTACATACAACTCTGACCTATAAAAACTCTCGCACCTGACTATTCTGAACCACTCCATTTGAGACCTTTTTCTCACCAAAGGCGTTGTTTTTGGTGATTGGTCCCATTTTGGTTCACAAGATAATATAAAATAAGGTGTCAAGGGAGAAATTAATAGAATGAGGATTATGCAGGGACCAGTAATATAAAGTCAAAAGTTGTCATTGAAAATAATGACTGACTCAAAATGACATTTGATTTATTGAGAAAGGAGACCAGAGGTTCAAGTCGCTGTTATACACTATTTACCATTTACCTGACTCAAATAGCAAGTAGCTGACACAATTTCCCAGAGTATTCATAGTATGTTTATATTTTTACGGTCTAAAATAAAAAGTCACAACATTGTTCAGTTTGTTGGCAAGACACAAACGTACACAAGATACAATAGCATGGAACAATTAAAGGCGGCATCAACCTTGAAAGCTTCAAAGAACACCGCTTTTATCACCACCATTTTGCTTTGCGCCGAGTGTTATTTCATTCATTTGTTTTGCACTTCAACAATTGTTAATAATCTTTTGCTCAACAGATGGAATGAGGTTAGAAGTACCTTTCCATCAAACAGGCCTGGTGAAAATTGGAGAGGCAAAAAAGACAAGAAAAAAGCGCAACACTCTGGCCTGAAAGAAATAAAAAAGCCCACTCTTAAATAGAAATAGAAATGTAGAGCTAACATACTGATGTGTTTAATGTGTTCTGTGCACTGTGTGATGGTGCTGCCCTAAAAAGCAATGTGTAAACAGAGGGTTATGTGCAGCTTTTTAAGATCTGGTTTGAACAGAGAAAAATGTATCAATTTACACACAAATCTTAAGTAGAACCACAAGAGATGCATAGACCTCAGACATTGTTTTTCTTTTGTAAAGAAAGATAGTTTAAGTTTGGAGCCTTTGAACACATGAATCTGGTCACAGTTGAATCTCCCGGAGTTCAGATGGGCATAATTGACAGGTGGATTAGTGTTCAGGGACATGCACGGTCCCTCTGTATCAAAACAAATATGGCTGCTTATGAGGAAAAAAGAAAGAAGGATCACAGGGGACTGAAAAACACTGCATATTTCTGCAGAATCAGTAAGCGAAACACTAAACTCCTGTTAATATGAGGTGAGAGAAATGTCATTTTGTTAAAAAAAAATATGATGACCAATGAGCTTCTTTTGTCTGATTGTATGGCCATGTTTACGCCTGGAGGTGTGACAGAGGGAGTGGTGAGCAGACCTCTTTGCCAGACAATCTGAATCCAATTCACTGTGAAACACTAAAATCAGCTGTTTTTGTTTGTGGCAGATGAATGACTTCTTCAGAGAAAAGTAAATGCCAAATTTCATCCAAAAATTCTCTTGTGACATTAGAAGACAGCAGCTGAAATGGTTAATAACAACATCCACTGTACTATATAACTTTTCTGGTTATATAGTACACCAATCACCTTGTCTCCAAGGAGATGTTATTGCTCTGCCTAGAATGTTCCACTGCACAGCATTAAACTTTTCTATCTCCAAACAAGTGGCACCATCAGACCAAGTGACAGGTCAGGTATGTGGAAAGGCAACTCCACCTACAGTAATTAAGCATTAAAAGCCTGGCAAGTGAATACATTCAAGTAAGGTAAGGTAACTAGATAAGAATCGTTTAATGCCATACTGTGGAACATTCCAGGAAAAGCAATATTTTTTTCATGGAGACAAGCAGGTAGCCATCATATCAGAACAGTGCACCTCTTGTTTAAGGCTAAATGGGTTCTGCCTTAAACAAGATAAAAACAAAACCTTCGTCAGTCTCAGTAAAAATCTCTATAATTCTCTTGTTGCCACATTAGTGCATGATTGACTTTCTAAATGCATCAGTCGTAGTTGTGCTGAAGGATTTGCTCAAAAGAGAAACTCATGAAAAGTTGTAAAATGTACAGATCATATGCAAGAGCCGCAGGGTTCCTCTCCCATTTCCTCCTGATTCAGCGAGGCGTCTCTTCAGGGGGCACTTTGGTGTGAGCTGATGCTGCTACAGGTCAGGGGCCAATACAATGTTATTGAATAATAAATACATCCAAATATGTTCTGGCCGCAGCTGATCTTGTTGTTTCTTCTCTCCCTCAACAGCCCGAGAGCAGCTGGGACCTTGTATTTGGATGTAATGGCCTGTATATATGCAGGGTTTCATATTTCAATCACCTCTACGGCAGCAGAAATTGCCGGTTAAGATGAAGTTGAAATTGGAAAGTGGCTATCATGTCTGCATGAGGGAGCACGTTTGAATCCAGGAGGGGGATGGGCAGGGAGCAGGGTGGGGGGGTTTGGCAAACGCAGATGGAACAGAGAATCTGGCACCTCCCCAAGAGTCAGAGCTGGAGCCACAAGTGTTTGAGCCACCTTTCAAGCCTTAGCCAAATGATTTTGTGTCGAAGTCGCACGACACTTTTGGGATTTGAGGAACTATTTCATAATGACCCCATAATCAATGATTCATAACTAGTAATATTAATGAACCATAAATGATGAATCACACGATGATAAGGCAGATCTACAGCCACACCGTAAAAAATCACCCAGCCAATAAGATGGTTGTAATATTTAATGTTTCCTGTTATTTCCCTCTAAAGTCTGAGATGACACACATTCAGTCACTTTTGTGGCTGTTCAGCACAAAGACCCACTGAGATGACTTGAAAACTTGAGCCTTTTATTTAGCCTGGACGCTGTGTCTTATTTCTGTTAATGCACAGACTCTTCTCTGCTACATTAACTGAATATTCATTATGTGGCTAATAGTGCTGCCTTTGAAGAGGAATGATCATATTTAATTTGCTTGCTTGAGAAAGAACAAGTGAATGAGCAGAGAGGAGTGGAGGAGTGTGCGGGCCAGATAAAGAGGGAGGCAGCGGTGGGAGAATTAGATGAAGCGATGAATGGTGCGGCACAGGGCTGCAGAGTTTATGGGGAGTGGAGATGAGCCTTCAGATTACAATATGATTATATCAGTCTATCTCTCAGATAGCATTGATTGACCTGCACCTGTGTCTCTCAGCGCACTGCCAGTCACATTGTTCTCTCTTCCACATCTCTCCGACTTAAAAGAAGACTACTTTTGACAAGAAGAGATTATAGAGAAAAAACTCAACCAGTGGTCGCAGTGGTATTTCTTCACCTCAGCGAGCAGCTGCGGTCCCTGACTGCGCTTATCGCTTTATCGATTACCATCTCACGGCAGTAATTTGCCGGGACTTGCAGGGACATGATTAAAGATCGGCGAGCGATGTGTGGTGGCTCATGCCAAGGTGTCATGTTGATGAACATGCGCTGACACACACAGTCATGTACATGGACACTAACACAGTGGGGCGTGGGGGGCACGGGCTGTGGGGGGCACTCTCGTCAAAGACATCAATAGCTTTAAATCTCCCCGGCTAACCTTTTAATGCTCTCAGATCCTTATGGCTGGCTGGATAATTGATTGTGTTTGGTCTAATGGGATTAAGAGGCAGAAGTGGCCTTGGGCTGGACATAGTGGCCATGGCTGCAGCATTGGTACTGGAATGGGAGATGGAGGGAATGGGAGATGGAGGGGCTGATAGAACAAGCAAACAGAGGTGAGCACAGGCAGGGAGGAAGAAGACAAAAAGTGTGAGGAGCCATGTTAAAAAATGTGACAGCATGAAAAGAGGATAGATAGCTACAGGTCTGTGTTTTAGCCCAACCCTAATTAGTTCTATGAAAACCAGAGCTGATGGTATCCCCTAGTGAAAAGCTTGTTAGCGTTAGCGATGCTATCTGCCGGCTATTGGTTTTGGCTGTTATGTTCTATGGGTGAGTCACAGGGTCCGCAGTGTGCAGTGAGATGAAAGCAGAGGGAAATAGGAGTCAAGGTGGTACCGCCCCTCCTCCTTTTATCAGCGGGAGAAACCTGGTCCATCTGAACACTGTGTCTCCGTCCCCTCTGCTTTGACTTGTTTGAATGTGTCAGTCGACTCACTCCCTTTCCTCTAAATGATTTTCAACTTCCCCCCACACTTGGGACAAGATAAAAGCCAAAGTTTGTGGGGGGATGTGGTTAGGGATTAGGATTTGGTTTGTAAATTTTGCTTGAGATTTACTGACTACACGGTGCCTCGAATGTTGCACTTGTGTGATTTGGATTTCCCGGTCTCTTTGTGCGCCGCGTGCTTCTGTCATGAGAATACACACACAGAACCGGGCTGTCATCTTCAGTGGCACTTTTTCAATTTTCTTGTCTAACCTCTCTTCCCCACGCGCCATGGCCCAGTGCCTCCCCTTCCTGCATTAGTGTTATATACAGCCAGACACCCCCCTGGAGTTGAAGGGTTAAAGGGGTCCGTCAATGCTGGACGACTGGCTCTATTCAATACTCCCGCCAGCCAGATCATGCCACAGATCCAGGTTTTGTCTCTAGTGAATAGATGAGCTGCTGTTCCAACAATCTTTTATCCTGGACACATTTCCACTGGGGCTTTGAATATGCCAGGTCAGGATAACGTGCTATTTGGGTTTGGGAAGCATTGTACCAGCTTTCTGCTTTTCTCGACTACACTAGAATTGCTTTGTATAAGTTTTGTAGAGGTTGGTGATGATAAATCTGAGTGCACACGTTTGACATTGCTGCGGATATAAAAATCACTCTATGTTGGTGTGTTTGAGAAAATGTGTCACTCTGACCTGGCTGACTGCCTATTCTTGTCATAGAAACGACAGGTGAGCTGTTGCTATGGTTACCTGAGATGGGGGGGGGGGGTTGCTATGATTTATTTGTTATTATTTTATTTATATATTTTATTTTTATTTATTTTTCATCCAAAAATGTTTTATTTTTTTGTGGCTTGCTGTGCATGTGTTCTAGGGTAGTGTTACCAATTGTAGAGCACTCAGTATAACACAATCCAAGTCACAGCAAATAAATTAGCCTAGAATATTTGCACGTGCGAGTTTTTTCCTGTATTTCTTTATCCAATATATATTCTATTCAATATATATATATAAAAAAAAAATCCTCTACCACAAGTCTAGGTATTAGCTTTCAAAAAAGTAATACTAGTAGTCACTTGTGTCACGATGAAGGTACCAGTCCCTTCCAAGTCCAGGTCTAATCAGCTCAAGTAAAATTATACAAAACTGAAAGTAAATTGAGTCACCAGATCCCCGGTGTTGAAACACATTTGATTGCACTAGTTTTGTGTTAAACCTGTTTCATAACAGAAAATCAAATTATGTATCTCATCAAAATTAAATATGGAGCAGCACGTTCTCTGCTTAAGGGAGCAAGCACACTAGACCCAAGTATGACTCACTGTTAGTGCTCAAGTTTTAATTTTATTATGCACCTATCCAACATAGTCAAATAGCCAAATCACACCTTCAGATCAGGGCTGAGCAAATAATCAATTTTTAATTAAATTTAGATGAAATAGTTTCCAATAGTTAATAATCAGCTGGGGTCTTTTTAATCGAGAGGTCTGCAGCCAATCCACTGCCTGTAAAATGGTTTGGAGCAGAGTTCAGACTAGGAGGAATAATTTGCTGTCTGAGTTGGTTTTAAATTGTTCTGATAAAAATTCTGTGTTATTGGAAAAAAAAAAAATCAGTTTTTTTTTTTTTTTTGTATTCATAAAATTATTACTAAAAGCCATATTGAAATACGAATTATCAATTGAAAATCAGGATTCATTGTCTTGCCATGTTATTCAGCCTTAGTTCAGCTCTATGACAATTGAATAGTCCAACTCTGAACTCAGTGATTTCTATATGGCGTTTGTAAATAGTGCCTTAGTCAGCCTATAATCATTCAATGCAGACAGACTTTTAAAAGTCTTTTTCTTACTCTACTCTTCCAGTCTCCTCCTTGTTCCCAGGCCCACATCAAACATGCACAGTGTGCTTCTGCCCACAGCCTTAAATCTCTTTAATTCCATCATCTGTTGTCCATTGAGGGCAGCAATTTAGTCTTTATGCTGCATTTTAGTGAGCTATTAAAATTTCTGTGAGGTTAGTGGCCGGACCCTGTAGCACAGAGGTGGAGACGTTTCAATCTGTGTCTCTGTCTAAACTGTGCATTGACGTTGCCTCGGGAGACGGACGGCCATAAAGTGTATTTAAACAGCCCTGTGTGACGGATTGCACATTCACTTCATGTCAAGACCCACCACTCCATATCCTTACCACTATCTCTTCATTACGGCACATTTAAAACTCATCAGATCACTAAGTAGTGTTTCTCTTTGAACCTGATGAGATGCGATTTTAATAGACATAGTAAAGAAATTCAGGCATAACATTGGTATTTGTCTGTAAAATCAAGCATGGCAACAGCATTCGGTTAATAGACAATTGTGAGTGTATAGGTTTTTGTCACAGTAACTTTAAGATTCTTTTCATGAAGCTGGTCTATAGACTGTATAAGGAAGTGGACTATGGGAGTGTCACATCATCCATAGCGTTCGACTCCAGTCAAATGACGCTCATGAAACTAGCAGTTAGAGGAGCAAATCTGGAGCCGAGTTCCATATTAGGAATAGGAATTTATTTACAGACAAAATGGCGAAATAAAAGCACCACGATCATGTAGAAAGGGTTTAATATAAACATTTTAAGACAAAATGATAAGGAAAGGGTCACAGTTTTTCAATGTAAAGTCAATTGGAGCCAGATTCAATGGAGCTAGAATCATCCCCATGAACACTTCCTATTTGGAACATGGTGGCTTGTCTGTTAGCTATGTCTATTTATAAATACAGCCTACAAGCTGGTCCCATATAGATCAGTGTAATCTATTATCTATTAGACAAATGTAGCCAAAGAATTTCTCTGTTTAATAATTGTGAATCATAAAATTCTTATCTTTAATAATAATGTGTTACAACCAAAACCTATAGTTCCTGTCATGGACTACTGTGATAAGCAAAAACAGTACATTGTAAAATACATTGTGAGAATTCTGTTCACACATTGGTTATATTAAATGCAGGAAAGTTGGCAAAAAGTTTGCAGCTCTTGTGGGTGGTCCTGGTCTGCAATGGTCAATATTTATCTAAAATGGTGCAAGGACAAAACGATGGTGAATCGACTACAAGTCCTATATTTTTGGAGGAAAGGCAGTAGCTTAAATGCACTGTCAGAAGAGCTATGGTACCTAGTCACAATAATTACTATATCCACTTATCGTTCAATACATGTTAGATGGAACAATGCTTTTTAGGGGTCAATATTTATCATGGGTACTTTTTCTTTCTACTAGTGGAAACATTTTGGTTATTTTTCTGTACTATGATAAGATTAGAGCTGTAGAGTGATGAATAAATAACTATGTCTCTACAAACTGACTACTTAAAGGGTCCATATTACTCTATTTTCGGATCTATGTTCTAATGTTGTTTCCTCATCAAAAACAGACCTGGAGTTGTGTTTTGTTTCATTCACACATGTTTAACACACAAACCCTGCATATTTAGGTTCTTCTTCTCCTTCTTCTCTAGAACAGAAAACACTCTGTTACACCTTGTGATGTCATGTGGTAATACAGGAAGCACTTCACTATATTTTTAAACTCCATACACCTTCACTAGAATAATTTGGGTGATTTCAGCCCAGGAATTGCCAATCAAGACTTTTTAAAAGACTTTCACTACTGAACAAAAGATAAAAGGAAACTGTTAACTTGAAAACTACAGCTTCATGACATGACAAGGTGGAACAGAGCATTTTGAGCTTTGGAGATGTAGACAGACTAATAAACCAGTGTGAATGAAACAAAACACAACTTTTGGTATGTTTTTGATTAAATAACAACATTCTAACATGGCTTAAGCTCACAAGAGTCAATTTTGCGCAGTGTTGGACCTTTTAGTGTTACATTCTGTTATGTGTTTATTGCAGGTCACAATATCATACATTTAGAATACTTTTGGGGGGTTAATTCTCCTTTGATTTGATTTCAATATTATTGTTTACCATCTATATTTAGTTCAATATATCGCACTTCAGAATTTGTTATAGGGATCAGCCTAATGGCATCTCAAATACATTTATTGAGGTGTGATAAAACGTTGGCAGTCTGTTGTGTTGGAGTATGCTGTATTCTGATCTTTTATCTACTACTTTAACAGTCATGACAAAGCATCTGTGCTGCTCACTTAATGACTTCCTACCTCGCAGATGGAGAGAAACACCCACACTCAAAACAGCGACAGAACAATGAATTGCAAAATAATTTAGAATTATACAAGGACGAGTTGTTTACATCATTACAGCTACAGCGCAAGAGAAAAATGCTTCAATATAATAAGATCATTTTTCTTCATAATTTGGATCTAGTCTAGTGTCTCTGGTGAGGTACGTTCACTGTTGTGCTTGCGCTAATGGGGGACAGGTTAACTTGTCTTGGCCTGTTGCCACTAAGACCTCTCCTCCTCCTCCAGGTTGGATAGAGGATGTGTCCTTATTTGACCTGAATTGACACCAAGACTGATTGGCCTCTCTTAATCATTGGAGTTGCTCAGAGTGGCAGTAAACTATTCTACTGGCCAATTGGAAGAGATCCCAGCAAAGTAACTGTAGTAAATATGCCAAAGATATACGCCAAGACAAGTGAGAAATTTCAAAATGGTATCACTACAAATTTACAGTTACACCTAGGCCTGTCATAATAACAAATCTTGACGGAATATAGATCATGATATATATTTTTGAAGACTACTTAATGGCACTAACATTGACCCGAAAGCACGATTTTAACCATTTTTAATAAACAAATACAATTTAACGGCTGCAGTTAATAAATAGAAATTAGTAGTAGTTGGTATCATTAATGAGCTGCAATTACCCAACCATATCAGTTTCTATTCAACAGCTATGTATTGCACAGCCCTACCAAAAAGTCTCATTAGTGCAAAGGCAGGATACACACTCTAAATACTGAGCCCTAAAAGTATTATTCAAACTTTCATTTATTGAACGATAATTGATAGTCGATATAGTTAGAGATAGACAACAACTCCGAGAATGTGCTGAGGAAGATAAAAAATGTGATGTTTTTAAATCTTTTGTTTTAAATGACAAAAAAATGAAGTCATAGTTTTTGGGCAGAGTGAGGCAGCAGGGCCGGTGGTGATCTGAGTGTGAAACCCCTAGTGACCAGTCTAGGTGTGAGAACGGATACTGGATAGTGATTTAAAGCTGATGCCCACGTTAGCTCAGTTGTTTAAAGTAGATTCTTTCAAATGTGTTAACTTGCTAAAGTTAAACCTGTTTTTTCATGGCATCACTTTGAGATTTTAATCCATGCTTTTATCACTCACTCCTAGATTATTGTAATGCACTTTATATTGGACTCAACCAAGCGTCTCTCACAAGGCTCCAACTTGTCCAGAATGTGGCTGCCCTCCTCTTGCCTGGCACAATGAGACAAGACCACATTACACCCATTTTAATGTCCTTGCACTGGCTCCCGGTATCTTATTGTATTGATTTTAAAGTACTTTTATTCGTTTTTAAATGCCTTCATGGCCCTATGCCCCTGCATGCTCACTCAGGTCAGCAGATGTTGATGGTGCTGGTGGTACCAAAATCAAAGTGAAAACTAAGAAGGGACCATTTCTTCTCTGTCATGGGTCCAAAACTCTTGAATGCACTGCCCCTGCACCTCAAAAAGGCTGAGTCACTTTTGTTTTTTATATCGGCTCATAAAACTCACCTGCTCGCTTCAGAATTTCACTGATTTATGCTGACTTGTTTAGTGTCTAGTGAGTTTTATGTGGTAAAAAGGGGCTGTGGGTAAGTTTGTAAATTAAAATAGCATTAAAATAGCATGATTTAGGAAAAATAATCAAAATCGGCCAACATATCGCTCCATAAACATCGGCAGAGCTTATCAACCATAGCTTGCTCTAGATTGGAAATAATTGGTATCTGCATCGGCCATTTAAAAACCCACATCGGTCGATCTGTAGATACAGCAATTATTTTGACAGGCCTAGTTACACCTTGTGACTGGTACTGTATATTATTGGATGCCACATTTGATTTCCAAGCCTGTTCTTGTTATAGGGGGAAGGCACAGTGACATTTGGTGAGTGTCCAGTGGGAAGGGCTGCTGCTGGTTCAGATGAGAGTGGGAGTGAGGCAGAGTAAGACACATCTGCAGCAGAGTGGTGGTCAATGTACAGTCACAAGGAGCAGGACAGTCTCACTCTATCCTGTGCTGTGGATAGAGCAGTCACAAAAAGAGGGCTTAAAGGCAGATCTTGTTCGGTATTAAAGGGCTTTCAAATGATTTTACTGTAGTTTTACATTTACAGGAGCATTTAGTTTGCCTTTTTTATATTTCAGCATTTTGTCTGCTAAAGTTTCTACTAGTTTTTGTTCTAGTTTTAGTATTGATTTGTGCCTGGGTATTGAAATTTAAAAGCACTATTTAACCATGTCCAAGACTTTTCTCTCAAAAATGTGATAGAAATTAAAGTGTTTGGGGGGTTTTGGTTTCAAGGAGATCAGTGTTCACTATTTGAAGCTCTATTTAAAGCTGGGAAACTACATTTTAAAACTGTGAAGACAAAGTAGGTATTTATACTGTATATTTGATTAATTTCCTAGTTCTCACATACCACTAGTATTCACATGACTGAAATGTTGGCCGCTAAAACAGCTTCAGAACAGCTGTTTCAGACCGATGTGTGATGCAGAGTTCAATCAGCTCTTATCCCAAAGCATCATAGTGACTCACTGCTCTTTCTTACACATTTGTAAAGATGAAATGTTTTATATGAAGACAGGAGTTAGAATTTTGTGACAAGGCTTTTACAATGCACTTTCAAAGAGATAAACAGAATTATACTATGTTAAAAGTGAAAAAAAATCTTAACTTTCTCTGTGCAATAACTATAATGACATAGGCTACGTTATTTGACAATATTTTGGTCAAACGTATTGTAAAAAAGTAACTAAATTAAAGCAAAATTTGTAAAAATTTTTAGAAACTTTGTACTAATTAGAAAATTTGTACTAATGATGCGTTCTCATGGGCTTTAATTAAATATGATTATATTATATTATAGATTTGACTGGTGCATGTACCAGTACCACAATGAGGATTTTGTGAAAGATGGAACCATAATAGGTACAGCCTGATCTTACCCCGCTGCTGGGGTCACTGTGACCAGTCATTGCTCATTGTCAAGTGTCAGTGGAAGAACAGCACTCCAGGCCAGCTACCAAAATGACTCACACAGCAGAATTATCCACAAGTATACCAGTTTTACTCTTTCAACGCTAGAACTGGTAGTTTCTTTTTGTCTTCCATATAACAGTCATTTACTATGACCTAGGCCTGTCACAATAATACATTTTGAAGTTTGATATATTGCTGAAGTAAATATAGTCGATGAACGATAATATTGAAACTCAGTGTTTCCCATACATAGACCAATCTATGGCGCAGTGCCACAAATTGATTCCGCCTCTTTTTTTCAACACGATTCTGTCATTCTCACTCTCATGCACAGAGAGAGAGAGAGAAAGAGAGAGAAAGATCAACAGACGCACATACATGTCAGTGGGGGTACACTTATAAAACACTTTTTGCTCTCAGAACCAACTCTCTCTGCCCGCGGCGTGGCAGTGGGATGGGAAATCGTTCCTCTTGCGCCTCTGGGGACGGGATCCCGAGCCCATGTAGCAGGGTGACCGCAAAGTGAGATCGGGTGACGGCTGCGCTTAGCCCCGTGGGTTGCGGAGCTCTGCGCTGGTCCTTTCGCCTGCGATCACCCAACAGTCTACTTGGGCGCACCTTCAGGCCCATCCCGATACCCGAATCATAACGGCTACCTCTGCTGGCTAGGTATTGAGTTAATTATTTTGTAATTCATTCCTTGAATGTCAAAGAATCTAATGTTCAGGTAAAAACTAAACTTTAATATCAGTTTTAGTAAGTAATTCTCAACATGAAACTTAAAATACAGATCTTCCTCTAACATAATTTGTATGAGCAAACTATACTAGCGCGCCTTATAGTCTGAAACTAATTTATGCCTCTAATGCAAAAACCCATGAGCAGATTTAAACCACAGAAACTATTCTAAATGTACAGTATTGTTAAAAAAAAAACAAACAAAAAAAACGTGTGAAATAAATAGCAGAAACTCTGGTACTTAGTTTGCAAATGTAATGACTCACTGAAATTATTAATAAAAAAATAACCACAAATTTCTCATTTTTTTCCAGTGAGGCTGAATAGACTTTTTAATACCATACTGTGGAACACACCAAGCAAAGCAATAACATCTCCATAAAGAAAAAAAAGTGGTGTACCTTTCACCAGTAAAGTTACACAATGCACCTTTAAAGCAGACATTTGGGAGATTTTTATTTTTTTCCTGTGTTGATGAGATTATTATCAGTAAATATTTCCTGTCTACTTATTTACTCTGGTATCTCATCTGCAGCAGCCTGCTCCATCTGGGAGTGTTTTTCCTGATATCTCGCCCACAAAGACAAACAGCGGTGTTGTTTGCTGGCTATCC
This sequence comes from Taenioides sp. WSHXM2023, assembly GCA_029959045.1. Taxonomy (NCBI): domain Eukaryota; kingdom Metazoa; phylum Chordata; class Actinopteri; order Gobiiformes; family Gobiidae; genus Taenioides; species Taenioides sp. WSHXM2023. The sequence goes on along the minus strand of CM057101.1, from coordinate 15,356,707 downwards.
CGAGTCAATACCCATGATGTCACTGATACCCACAGTAACAAACAAACCGCAAAACAATGATATGGGATTACGCCAAGGATAGCAGTTACAACACACAGTATGGAGTAGAGGTTTAACGTATTGTGATGACAGCTGTCGGTCCACATGTCCACAGTGCAACAAACTCATAATTCCAACGCTTCAGATATATTCTCTGACAGTAAGAGCAACAATGCGGGTCTCACTCCATCACTAGGAAACGGAGATGTGGATTATTGTGGTGTGGGGGATCATCCTTCCAGGCCTCTCAACCATCACCAGCATACAGCACAGAGGTGGATTACAGGGGGCATAATCTGAAGTTGAGATGACACATGTCAAGCACGCCATGTCTGGAAAGAGGAAGGCTTGACTTAAACAGCAGCATAATCTGAGGTATACATGCTCTATTTTTTCTTCTCCAAATCCCAGAGATAGGCCTACTTGTGTGTAAACAATGCTAACGGGTGCACAGCAGTGTTATTATTTGGACTATAGGGACCAATTGTTTCTTTTTTTGTACATAAACAATACTTAAAGGTGCATTGTGCAACTTTTTTGGTGGAGGGTCCATCGCCTACTTGTCTCCATGCAGATGTTATTGCTTTGCCTGGAATGTTCCCTGATGTGACTTTAAACATATCCATCTAGCATTTATTCATTACGGGTGTTTCAACTGCTCAAAAATACAACAATTCTCTCTTTGAATTGTGTTGCCTTTCCACAGATCTGACCTGTTTGTTTGTTTGTCTTCTCCATGAAGACAAACAGGTGACTGACCCTCGACCAGAAAAGTTGCGCAATGCACCTTTTAATAAGTTTATATAAGTTTATAACACTGCTGCTTGTCAATATATTTTCTATACTTTTGTTGCGTTAGTCAGTGTGATTACAACTGAGCCCTGAATACGTAGATAAAACTCATTCATTCACTAATGTGGATATGCAATATTATTAAAATCGCTTATTTATTAAAAGATTCAATAAGCACCAAATCGTTGTTTTCCCCATAATAGGATAAACATTACTTTTGTACAGTATTGCAAAGTTGTGCCGCTGGCCATTTCAGCAGGTTTTGGTATATTAATTACACCAAACCTATCAATATTATTGTGCACCACTGTTGTGTACAAAGTTTAATTTACTTGTGCCTTGGAGTGTTTCTGGTATTATCTCCTCTAAATCCCATATTGCTGTGTTATTTTTCCATAGGCAGGATTCACAATTTCATTTTGGTTAAAGCCGATAGTACCACACAACCTTCCTCCTCGTCTTCCTCTCCTTCTCCTCTCCATCACCACGTCAGTCATTTCAATACTATCACTCAGGATTTTATCTGAACCCTACACACTTGAGGGACCAAGGCACCCAGATGGCTCTCTACCTTTATGTCAGTTGACATTGGCCAAAGTTTTTTTTTCTTCTTCTCCCAAATGTTTTTTTTAAGTGATCCAATTTGCAATATTCCCAACATATTAAATGAAGCTTGTACATGCAGAACAAAGTACACATGGCTGGGGAATTGAGAAGTGCAAATAATTCCCTCATGTGGAAAGGCTGCAATTAACTGGGGATGTCAGCCTTTGTAAAATATAATTGAGTTCAGGACAAAATGAACGACTCTAATCCGACCGACGGAGTGCTGTCAATCATTGGTCCCTCTCCATTTCCCCACAACCCAACTGTCAGCCTTGTTTACGTCCACTTCTCTATTGAATTTTGTTGGACAGTAATACTCACACCAGCTGCCTGTCTTTGTGCGTGGGTGACTGGGTGACTTTGTAGATGCCCGCTGGGACCCGTGATAGCGGCGAGTATAGGGGGAAAAGGGGTGGACATCTGTTTTGTCTGCTTGCTGTGGAGATAGCCTTGTGCACTGAGCCGTAGTGTCAAACACCTGTGTGATGGCACAAACATTTTCCCTGTTACTGAGCATAAATCAGCACTTGTGATTCGCTGGATGAAAGCAGTGGGGGATGGTTAGTATTAGCATATTGTGTTTTTCCCCTCTTCTCTGTGATGGTTGAAATACAAAAGTTGGACAAATGCCATCTAGTCTGTTTTGTAGTGCAATTAGGTTGGGCACATTTGCATACTTCTCTTAATTGTGTCCCTGCATAATACTGTATACAGGACCTGATGTTTGTGTTGCAAAATACTCGTATTGCTGTTGAAAATTTGTCTAGTTCAGTGTCTGCATGACAACAATGTTAATGGTGTACCAGAAATAAAAGGGGAGGAATGGTTTTTGTTCCTTATCAGAAAAGTCTCACTGATTTACTCTGTGGAATACATGTTTTAAAAAGTTGTGTTTAGTGTTGATTCAGTCCCACAGTCTAGACATTGTTTAATCTTTGTTTTATAAACTTTGGCTGCTAAATCCAGCTACAGACTAAAAGCCAAGTTTCTGTCAGTTTGTCCCTGTGCAGTTATGAATGACCTGTAAACCTTTCCCCCAAATATCACTTACACAAAAAAGCATACACAAGCATAGTATTCCAGTCATATTAGGAATTTTCATCTTTAATTAATTTAATTTTTTTCAGATTAAGCCTTATTGTTCAAAATATGAAAGCTGGAACAATATTATTTGGGTCTCACTATTTATTGTGTGTATATTTCTTTGCACAACATTTTTTGTTATTTTTTAGCTATATAATAAGATTTAAGACCTAAAAGGTTGAATTAATAATTTCTGTGACTTATTACAGCTACAAACTAGGTACTAAAGTGTTTCACTTTTCTGTTTATTTATTGCAGTTGATTTTTTTTTTACTATATTGTACATTTAGATTATTTTTTGTGGTTTAAATCTACTCTTGGGTTATTATGTCAGTGGCATAAATTTGTCTATATTTATTTCGGCAATATATCGCACTTAAAAATTTGTTATTGTGACAGGCCCTTTTCAGATTCTACTATCAATAGTCCAGTAGTTAAGAATGCAAATATATGCTGGAAAAAGACCAAGACCAAGACTAAGTTCAAGACTGAGATCTCTCAATATTCTGGTGCCCACTGTATCAGGTCTGAATTACCTTTCTCATCATTGTAGTTCACACAAGGCCATCTAAAGACATCCTCCTGGAAATGTCAACTCTTAATGCTCGAATATTGCCTGTCACTGCAAAACGAAAAGTCTTGACCTTATAGTTTTTAGATAAATGAGGCCACTTAGAGAGCCCAGTCGTTTTTGTCTTCTTTAATTCACCTGTCTTTACTACAGCATTGGCCCCTTCACTGTCTGATCTATAACCTTTTTCCAATCAACCTTTTTACCTGGTGTTAAGCGCTCGCAATTGTATCGAACACAGACTTCCGTGTTTTGCCCTCTTTTTGTCATGCCGTGTAGTTTTTTGTCAAATGATTCTCGTTCAAGGACCTCCTCTCTGATCCCTGCAGACTCCCAACAGGCTCGTTTGGAGATGGATTAATTACGGGATGCCTGACAAATGGTGGTCTGCAGTTGCGGCGGCTTTGTACAAGTCTCAGGGGCTAATCAGCTGAAGACACTGTGCGGTCACTCAGCACGACCTCATCACCCCTTCAACATTAGCTCTTGCTCAAGGGCCTAAGCGAAACAGTAATTGTGTAGAGGACACAGTAAAAGTGAAACTAGAAATGGTGATCCTGTCAACAAGCTATATGACAACAGACTATACTGACCCTTTTGCTAATATAAGACTTGTTCATGTTTGTTTCGGCAGTAAATGGTAAAACTGAAAATAGTCACATTTGGTGTTTGTATAATTGCATTGGGAACTCAAGATGCTCTGTTTGTATTTTGCTTACCTTTCCTGTTTAATTAGAATTGAATCAAGTTTAGCATCTATGTTTAGATGGAGCATGAACAAGGTGTGACCAATTTTCATGCACACTAATTAATGGTAGTTTAGTTATTAGTTAGCCAGTTTAGATTTGTTAGTTCTGGTGGATAACTTCTTATTTGTAGGTATAAAACTGTGTTCATTCCACAGCTTTTATACCTTTAATTAAATTAATAGGAAATAAGACCAGGTCAAGGCAACAGAATAGGACCCGTATCATAATGTAAACGTACAAAAATTATGAGCTTCCCCTGTTTGAAAGACCACCAGCCGCCACTGATATCAAGGAACCATTCATTCACAGTCACTTTCATATAACAATCTACACAAACACTAGAACCAAGGTGTTTTGCACAAGGACACTACAGTAGTATTCTGATGGGAGTGGGAATCAGACCAGCAACCTTTGAGTCACTGGCCATCGAGTCAATCTTTCTATCCATTTATATACTGTATAGTACACTTTTGTCATCCTGTATAGTCATTGTTTCAGTCATTTGCATATGACCCCTACCACAGCAGCAAAGTCTGCCTCTTCAGCTTCTCCATCTCCTCTTTACCTCTTTTTTTTTTTTTTTTTCTTAAACATCTGGGCATAATTCTGTCATACACCTTTATTGCATCCAAATTGTATTGTAATTGTATAGCAATTAGATTTGACATTCATTACAACTGCAAGCTCTGTTAACCTCAACCAGAAGAGGTCAAAAAAGAACAAATTTTAGTAGTTTTTCCCTGATGCTTTGTTGGTTTATGCTAAAAAGTTTGTGCATGTTTTTATGATTATTTTCCGCCCATTTGTGCTCTTGAGCAGGTGGAAGTGAAGCTTCTGTTTATTATTATGAAGAAATTAAAGGAGAACTTGTCACCACAGCACACCTGAAGCCTTAGGCCATAACATGAACATTATATTAAGAAATGAGAAATGAAAATATAACTACAACTGATGTGCATATATTCTGGAATCTCTAATGACTTGAATTGTTTCTACATTACTGTTTTTCTTCATTTTTTATGTGCCATATGCTTTAAACGTTGAAACCAGCCTGCGCATAAAAAAATAGACTCTTATTATCTTATTCAGTCAATCTTTTTAAAATCTGATTGCTTGCAGCGTTGTTTGTGCTCGAGAATAGCCCTCAAATCTTGGAATCCATCAAAGAGTACCTTTAAACGTACACTGGCTGAGGGAGCTGATGGGGAGAAGCTCAAAAAGACATTTGTTGGTATGTAGGAACCCACAGGCAAAGAGCAGGGGCCCTCCTCACATCACAAAAGCACCTTGCTGGGTTTTATGGGATTTATTTTTCTTTTCATTTGTTTTCCTTCAGGACAATGGTTTTGGGCTTTTGTAAGGAGGACACAAAAGAATGCCCCATTATCAGAGCTGTAATCGCCCATTACAGTTTTTCTCCCACTAGGGCGCTTGTTAACCACCGGACAGAAACACAGGCAGCGTATTCTGGTGCAGATAACAGGACAATACAGCTTTAAACCAACAGCTTGTAAATTGAATGTGGTGGTGTACAGTGAAGTTTACAGTGTTTAGAGGGGTTTGCTACGAGCACACTGCCCAGCTGACGCCCACTAACCCACAAACACTACAGCACCTTGCTCTTACGTTGTTAATCACTGGAATTCGCACAATGTAAACAAAATTCTATCCTGTGCCTTTTCCACTACCAGTGAACCATGGCTGTAATACTAGGGTGTTTGGAGCTCGCAGAAATGATTGCTGCTTTGTGCCTGTACCTTTTATACAAACCAAATTTAGGCTCTCACAAAAACATGTTTTACTCACAATAGAGTAATCATAAACTTGTTATTAGAGGAGCTGTTCTTCAGTTTGAAAAAAAAAAAATAAAATATTGAAATTATTTGAAATAGATTGACAAACTATTTTGCGATTAGGTGACCGGATTAGCAACAGAGCTGTAGTATAAAATGGCAGTAACTGTGGTAAAAGCTGCTTGTCTCTATGGAGATGCTGTTGCTTTATCTTGTATCTATACAAGTGTTTTTATTGCTCAAAAATATTTTGAAAAACATGCATTCTTACAGTGAGCAAGCTTGCTTTCCACAGATCTGACCTATAATTTGGCCTTTCACTGTTTGTCTCCATTGAGATATAAACCTTTATGCCATAGTGTGGAACATTCCAGGCAAAACAATAACATGGAACATAGAAACAAGCAGGTGGCGGACCTTTCACCAGAAAAAATGCATGATGCCCCCTTAAATGGTAAAGATGTACAAGAAAACACTGTATGGTGTATATATTTTTTTATTTGTCGTCTTTTTTTTTTCCTACAATGTATTTGCCACTTTCCCTGGGTTCACCCAATTTACTGTGTATCTGAGCCTGTCTAGCTTCATTTGCAGACCACTGCTCCCTTTGTCAATGTATATTATTGACGCTAATGTGCTGAGATGCCTTACATGATTGGAACTGTCAGCATCTGGGTAAAACATGAGACCAAGAAGAGGACTGGAACATTTCAGGGCCAAACTGTTACCTGTTTGTATGGGGCAGCTTTATGCTCAGGGTGCTTTATTCAATGAGGCATGTGGCGTACAAATATCCTGCGGCCTCACAGATATTATGGATGACAGCTATCACTTTTTATTGCCAGAAATTAATAGATGGATGGAGCATACTGTGCAGTGAAGCAAGCTGTGGAAGAAGTACTCAATTGTAACTGTAAAAAATATAGTCACCACAATATGACAATGAAGCTTTGTTAGAGAAACAAAAAACATTATTATCACACACTAACTTTTCTGGTGGAGTGTCAGTCTCAACGATGTGATTGACTGGCCTCAAATGTTCCACAGTATTGTATTTAACTTACCTATCATCATGGAGACAAGCGGGTGACGGTGTCAGGCAAGTCTGTGGGTAGGTGACCCTGCTTACAGTAAAAATGCATGTTTTGAGGACCATTCCAGGCATAATAATACTATGTTCATGGAGACAAATGGGTGGCAGGGCCATGATAAGAAAAGTTACATCTTTAAATTGTTATCCATTCATTGTCATTGATCATCAGGTTCCCAAGCCAGCCTCTCCATGGTAAATGCCTTTGTATGGGTATTAAAAGTGATTATGAGATGGGCACATATGCTCTTGACTGTACCTGTTTTTCACTGTCAGATAACCTACAGTATACCCACCCACACCAACTCCAAAATACACTGTATTATAATAAATGTTTCTTCCCATTTATCTTAACAAATCTGAGTGTGGTGTTTTTGGTGTGGGGGGTACAGAATGGACTTTCTCATGGATTAGTGTGGTAGAAGTAGAACAACAACAATGTCCGGATTACAGGGTGGATTTGTGTGAAAAACCCATGATATCCTCTTTTATCCCTTTATCAGATTGGCTGTGATGGAGAAGCAGTGGTGGCCTGGACCAGTGACGAGCAATAGAATTCATTAACACAGAGGAGTCAGATTGGGACAGAATTATGCTAGCAGTGCGTCAGTGGAAGTCATATTACAGTTAAATTAGATGGATGACTATTATATTTTCTTATTATCATCTTTGTCACATGGATTAACATTTATTAACCTGTTGTACATGCATGTTCACTCGATACTTCTCAGGTGTTTTAAGGGATACTAATTATTTTAGTATGCAACGCATTTGCTTGTCCATCCATCCATCCATTTTCCTTCGCTTATCCAGGGCCGGGATGTGGGGGCAGCACTCTAAGCAGGGACTCCCAGACTTCCTGCACCCCGGACACTTCCTCCAGCTCCTCTGGGGGGACCCCAAGGCGTTCCCAGGCCAGCCAAGAGACATAGTCCCTCCAGTGTGTCCTGGATCTTCCCCGGGGCCTGCGCGGAACACCTCCTGAGAGAGGCCCCCAGGAGGCATCTGGAACAGAACCCTGAGCCACCTCAGCTGGCTCCTCTCAACGTGGAGGAGCAGTGGTTCTACTCCCAGCTCCTCCTGTGTGACTGAGCTCCTCACCCAATCTCTAAGGGAGCACCCAGCCACTCTGCAGAGGAAACTCATTTCGACCGCTGGCGGAGTCCAACATGCACTGGGAACAGGTCTGACTTACTGCCAGCAATGCGAACACAGCTCCTGCTCTGGTCATACAGGGACCGGACAGCCCTTAGCAAAGGGCCCCGAACCCCATACTCCCAGAGCACTGCCCACAGAACACATGATCGAATGCCTTCTCCACAAAGCATGTGGACTGGTTGGGCAAACTCCCATGAACCCTCGAGCACCCGATGTAGAGTATAGAGCTGGTCAAATGTTCTGTGGCTGGGACGAAAACCACACTGTTCCTCCTGAATCCGAGGTTCGACCATCGGTCGGATTCTCCTCTCCAGTACCCTGGAATAGACCTTACCGGGGAGACTGAGGAGTGTGATTCCCCTGTAGTTGGAACACACCCTCCGGTCCCCCTTCTTAAACAGAGGAACCACCACCCTAGTCTGCCAGTCCAGAGGTACTGTCCCCGACCGCCATGTGATGTTGCAGAGACATGTCAGCCAAGACAGCCCCACAGTGATGGTGGAGATCCCCAAAGTATTCCTTCCACCGTCTGACAACATCCCCAGTCGAGGTCAACAGCTCTCTCCCCGCACTGTAAATAATGTTTCTTTGAGACCGACTGATAGTCCTCCTCCATGGCCTCTCTGACCTCTTCCTCCTGCCTCTGCGACCGTACGGGCTGCAGGACGCTTGGCCTGCCCGTACTATTTGCTTGTCAAGATTTTTTAACTTAACTTTTTTGCATTAAAAAAACTTAAAGAAAGTATACTTTTCAGAATACTTTCTAGTAACATAGGCCTACTTGAGTAATATTTGTTATTGAAGTAACCGTACTCTTTCTTGAGTAAAAGTTTTGGTTACTCTTCGCACTATGAGTAAGTCTACAAGTGCCTTATAAGAGCTTCATGTTGACTATATGAAATGATTTGAATATTTGTTTCTTGTACCGCTCCTTCAGATATAATTCATTTTTTCTCCTTTTTGTGTCTATTTTTTGAAAATACTAGCACTTTAGCACTTTAATGTTTTGTCCTTCAGATTTCATTAACTTCAAATTATAAATCATGTCCTGACAGTCCCAAATACTTTTTACTCATACTTGAGTATTTTATTGTACCACTACTTTTGTACTTCAACTTTTAAACTCCACGTCTTTGCCAGTTTTGTAACTAGGTTACTATTGTCCAGGATGTACCCAACTCTCTGATCTGTTAGACTGATTTATTTTAACAGAATTCCATGGTGAGTAAGTGGTCTATCATTGTGTATCACGGGTTAAACATGACATTTCACACATGCTGCAGTTAAGCTCGAAAAAGTTTGAAAAATAATCGCTCAGGGTCACAGTTTCAGTGCTATTATTATTAGCTCTCTTTAGACAGTCTTTTGCTTTTACACACAAATTCCAAAAAAACCTTTTCAGCATGTAATTGTATTTCATGAAATGTTGTAAAGTAAAATGTCTAATTTCATACTACCATGCGCGGCAGTAGCTCAGTTGGTAAGAGTGTTTGTCCACTGATCCGAATCCCGCTCTCAACATAAAAAATCATAATCGGTTAAGCGGTCAGATCCACTGACCCATAGGTTGGCGGTGTGATTCCAGCTCCCACAAGTGAATGCTGTCGTTGTGTCCTTGGGCAAGACACTTAACCCACCTCACCCCTAGTGTGTGCGTACACTGGTGTATGAGTGAGTGTGTGTGTGAGTGAGTGTTTCCTTGTTGTAAAGCACTTTGAGTGCCTTGAAGGTGATATAAAAATGTGACCATTTATCATTTACTAATTAAGGTCATCATAAAAACATAACCAGCTACTAATCCCACTTGATTTTCATTTGCACAACTATAGATACTGAAAACAATTATATAAAAATACACACAACAAAGTTTTTTTTTAGAATGATTTTAAATAATAATGGACACTGAAAGATGATTTACAGTGCCTCATTCATTCACTCCACACTCAGTGGTTTTAAGCTACTACTGCAGCCACAGCTGCCTTGGGACAGACTGACGGAAGCGAGGCTGCCAATCTGCACCATTGACCCCTTCAACCACCACCAATACTAACACCACTTCGATACAAGGCAATAAGGGTGAAGTGCCTAGCCTAAGGACACAATGGCAGTGAATGGAGAATGGTCTTGACTCTTGAGCTATAGCTGAACCATCACATAGGATCACATGGTATTTTTAAAGAAAATATTATATTGTACATTGTATTGTAAAACAAATGTTTTTAAAGTTATTATTATTTTCATCTTTGCAGTATTGAAATTGGTATTGAACCTTTTCCATAGTATCAAAATGGAGTTTGATATTTTTTGAAAGTACATATAGTAGAAGCCCTTTTCCATTGCTTAAGCCCTAAAACACTTATGTAGCAGGTCAGATACCTTGAAGGTTACCATACACTTATTTTTTCTATACCGAACGTCAACTATGTGCCTTCTTAATTGGTTTCCTTTGCTGGCTCACAATGAAGCAGGCAAGATAATTAATAGCACCCTTATATCACCTCTAAGGAAGTTATAATTTAGCCTATCCAGACAGAAAATCTATGCTTTCCATGCCTTCAGTGAAAACATGCCCTTTGCCTATAGTAATCCGCATTGGCAGTGGGCTGAATACACGTGCAGTACCCTGACATATTTACTGCCTGGGCTTTCTTGATGGCATAAAACAGACAAGGCTCAGTCGTCAGGCTAACACACTCTCACAACATTAGCTTCTCCCTATACCTTCCACTTTCCCTGGCAAATAGGCACCACATTAGCTTGCTCCGTGTGCAATTGCTGTGAAGACTCGTCCTGCCTTTTCACACTGGATAGTTCTTCTCCCACAAAGGGAGACAGAGGGAATCTGGGCTGCAGACGGATAAATGAAAGTTGGAAAAAAAAAGAAAAATCAGAAATAACAAGTTGGATACAGAGGCAAATAATAGAATGAGCTGGAATAAGAGAGAAGAATCCAACAAGAGGATGCCATGACAATTACAGGCAACCAAGCCCCAGAACGTCAAAGTATAGGACCCTTTTTCTGGGAGCTGTCTATTCTCTGGAGCGTGTGACAGTAAATACCTTGTTTCTATCTCCCCCCCAGTTGTCATTGTGACCACCGGTGCCACAATGGAAGCCCTGATGAGGAGCGCATGCAATTGCTCTCTCTTAATAAAATCTCACAGTTCCCATTACCTCACTGCACAATGGCTCTCTCGCCCAGCTGCTGATTGAGTTCCTTACTTCCAGCGGGCACCATAATAGCAGTCAAACTACTTCTTCACCACCAGCATCAACCATTACCACTGCCCTAACCCTTCCCACCGCCCTTCCTGCACACCCTCCACACCAATTCACGCATGTAGACCAAGCCTTTTTTGGCGGCGGGGGGGGGTCTCCTGGATTGGCTTCATTTCCTTTCACGCTGGGAGATGTTGCTTACTATTGATCGGATCAATAACCGGGCTACTTTTAGAGTGCTACCTCGCTGTATTGACCAGGGGCACACCTTAGCGGAGTCCACGGAGCGGGCAGAACTGCTGATTATGAGGGATTTTAAGGAGGATGGCCCCGGAGAGTCACATGCTTGGTTGGAAGCCTTTAGCGGCATGAGAGAAAGGGCAGTGGAGTTCGCAGAAGCAGTGAGGTTGTGGGAAAAAGGATTTTACATGTGTGTAATTGAGCCTTCTACTTCAATTTACTCTCTAGTATAAGTCCGGAATCAGGAATTTTAACTATGGGGTGGATTAGAGACAACAACAATAGACTATTCACTCATATTCTGTCACTGTCTATTATACTGACTATTTTATGCAGTCTTTCTTTACCCAAGTGGCTCTGAGTGGACTCACAACTTGTTCTGTTCTGAAAAACAAGATGATTTCATTTAAGTTGAAGGGAATCATTTTTATACACTTCTACGTGACTCACAAAAGCACTCAATTTCCTGTCATTTTTTTTAAGAAAACAAAGCAAGAAAAAAGTGCAACAAAAACAAACAAAATATGATTCATAGCTTACATAATTTACTTGAGAATTTGAATTTCTAGGAGTATCTCATAAAGCAACAGTATTATGTCTAAGTACTTTTACCACAGTGTTCATCAGCACCCCAAATTTTCATATTAACTTTCTTCAGTGAGTACTTTAAAATGCACTTGGGCATGTTTTTACTGTAAATGTGTGAAATTAAGTCTGTGGTGGCTGCACTGTGACTTTCTTTAACCACTTGTAAGGTGTGGCTTTGGTGCTTTAAATGCAGCTGTAATCAGGAACATGCGTGAGGTTACTGCAGATTAAAGACTACAAATATTTTAATTAGCAAACTCGCATGCACGCACTGTAGACTTGCAAAGAAGTAATAATTTTTCTTTTGGAGTTATAATGACATTGTTGTGCAGCTCTTTGACCTACTGTCCATTTTTCATATGTGGTTTCCTGGCTTTTGATTAGCTGTAGCGAGATATGAGCCAGGTACACTGAAGAGCTCCTGCTGCTGTACGATTTGGCTAAAGGTCATCCGCTGGTGGCTACAATGCAGCATTCACTGTGCTTACTCCCCATGCGAACGCCATGGGAGACCGGCAGAAATATAGACCAGCTGAGCTGTTGTTGAGAATTTGTTTCCCCTAGAGACGCCAAAAAAGTACGCCTGAACACAACATTATGTCATGCTTGGATATGAAAAATATAAGAAATATTTAGTTAAACTTTTAATGCATAAGCCTGTCCCGAAAACACATTTTGAAATGCAGTATATTGCCTAAGTAAATATAGACATTAAAACTAATTTATGTCACTGACAGTAACTTTAAAGCAGGATTATCCCCCTAAAAAACATGAGCTGCAAGACTTAGGTAATTAGTTTGTATCTGTAATGAGTCATAGAAGTTATTAATTCAACCTTCTACAGTTCAAATCTTATTGTATTGCCAAAAAATACCCAATAAGTACCTACTCATGCAAAGAAAAGGTACACATGATAAATACTGATTCTAAAAATGATGATTCCATCTAACACATATTGAATGATAAGTCAAAATAGTAATTATTGTGACAGGCCAATATTTACACACCTTATAGCCTTAGTATTTCTAAAAGTGTAGAAAATGTTATGTGTTTGAAAATACCTTAGCTGACTCTAGTTTAAGTTGTTTACCTAAACACCAGCAGGCTCCCGACCTCTCTTGCTCAGTTAGTAACAACTTGTTTTTTTTTTCTTTTTGAAAAGTTGAATAACACAGGGCATTTTAGCACTCAAATGATCAGAGGTTTGGTGAAGAAACATTAAGGAGTTTCATAGATGAGTATGTACTGACTTGCAGCCCAAATAAAACACTCAAAAAAATAAAACAAATAATACAATTAGCTGTTCCCCTTTCAATTTTTGTCCTCCAGTGATCTTTGTCTTGGTTCACTATGCAGGTCAGTATGAGCTGTTTGAATGAACATATGACCGGCTACAAATAATAAAACAATAAACATGAGCACTCTTGTTATTGTGAAATAATTTATACCACTTGCTTTATTGGATGGAACTATATGGCCCATTGCAGAGCGGGCTGTTTTGATGGAGGTGAATCTTACTTTGCAAATAAACATGATTGATTGACTTGATTGATAGATAATAAAACACCTCAGGAAATGTTCGGCCTTATGCATTACACTGACGTACTGTATATTATGGACAATACAACTGCACATAAAAGAGCTGTTTAATCCATTACAGAAATTACATGATTTGCCACTCATGTTCTTTATCATAACACACAACCTGGAATTACTAAATGTGATTACAGTTTTAAAGGTGCTATATTATGCAAATTTAATCTTGCGATCCTTAAGCCATGTTATAAAGTTGTTGCCTCATCAAAAACATACCTGGAGTTGTTTGTTTTGTTTCATTCACACATTTTTGACTAAGCCAGGTTTATTAGTCCGTTTACATCTCCAAAGCTCAAAATGCTCTGTTCCACCTTCTGATGTGGTTGTTTTCAAGTTAATAGCTACCTTTTACCTTAAGTTCAGTAGAGATTGGCGATTCCAGGCCTGCAATTATCGAAATGATTCTAGTGAAGGTGTCTGGAGTTAAAAACACAATGAATCACTTCCTGTATTACCACATGACATCACAAAGTGGAACAGAGTGTTTTCTGTTTGAGAGAAGAACTCAGCCTAAATATGCAGGGTTTGTGTGAATGAAACAAAACACAACTTCAGGTATATTTTTTTATGTGGAAACAACATTAGAACATAGATCAGAAAATAGTGTAAGATGGGCCCATTAAACAATGAGCTGTAAGTTATAGTACCTACACTTTTTCTGTTAATATGGTTGTCCAAATATGCTTCTGGTCTATAAAAGAGCAAGAGTTAAATGCAGAGGGAGGCGTATATATGCGGATGACAGGATAACTTTATTTATGTCAAGGAACAACTTCATATTTCAGAGTTTGACAGTGCAAGTGAAGGCAAGGAGATGGAACAATCTGATAGTGTCCATTTTAGTGAATCTATCTCATTTGGGTCATGGCCATCAAAACGCCAGCAGTACTATTCTACCCGACCCTGGCATCCAACGCTTATGTCATATTAATTTCATAATACACTTTATGTTGTTGTGGCTTATTTATATTTGACACAGCTGGTTGACTTGTCAGTGCACGAGGACGCTGATACCGCCAAGATAAGGCAGTCAGATGATTTGAGCTTGATGCTTTATTTCCAACAAATCCGCTTGAACGACTGCAATGACAGCCCGTGGGGAGGGGGTCCGGTCCAATACACAGACACAATAGATGAGCCCCTGCTGGCAGTAATGACACCAGGGCTCATATAGTGACAGGCAAGCATCCTTTTTGGTTTCATCCTGGAAGTATGCAAAGCAGAGGAGGCGATGCGACGACAGCACTGGTGACTGGCGCCTAGTCAAGAGAAGGAGACAGATTTTCTTCTTTTCTTCTTTTTTTTTTTCAGTAGACAGAGAGGGTAATCCGTCAGATCCAAATTTGTCGGTAGAGGTAGACTTTATATACACAAACACACACTGGCTTAGACAGAATAAACAGCTTGTTCATATCACACACCATATTAAGAACTGACATTGAATCAAGTTTGCTTTTAACACTTGTTGCACTGACTTCATCTGAATAGCGCTATTTCCTATCAAAATCAGACTCAAAGATAATAATACATCTGCAGTATATTGGTTCTGTCATGATATTTACTACGTTCATTTACAAATTGACAAACATTTGTACATTTGTGGAGAATATACCAAAGTACAAAAGTTTGTAAACTCCATAATTCAGGCATATGTTAAAAAGTTGGTCATTTCTATTGCCGTTTTTGCTTTACAAATCCTCTAGTGGCCCATTCACTATGGAGTGATTGGAAATTGATTCAAGGAGCATAGTTTGAAACAACAAAATAAGACAAAGGTATCTATGTAAGCCTGGCTTATAGAGGTAGCTGCTTTGGTGGAACAACCCTCATTTGGATTGTTTTGTTGAAAATCTATGCCGTATACAAAATAGAATATATTAAAAAACAAGTCGCATTATGTCAGAACCAATCATGTATTTGTCTTTAACTATAGAAAAAAACAATCTTTAAATATTGTTTTTGACCTCTCACTGTACAGATAGGGACTGAAAACAACGACTTTTATGGTGAAAAACACATCTAAGTCTGAAATAACTGAATTTTTGAGTGCATTAAACTAAACCAAATGCAGAATAAAATAAATAATTGTATTTGTGACCCTCAACAGGCCGCCCATGAACTCAATACATGAATTGTGTGCGGAGATGCATTGGATTATACCAGAAGGGATTAGATGGATGTAGAGGCGGCTTGGTGAGAAGAGATCACCTAGATTGAAACAGGATTTCCGACACTTCTAAATGAGATATCCCGTGCCTATAGTCCGAGCTAAGGCAGCGCATATAAAAATGGGTCAATTGTTCTGCAGGTTTAGCTTTGTCATTAAGAAGATTACATTCAGTCAACAATGACCAACTACTCAGACACTTTCAAAGGTTTTAAAACGTGATTTTACTATTTCCTTACTACGTTTTGATTTTCTGCTAACAAAGTGTGAGAAAATTTGGCTCTTTCCCAAAATGTGAGAATAGTTGGATTGAAAGTGTTTTTATTTGTCCTTTTTCTGGTCTCAATGCTCCAGGCTCCATCTTTGAGAGTGATTAGAACAGGGGCACTTAGGCCAGAGCCAGTGGACTGCATTGATTGATCAACCTGGCCATTCAGACGCACAGAGAAGGGAGGGCTTCCAGCACTGGCCCTTAGTTCTTCTTTAATGAAAGCAGCCGAGGCTTTGATCCAGATGGGATTAAAACAGTGTTGCTTATGGAGGTAAAGAGATCAGGGCCGAGTGTAAAGATGTGTGCATGTGTATGTATGAATGCGGGTGTGTGCATATTGGAGAGTACCAGGGTCAGTTCACAGGGCCAAAAGTTAGAGTAATGCAGCCTTGCCACCGGCCACCAGCCTCCCTCCACTGCGCTTTGATCCCAGGTCTAATTACTGCTCATGTTTATTTAGCTTTAGCACAACTGAGTTTGGAATTAATTATGTCTCTGTCTCTGTTTCCCCCATTTTCAAGATGGTGTCATCTGGTGCTTGTCAAATTGACTGGTATAAATAGAAACATATTACCGCATTAACAATTTCACACAAGAGATTTATTGTGTTTTAGTCTCTCTGATTGAATAAGACTAGTCTCCAACACCTGCAGCCTGTGATGTATGCGGTGTTACTCTTAAAGCAGGACACATAATGGTAAGGCTGCAAGATTAATCACAATCAAAATTTGAATGGATGCCATTAGCAATTTGCAAAGGCTGCAGTTTTTTTTTTATTTTCTCCACAAATAAATAATTATCCTGTCTTATTCTGCATAAAAACTGCTAATCTTGTAGTTTGGATCTGGACAAACATGTTCTGAAATGTGATTCATTCTCTTGTTTATTTCATATTTCAGTCCTTTTGTCAATTCTTTTGTATGCATTTAAAATGTGAACTTTAAACAGAATCCTATAAATCTAAAAATCTAAAAGTCTAAAATTTGCAATTAGATATTTTTTTCTCAAATCATTCAGCCCTACATAATGGTGATGTGTATGTTATGAAATCCATAAGACAAGAAAGAGAAGAGTCTAAAGTAAAGATTATATAGTTATATTTGCTTAAAAGATAACGCTTGTCTCTAGAAGCATTGTCTTCTGCGAATCTCGAACCATCAAACAGGCTTCTGTTTGTTCAGCACATAAAGCACACACAAAGCAAACTGGTGCTAGTAGTTTTGATATGCACAGCAGCTCCTCTGTGCAATTGAAAGAAAGTGCTGAAAAACACTAATAAACTTGAAGCCACGTTTTCAATAATTAAAACTGATTTTTGTGGCAAAACATTTGGGAGACCTAGAGGTGGAAGGCTTTGATAGAGCCTCGAAGCCTTCATGAAACTTTTAGATGTAGAGAAAGTAATTGACATTTTCCACGAGTTGGCAGTCAGAAACAGTTACGCCGTGCCAAGTGAGCCCTAAAGTTTGTGTGGTCAGTGCTGCTTTCTCACTTCTTTCTTTGTACACACACGTCTCTGACCAGTGCACTGCAGTTTGATCTTTTTATAGATCTTTCACAGCTCTGATGAAGAATTCCATTAATTGAACTACGCTGTGAAATATCTATCAGATGAAGATACCGTCATTCTTCAGAGTGCGGCCGGTGCAGTATTTATATCTGCATGATGCATGGAGTGCAAACATAAACCACAGTACCATCTGTGATTTATGGACATATCTCCCTGATTTATCTGCTGTGCTGCACACACACATTAAGGCAGGCACTTAAAGAGATGAAGCTGTTGGCCAGGTACTTAGGTTTTCAAACCTGGGGGCAGCAGATTGCACTAATATGTTCACTGACACATGTCCCCACTATTAACTTTACACTTACTGTTTGCCCTTGTGAAGCCTCTGTTTGGATAGCCTTCAGGGGGTCCACAGTGACCGCTGTGAGCTCAAACACTGAGCACATGGCTTTGTTTGACTCAAATGCTCACCCATACAGGCTACACCTTACCAAGGGGAAATGTACCAAGATATGGGATTATAGAGGAAATCCAGAAACTTCCTCTTTATAAACTTTTGTGAAGTATTTTAAAAACTCATTAGCAACATTTGAACTAATACATTGTTCAAAATGTGAGTAACTGGGATCTTGTTATCTGTTTCAATACCAACAACTGTGGACACTCCAATTAACTGCTGAAGTAAATCTCCATGAAAAATGATTATGTTTACACAAAAATACTGGGAAAAAATTATTAGGATTGATGTAGGTGTTGTGTGATTGGACAAGACTGGCATAGTCATTTTATTGGTCTGACTAAAATCATCTGAAAAACTCAAAATGATATTTTGAGCAAATTATGCTACACTTCTCAAAGGTACAGTCAGGATAAGCAGTTGCATGGATCAGTTAATTGTATTTATTGGTTTTGCATTGCAGGCTAAAAGGCCATATAATTGTAAGTTAAATAATTAATAACATTTTCCATAATGCAGAAACTTAAACAGTAAACCTGAGATTAAATACGAGCAAAGGCTAGCACATATAGAGACTTGCCAATATAAATTTGAAGAACTGATAGCCAGGAGCAAGAGGTCGGGCTCTGATTATTCACTGTGGGAGTATTCTCATTAGTCGTAGCCTGAACATATCTTGCAGACCGCTAACCTCTGCACCTGGCTGAAATAAAAACTGACATTATCGTCTATTTATCTGAAATTGTTGAACTCCTCGGTGTGTCACCGTATCAATAAATCAGCAATCACTCAGGGCGATCTTGACTTCTATGGCTTCCTCCCGCCCTGACACACTTTTACACACACTGTTTTATTCACTTTTTATGCGCTGGGCTGATGTGTTTTATTGAGCTAGTTACTACAGAACATAAACTAGGGATTACAACCTTGTGCATAAAAAATCTGCCCCCGGAGAGGAATAGAAGCAATCTCTTTTTAATATACCCTACTTCTCATTCGCAGCATCTTTGCGTCACTTAGTCCGTATGCGTTCCTAGTTGTCCTGGATATATGTAGACCTCATTGTTTTCATACACCATTTTTTCAATATATCTCCCCCTACAGTCTACCATTCTGCCTTTTTTCCAACTTGATGCTGTTATCTGTGAGATTTTCAGTGGCCTGTCACATCCACTCGCGCTTTCTTTCTTCTAAAGCTTTCCATAGCACTTCCTCGCCTGGATGTACTCCCCGTGGCTCGAGATACCTGCTGGGAAGATGTCAAACTTGGACAACTGAAAAAATAGGGTCAGATGATGGAAGTTAAAGTAAAAGGTGTATGAGGGAAAGACTAAAGGGTTATTTATTTTTTTCCATCAGTTTCCAAAGCTGACTTATCGATTTTTTTCAACCTGAAACACAGCTACACTAGAACCTTCCATCGTCGTATAGATTGGAATTGATTGCCTGGGGGCTCTCTTGTCCTGTAAATATTTGCAAGGCCCTATTGATTCCATTAGTGGCTTGGCTGCTACTTGTGACAATGGTGTATGGATGGGTGCCGCTGGTCAGTGTGACGAGACGCTGGGAGGCTAGTGTATTTTCACATCACATTAAGGTCTTGTTCCACATGGCTATTGTTGTATATGACCAGCTTTTGAGGAAATCAATGATCACCTGCTTGATGTATGACTGAGACACCTCACCAGCAGTCTATTCGTGTGTATAATGTACAAACCCAATACGCATGATTTAAAGGGGCAGGTTACAGGTGGATGAAGTCTTTTTCTGTTGCTACGGTGTTTAGTTGGGGTAATTTCAAAGTACCTACAACATTTTGAGGCCAGTATGTGTGTTAGCCTGTAGTGACTGCAGTGATTCATTGTTCACTTTCCTCTTTAGTTTGAACTGTGACCTTTATTCCCAAATTGCATGTGTTTCCAGTTAAGCAACTTATATTGATGCCATAAATATAAATAAGTACATGAAATGCGGACACCAGAAGTGCTCAGAAATGTACTACTAAATAATTTACTGTTTAACCACAAAGGTGTGTGAATAATCAAGTGCTATAGTCCGAGCTGCTTGAGGGGAGCATTAGGCTGTACAGTTGTTAGTGTTTCTGAAAGCGCAGAGTGACAGAGCTGTTATTTTGGTAGGACCTCACTTCTGACCCCCCATGTCCCTGGCTGGAGGCAGTGGGATAAAAAGAAAATGAGGTTGGCACTTAAAAAGAGCTGTAGTATGATGTAAAAGCACTGCTTATAGAGACCAGTAATTCAGCGATGTATACGTTGGGCTGTGGGTGTTTGATAATGTGAGTGCAGCAGGCCTAGAGAGAGCTGCTTAAGAGCACAGGGGAGAGCCAGGTGGCCCACGCACTGCTGCTCTGTTAACCCGCGTTTCCTCACCCCCCACTGTTCCCACTCTTTGAATATTCCACTGTTGTCTCAGGAACACAAAGACTATTTTCAGGCAGCCAATCCACACTGGAGTGGAAAAACGTAGCCCGGCTTGCCCCTAAAAGCTTCATGACTTTTTAATCGGTGGCTGAGGGCGCTGCGTCCGGCGGTTGGAGAGTGGACCCCACTGCCACAGCTCGGCTCTACGGAGAGATCAAATCCCCCCACCTGACTCTGGGCCTGTCAGAGCACTCAGGCATGGAGGCAAGGATGGGTGGCATCTGAGGCTGAGGCAGGCGCAGGAGAGAGAGAAACGGAGTTGGCAGCAGAAAAGAACAGTTTACCGTTGAGAGGGGCACGCAGTTAGAAGTGAAGAGCCGGGAGGGGATGTTTGTAAAAGAGAATTTATGTGAAACTGCTGAGATAGGAATAGCCCAGTACAAAAATAGCTATTTCAACTGAGATTTTTTGTAAGAATAAAATGTTGTTGTTTTAAGTGTGTGTTCGTGTGTGTGTGTGTGTGTGTGTGTGTACGTGTGTCCGTGTGTGTGTGTGTGTGTGTGTATGTTACATCAGGCAACAGAACCTTTGGAGTTGATGGATCACTGCAGCATACCAAACAGATTGGTGAAAGGTGGGCGGTGGATTTTATTGGAGAGCAGGAAAGGTTTGTGATGAATAATAGTCATGAGTGAATTGGTCATTGTCAGAGCCCTCCAGAGCCTATTGAATCAGCAAGGCTAGGGTTTTTACAATGAGCTGCAGCCATGACGATCATCCCGCACTTGTAATAGATGGAAAGTGAGTCGATGGAGGCAGCAGGTACAATGCACTAGGCCTGGTCTTGTTACGTCTGTTAAGAGAAGCGGACCACGGGGGAGACCTGCGTTACTCCCACACGCTGTGCAAAGATCAGAGCACAATATGGAAGTATTTGATGAGCTCGTACAGGAACCCACATCTCTGGCTTTCTACCGCACCGTACTGTACAATGAGACGCTTAGTAAACATGCTGCCAGGGTAGGCTAGTGTGTGCCGGTAATGAAGCCCTGTTGACCCATCACTAATGATTCCCCTCAACCCCAGCAGTAACACCAGAGACTTTGATCTATCTGCCATTAAGGGACCAGAGAGCGCAGGCACATCTCTTTAATCTGCCTGGAGAAGAACTTGAGTAGATCATCCTACATACAGTATGCAGTGCATCAACAAGAATTTACTTCTCAAACAGAGACATGAACATGAAACAATATGTACAAAGGTTAGCGTGACATAACCAGGAGTAGGTAGTTTGTAAGAAACACACAATTTGTATATGTTATATAAGTATACCAATATCTTTGATGATTTGAGGTTAGGTTAGTTTTATTATTCATGCACTAATAATGTTATGTATTTGCCGAGATTGTTCCACAGTATGGCTTTAAATTAATTAATTCTGTGTTCTTCGGTACACGCAAGTGAAAGCCACCATATCAAGTTACAGAGCAGATCTGTGGAGAGGATACCCCACTCACAGTAAGAATGCATGTCAATGGAGGTGGCATACCCTTCACTAGAAAAGTTACACAGTGCACCTTTAACTAGAAAAGCACTGAATCCTAATATAATGATCACTCCATAATGGTATAGTGTTAATAGGTCAGTCGATCACATTACAATGTCCTCATATTGCCTTTTCTGGCAGTAATCTCATCTGAAGCGTAAATAGGATGTGTGTACTGTACAAAGAGGGTGCAGTAGCATAAAAACAACCCTTGAAAAAACCTGACTGATTAAACATGTCATCTACCCGGCGCTGCAAAAGGCGCACTAATAAATAAACCCGATGATTTATTAATACCCACATGCAGTAAACCACTACATTATATGTGTATTAAAGCACATTAGTTAACATGGCACTGCGAGAGTTAAAGTACTTCTAATAAAAATCTTAAGTGCCGCCAGGCGTTTCAAAAGCATGCTCCCAGGCAGCCTCTTGCTAATGGGACTACACCACTGATGTAAATATGTTCATTTGAGAGTCTTCCCTTCAATTTATCACTGCTCATAATGTAGATGCAGATTATCCAGGGATTATGCAGATGAACAAAATTATACTGTGTGTGTGTCTACGCGAGGCTTATGTGTGTGACGATATAGAATTAGGTCCCCATCGTGAGCAAAATGGAAGTCTGGACTACTGTCTTTCTATTGATACGCATCCAAAATTTACCAGCCGCTTATGATGTAAATCGCTGACTATAACTCTACGTGGTGTGAAAGGGGTTGCATTAAGCTTTCAAATCACTCATACCGTAGCTCACAAGCTTCTAACATTAGGCATATCCACTTGATCATTCGTACATATTTTAAGACAGCCACTGCCAGCTAAACTCCAACACTGGCTGTGCTCGCTTTGTGGGTATTTGGAGGCACGGAGAGTTCATAGAATTACCAACACACTTTTTTCTATACAGAGTGGAATGTTAAGAGGAGCACGGGAGAGAACATTTCAATAACAGAGTGAGAAAAAATTCTCTTGGAATACATTAACCTGATAGGAGATGGTGTTCCTATATTTAAATTTATGTAGTTCCTAACAATAAGAATACGACTTGCCAGGGTATACCTAGCAAGTCTAAAATTGCTGTGGTTGTAATTTCCCGTTTTATCCCAACACTTAAAGCCCTCTTGCATATTTATAAGAGAGAGAAAAATACAACATCTGATGTTTTTTTTTGTTTTGTTTTTTTCATCTGCGTGTTCTAAAAATCTTTACACCTTTTCTGGCTTTCCTTGCATAGAAAACATGTTCTAAAAGTGAAAGCTTGGATCCACACACGACAAAATATGTTCTCTAGAGAGTCTGCAACTAAACCTCACATCACAGAGAGACTAGGAGTAATTCACACACCACTGAAAGCTTAAGAATATAATTAGGAAAGCATCGGCAGGCTCATATTTTAGATAGCGCTGCTGGCAAACACCCAAATGCTGCAGCTTGTGTTGTAATGACTGTTGATCAAGACATATCAAGTTCCTGTCTCTCGCTGACACTCTTAAGATGCTACAAATTGTTCTAGTTAAGTAGAAATTTTCAAAAAACAAGATTAGGAACTGGGATTTACAATATGAATTTATATAGAATCAATGGGCTTGATTAGAAAAAATGCCTTGTGTGATGTGTCTTCTGTGAAAGTCTCTTTTTTTTTTGATGTACAGGATCATTACAACAATTGGGGCAGTTACGACTCTGGAAGCAGAGGGGGTCATAGACTGATGTAGGGCCCAAAGTTCAATTCCCACTTGTCCCATTGACTTTGCCAGGGTGTCCTTGAGAAAAAGAAACAGTTCAGATTTCAATCTTCATATTACCCCAGTGCTGAGTGATGTAAGTATTTCCCATCTACTCAAAGAACTGGTTGTCAGTCATATTCTATATGTAAAGAGAAAATGCAAATTTGGTTTCAAACTGCATGTAAAAAGGATACAGAGGGTACAGCAGGCAGCCCAGATGCCCAGTGGATTAGAGACAAGTTATTTTATTTGTTACTATTTGTAAATAAAACAGTTTATAATTTATTGGAACCATAGACTGTATAAAGAAGTGGACAAAGGGAGTGTGACTTGACCCATAGTATTTGGCTTCAGTCAAATGAAGCTCATAAAGGTAGCAGTTATAGGAGCAAATTTGGAGTCAAGTTTCATATTAAGAATAAGAATTTATTTACTTACAAAATAGCGAAATAAAAACACCAGAATCATGTAGAGCAGGTTAATATTAATATTTTAAGACCAAAATAGTGAGGCTCACTGCAACAGTTACAGAGAGAAGGGTGACAGTTTTCCAATGTAAAGACAATTGGAGGCAGATTTGATGGAGTCAGAAGTGCCCCCATGCTCACTTCCCCTTTGGAACAAGGCAGCAAGCAGGTTAGCTATTTATATACATGATTGGAACCCAAGAATTTACTGCAATGTAATTTGCTACACAACGTTGCTTTTAGAGGATGTAATCCACTTATAGGATACTACATGTCTGACCCGTAAATAACATTATTGGGGAGCACCACATCTGATGGATGTGCTGGCTTCCTTTTATAAAACCTTTTGTTACAAACAGCAGCGCAACTGAAACGCCTGCCTCATTTCAAGCCTATTTGCACATTACTAAATTGCTAAAACAGTGCGTACATTTTGAAATGAAAAAGTGCATATTTATCACTACATGTTATAATGTGTGTTATAATCTTCCTGAATCTTAGTCATTAGTTTCAATTTCACCATGCATAAATTCTCACAATTCTCATTGAATGCCATTATACACTCATTCCCACAACTTGTAATTTTTATGCTAAGCTGTCTTAAAGAGTCATGTGGAGAGAAAGACAACAAATTAGTCTGTGTGACCGAGAATCTTTCCCTGTTTTGTTCTAGTTTCATGCCTTTCACCAGCGTCCCGTTACTGTATCTGATAATTGAGATGAGCAATGTGGTGTGAAGTCATGTAAGTACCAGCCAAACGCCTCCATTTGCATAATGTCAGGGCATTCAAATCTTTGTCTGCCTGCTGGCACGTTACTGGCTGCCTGTCTTCACACAATGGCAAAGAGCTGAGCCATTTTTCTGCGCTCTGGGTGAAAAAAGGGGGGTTGAGGGTGTCAGATCAGAAAGCTTGCCAAAGATGATGCCTCTTTGTATGCCTGTATAGATCCTATAAGCAGGCAACCGCACATTGGTGTCTGTTCTAGCTGGCCACTGTGGTATTCTGTGTTTCAGTCGTCAAGTTGTATTTCATATTTAAGGTAAGGATGTCACAAAATGTTTGTGTTGTCATTAATTAGAAGAAACATCACAATTTTACATGTATATTTTATCGTGATTCTTGACACACTTGACCAAACTAAAGTGAAATGCTTAATTCACTTTCATTCATTGTTTCTAATAGATCACCATTCCTCTAACTGGAGACTGAATTGAAATAATTCTAATATTGGATTATTATTCTTAGTCCCAACTCTTTTATTGCAATCTGAATAGACATAATTATTAACTAACCAAATAATTTTAATGTGACTACTATGGAGACAGATAAGACAGAGAAGAATGTTTCTTTCAGTTTTGACTTAAAGTTCATTTATGTTTCTATATTCTAATTTTAACTACAAACGTTTAACATCCACTTGGGACATGCTACTCGATGATCTACTGATATTTTTCATGGCTGATGCAGTTACAGATTGTTTAGAATCCAGAGAAACTGATGGCCGATAAGGTCTGTCGATATTTTTGAACCAATATGTGGGGCTGACTCTCTTATTATTTTCCCCAAATTATGTAATTTAAATTTACCAGAAAAACACACAGTGCTTTTTATCACAAACCTACGCGAGAGCTCTATAGCCACATTTTGTGCAGTTGTTTCTCCACACTAAAGTGTTGCAATGAGGGTTAATATGTATTCTTTAGGCAGCCAAAACAAAATGTCCGCCTCTGCTGGAGATTTAAGGCTGATAGACAGTGCGCTAAAAATGCAAATCTCTATATAGCTGATATATCGGTCTATATCTACATGCTACCATTCCTTATGTCAATGTCAAGCTGACACTATAAGCCATTTGGCACCCCAGTGTTCTGTTCTGTACAAAGAGAAAGGTGATCAGCAGACTTAAGAGCAGGTACTGGTTGGAGGAGGTGACAGGGCATGTATCACACATAGGCCTGGTTGGATGATGGTGGAAAATGGTGGTCATGGGGTCTTCTCTGTAATGTGATTGGGAGAGGCAGTGATGTGACAAACTCCATTCTGTGAGCTCTCAAGCCACAGGTCTCAATTAGGGACGGGCCTCAGAGCTGCCATGGGCTGTGACGTTCACAAAAGGGGATGTCCTGCTACATATCACTTCACACCCTTTACTTATTGTTCTGAGTGTTTGCACAATTTTTCACAACTTTTTGCACTATACTGTCCCCTGACTGTGAGCTTCTGTCACAAGTGAATTTCTCCTCTGTGAGATCAATAAAGTCTTATCTTATCTTATCTCTTACACCCACACCGAAAAGCAAAAGACCGCACTCTTTCAATGCCACATACCGTCTATAGAGCAGCGTTGGTCATAAACTAAACCTGTGTGTAAACCACCATATAATTTTTGCATTGAAAAAAAAAAAAAAAACAATCAGAAGGGAAAAACAAAAAGAAATGGATGTTGCGGAGGTTTTCTCTTTCAGGAATTCACTGTTTGATTGGCCATAGCTGTGTAATTCTCTACATTTACCTGTGCTAGAGACTGGAACTCTTGATACTTTTCTACTGATAAATTTTCTTGACAATTTTCTTCTAGAGATCAAACAGTACCTCTTATATAGTAATGATACCTATAGATATTAGGGCTGCAGCTAACAATTATTTTAATGAATTAATTAGCAAACGCAAAAGTCTGGTGAATTCAAGATTTTTACAAAATTTAACCCAGATGAGGCTTAAGTGAAATTGCTTGAGGTCATTATGATTGAATTTACCAGACAAATGACAGACCAGACAACATTTACACATTCACATGTCAATTTGATGCATTTACTGTTCTGTTTTGTCCTCTTGTGTTAGTGCATGTCATGTTTTGGAGCCAGTGTAGACCATTGATTATTGCATTACTATTATTTCAATAATTGATTAGTTGCGATTAATCGATTAACCTGTTTAACCAGTCCTAGTAGATATGTTGTGTGTTAATCATTATCTATAGAACAATTAAACAAAATAGTAATATATTCACAAATTCCTTAAAAGAAATGTATTTTAGGTAAGTAGTTGTAACATTCATTTATGCTACAAACTTTGTCTTAAGTACCAGCAGAAATTATAAAACATATTCTTTCTGTACCACATTTTGGCAACCATCCTTTTTCCATACTTTTGTTTCAAGATCACTGAGGTACCTTGGTCGCAATATGAATTTTTTATATAAATATTAACACACATAACAACACAACTTTAAATTTATGTAGTGCCATTCTTAATGCTTACAACACAGAACTGATACTCATTGAAAGCGAATGAAAGGGTGTGTTTGTCTCGTAGAGGCAGGTAAAGATAGCAGCGGCCATATTGTCTGGGGCCTCAGAAGAATAGTGGGAGATAGACGGACAGCCTGTGTAAATGTAATGAAGGCAGATAATAATTCTTTTCTCTGTCAGCTGCTCCCTGCCATTAGCATTTACTGCCAGCCCCTGCCACTCGCTGCTGAGACGCCCCTGCACTCTGCCACACTGATCACAATCACCACCCTTTTCCACACACATATATTAGACTGCCAGTGCGCTCCTCCTGATATACCTCGCACCTAGCAGAAACGCCATTAGCATGCTATTGGTATCTCCCCCTTCCCCAGATGCAAAGGGATCTGTTGGCGAGAGAAGCAGAGATGGGACATAGCAGTTTAAGCCTGCGTCTTTGAAAAGATAATATTCCATTTTTGTATCTTTGAAGACACATGTGGTTGAATATAACTTATATTACAAGACATATGTTTCACAGACTGGGAATAACAACAAAATATGTTACTTTAGATGTTTGTGCTGTGTGATGTGTTGCCGTAGGTTCCTTCATTGATTCATCCACCCATGGACTTATATTATAGCAAGAACCATGCATTTGTGCACTTACTGTATTCTGCCCACAAATTGAAGTTAAGTTGTTGAAAGTTTGCAAATGAACTTGGAAAAAAAAAAAAAATAAATAAATATATATGATTTGTTATATTTTCTTATATTATATTTGTTATATTACTTTTTAACAGCCACTTCTTAAAGGGCCATTAAACACCAAAATCACTTTTTTCTACTAATTAGCTGTGTAAATGGGTCTAAAATAGAAGTGTATACCTTTCCCTGGCCTTATTTTGGCATTTTAGTGTGTATTTGTTAAAAATCTGACTTTAGGGTCAAAAGCTGTATCTGTAACAGCCTCTTTAGAATCAACTATGGCCACTACATTTGAATTTCCGGGTTCTGAGGTTATTACGTGACAAGCACAGCCACTGGCGGTCTACGGGCAATACGTGAGGAGCCAGTTTCAACCCCGCCCTTACCTGGCACTGTTGGGCACTGAGATGTCCCGC
Organism: Taenioides sp. WSHXM2023; assembly: GCA_029959045.1. Classification (NCBI taxonomy): domain Eukaryota; kingdom Metazoa; phylum Chordata; class Actinopteri; order Gobiiformes; family Gobiidae; genus Taenioides; species Taenioides sp. WSHXM2023. Next base: position 15,328,295 of record CM057101.1, on the reverse strand, counting down.
CGTGTCTGGAGAAAAGGGAAACGGCGTGATCCGAGCACAAATGTCCACTCTGTTTCAAAGTCTGGAGCGGACTGGTCTGCGCCATGTTGGATTGTTGTGGCTGTCCGTATACTGTCAATCATCGCTCCAGAGCCCGCCCCACACCCGCTCCCCCCAACCCACTGGGCACTGCTCACTCTAGAGGATTTTTCAGATTTTGCTTAGGGGTGGAGTAAAGCTTCGGGAGGGTGTTTAACGGCTCTTTAAGCTGAATGTATCTGAAACAAAACCAAGAACATATGAGAAACATCTGTATTAAAATAGTATCACAGTCAAATTGCTCTAAAATGTAATCATCTCCTCCTGAAAATGACTAAATCAAATATTGCAGCGCTCTCTTGCTTTCTTGTATATATATGTAATTGATGGGAGGGGACGAATTATCATCATCATTATGTTTAATCTTATGGGCTTGTAAATAAAGACCTCTCGGTAATGCCTTCGTGATGCTTACAGGACAGACAGCGGAGTTGAGTTTTGCAGGTGCGCTCCATCCTCTTCATTTCACTGCATGTAAAATAATGTTTCCCCCACCATACCATCTACTAATTAGGATCTAATTATCCCGGCTAGTGTAAACAATCACGGCAGATGGCATAGCGTGCAGTATTAACTCTAATGACCTGGGGCCCTGTGGAATTCACATTTCAGTGCGTTTGTTTATTTTCCTCCGTTAGTCTTTGCCCTACTTTCCAAATTCACTTAGGCCTATTTCCAACCTTCTTACAACGCCTTGAGAAGAAGCTGCCCGTGTGCTATTCCTGCATTCGCCACTTCTGCTTCTCCTCGGGCGTTTACCTGTTTAGAGTCGGCTTATCTGATATTTTTGTCTTTCAAACAATGTCAATTAGCGCTCACAAGAATCAAGTGAACATTTGTTCCTAGTTCTCCCTCCTGCCCACTACCTCCTATAGCTGCCTGTGCAGAGACGAAAAGCCAGAACGCAGAAATGGAGACGTGTATCAGATCTGGCAACGCACACTTTTGCTTCTCATTCTGAAATGGTAAAAACTCCTTCTTTGTCACACCTGGGAAAATACTACTATGAAGTCAGATAGAGGACGACTGTAATGACTGCTGAAGCCTGGATCATTTTGCATTTAAAAGTTCATACATTTCACGTTCAGGTTTGATACAACGCCAACTTGTTATATTGATCTTCCTGTTGCTGGAACACCCTCCCAAGTCGAGACGTAAATCCCACTTGACTGCCACACAACTTCTGACTAGACTGTGGCTATGTTTTACAAAGCAGAACCCTTATCCCTTATTCAGCCGCTAAACTTGTTCGCAGATACTGTATGCAAGGAACTGGAGACTTGGTGTTGCAAAGGGCGTGTAATGGTTGGCGGTGGGTGTGCTCGGTCTCATTTAATTGACGCCAGTGCTTGTGCTGGGCTGCGCTCCTCTGCGTGCCGTGTTCTCTGCCAGGAGCTGGACTTGCTAATTAGACTCCTGGATATCACAGACATGTCCCTTGGTACGCCATACAATATACTGCTACTAGTGACTCAGAGGCAGAATGCTAAACAGGCCAGGCTAAAGGAGATGCAGAGAGCATGAGGTTGGTGAAAAGAAAGCAATGCTGTGAGGGAACGGTGTCTCTACAGGGGAAGGAAATGATGAGAGGCTAAGACATGGGTCAGCATGCTTTGGGTCCTCAGGGGTTAGCATTTTTATTCATCGAAAAAATTAGTTAGGTTTCACAGAGGTGTTGAGATGGCTTTCTTCTCCGTTAACGCGAAATGTTTTGCATTTTATATATATATATATATATATATATATACACACACACGCACACACACACACACACACACACACACACATATATATATATATATATATATATATATATATATATATATATATATATATATATATATATATATATATATATATATGTATATACAATTTTTGTTACAAAATGGCTTAAATGCACAAAACAAGTCTTCTGCTTTTCCTTTAGTGCCACAGTTGGCATATTATTGGCATTCAGCTTTGGTTAAAAAAAGAACAAATATAAACTTCTCTGTTGCGTTTAACGATTAAGAGCATCCCTGAAGACCAATGTTTGTTCTGTGCTTTTTCTATCTCGAGAGCAAATACTTTATTTTCTAACTTGAAAAAGTACTTTCAGCAGCCTTTAAATACATAAATACATTGTCATAAGTGTCTGGAATATATCTGACCTCGGCTGGAACTGAGGTCTCTGAATTCTCTGCATCCGCAGTCAACACATTGTTCATACAGTATGTATTAACATTATCATATTATCATGTTATGTGAACATGACCTTGAAGTATATATATATATATTAAATGATAAAAACATAATAAAAAGATTAAAGTTCTAGCATAAATATTGTTGTTGATGACAGTGGTCCTTCATTATATATTATTCTGGCACGTCCTGGATTACTACTTGACATAACAAGGTACCTGGAGTGAGAGTATCTAAATATGCAGTATTACAGAGTGGCACGCTCAATTTGTATCTTCTCAAATTCAGGAAAATTCAAGAAAATACTGGAACTTACTCTCTTGTGAGCTTTAAGACATGTTATGGAGTATGGAGTTTAAAAAGAGACTGGAGCACTTCCTGTATTACCACATGACATCACAAGGTGGAACAGAGTGTTTTCTGTTTGACAGAAGAACTCAGCCAAAATATATAGGGTTTGTGTGTTAAACATGTGTGTATGAAACAAAAAACAACTCCAGGTATGTTTGCGATGAAGAAACAACATGATAACATAGATCAGAAAATAGAGTAATATAAGCCCCTTACGGTATGAAGACTATAAATGTAAAAAATGTATTAGTCCATCTCTTATTACAGAAAGCTTTTGCTCCACAAAAGCATAACTGCAGGTATGTTTGATGAGAAAACCATGCAGCTAAACACTGCAATATTGTTAATTTTACTTATTGTAATACGGGACCTTTAAAGAGAGTTGTGTGGAGAGCCACTTCTTTTTCAAACAATATATTTTTGACAGAGATGGTTCATGAACTGTAAGTTACAGCAGAACAAAGGCACTGTATTGAGTACGATCAGGAAAGTGCCAAAACACACTGAAAAGAATAGTTTGATGTGCTAAAGCAGTGGGGAAAGTTTTATATAGGAGAAGAGAGACTTGGAGATGATGCAGAGTAGAGCAGGGAACAGGCAGGAATTCCAAGCAGAAGGTGCACATGTGCTGCTGTGTGTGAGTGCGATTCTTCCTCTTAGTTGTGTGTCCGGATAATTCAATCGTCTGCCCATTGACTGGCCTCCCGCTCGGTCTTCACTCCTAATTAAATCTCCATTTGTTGGCCGGATGATACTGCTTCTAATTGTGTTGCGGTAGGATCAGATAGACACACCTAAATTCACACGTACACACACACACACACTTCCAAGGCCCCCCAGCAGTGTGCCAACCTCGACATGTCACCGCGCTACATTACACCTCAATTAATCACATCAATTACGCATGGATTAACTCGTGGCAATACGCTAAACACTGTTGTGATGCTGCTGCAATTTTGTCAGAGCTGACCTCGGGACTTTTCCTGTGACATCAAAGTGCATCACCAGCAATAACAATATTTTACACAGGGAAACATAGTTATTATTCACTTATGTTTGGGGAAAACTTTAAGATTTGATCTTTACTGAAGATTTGAGAAAGCTTAGTCAGCGGTTATCAAACAGTGCACTTGAGATGCTACAGGCTTTTTACATCATATGTGGCAGAAGACCTTCAGAGGAAATACTTTGAGTGAATGAACACAAAGGACTGTGGGATTATGTGAAATTAACTGTTTGTTTTTCTCATATCCATGGAGACCAAGGATCTAGTTCAGGAACTAGCTATGGACATTTGAGATTCATTATTACACCATATGTGGCAGCAAATGTGGCAGAAGACCTTCCAGAGGAGATACTTAGAGGGAATTATCCATTTCATCACCAACCGAAACAACAAAGTGGAGTAAGAATGAGCTCTTCCCTGTTGTGTTCACCTGGACACTTCCTGGGCTGCAGAATGCAGAGAAGGAACACTTTTGGCTCTTCCTCTCCTCAAACTGAACCTACTTAACCAGTCCTTCTGTTAAACTGCACTGAGACCTTTGAATGAGACACAAAGGCGACTAAGAAGGACAGTGTAAATGCTGCAGCAAAACTTGATTTCTCTCTCTTTCTCTCTCATTTATAGCATTATGTTAAATTTCATCATAGTGTTGTTACATACACACTTCTACATACATTTTAAGAGCAAGTCGTCTCAGAGCATAATTGCCATTTTTCAAGGTTTTCACAAAAATACAAAAATAAACTACATTTTTCAATAAAATGACTGGGGCACTGTGCGTTTTTGTGGCTCTAAAATTCTTTCTGATTGACTGAGGACATAGCCAATGACACAGATGCAGCTGGATATAAAGAGTAGAATGAGACGGAAAACTCAATTTGTCCCAAAAATGACTTTACTGGCAGTTACGTTACGAGGCCAACAAAATGTACTTGTAAGTTTATGTGAGCGGTTTGAGATGTTTAAAAATCCTGGAACAGCCATATACACCAGCTGCAAATTCTGCCTAACTATATTGATACTGTGGCATTTTAATATCACTGTCTACCTTGAAACCACGCATCACCCTATACCGACATGGGCCTTGAAGTCGCAATTGAGCACTTGTAACATTGAGAGACACCACGGAATGGTAGCAAAGTTTAATTTAATCCATTGACGGAGGGAGGGGGGTATAAGGCCGTGATTGACTATAGCCGTTATACTTGCAGCATGCAGATCGGTGGGCTATCTCTCCAAATGAGTGTTGGAGGAGATAGGGCTCTTCATCTTCAGCCTGTCTTTGGGCCTGGCGTGCTTGTTTGGCTTGTGTGGTAATGGGTGGCTTCACCTTGCTGCCTGGTGCTGGAGGACACCCCACCTCTTCCATTAAACGCCCGCCCCTCACGCCCACCTCTCAATCCTTCACCGGGCTTATGCATCACTTTTCAATGTCTCTTTGTTTTTGTCATTAAGATGATCATTTGTTTTCGCTCCACTTCTTTGTGTATGCCCTGTGTTTATGGGACTCTTCTATAGGTGAAATTTAGGGCTGTAGTCAACTAAAGGCAGACTAGGTTGACTAAAGACATGTCCTGCCCGATCGATTAGTCGACTAAAAAATGGGCGTGACAAAAGCTCTCAGAACTATTAATATAGCTCTGTATCTGACTCAAACTGCACTCAGACTACACCTGCACAGGAGTTCAACTAGTTATGCAAAAAAAATGTAGGAAGTACATAGAGAGCATGTATTCATATAAAGACAGGTTAAACCTCTAGATCGTTTAATCTGACTTGACCTTTTTGCTGTTGTCCCATATAAATCCTTATAATCTAAATAAAATTATTAGACAACTAATACAAATTTTGATCGACTAAGACACAATTGACCAGTTAATCCTATTCTAGTGAAATGTATTTTCATGAATGGGCTTTGGAAAAAAAACAAAACAAAACTTTGCTCCTTTAAAGGTAAGGAATCTTAGCATCCTGACCATTATCTAAAGAATTCTACCTTGAAAATTCAAAGCTGTTATTATACTACAAGAAACAACGTTGATAATAAGACTTTGAGTAACTATTGTATGAATCAGTGGTCTTATAGAGAGAGAAAGGGTGATGAGGGGGCCTGGTCAGGGTGAATGAAAAATACAATATATTTCTATCTATCTCAGTGTTAAAATATTTCTGAAATCACAATTCAATATTAAAGGTGCACTATATAACTTTTCTGGTGGGAGGTCCTGTTATTTTTTTGCCTGGACTATCCCACAGCATGGTCTATCTCGCATTTATTCAATTGCAGGTGTTTCTATGACTAAAATATTCAGTGAAAAACATGCATTTTCTCTGCGAACACGGTCGCCTCTCCACAGGCATCACCTGCTTGTGTCAGTGGAGACAGTCTGTGGTACTTTCAAAGCAAATCAAAGTGGACGATCCGTCGCCAGAAAAGGTACATAGTGAACCTTTAAAGTTGTGTCCTTTGGCAAAACACATCTCCCACATTGTCAAGAATTGGTCAGTGGCTACAACAGGTAGAAGTCCATTTCATTCCAGTGTTTGTATTACAGAAATATCACGTTATTTTTGCTGTAGCTTTCTACCTGCAGTGTCCCGCCTTAATCCCTTTTTCCTGACTCCCCTAAGTGATAAAGTGTAAATCGGTGGGGTGCCTGTTGTCACGGTGACAGCAGCTAGCGACAAAGTGACAGATCAGGCTGACCTTCAGGATGGGCGGGTGTCATCTTGTGTTTGTGTATGGCTGCTGTATTTTATGTGTTTTATGACTCAACTCCCAGACCTTATCTTCCATCATGCAGGACAGGCCACTCTGCATGTCCCCATATACTTGTTGTGCATGTGGATATTCTAGAGGGAGGTGTTTTAGATGCTTTTAACCCCAACATCTCCCCTGTACAACCCTCCCACCTTTCACCAAGCCATTGCAAGGCCAAGGTGAGTGCCATGACTGTTGCATCACCCCCATCAGAGGGGCTAAGCGCACCTCATCTCAGGCGTTAAAGTCCAATTGGAGAAGCTAAACGGTGACGCTAAATTTCCCTGGACGACAAGACACGGCGTGAGGTTAACTGGAGGTGGCCGTTGGAGTGGCAAGTTATGTGCATATGTAAGAGTGTATGTCTGGGGCAGGGAAAAGAACGTGTAAAAGTAGAGGAGACCAGATGCTGTATTCTGTCGTAGCGTACAGCCTTAGAAGGAGTTGTGGTAGTAGTAGTAGAAGTAGGGCTGTGGAGTTAATCAAATTTTAATCAAGATTAATCATTCAGTTATTTCTAATTGTGAGTAATATGGGTTTGTGAGTCTTTCATGTTTATGTTCAAAAATGTATATTGAGATACATTTTCATTAGCTTTTAGTAAGACAAAACTTGATTTATTTTTTGGGTCGTATCACCCAGCTCTTAGTGGAAGTAGTACTGTAGTGGTAGTAACTGTAGTTAGTAGAGATATAGTAACAGAAGTACGATAAAAGACTGAATAGATCAGACAACCGAGCTTTCCTCTTCTCTAACTCCTCCAGGAGAAATACCAACAAACCTATTGAAAATATATAAACTATGGGATTTATTGTTTGAACCTAATTCTAATTTAGTGGTTATCAATCTTGTGTTGCAGTTTTATTCACACAATTTCAACCATACAGCATTACTGGTCCTTATATAGACCAAGTCTTCCTAATGCCGGCTGCTTGGCCTGTAGTAGTAGGAGTAGTTTTAGTTCTGGTAATGCTCTATAAAATCCTGATTTAGTCTTTGTTTATTTTGCCATGTCCTGATTTTGTCTTTTTTTTTTTTTTTTTTTATTTCTGGCCAGTTAAGTGGATGCTCTGGAAACCAAACTGAGTGAGAAAAGTTTATAAACCACTTTTTAAGGACTGCAGTTTATTTTCAGCTTTCCTTTTATAAATTTTTCCATCACCTTTTAGACAGCATATCTTTACCAGTCAAGCTTATTCTGGGCAGCCAAGTACGGTGCACAACCTGGACTTTTAATAGGGCTTTTTAGTGGTGCATCTCAGTGCTATGTTTGTGTGAATGTGGCAGTTAGGATACCGTTACCGTAGCTCCTTACACACCAGCCTGAGGATAAAACACAGGGCAGCGCTCACTCCCTGCTGCTGCTGCTGAGTGCCACACCGCTAAAGAGGTGAGACTCCAAATAGGACCAAGGCACACAAAAGCTGAATGTGAACACCCCTCTCTGTGATTGCATGCCAGCGTGCAGCAGTGAGGGGCAACAATGGCCCCTGGTTTGTAAAGCTATAGCCCGGCGCCTGTGGTCTTTGTCTCATGGCCATTACCATTCAGTGTAGGCAGCGGGGATCCCTGCTGGAGCCTCACCACCATTCAACCTCGCCTGTCAGGTTCGAATAAGGTGTTTTTATATCTGCCCTGAATGGGACGCGCTAATGCGTGCCAGGTGGGGAGCTCACGGAGGCAATGTTAAAGCGCTCTGGATCCTCACATAACAGTTTGGGTCTTACCTGAGTCTAACCTGCTCGTTTGGTTATAATTGCAAGTAAACACGGGAAAAGTGGGTGGAGATAGGGGGTAGGTGAAAACAAATTTTCTGAGCACTCAAGCCTTGACGACAATAATAATGTTAATGTTGGATTACTTAAACATGCATGAATCAACTGAAATAGAAGTTTGAGTTAATGCAGTTAAAACCTCATCAGTTTTACATAATATGTCCCCTTCAATTAAATGTGTCTACAGAGGTAATGTAGAGAAGGTTTCCACAGTGGTCATCTGGACAGTGTTATAGCGATTAAGACTTTTCAGCTCTCACCCAGTCAAGTCATTTTTATTTATCTGTTAAACTTCAATAGATGGAAGCTGAAACATCTTAATTGCAAAAAACATTGCCTAGATGACTACCATTGAAACCGTCTCTACAATGAACCACTCCTGGACGAATGAAGGACTTCACTGTCTCATCTACAAAGGTAATATAATGCATTCATTTTGTCATTTTACAAGTTACATTTCTTATTACCAAGACCACAAACAATCTGTTTACTGTTAACTCCATGTAATGTATCATTCTTAACATAGTTTACAATATGTTTTCATTTGACCTTGCTGCATAAAGTGAACTTTTCAACTGCTTCTACTTACTTGGTTATTTTAATGCATATGGATAAGAATGTGTCTGAGGGCAGGCAATAACAGGTGGTGGGCCAATTTAAAGCACCTCGTCCACTGTATACATGGTTCATTATGCATCATTTCAACTGTGGATATAAAGTCTTAACATGCAGACATCATTATAAATATATATATATATATATATATATATATATATATATATATATATATATATATATATATATATATATATATATATATATATATATATATATATATATATATATATATATATATATAAAATAAAAACAGTGAGCTAAAGTCACCAACATGTTTTGTATCAGCTGTTGCTGACCCCAGCTATTTCAAGAGATCAAAAGCACAGTGTTGGTGAGGAGAAGAGAATGAGGGCCAGACAAGAGCATCTTTGTTGGAAACTCATTAGGTCCCACAGTCCACTGCAGAGGAATTGGCCCCTGAACCTCTTATAGGACGAGTGTTTACAGTCCAGACCCATTTAAGTCTTCTTCAAGTCTGGAAGAGGACTTCACTTCAGATTCTTCACACAGGGACAGGGGATACTTTTTTAGTGACATGCCGTCTTACAACAGGGCAACAGGGCAAGGCGTATTCCTATTGGATCCTCTTCCTTTTTAAAAAACGAAAAAAAAAAAAAAAAAAAAGGAATTTGGTCAAAACACCCATAACATATTTGTGCGCAATTTCTGGTTAAATTTATAGCATTTTTGTCTAGATGAACCTTATTCCAAGACCTGCGTTAAGAATTGTTTTTACCATTGCGAGATAGGGCCAGTACTGGTATAACATTATTATATGTAAAAGCTGCTTTGTAATTTTTTTTTTTTTGCCACCATGTATTGCTCTTGGATCTGTAATAAGGTTTGTTGTTGAGTAGATTTCGTAAACCCACTCATCACTGTCACATTTTAAGGTAGAGTTTCTGATTGTTTCTGTTATGACAGTGTGTTCTTTGCTGTGGCACAGGGTGTCCTGTTAGTAGCCCAAGAGAAGCTTGCTCGAGGAGTTGGTTTTAGATGAATTGGGGAAAATTGTCTGAGACAATCTGTGAGTTATGAGACCTTCTGGACCAGCTATGACCAGTAAATAGTCTTATTACATCAGTTTATATTTCCAACCAGGATATCGGCAGAACCAATATTTTGGGGCTGATGCCCGATCCAGCAAAGAATCTGTGCTGATATTTGATACCAGCATTGGTATCAGAGCATCCCTAACTGTCAGTATTGCTTGCCTCTTGAATGATTCACTGAAAAAATCAAACCTTCATGTGCAATATAGCAGATTTATTCAAAGAGGGCCCTTAGTACCATACAAGGACATACTGTAATCTTCACTTAAAGAGACATGAACTAATCTGAGAACTTATTACCAAGACCACAAACAATCTGTTGTTACCATGACAATAAAAGGTTACACAAACACCAGTGGTTAATTGCAGAAGTCCAGCCCAGCACTCAGAAAGCTTTTTAAAATATCTTCAGTTAATGTTTTCTTGATAAAAAAAAAAGGCAACACATGTGACCTCTGCTATTCCTTGAAATTCACTGTTTAGTAAATTACTCATCGAGAACAGACAAATGGCACAAAATGAGGTGATGATTGCAGCGCACTCAGCACCTTCTGTTCCAATGTCATATACACAACACATATGCTTTCTTCACTTACCTTATTCCCAGCTTCCCTCTTCCAAAATGTGCATAGCTCTCCAGTGGCAAACACTGATGGAATCACATTAGTGCCTGCATATCCCATGATCCTTTGCACCAGCTGGAACCCGCAATAGTGAGTTATATCACGTGGATTTATTCTGGCTTAAATAATGGAAAGAAATACAGTAGTAGTGTGTGTTTTTGTCAAATGCATTTACTAGTGGATGAAATTACAGTGTAGCCACCACTCCAGGCTGGTGGGAAAAGAGGTCCTTCCATTTGGTTCAGGCGCGGATCAGTTACAAGTGCTCGATGGGTTTGACCTGGGAGAAGTTCATGCAAGAGAAAAACAGAGTACAGCAAACAAGGAGGAATTGGAGTCTGCTTCAAAACTGATAAATGGAAGCCTGGTTTGTGGGCGATAGAGAAATAGACTATGTACTTTATAACAGATTGTGGCTGTGTATGCAAATCTATATCTGTGTGAATGCATGGTTGCTTATGTGCGACTTATTTGTGCAGAGCTATTCTTTTAACATCTCGCAGAAAGTAAAGATATGCAAATAATCAAATACTGTACAAACATCTACATTGGTTCATGGATTAATTGTGAATAATCAATTATGGGAATAAATAACAAATAATACATTTTATTTTAGGAGTATTTCCAGACCAGAGTTTGTGTACACTTGACACCTTCAATTGATCACTTGCAAAGTAACCACATTGGTGTAATTAAAAATCAGTCACTGATATGTGGACCAGAAATAGACTGATATATTGGTTGGCTGATATACTATCAGGCCGACATTTCAGTGAATTGGCTATTGACCTTAAATTTTCAGTACGGGGCGATATTTAGTTTTGGTTGACCTGCTGCATAAATAATATGCATAAAGCTTTATTTGAACGTTTTAATGCAAAAAGTTGACTGCTAAAAATGTGACTACACAGCTCTCCTTTAGATTTGTGGTAAAGAAAGTGCTGTAGGTGAGTTTGAAGTAATTTTAAATATCACAATTTGCGGAAAATAATCAAAATCTTCTGTATATATTGGCCCAAAATATCGCTAGTGCTTAACGGTCATCTGGTTTTCTGGACTCTAAATAACTGGTATTGGCATCAACCATGAAAAAAAGGAAAATATCGGTCGATCTCTAATTTGGACTAACAGACTACATTTGCTATGTTTTTGGAAAAAAATATTTTATACTTTATAGACCTATGAAGGATGTCTTCAGTCTGCATATTCTTTTATGTTTGCTGTCAGTGTGACTGGTAAAAAGACGACTATGAGCCTATAAAGTCCACGAGTCCACAAGTATATAGTCCACAATACAACAATTCAGATTCTTTTAAATACTTTGTCATGTTTCTATTTCTCTCCTGGAAACATTTTAGTATTCCCCGAAGGAGTATTTGGGGAGTGAGTTTTGTCTTGGCTATGATGGCTTCTTCCACTATCCTGTCCCATAAATTTGCAAATGTATTAGCATGATTACATTTTTTTCCGCCTCACCATATTTAAGATCTGCTGCTTCCATTCAATTTAAATGCTTTATTATTTTGTTCAGCTTCTGCCAATATCTTCTTTCAATGTTCAGCTGTCTCATTTCTCTCCAGTTCTACCCTGCCCATAAATTTACCCACATCTACACTCTGAACCATAAATCTCCCTCCGCTGATCTCTTGAAAGGAAAGTGTTGATGCTCCACACACAGTAATAAGCAGCAAAAGCAGAGACCTTGACTGTGTGTGTGTGTGTGTGTGTGTGTGTGTGTGTGTGTGTGTGTGTGTGTGTGTGTCACACTTGGGGCCGATGGCGGCTTACTGCAACTATTAATACATAGTTTAATTAGCTCACCGCAAACAAGAGCCCCGGATCGCCTTAACGTCACCTGTGGCTTGTAGCTGGCCCATCCGATCAATACCACCCGATCATGGCTTTTTCATCAGCTCAAATGAAAGTGCTTTGTCTCCCCAGCCCTGTGCATGGACCTTGCCAATTCACCTTAAAGGCTGTGGGGTGGCGGTGCTAGCAGTGTGCAGCGTTGCGGATGGGGCCTGTATAATCTGGCTGCATTAGGGAACTATAAAGATAAATGGAGGGAGGCGCGAAACATAACTCATCCTGTCAGAGGTGCAGGGTTTAAGGCAGGGAAACTTTGTGTTGTCTAAAACCGGCTTCAACACCCTACAGCTTCTTACTTCTCTGTAATCTGTAATGTTACCAAATCTGCACTGGGCTTTTCTTCATTGCTAGAAAGCTATTGTGATTATATGGGAGTACATGTTTTGTGAAGAGTAGGGTTTGTCAAAAAGTAGCAATGTCACACATGTTTGAATAATCTTTTATTATTAGTCTGTGTACATCGCTAAAACTCAAAATGCGCTGTTCCACCTTGTGATGTCATGTAGTAGTAGTTTTCAAGTTGACAGCTAACTTTTACCTTTAATTCAGTAGAGATCGGGATTCCAGGGCTGAAATTATCCAAATGATTGGAACAGAGAACAGGAACAATTGGAACAGAGAGTTTTCTGTTTGAGAGAATAGCTCGGCCTATATACACAGGGTTTGAGGGTTTGTGTTTTAAATGTGTGAAAGAAACAAAACACTGTAGTTATGTTTTTGATGAGGAAAAAACATTTGTCAGAAAATAGCATAACCTGGACTCTTAAATCGATACCAAAACAAGTATTGAAAGTAATACTTTTATAAGTTTTATAAAGGTTGTGTTCTATATCAGAAGTTGAATAAGACTACGTGGTAATAATAAAGAAAGTGATATTGTTTTATGTTGAAAATTACATTCTATCAAAGAGTGTTTTTATTCTATTGTGGTAACATTAGCTCAGAGGAAATCATCATCATGTCATTGTTGATTCTGATGATATTTAAGACAATTTTTCAGAGGAATTATACATTTTTTTGTTAGAGTTTTATTAAAGCAAATAACCAGTTAACGTTAGCAGTCACATCAGTGGTGTTCAAACTCAAACTGAAAAATGCGGTTGGTGCAACTGAGGTGTTGCTATCTAACGCAGAGTGAGGAAACAGCCTGTGATGTTATGTTTCAGGAATAAAGTGTAGATATACTGACACAAGTGTGAGATGTAATGAAAATGACCAACAAAACATAACTATTTTTCCCCCTGTTGTTTAACTTGTTGGGTGTGGAAACATAAAGACCACAATCATCTCGAATGTGATGTTTTACCTGTAATGTTTTGCTTTTAGCGCTCAAGTAGTGTGTGCCTGAGCGACAGTGCAGGCTAAACAAAAAATTACAATGTTTTTGTCAACATTAGAAATTCCATGTGAAGTAGCATACCTGCTGGCTGCTACCCTGCCAATGATGGACAATAACTAAACACAGAGGATTTGCCCAGTTTATTTTTAAAAGTGGATCTGTTGCTATATTATATTGTCTCCAAATATCAGTTAAAGGTGCACTATGGAACTTTTCTGGTGGTCTGCCTGCCTGCCTTTTTGCTTTGCCAGAAATGTTACACAGTATGGCATTAAAGTTGTTTATCTGCATGAACTTAAGCAGGCAACATAGCCAGTCCAAATGACAAGTGTGATCTACGTGGTAAGAATGAAAGTATTTTTGTTGCCAGGGAAACATGCAAAATTGGCAAATGCAAGATGTATGTATGCAGTATGTATGTATATTTATTTATTTATTTATTGCCATACTGTTGAACACCAAAAACATACCTAGAGTTGTATTTTGTTTCATTTACACGTTTAATACACAAATATTATATTTAGGCAGATATATTTGTCAAACAGAAAAGACTCCACCTTGTCATATGGTAATACAGGATAGGCTCCACTGTTTCTTTAAAGTCCATACACCTTCACTAGAATTTGGATAATTACAACCCTGAAATTTCCAATCTTTACTAAACAAATGGTAAAATGTGGCTGTTAACTACTGTTTCATGACATCACAAGGTGGAACAGAGCATTTTGAGTTTTGGAGATGTAGACAGACTAATAATACAGCGTTACTCAAACGTGTGAATGAAACAAAACACAACTTTAGTTATGTTTTTCATGAGGTAGCATTATAACATGGTTTAAAGCTTGCAAGAATATATTTTGCACAATCTAGGACCTTTACAAACATTGAGTGCCACTACCTCTGTTTACCTCATGTGCATTCTGTTCTCAGTCTTTCCTGCTTCTCTCCCTCCTCTCCTCCTTTAGGTTTGGAAGTGTTCATTTACACTTCTTCCACTGCACAAATTGCCCCTCTGCTTCTTTTCTGGCTCTGCGTTTCCAATTTGAAATAAAAGAGTAAGCTGCTTTGCACTAACAACTTATTCCATGTGGTTCTTCTGGCAGGCTTCTCTATTGACCTTCAAGTTCCCAATCAGCGCGAGAAAGAAAAATGGAAATAGCTTCTTGCCATATTCGTAGTTTTTGTTGGACTGCTGAAATTCTATTGTGACTCAACATTATTTATTATTTCTTGTTTTTTCAGTGGACGATGTTCCGCCTTACTTCAAAATGGACCCACCCCAGACCCAAGTTCATTTGGAGGGGAATCGTCTTGTACTGACTTGCATGGCAGAGGGCAGTTGGCCGTTGGAATTCAAATGGATCTACAACGGAACAGAACTGACGAAATTCTCCTTGGAATACAGGTAAGGAATTCCGCATTTGCCAGCCGCTACTGCTACTGCCTCTGTGCTTATTGTTTTTCATTTTTCATCATCAACACTAATTAGGTTACTACATGAGGGCATTTAAAATACCCTTAATTGTAACTAATAGCTAAATCGCTCATTGGTATTCACGCAGTGTATTTTTCTATGGATTTATTCAAGGCCGTATGTCCCTTTGGAGACCTAGCATCAGGTGTTGTGGGGATCGTCAAATTAATTCACATTTGTATCTCTCGCACAGATTCTGCAGCTCTCACATTTTTATTATTTGTTGGAGAGTTCATGAAATTGTACATCACATCACACAGTACATTAAAGTGGGGGTGGGAGAGTTTCTTTGTGACTGTACGAATACTGTAGCTTATACATTTGATGCAAATCCTATAGAAAAAGTTGTGTTAGCTAGTCCTGTGAACCTAAATGCCATAAAATAAAATTAAAAAAAAAGTTCTGTGTTATATTTTAAATGCATAATTACTTAAACTGAAAAGGTAGACACCGTGCTCTCTTTCTGTTAGCATAAATATCCCTTATATTTTCTGTCAGCCTACCTTTTGTCCTCCTGATGAATAATTAGTAATACAATAAATTCAATGGGTGTGTTCTTATGCCACAAATAATGTTCTAATTAGCTGTCTGAAGCCACTGCTAAATTGTTTTCATCAGCATCCATTATCCAGTGTCTGCTTAGTTTGAGACAAGCTACTATTAAATTAGCATTGAGAATTTGAAAGTCTGTCCTCAACTCTGGACTCGTGTTCTATTTTTAGATGTTATTGCCACTCCACCTGTGCACCACAATAGTCCGGGGCCAGACTCTGTGACCTAAATGTCAGCGGAGAAAAGCCGATGTCCAGCGTTTCCAGGCTGAAATCTCATATTGTCTGAACTGTCAGTCACTGTGGAACACACATGGATTTTGGACATGTTGACAAAGCGTATTTCGTATTGGTGTAACATAGCAGTGACAATGCACCTGTAAAGCGTTGTTAGAATGTTGTTACCTCATTAACATATCCGGAGTTGTGTGAATGAAACAAAACACGTTTGAGTAATCCTTTATTATTAGTCTGTCTACGTCTCCAAAGCCCAAAATGCTCTGTTCCACCTTGTGATGTCATGAAGCAGTAGTTTTCAAGTTCCTCTTACGTTTTGTTCAGTAAAGATGGGCAATTCCAGGGCTGAAATGATCCAAATTATTCTAGTGAAAGTGTATGAAGGTGGAACAGTGTTTGGGAGAAGAACACACCCTAAATATGCAGGGTTTGTGTGTTAACATTTGTGAAAGAAACAAAACACAACTTCAGGAATGTTTTTGGCAAACATTATAACATAGACCAAAAAATATGGGCCCTTTAAAAACTTCTTTTATAAACAAGGAAACAGTCATTTTATTGTGATTTAGTAAGCTAACACCTAAAGGGTAAAAAAATAACACAAGACTTTGGATGGTTCATTTTGAAAAACAAATTTGTGAATGCATCATTATTTTTATTCTCATCAAACCATATTTATTTTAAATTCAATTCAATCAAGTAAACTGTGTTAGAGGCACTCCCTGAACACAACCTGACAGTGACAGCTGCTTTGTTCATCGCATTTCTGTATCTACCACTAAAGTATTTTATATCTGCATTTTATGATTAAACTCACACACGTACTACAGCCAGCCAGGTTGAGTCTGTGATGTGACAACAGCTCTAACCAAAAATAGTCAGACACTCTTGTACTCTGCTGAGTGGTTCACACCTTTTTGCCTGTATGTCAGACCTACAGCTCTACTTGCGCTTGTTAACATTGTGATAAGGTGTTGCAGTACTTTGGGAATTTAAATGAGGTTTGTGACAGTTGTCTATAACATCGCTCTGTATCTATGTGTGTGCGTATGGTTGCCTTGCCGTGAGGGCTCAGGTTGTGTATCAGTTGTAGTGCTGAGTAAAAGTCTGTTTCCAACTAATTTGAGTCCAGTTTTCTGTAGTGCTGTGTCCCTGCCTGGCCATCCCCACTCTCTCAGGTGGCATTGTCTGATTGCTATCACTGGTTCCAGAGCCCTCATAGACTTTTCCTTAACCCACAAACACCTTTCCTTTGTCTCATCTCCTCCTTCTTTCACATGAGCCAGTCTCTGAGCGTGCTCTGCAGTCCAGACCACTGCTTGGTATTCTCCACCAGCGATGATCAGAGACGAGAACTGGAATCCATTTAATCAAAACCCCTTGCACCACACATCCTAAAACACTGTGGGGAAAGGGAAAGGACCAAGACTTTACTTCACTTTAAAACACAACTTTTTACATACATTGCATTTATCCAGACACAGCTTACACGGATAGAAGAAATCTATAGTTTTAGTTTCTGCTATCTCTGCATGTTTATACTTTAATACAACTGGGAGATGGATTGATTTTTGTCTTAACAAATGGACAATGCTTTTGAGTGGGTTGATACTTATCGCTTTTTGGGGTCTAAAATTTCAATCAATCTGGGCTTGCCGTCCTTATAGGGACAAAAATTAGGTCTCTGTGACATATATCATTAATTATTAAATCAGCAACATGATGTAAAATTGATATAGATAAAAATGTGTTAAGGTTAGGGTTTATGTAAAGGTTAGGTAAGTGGTAATTATGGTCAAGGTTAGTATCAGCCTCTTGGAAATGAATGTTACGCAATGTAATGCCCCCAGAAAGCATGGAAACCCCAACATGTGTGTGTTTTGAAATTGAATTTCTTTATTATTTTTGACACCGACACACAGTACATAGAACTACATATCCCCCGCCCCATATCCAGTAGTATAGCAGTAAACCTACATTCTAATCTAGATCACTCCACCATCTTGTCTTGCTTCCAATTAGCACTGGCATTTTGTTCACTGCAAATTAGCATATCATTGTGGGTTTGTGTTTCCATTTTGTCAAAGTTTGACCTGACAAAATCACAACTATTCTGTCAATGAGCTCTGATGGTTAGGAATACCATACAAAACTGGTCTTGAAACAGCAATAGCATATCTACCTGGATATTATTTCTTAGTGTCCTTGCTTCGAATATAGTCCAATAAGAAAGTAAAGGTGACAGCAGATGCATGCATTGTTGTGTTGTCTTTTAAAACATTGATGTCCCAGTATCAGTGGTTTCTGAAAACAGTATAGTGCATTTCATTTCTCCAGACATGATGTGAAATAAAAGTAAGAGAAGGAGAAAGAAGAAAACACTTTTATTTTTCAGATACTGTTGAAAATCCCCTCACACTACTCAACCCCACATCTGGTTGTTACCCGTCAATGGTCTTTAATGCCATTTTGTTTTTGCTGTCAGGTACTTGATCCCAACACTGGACCGGAAGAATGCCGGACACTACCGCTGCATCGTGAGGAACCGAGTGGGAGCCATTATGCAGTGCAGCACCGAAGTGCAAGTAGCCTGTGAGTGTGACTGCACACATGTTTAACAGGGGCCTGAGTTAGAGCTTGGGACTTTTCACAAAGTGGTTGCTCTGCCCAGTATAGGGATGACTCACATAATCAAAAGAAAAACTCCCCAACATAATGAGATTGTTGCTGTGATGTGTTTGTAATGTTTTACTTCTACTAGGCTTGTCACAGTACAAATATTTGAAGATATATTGCTATAGAAAATATGACGACAAATGATAATACTGAACCTACTTTATGCTGCTGACACATTAACACTAACGTATGGATTTTCTGACCTAAAACATGGGCTGTAATAAATAGCACTTAATAAATAACACTTAATTTCCATAATGAGTAATGTATGTAGCCTGTGCTCATGTGCTCATGTTGTTGTTTTTTTTGTTTTTTTTGTTTTTTTAAAGGGTTGTCAGAGCCTTAATCTGCATATAGAAAACACATACATGTTTTTCTCAGTATATGGACAGGCCATGCATCATGTGAAAGCTCAGAACCTCCCGAATTCACTCACTGAGATGCAGAGGCTGCATTAGCACTGATAATGACTGCAGGTGCTGGGGTTTAGGTAGTGAGGAGTCAAATCAGAGAGAGGCGTTTTAGGTTTAAACCAACTGGATTCTTGTGAGGCACATTTTTCTGTCTGATTGGATAATCATCTTGAATACCAAAACACCAAATTATAAATAAATGGGACATGTCCAGTGTTTTTGTCATACAATAAATGCCCATTAGAATTATCAGTAAAAGCTACATTTGATTTGAACATGTCTACCTCATATCTGGTGACATAGTAAGGTTATGTTTATGAAATTTTAAATCAAAATCTTACATACATTTCCTTTAATTATTCAGTTATTTTACATTTAACTGCTCATATGTTCCTACTACAGCAAATAAGGAACTAGTGCAAAGAAAAGGTGTGCACAATGAACACTGTGACTAGGAATACAGTATATTGTTAATCTTTCATTTATTATTTATTGATCATCTATGTAGTTTTTCTCATCCCAGGCCTAGTGTTTCTGTGTCTTCCTTTTTCCTAACACTGTTTCTGCTTCTTCCTGTGCTGGTGGCAGATATGGGGGGCTTTGTGGAGGGGGAGCGCTCTCAGACAGTGTCTCAGGGAGAGGGGGCACTTATCCATTCGCCTCGGATCCACAGCTTCCCCAGGCCTCAGATCACATGGTTCAGAGACGGCCGCAAGATCCCCTCCAGCAGTCGAATGTAAGCCCACTCCTCCCTTCTGATCGCTTTAAAGGAGCAATTGTATTTGAGAAGACACAGTCACAGGTGGCAAGAAGAACAGAGTGAATCTAAAGACAAAAATCCAAATATTGAAGAAAACACTGTGTTCAATTTAGATAATTACGACAATCTTGTAATTATGTGGCATTATGTTGTGTCAAAAAGGAAATTAAACCAAATTAATTATTCAAATTACTGTACTCCACGAAGTCTTTGCAGTGTTGATCCCTGCAGAAAAGTTCATAGAAACCAAATACAATCATAATTTATGTAATGTTATCAGTAATGACCTATATTTTCAGAATGTATTCACAGGCACCACTGTGGCTACTCATTCACACTCAAGACTTTATGTTCAACAATTACACACTCTAACCAGTGAGAGCACAGTAGTGTAGCATTACTCAAAAGGCCAACAAACATATCCATCATATAGTACTAAACCCACCATTTCCTATTTTACAATACATCCATGGCATATATAGTTTTTTGGATATTTTCAAGAATGAACTGCAGATTTTCCCCTTTAAAAACAGTACTTGATTTGTGTGCTCCTGCTTGTGCTCTCAAAGTGAGTTATTGGTCGATGCAGAGTCCTAGACGCATTCCACTTTTTTACTTCTTTCAGCTCAAAATGTTCGATACTCTCAGATTCACTCGTTCTCTCCCTTTCTCCTTCCTCCTCTCTCTCTCTCCCACGCTGTAAATGAGGTTGGCCAGACTGGTTCAGGAGCCAGTGTTGATGTGGGCCTATGCGTTCATCACTGAATCACCTCTCAGTGATAAAGCGGGTTATTATATCGCCCCTATTGACTTTGAAGGCAAAATGATTGAAGGGTGGAGATAGAGCAGGCAGCAGGGGAACCAATTAGACAAAATTGGACAAAAGGCCTCAATTGATGGTGTATTTGACTGACAGTGCTTGCCCCTGGGTGGTTGTGTGTGTGTGCACGTCTGGGAGGGCTGCCTTGTGTGTGTGTGTGTGTGTGCGCATATATGAAGAGCCATGCATTGTGTGTAATCACAGGCGACTGGATAAAGTCTGGAGAGCTCTACAAACTCAATGCGGTTCAGATACGTTCTTAATGAAACACAGTGAAGGTAATCAACTTAGATTAACTGTGCCATTCTGACAAATATGAACAGGCACTCCACAACGGCTCCGAAACCACGTCCTTATCTATTATTCAACCATATGAAGACTCTTTAACCCGAGAGATACTTCAGTCTGATTGGTGCATATACCCGACTGCACAATATTACAATATGACATCTGATAACTATTATGAACACTGCAATTTCCATGTAACTTCCTGTGTCTGTAGACCAGATTTG
Organism: Taenioides sp. WSHXM2023; assembly: GCA_029959045.1. Lineage (NCBI taxonomy): Eukaryota > Metazoa > Chordata > Actinopteri > Gobiiformes > Gobiidae > Taenioides > Taenioides sp. WSHXM2023. Next base: position 15,307,199 of record CM057101.1, on the reverse strand, counting down.
TCATAATAAAGACTGGACAAAGACTAAATTAACCAGAATCTGGACCGAATCTTGAAACTAAATCAGACTTACAGTATGTAGAGCAATATGACTTAATTTAATTGTGATCTGATGTATGTGACCATACGCATTCTTGTGATATCTTTTATGTTTAATGCAGCTTTGTGGTCAAAAACACTCTTCCCTTTCCTCTCTTTTTATTGGTCAGTCTCTGTCATGCTCAGAGTAAGCGCAGTGACACGCTGATTTAAAGGGCCCATATTACTTATTATTTTCTCATCGATGTTATAATGTTGTTTCCTCACCAAAAACATTCCTGGAGTTGTGTTTTGTTTCTTCTCTCGAACAGAAAACACTTTGTTCCTCCTTGTGATGTCTTGTGATAATACAGGAAGTGCTCCACTGTGTTTTTAAACTCCATATACTTTCACTACACTGTAAACCCGAATAAGTTAGCAGAACTCAAAATAATTGAGGCAATCGATTGCCTCAATTATTTTGAGTTGATTAACTTAAAAGTCACAACTCCCAGAACTTAAAACGCCTGATGGCTTGGTACTTGTACCTTTTGATAACAGCTGACTTAAAGTCACAATTTCCCAGAACTTAAAAGGCTTGGTGGATTTGTACTTGTACCTTTTGATAACAACTGACTTAAAGTCACAATTTCCCAGAACTTAAAAGGCTTAGTGGATTTGTACTTGTACCTTTTGATAACAGCTGACTTAAAAGTGCTAATTTACCAAACTCCAATATATACAGTTAATATGACTGATAGATTTGTTAAGGTAAATCAATTATTTACATTTACTATAACTTTTTTTGCTCATCAAGTACACCTTGGTTTTTCCTTCAAGTCAACATCCATCCATTTTCTCCCGCTTGAGCCGGCTGGGTCGCGGGGGCAGCACACTGCCCTTTACTCTGTGCACCAGACCCCGACCCCTATGAACCCCTCTGCAGGAAACCCATCCAGACACGGGGAGAAAACATGCAAACTCCACACAGAAAGGCCCAGGCGACCCAGGGATCGAACCCATAACCTTCTTGCTGTGAGGCATGAGTGTTGCCACTCAGCCACCGTGCCGCCTAGTCAACATCAACAACATAAACATTGTATACAACTGACCAGATACATTTCTATAAACAGGGTGTCCCAATTAAAAGTACTGGACACCCTGTAGAAATTGTACAGACCACTGGGGAAAAAAACAAGTTATCTACCCAACAAAGGGGCACACCGAATAAAATCACTGGACATTGCTAGACAAAACTCAAAAAGGCCATTTTCAGCTCTACACCGTATGTAGTTAGCAAGTGTGTACGTATAGGCTTTGTGTGCACATTGTGTGTGTGTGTGTGTGTGTGTGTGTGTATAGATTTTAGTACTTATTTGGTGAAGCACTTTGAAATTGTGTTGTATTTTAGCATTTAGCAGAAATAACAGGACTTTAAATCATTCTCAGCATTTAATTACTTAATTCTACTAAGTTGTACCTCATCTATGTTTTTAAGTTACGCTCACTTATATCCACAATAGTTCCCTTTAATCAAAAAATATTACTTAAAATTACTCAAAAAGAAGAACATGTTACGGCAACTTGAGTTGCATAAGTTTGTAGGACTATTTCTAGAACTTTGAGTATACATAACTTAATCTGTTTAATTACTTTGAACGTTCGGGTTTACAGTGTATAATCATTTGGTTTTCAGCCCTAGAATTGCCAATCTCTACTGAACTAAAAAAAGGCAGCTGTTGGCATGAAAACCACCGCTTCATAACAGGTGGAACACAGTATTTTGAGCTTTGGAAATATAGACAGATTAATAATATAGGGTTACTCATGTACATGTGTGAAAGAAACAAAACATAGCTCTGGGTATGACAACATTGCAACATGACTTAAAGCTCACAAGAGTCAATTCTATTATTATTTATAATAGGACCTTTACCCTTTGAAGAGTGAATTTTCAGAAGTAGCAGTATCTCTTGCAGACAATATAAAAATTACTTATGATAAAAACAAAATTGGCGCTAACATCATACTTTTTTTGGCATATTTCCCACCCATAAATCAGACTCTCCCTAGGACCTCTTCAGAACTAAAAGACCATATAGTTTCTTACAAAAGATTATGAATTGTCTCTGGTGATACTAATACCGCTTCCCACAAAACTAGCTATTTTCTGCAGTGCCAGCATTAATGGAAATAAGAATGACAGTTACAATGCCTTTTCCCTTGACCAATTGTTGGACTAAATTTAGTTTTTTTGCATGCTGTCGCTATATTTCTGTTTCAAAATTTTACAATGAAAACTTGTTGAGAACAGTGCACTTCCAAACTGTTAAAAAGTAAAAATCTTGCAAGAAACAGGCTCTTTTTTAGACCGATTCCCTTGCAGTGCACCCAAAAGCAGTGACACTTTTCTGTATGACAACGAGAGGCACTGACAGGACACTTGTTTTCTCACTCAGCCTACATTGATATTCAGTACCACATGTGTGTCTTATGCATAGATTGTATATATAAATGGACATAGCTAACCTGCTAGCCGCGTTCCAAATAGGAAGTGTTCATGGGGGCAATTCCGGTGTCATTCACTCTGTTTCCAATTGACTTTACATTTGAAAATTGTCACCCTTCTCTCTGTAACTGCTGCAGTGAGCCTCGCCATTTTGGTTTTACAATGTACGCATTAACCCTCTCTACATGATCCTGGTGTTTTTATTTCGCTAGTTTGTACGTAAATAAATTCCTATTCCTAATATGGACCTGGCTCCAAATTCGCTCCTATAACCGCTATCATTGTGAGCTTCATTTGACTGGATGTCACACTCCCTTAGTCCACTTCTTTATACAGTCTATGGTCTTATGTGTGAGAGACAGCCCGTAATTGTCCAGGAGTGTACATGTTTACCCCTGTTCCAATCAGACAGATGTGAGCTACATCCACCCGAGTCTAATCTTAGGTTTAATGGGCCCTACGCACTCGCATTGCCACTCTCCCGACAATCACAAAATGATTTTTATAGATGCACTTTGTGATTTTACAGCCATTTGCTAATAGACACTTATAGTCATTTTCATTTCTACAATCATTGTTTTAGTGTTTACACCCAGGTTTCCATTACGACTGCAAATGCAATTAAAATCATGAAAAATCTAAATTTTGCATCTGTTTCCAAATGAGCTTTTATAGAGTACTGACTTTTTGGGGGGAATATGAAGTAATTATAACTGGAAACTGGTAGTAAAGTATCTTACAGTATCTCACATGCTCATATGCAATTGGCCTTTTATCATAAAGCTTCTTAAGTAGAGCTTAAGATTTGTGCAGAGAATACTTTCTCTCAAATATGATATCCTTACTTCCTTAATTTATTCTTTTTCTTGATTATTACGTTTTTTCATTGTTCTCGAACTTGTAATATATAATTTAAAGAGGGGATATTATGCTTCTCTGTGGTAGTAATTGCAAACACTTAACATATTTAGATCACCATGTTTGCATTGCATGGGTGATGGGAGCCTTCTGATAAATAAAACCTCTTCAGACATGTTTTTGTTGAGGAAACAGTGTTATAACATCGTAGAAAGCTCCAATTTGCATAAAACTCCCTGTGCATTTTCTTTCATGAAAGAAAATTTGACTTTGATTTCAATATTTAGATGAGACGACGTGCACTCCCTATCCATCTGTTGAAGCCAAGCAAAACGTTATATTTTTGTATTGCCGTATTGGTATCTGTCCTTTTAGTTGTATTCGCCAAGGACAGAAAATGCTCTAATTGGGGAAAATCTTCTCTTAAAAGGCTTGTCTACCTAATAGAGGAAAGTGCTCATGGTTTATGTGTGTATGTGTAAGATTTATTGACTGTGTGAAAACAGCCACTCGAACAACACCAGCTCATCTGGGGCTTTGTCTGGGATGTGTCTGAGTGCACGTCTCAAAAAGCCTTTCCAAATGCATTGTTCCATTGATCATATCTCTGAAAGTCACAGCTTTTCTTTGCAACAAGGGAAGAAGAAGAAAACATTGCTTGGCTGACACATGTTTCTTTGGTGTATATTCTATCAAAAGGTTGTAACTATATCGACTATACATATTTTAACTTCTGTTTCATTCAGTCAGTTTTGTACTGTTGACACAGTATACCTACAGCTCCCTGTATGCTGTCACTTGCATATGGATTTGTTTATGTTATATGTTGTTTATGTTTGTTTACAAAGAATATGTATAGCTCCTTTAACAATGCTATAACTATAACCTTATTCCATGTTAATGCTTTGACATCTGTATAATACTGTATAACTTGTGCCCTCAGTGCCATCACTCTGGACAACACACTGGTGATCCTGTCCACTGTGGCCCCAGACGCTGGACGATACTACGCCCAGGCTGTGAATGACAAGAATGGGGAAAACAAAACCAGCCAGCCTGTGACGCTCACTGTGGAAAGTAAGAGGACTTTAAACTCTGCATAAAAACAGATTTTCTCTTCCACACTGTCTTCACAGCCAACAGATTGGTAACAGGGATCTCAGAAATACAAAAAAAATGCAGTGGGCTGCGTTTAAAGGTGCACTACGTATCATTTCTGTTGGTGTTGGAGACATTATCACTTTGCCTTGAATATTCCACTGTTTGGCCTGTCTCCAAGGAGACAAGCACGTGATGCCACCATGCCAAATTACAGGTCAGATCTATGGAGATGTGAGCCCACTCATGCACAGTAAGAATATGTATAAATTACACCTGCAATTTTATATATGCCAGATAGATAAGTATAATTCTGTATTGTGGAACATTTCATACAAAACAGTAACAGACAAGCAGGTGACGTTCCCTCCACCAGAAAAATGTCATAAGGCAAATTAAAGTAGCCAGTCAAATGTGTATTTAGTAGAAAGTATCGGGGCATGTAATCTCTGTTCTGACAAAGGACAATAAACACAAGATAAACTTTACTATGGGTGCGTCCAAAACAAAAAATACACAAATTATGAACTTACCATTCAGTTTAATTGGATAGCTTCACAAATGCTCTGTTACAGTCAGTTACAGTATGCACTATCTGACATTACTGTAGAATCACTGCTTTCAAAATTTACTGAACAAATATTTAGCCTTGTTCATTTGTGCTGCCTGAGACACTGAAGTTTGTACCAGTTTGTGCTTCCTGTGGATAGGACCAGTAACCGAGGTACATAAGATCAAAAGTAAATCTGCATTTTGTATCAGCCCAATTCTTCACTATCCTAAAAGACCTATTACATAATGATAATAAGGTACTTAACTTATTATCAGACTCTAAATTGAATGTTCCATCTTACAGAGTTTGACAAATGATTCTTGTAATGTGAGGCAAGGACCTGCTTGAAAAATCTGTTCTTTCTTCTTGGTGAAACCTTTACATAAACAGGCTTTTGTTTGTGCTTTTTACACTAAAGTGCAAAGTCACAGAGGAGGAGAAAGTCCCTCAATGCTGCACCAGAAGCCCCCAAGTTTGGTGTTTGAAGAAAACAAAGTGTGTAGTTACGAGAGTGTACTGACCTCATCATTTAGCATCACAACATAGTCCTTGTCAAAGTCACTTAAATAATTTTTCTTTCTACTCAAAACATTTCCTCAAGGACAAAATGTTTCTTAATTTATCCACACTACTGACAGGTACCATGGTAACAACATCATCCAATGAGTCCTTGTCCCTTTATCTGTCAAAACATAATGACGGGCTGTGTAAGTTATTTTAGAAATTCATCAGTTTAAATTTTTATCTTTATATAAGGTCACAAAGGCTTTCTTCTTCTTAATTATATTGTAACTCACACAAACTTAATTTAACAATTCCTTTTTGGGAGTTGCAATATCAAATCATTCTAATGTGCTTATTTCTCTCTTGGCCCTTGTATTTATCTCAAGAGGAACACAAACCTTTTATCCATAATAACTGCATTAAAGGTTCTATATTACGCTTAACAGACTCCTGTGAGCTTTTAGCCATGTTACAAAGTTGTTATCTCATCAAAAACATACCCAGTGTTATTAGTCTCTCAAAATGCTCTGTTCCACCTTGTGATATCATGAAGCAGTAGTTTTTAAGTCAGTAAAATTAGGCAATTCCAGCGCTGAAATTATCTAAATGATTATAGTGAAGGTGTATGGAGTTTTAAAACACAATGGAGCAATTCCTGTATTACATCATTAGGTGGAACTGTTTTCTGTTTGAGAGAAGAACTCAAGCCTAAATGTGCAGGATTTGTGTGTTTAACATGTGGGAATGAAACAAAACACAACTGTGATGGGGAAACAACATTATAACAGATCAGAAAATAGTGGAAAAAAATAGGCCCTTTATATACTAGTTGTATCATGCCATAAATGTTTCATAAAAGAACTTTATCCGTAACAGATCAGAAAATAATTTGTCTCCTTTGTATACTTTGGAATAGAGAAGCACTGCTCATTTAAAACCCACTGAAATAATAATTATGTCATGACAGTAAAAAATGTAATGAAAAAAAATCATTGTCCTTTTAAATATTTCACTGTAAGTTTCGATGCTGGCCATATATTTGTGTTTGATGCGGCTAATGAAAGAATTCTTCAGATTTTCTCTCCTTGTTACTATTCACATAGCGTTTAACCTCCTCTCATGTACCGCTGCATATTTGTATTTTCTAATATGGCACCTTTTACTGGTGGAGGCTTCTGCTCATCATATTGTTAATATACTGTTTGCAATTCAGTGGCCAATACACATGATGTAGCCTCAGATATCACCCAATATCACTGGATCTGACCTTGCATAACACATGGGCGTATTTTCCCATCTGAAAGTCAATAGGTTTTTTTTTTCACCGTTACATTTGTTCATTTTAGCAATTCAGTTCAAAAAAGACACAAAAAAGAAAAAATATGCAGCAGAGTGCCTGATCCACAGGGAGCATACAAATGAGTTTAGACTGAGCAAGGATGGTATTAAGGAACTGACTTTTTCGACCAAAGGGTTGTGTGGTTTTGACGAATCCTTTAAACTGTAGCCACTGTGACAATATGATGGCACTCACGGAGACGACTTACCATTCAGGTCAACATGTTGTTTACTTTCTCTGTTTAATTAGAAGATTACACAGTTGAGGTGTTCTGCATTGAGACTTTATGAGCTGCAATGCGTTCATTAGTGTTTGCGGAGGAGCCAATAATGTCAATAGGAAAACAAAAGGCTTCTCTAACAAGTCAGAAGTGTCCTATTTTTGCAAACAAGATAAATATACTGAGTCGAGAGTCTGCAGCCAAATATTGTGTTGTTGATCATTCACAAAACCTGCTGCAAGATTGTTATAAATATTCATGTTGTAGATTTTGCTGCCAAATGGTTTTCACAGGTCTTTAATCTTTCAGTTCTTGTTAGGAGATCATTATTGAACTTTGTCTTCTTCTATCTTTATCAGTCACCGCCTGTTACCCCCCTAGATTTCTGTCAATTACATCTTATAATCCTTAAGATAATATACTTTTTTTAGACCTCAAACTGAGATATTTTAATTGATTTTTGAGAATGGATTCATATACTAAATACATTTTTCCCCCCCATTGGAATGTCATTATTGTATTAACATTAACATTAATCACTACCATGTGTGCTGCTATCATAGTGAAACTGATCACCAGGGAGACAACTGGTAATGAACATTTTTATTGATTGATAAATGACTGATGCATATTCAGAACTAATCAAAATTTATCTTGACTCTCTCTGTGTAAATGTCTCTCTGTGGACCTTACACATAGAGATATCTAAATGACTAGTTCCTTCAGGTAATACAGCCGTTCAGTATGTGGGTTTCTGTAATTAAGAGTTCATTTAATCCACTATTGTCCTCCTTTGGATAATTTCTTGTTTAAAACAACAGTGGAAATGATGTAGTCCATGTTTAGAACTGGTTTAGCAGTAGATTGAACCTGGAATAGTCTTACTTCATTTAGATCTGGAAAGCCAACTATTTTCTTTGGTGGTGCTCGGTGTGAAAAGTTTGAGAACTACTGATCTAAATCATTTAACTATGAACTGTTGCATTTGCTAACATTGAACATCCTGTTTTAAAGTAAACTGTATTATTATTATTTAAAGGCCATACTTATGTATTGTAATGAAATAATTAAATATATTAAAAAGTAGTTTTACCGTGAGAGGAACTATTGTAGATTTAGTATCTAGGGAAAACATGTAATCAATCAGGAGGCTTGATCTAATATTCAGAGCAAGTCTAGATTAAAACCGTGTGTTTGCGACACTCTCACTAGGGGCTTTGAAAGGCTGTGATGTCCAATGAGGGTGCCACCAGACAATGAAAACAATAGGAGCAAATTGATTAGGTATCCCATTAACCTAGCATGGTCACACACCAAACTGCACACCTACTTGTATGTGCGCTGGGGCTTCAAACAAATAGGCGACAGTGGCACGTGCAGCACACTGTTAGCCACGCAATCACTCAAACACAGTGAGAAGCGGGGCCTGAGAGGAGGGGGAATGAGATCAGATTCAGAGAGAGATCACTGATTGAGGGCAGTGAATCGATGGCTGGCTGGAGGCTCAGTGGAACCCGTGAGTGATGGTGCTGCATTTAATCGCCTTTTGTGTTTGTCTCAATTATGCTACATAATGGCTTCTAACACCTGGGCTAACAGCATAGCACGGGGAACGCAGCATCGCTGCAGAAGGGAGGTAAAGTAAAGACAGAGGTGTTAATAGTTGGGTGATAGCTCCCTGCTGCTGAACGTGACAGCTTGTCGCTCTCTCGGGTTACATCAGGTAAACGCTCAATCTGATGTCACTTTTACAGTATATTCTTTTTCACCCAAAATGGATCCTGTTTTTCTGTTGAAAGTTCATTGGTGTGACAAAAATGAATAATTTATATGTTTTAGTGTGTGTTCAACGGTGTAAAATCATATTCTGTTTCCCAAATCAGCAACACCTTGGCTAAACTTGGCACTTTGCAGTTGTAAAACATTGGCAATGTGAATACATTATTTATTTAACAATAGGGGAATTATGCATATTGATGTTAACGTAATGCTGTAATTTGGCAACATCTACGGGCCAGATGTCTTAACGCAGAGCTTGAAATTATACAGTAATATATTCTCTGTTTTTTCTACTGTACTATTTCAGCCAATAACACTGAGCAAACCCTTCTAATCCAGCAGGACTTTGTGTATGTGATCATATCTTTTCTTTATATATTTGCAGATGTGGGAGGACCAGCAGACCCTATAGCCCCTTCTATCATCATCCCACCGAAGAACACCAGTGTGACAGCGGGGAGGAATGAAGCCATCATGGAGTGTGTTGCCAATGCAAGGTACAAACAGTTCCTCTGGGAAAACACACAACAAAGACAAGCAGGTATTAGCCAAAGATGCCCACCTCCTCTAACCTCTGCATAGGCTGTTTTGTGATGCAGATAAGTCCTGAAATCTTTTGTTTGAACATGATAGAAAAATGTTTTGTACATCTCTCCACTATTATTTCCCTTTGATTCGCAACTCCACCTTGTTACCGCTATCTCACGCAGTCCCACTTCTGAATTTTTACTATTATCTGCGATTCAAAGACCTCATCAGAATGGCAGATGTATCCCCATTGCTTGGCTAGGTGCTGCGTAACCTTGAAACAGAATATGAATTTCTATTAAAATCACGTTCTCACACCTTTTGCTCTTATGTGTCTGATTTTCAGGCCTCTTGTCAAAATGAGTATCACTTGGAGGAAGGATGGCGTAGTGGTCCACACTGGAATCCGGGATTTTGGCCGCAGATTGGTCATCAGTTTGCCCGCCGTTAGTGATAGCGGCTACTATGAGTGCGAAGCATCACTCAAGAGCAGCAGCGTGCCCTCTGTCACTGCCGGAGCTTATCTGCATGTTCTCGGTAAAGCTTAAGCTCCACTTTTCCCACACACTGAAACTAAATTATCAAACTGTTGCATCAGCAATCTGGCTCCCACATCGGCAAAAAAAGCCATTTCATATTTCAGTAATTGAGTTGATGTTTTTTTATCCAAAGTGCTGCGTGCTAGTTCGACAAATAGGGGTCAAGATGAAAAGTGCTATGATTTATATGTCAGTTTTTGTAAAAGCTTTTATGGGTCTTTTTGGCTACAGAATACCCACTCTTTGTGAAGGAGCCACCCAGTCACATCAGCGCTGAGATGGAGAAAGTGGTGGACATCCCCTGTCAGGCGCGAGGTACATCAGAATATAATAAAAATAGCTCTGAAATGAACTCAAAAAGCTACTAGAAATGGCATGACAAAACTCTCCTTTTGTTTACCCGTCAGGAACGCCTCAGCCTGACATAGTGTGGTATAAAGATGCCGTGCCTATTAGCCCGGTGAAAATCCCTCGCTACAGGGTGCTGGGAGGAGGCAGTCTCCAGATCAACGGTCTCCTACCAGACGACACTGGGATGTTCCAGTGCTTTGCCCGCAATCGTGCAGGAGAGATCCAAACCAACACCTACCTCGCAGTTACAAGTATGTCCCTCTCTTCTCTAGACTTCCCAAATCCTGTCTTCTTATCCTCTTTTCTACTGTGTCTTCCCTCCCACATCCATCTATCTATATATCACTTTGCTCTGGCACATTTGTCACCTCGGATGCTCAGGCAATTATTGTCTGTTTTTGAATCAGAGAAAGTGTGCAGAGAAGAAGATGGAGATGTCCTGTCACTGGCTGTCTCCCACAATGAGACCTGACAGGCAGCCCTTTTGTCTAGTCTATTAGGCCCTGTACTCCCGCTTGCTTTATTAGACTCAAAGCTGTTTATGTGTCTCATTATCACGGCCCTCTTATGGCTTTTATGTGTGTCTGGTGTGTGTGTGAAAGCAGGTATCGCTCCTAACATCACCGCTGGACCCGTTGACAGCGCTGTGATTGACGGCATGTCAGTCATTCTGCACTGTGAGACCTCGGGAGCGCCGCGACCAGCCATCACCTGGCAGAAAGGTGCGTAGGCAAGCAGCACAAGCCTCCTAGCCTGTTCATTATGCCACATTTGGACTTGTCAAACTTGGAGCGGTGGAAAGGATTGCGTGTATATATACCATTTTCTTCAAACACTATTTTTTACTTTTCCAAGGCGCTTCAGCGTCTGTTTGTTTTTCAATGCTGGACACTTCTCCAATGCCCTAATCTCTTCTTCGTCCATTTCACTTTCCACTTTTTTCCACCTTGTCCTCCAACCCCAAACATCCATCATTGGTACCCTTCCCCGCAGGTGAACGTGTCTTGGCCAGTGGTTCGGTCCAGCTGCCCCGGTTCACGCTGCTAGAGTCAGGCAGCCTGCTAATTAGTCCCTCCCACCTGTCCGATGCAGGAACCTACACCTGCATGGCCAGTAACTCCAGGGGCATCGACGAGGCTTCCGCTGACCTCGTGGTCTGGGGTAAGAAAAATGGACTATACTGGCTTTTTCGAAACAAACTTGTACAATAAACCATTACAAGTTATAGTGAATTAATTCAATCTTGCTTTGGCATACAGTTTTACGAGTATCAGATTGCATACAGTGTAAACAAAGTACAAGGGATTTTGGCTATTTTAATTGTCTCACTATTGTATGTTTCTGCTTCTCTGTTTTATTGTTTTTAACAAACTAGGACATTAAACATTAAGTATATTATATCCTAAAAAATTGTAATGTACAGCAATTGCCAAATTAATTTTAAAGGTTATCTATTCTACTGGAGCATAAGCAGCTTCTTATGCTCATGGAATGTTCCACACTATGGCTTTAAACTTATCTAAGTTACAGTCCAAATCTGTGTCAAGTCTTTCAAGGTATTTTTGAGCAATAATAAATGTAATTTAAATGCAAGATTGACAGGTTTAATGCCATATTGTGGAACATTCCAGGCATAGCAATAACATCACCAGAAAAGGGCACCTTTAAATAGAATTCTCACTAACATTACCAAAACAAGATCTAAGTTATATATTATTTTTCACAGATTAAGATTTACAGTACAAGGGTATCTTGATGCGTAGGTGCATTGACTTACTGAACTATATTGTCTGCTTTTAAAAATTAGCATGTCCTGATGCATGATGCATAAAAACAAGAATAGACCACATTGTCCTTGATTTAATCTCTGTCTTGTTTATTCAAATGCAGTCAAAATAAACGATTTACCAGGTCAATGCTGAAATAACTTGACTCATACATAAAACTTGCACTCGTCTTGTCTACAGATGCACATTAGCTGTTGGAAAATATGTCACACATCAGACTACTGTGTGAATCATCTGTCATTTTTAGACAGCACTGAGCGAAGGCTGAGGCAAGACTTCCATTGGCATCATCTCAATCCTTTGTTCAAACATGCTCTATATGTGTCTGCAGCACGCACCCGAATCACCAAACCCCCACAGAACCAGAGTGTCATTAAAGGGACCAAGGCAGTAATGACTTGTGGTGTGACACATGACCCCAGCGTCACAGTCAGGTAAGCTCTCTGTTCTAGAGTTTATTTCTGTACTGCTAAATACATTGGCTTTAGTGTGTATTCATTTGTGTATTTGGTTTGAAAAAGGTTTAGTGTGGTTATGATCTATCTCCTTCCTTCTTGACAGCTTCCTAGTGATCAGCCATTTGATTGATTGTTTAATGGCTGCCTCTATCTAAGCTGGGAACTAAATAGTACATTTGCTTTTATTATTTTTCTTCTTTGTTTTGTTTATTTTATTTTATTTTACTTTATGACAGGGCTGCCGAATTTTGGGAAAAAAAATATTGTGAGTTTTCTGTATTGGGATTGTGATTAGATTTGCAATTTAATTCTGTTCTGTTCTGAGTACACATTTCAAACACCCAGGGGCATTAACATTTGAAAGAACACTGAACTATTTTTTTGATGCAATTTCGATATATTGTGCAGCCCTACAACTTGGATCACCACTGTAGACTGCATGCCCTCTGTGTTGAGTAATTGGCACATGTGCCCCTTATGTGGCTGGATTTATACATTGAAGACATCAAAGTGAATATTTTGTTATGCAAGCAGTTTCTCTGGGAATTAACATTGTACTCAATTAGTTTCTGAAATCTTTGAGTGATCTTGTCATGTTTACCCACCCTCGGCTGAGCTCCTGTGGGATACGGTTAAAACTCTCGAGTCAGATGAAGAATTAGTCCATCTCTTTTGCTGTGCGCCCCGCCAGTCTACAGCGTGATAGAGAGTGTGTACATGGAAGCCCCAGTGATTAGAATGTCTGTCACCTGTGGGCCCACTGCATTGATCAAGATCGTGGGGTAAATAGATGAATATGTAAACACAGTAATAACTTCAGTCTTTAATTAAACACAACACAGAGGAGATTAGCTGGAGAGCCCAAACACTCGCAATTAATCACAACTGTTCCCAGTGTGTGCATATGTGTGCGCTAGAATGTGTGGAGCGGCCATATGTGCCTCCGGTTATGTGACAGGCAAACAAAATGCAAAGGCGATGACGGCGAGGCTCGGCACTGTATTTGAGACAGAGAGAGATGGTTTTCACATTCAAATCACTTCACCATCAGCTCCGCAAAGCTTTCATCTGTATCAGCGCCTTCTGTGTTTTCACTCTATGAACTGATGCAAAGTAAACACGTTGACTGTCACAACACGTGCCAGATACAGAGTGCTAAAGACTGTGTGAGCCCCCGATGAACCGCTGGATCATGTCTGCTGCATGTTTGTACCTGTAGGCATGTGTGGGAGAAGAGCGGAGCTCTGATTGATGTGAACACGTCCCCGCGCCTGAGGCTGGACCCCGATGGGACCCTGCACATCTCGCAGACATGGTCGGGCGACATCGGCACCTATACCTGTCGGGTGACATCAGTGGGAGGCAATGACTCCCGCAGCGCACAGCTCCGAGTCAGGTCAGCCCCCACACTGGCTTTACATGTGTCTCACAACACAAGAAGTGCTCAATACTGTTCAATACAGTATTCACACAAGATGTTTGGGGTTTGTTATGTGGATACTGGCTGAAACGTGTGTAGAGAAATTAAAGTTTAGAAAAAATAACTAATAAGATCAAGAAGAATACGGTAATTCTCACATTTTTCAGGAAACACAAAAAATTTACCAAAACTATACATGTGATAATGTTTTTTTTACAAAAAAATACTACTGACAGATGAGGAATTATATACTGGCACTTAAGTTGATCAATTGTGTAATGACTTCAAAATGTATTGGGCCAGTGACTTGATCATGGCTTTTGTGACTTGAGACATTTTAAACAGGACTTAGGCCATTTTACCTGTCACATCTGCCACTCTCTCCCAAGATCAGAAATTGAAAAATGTTGGTGCTAATCCAGAAATCCTAAACTGAATTTACTGAATACACTATTCAAAGTTCAAATTAGATTAAAAAAGTTAAATTAGTTCAAATTAGTCAAAATGTCTGTGTAGTAGTTTTTTATAGAAGACAAAACATAATTCCAAACAAGAGTGAAAAGAGATTTTGTAATCTCGCACCATGAGATAGATTTTAGCTTTTAAATGTGCTTGACTCCAGCTGGTCCCTGTTTTATTTTTATTTTTAAGGTTTAGAGGGGATCTTTTATAGGATGTATTGTTTCTTGATAAGAAGGGTATTTCTATGCAAAATGCTGCAATTTAAAAAAACTAGACTTCAAAATAGCTCTACAAGTCTCCTTCATCTGACTTCTATTCTCTTATCTCAGTGTCCCATTCTCACATATATATACTTATTTGTGTACAGGCAATTGCCCCATGCTCCAGAGAATCCAATCGCTGTACTGAGCAGCAGTGAGAAGAGGGCCATCAATCTGACCTGGGCCCAGGCTTTTGATGGAAACAGCCCCCTGATCCGCTACATTCTAGAAGTGTCAGAAAACAGTGAGTACTAAGTGTGTTTTCACATCACATGCTGCTGTGCTAAAGTGACACTACTCTCCATGTGTTCACACATTCTTAGGTGGAACTTTCACTTTTGGCATTTGCTATTCATTACTAAATACTATTTTTACCAGGGTTTGCTTGAATTCAATTATACTTTTAATTTTCCATCTGCACTTCCTCATCTACTTATTTTTCTCATTGTTTTTAACACCTTTGTAACCTTGCAAATGAGCTACTGTTTTTCTTTATTGCATTTTGTTGGTGTCGCTCTGCTTTATCTGTGTTTATTGATAAGAACAGCTATATTTGCAGAGATTGTTTTTGCCCGTTAGTAGTAATACCCTGGCTCACTGAGAAGTGGACAAATCATTAAGAGAAAAATGAATCTTTGGATGCGGATAGGATCTGCTTAATGCATAATTGAATTTCAATCTGATACCGGAAGGGAAGTGTATACAAAAATAAATTGCTTGTTTTTATCAGCAGACACAAGTTATGATTCAGAATAAAACTGGTACACAGTAATAGGTAGAAATAACATCAGATTCAAGTTGGCTGAAGAGTGTTTGCAGGAGCTTGCAAATTGGAGCTTGCCTTGTCAAGGTCATATCGCATATATTACATACCCTCTGAGCTATATGTCTCCTCTGTCTGTCTAAGATGCCCCGTGGACCGTGCTGTTGGCAAGCATTGAACCTGAGTCTACCAAAGTGACAGTGGGCGGCCTCATCCCAGCTCGCTCGTACCAGTTTCGCCTTTGCGCTGTCAACGATGTGGGCAGAGGCCAGTTCAGCAAAGAGACTGACCGGTGGGTATATTATGAAAGAACGCAATTTCCCCATTGTGGGACAAATAAAGGATTATCTTATCTTATCTTAAAAAGTTTGTTAAGCCAGTATTGAAGTTTACAGCCAGACCATGGGAGCAGTGATGTACTTTCAGGACTTTTATAGCACCTGAAACAACCCACTCTTCCCTTCTTCTCCACTGGCAGTTCGATAGAAAGTCTCAAGCTTATTTCCTGTAAGTCCATTTTTTGGTCGTTACCCCTGTGAAAGAGAGAGAGCAGACTCCAGGATGTGTCTTTTCAAGATAAAACCGTGAACGAGCTGAAATCGCACTTTGTAGGGACTTGATGGCTGTCTGACCCAGCTCTCTATTAACTGTGTGTTGTGTTTCATGAGCAAAAAGGCCTGAAAGAAATGGTGCTACTCACAGACAAATCTCCACTGAATTTTCTGACTCTGAAACAAAGAGTGATCATGATTCATATCCAGCCCACACAAGCTCTTGAGCGTACTCCTCATCTCTCCAGTGAACACTGTTGTCTGACCTTGTCTGCATCAACACAGGCCTCTGCACCTGCCGCACTGATCTGAATGGCCAGCTGTCCCCATAACAGCTCACATATTGCACTGAGCTTAACTCCGGTGTGAATGTGCCCAGACAAGTGTGCATCACAGGAGGGTGACGGAGCATCGCTGAGAGTGCAAGACTTTTCTTAGGCATCTCTCTGGCTCTCCTCTTTGATCCTAAACACTCTGCTTTATCTCCTCTAGAGCAGTGCTACGGTGCACTGGGAAGAAATCAAGATGTCATCTTAAATTGACTAAAGGGGAAAAGTCGGCCTGGATCTTTCTTTCTTGTTCTTTTATATTTTCTGCCTCACCACTGGCCTGCTCCCTTTCACCAGGGCATCTTTGATCCCGTATGTCCCTCTGTGGATACTTTTATAGGGAATGTATTTTGGACCAAAAGGCCTTGCTTTTTCCCAAACACTGTTTTAGAGTAAGACTGGCTTTATTAGGATTTGACATATATGATGAAATTGGACTGAAATATGCAGAAATATATGATAATTAATGCATGCGTTAAGCCTTTGTCTCTTTTTCTACTTCAGACTAACTTTGCCAGAGGAGCCCCCCAGTGCACCCCCACAGACAGTCATGGCGAGCGGCCGCACCAATCAGTCCATCCTGATCCAGTGGCAGCCTCCCCCAGAGAGCCACCAGAACGGGCCTCTGCAGGGCTACATCATCAGGTAGTCATCGCGGCTCACCTCCTGTCTGCTACCGCCTGTCAGCTCCCATTCAAATGTGATAATAACTGTTATGGCAGGCCCCGTCCTCGCACGTCTTTCACTTCATTTTCAGCACAATGTCATAATTGGTGACAATTAAGTACCTTGCTCTCTGTTCATCCCTTGTCATTGTGCTTTCTGAGCTATTCTGTGTTCTAAATGTTTGAATGGCTTTTATCCATTATCTATTGATAGAATAAATTATTATAAGTTCATTATTTTTTTATTATCATCAATTTTTCTGTTTTAATCTTTGTGTTGGGTAAATAGTTTTGTTTTTTATTCTTGTGTTAGATATTGTCTGTCTGGACTTCCAGTGGATTGCCAAATGAAAAACATCACTAACCCAGACCAGAGCAGCCTGCTGCTCGAGGACCTCATCATTTGGACCAACTATGAGATTGAGGTGGCAGCTTATAATGGAGCGGGCATAGGCACATTCAGCCACAAAGTCACTGAGTGGACACTACAAGGAGGTAAGAGGCATTAGAGACTAACTTCAAGGCTTTTTTATTTAGGGCATTTCTATATGTTTACAATGTTCCAAGTTGAATACAAAAGGGTTTAAGAGTGCTCCTTTTTGAGACGGATAACCATAGATTATCTCTTTAGCATGGCACCTGGGTGAGATACTGCATGTTGTTGTCTTTAGGTCAGATCTAATTGGTCAGCATGAATATGGTCCAGCCCAATGGCAATTTTATTAGAAGTATAAAGTTGGTAAGTGTCAGTTGTGTATGGGATTGTACATTCTTGATGATAATAAGAATATTGGGATTGCCCTGAGCAGAGTTAGTTCTTGTCTTAAATGTTTTTATTACCTACACATAATATAGAACTCATTTTTACTTCTTTTTCTAATGCGTTGAGCACTTGGAAACGTGGAATATGTAAAAATGACCACATCAATTAACAGGTGTTGGGGCCCCAATGACATCCCCGTCTCTCATCTTATAAGGTAGCTTTGCTGAGTGGTGTGATAATTAGAAAAAAAGATATTCTCATTTTCATTTATAAATAGAGTTTTTCTAGAATGTAAGCATGTTTGTAATTTCTACTTTCAAGAATGTTTTGTCTTTTGTTCTATATTGATCTGGTATTAGCTGTTGTAACAGTCTTCTTAAAAATGAATGTTATTAAACTTGACTTCTTATGAGAATTCTTATGTTCTAATGCTGCTTTCTGCACATGCCTTAAACACAGCAATGCATAAAACAAGAACTGACTTCTGTTAAAATACTGGTTCTGTCTGTGGAGAGTAAATACTACTAAGAATGACTAAGAACAGTAAAAAAATCATTATTTTTGTTGGTAAGGTATCAAATTTAGTCAGGAGAGTATTCCATATAAATACATTCCCCTACCTTACCATGCTACCTCCAGGCATGTATTAAAAACTTGAAAGGCTTAATGTGAGTATCTGACAATCTCTCATGTCCAATCCATACAGGCTTGGATCCTTCACAGCCAACTCACTCAAAATTCCAAATGTGTTCGTACATTTTCTTGCCTCAGCTCTGTTTGGATAGTTATAGGGAAAATAAAGCTTGTGTTTGATCTTTACATTCTATAAGGAATATTTTAGTTTCTTGAATCTCATTTCAATTTTATGTTAGTATTATTGGTTTTCTTTATGTTTCTTTCCAAGGATTTTTACCACTGTTATAGTGTGGGACAAAATCACTGTGTGCATGTCTTTGCCAATAGTCTCCATTGTTACTGTTATGATGGGAAAAGTAAGGTATAAGTTGTTGTCAAAGTGGAAATATTGACAGCAAATCAAAACAACTCCAAAACCACAGATCCATTTGTTTTGATGTGAATACATTTTAATTATAAATTGTTCCATATCTTCTCTTATTAAATAGTAAGTCTTTTGTTTTTGAATCAGTAGCAATAAGAGTCAGTAGAAAATGCATGTTACCTTGAACTAAAATGTAAACTTTAGTAGAAGTGAGTAGTGTTGTTACGATACTAAAATTTAAAATTTGATTTTGATTCTAAGGAATAGACTTTATACTCAATTTCTGTGTAATCCCTCAGTCATTCAGGTATGTTCCATAGTGCTACATGGGCATATACTAGTCTATGTGGTCTTATATTATATTATTCTGATCAAAATAATTCTAAAGCTATTCAGGAAAGGTTCATTCTTGTCCTGTAAATGTGACTGTGAATGTGATCGATGAGTATGAGTATCAGTACTAGTTCAAATAAGTATGTAGTTTCAATACTACTTTTAGTATCAGTTTGTACCAGCTTTTCGATACTTTTGACAACCCCAGAAGTGAGGTGACTATTATATCAGACCCTATCATTGGACTTCAAGTTTTATTTTTACTATAACGCTATCTGTTCATGGCCTCTATTATAATGTGAAAATATTTGTGTACTGTATTATAAGTAGGAAATATTGGTGACCCAGTATTTGTTATCTAACTTATCCTAAAAATTATAAAATGTCATCATCCATATCATAACTATAGTTAACAAGGTGCGGGAGTTGTTTAGTGGCTGCTCTCGTTAATTGGATGTGGCAGTCTCATCATTAAAAACACTGGAGCAGATCGAGGGTTTAAAATCTATTCAAAGAGTGAACGAAAGCTTGTGTAGAAGGATTCAAGTGGCCGATAAGCGTCATTATCACGTGCCGCTCTGCCTGTTTTCCGGTATTACATCAGAATGGCGTGCTCAGTTCAAACACATCGCTGCGGGGTTTACCTGGAAGCCGCCTGAGGCAACCGCTCACACACCCCATTTGATTGGCATATTCTTGTTTCCCCAAATGAGCCCAAACAAAAATGATCCACCCCCCTCCCCGCACTCGAAAATGCCTGGTGTATACTTTCTACCACCTTTCTTTTGCCTCTGCTCCCTATCTCTCTCTCTCTTTCTCTTAGTGCCCACCGTGCCACCAGGAAATGTACAAGGAGAGGCTGTCAACTCCACAACAGTGCGTTTTACCTGGAGCGCCCCAAGCCCTCAGTTTATCAATGGAATCAACCAAGGATACAAGGTGATAAGCCCTTTTGTTCACTCCTGCTCTCTAGTGGTCAGAGGTAGAACAGCGCCTACTTGCCACAATGAAGCAGTAATTGCCCCCTGCAATAAATCCAAAGTGTCTATGAAAAAAGAATAAAAAAAAAAAGGATTATAACTGACAGATGTTACTTCACCTTCACAACACAACACTCTGTTTCTCTATTCTTCACAACTCCAAGTGATCAAGGGCCTAGGCTCTTTAGATACAATCCATACTAGCAAATATATTGTACTTTTCAACTGTGGGTATCTTGGATAGAAAATGTTTTAAGGAATCAATTTCAGACTGAAGAGGAGATAGAGAGATGTGTTTTTCACCACACTCACTTGATGCGCTGACATGAGGGATATCTGTTGAGTGGATCTCTAGAAGCTGTCCCTTTCTACAACACAGCTGGAACATTTTTAGAGAATATCAATAACAATGTATGTACAGGTATAATCTGGAAAAAGCCAAAACACAGTCATTTCAAAACATTTAGGTTAATTAATAATTGATACTGATTGCGAAATAATTAGAAAACCAAGTCAATGTGTTTGTTTTCTCATTAAATTATCTAATAAATTTGTCCCTTTGAGTAAATATGTATACAATTTGCTTTATGCATGTTTGACTTTAACTAATGTCATTAATTATAGTTATTAATTATGAATTATATAGGATGATGCAAATTTACAAAGAGACAATTCAGAGAGTCAGTTAGTCAGATGGCTTGTTTTTGTAATAAAATGCATTTGAAAATAGTCTTACTTTTAGGCTTAAGGTTTGGCATTTGAAGATCTTTTGCCTTCTTTTTCCTCATATCTTCCATCAGCTACTGGCCTGGGAGCCCAGTCGCCCCAATGATGTTTCTGGGGTGATAGTGCGTCCCAACTTCCAGGACAGTGTCCACGTAGGCTACATTTCTGGTCTTAAAAAGTTCACCGACTATTACACCTCCGTGCTTTGTTTCACCACACCTGGAGATGGCCCACGTAGTATACCACAGCGTGTTCGGACCCATGAGGACAGTAAGTAATAAAAAAATATGGAAAAAAAAACAGATATTCACAATGTTTTTATTGTTGTTTTTGCTTATTACTTCCTGTTTTATTTGATCTTTATAGCCCCTGGAGCTGTGGGGCATCTAAGCTTTACCGACATCTTGGACACATCACTAAAAGTCAGCTGGAAAGAGCCACAAGAGAAAAATGGTGTCCTTACAGGTAAAATTTAATAGCTGAACTGCCTGTTTTTATTTGCTTTTAATTTAGGAATGTCAAACTAGACTGTACTAAAACCTAAGGATGGTAAATGTATATCGGATCCATTGTTTACAATGATGGCTTTCACAGATATCGGTTCAATATTGAAAATGTACATAATATATTTTTTCTAAGTTGCCCCAGTCTGTGTGGCCATGTTACTATCTCAAATTGGGCAACAGTAGTTCAGTTGTTGTTGGCCACTAACCCACAGGTTGGCGGTATGATTCCAGCTCCCATAGATGAATCCTTTCACTGTGTCCTTGAGCAAGACACTTAACCCACCTTGCCCCCAGTGTCTGCATACTGTGGTGTATGAATGTGTGTGTGTGGAGTGATGTAAAGCAAAGCTTTGAGTGTTTTGAAGATGGAAAAGTGCTGTATAAAAATGTGACCATTTACCATTGGCCTATGTGCATCAGATGTGTCTTTTTGAGCAGAAAAAGTACATTATTTTATATCCCACATAATACAGTTTATTATTATGTGAAAAGTGAATTTGTAAACTTGGATGGATCTATGGATTATTACAATTTTAATAACAGCAAATATTAATTATTGGCCACAGCAGTACAACAAATATCGAAGATCAGATATTGGCTCAGTTTCCGAGAGGAGCTCGGAGTAGAGCTGCTGCTCCTCCACGTTGAGAGGAGCCCGCTGAGGTGGCTCAGGCATCTGTTCCGGATGCCTCATGGACGCCTCCCTCAGGAGGTGTTCCAGGCATGTCCCACCGGAAGGAGGCCCCGAAGAAAACCCAGGACACGCTGGAGGGACTATGTCTCTCAGCTGGCCTGGGAACGCCTCGGGGTCCCCCCAGAGGAGCTGGAGGAAGTGTCCGGGGTGAAGGAAATCTAGGAGTCCCTGCTTAGACTGTTGCCCCCACAACCTGACCTGGATAAGCGGAAGAAAATGGATGGATGGTATATTGGACAATTTCTACTAAAACTCTGTGTCCCAGGTTACAGGATCTCATGGGAGGAATTCAACCGCACCAACACCCGGGTCACCCATTATTTGCCCAATCTGACGCAGGAGTACAAGGTGACGGGACTGACTGCTCTCACCACATACACTATTCAAGTGGCAGCCATGACCTCCAAGGGACAGGGCCAGATCTCGGCTTCCACCATATCCTCTGGTGTACCTCCAGGTCAGTGCTCAGATGTTTAAATGATTTATAAATAAGAATACATAAATCGTAACATGAATTATTTACCATTTTTGCTACTGACTGACGGAAGCAAAGGTCGCAGATATTGTTTAAAAGGGTCTCCAAGTTAATTGTTAGTTAAATGGTTTGTGAGCATGGGCTGTATTTGAATACAATGATGCCCTCTGTTCTTTTGCTATCATATAATCTTTCTGAACTAATAAATGAACTGAACTAATAAATTGTTAACTCTATATGAAATTATTTTCCATAATAAAGTTATATTCTTATAATGTTGATGTTTCCTCATCAAAAACATATACCCAAAGTTGTGTTTTGTTTCATTCACCCATGTTTAACACACAAATCCTACATATTTAGGTTGAGTTCTTCTCTCAAACAGATAACACTCCCCTTTGTGATGTCATGTGGTAATACAGGATGTGCTCCACTGTGTTTTTAAACTCCACACATCGTCACTAGAATAATTTCTATAATTTTAGCCCTGCAATTGCCAATCTCTACTGTACAAAAGGTAAAAGGTAGCATTTGACTTGAAAACTACCGCTTCATAATATCATAAGGTTTAACAGAGCATCTTGAGCTCTGGAGATGATAGACACACTAATAATAAAGCATTACTCAATAATGAGTGAGTAAAAGAAAATACAACTCCAGGTATGTTGCTTAAAGCTCACATAATATAGGACCTTTAAATGGATCTTCTTAAAATCGTAACATAATAATAAACAAAAGTGAAATTATATATTTAATGATGTATTTTTTGTGTGCATATAAATAAATCCAAAGATTTTGTATATCTTTCGTGTGAACTGCTAGTTTTCACAATCAAACTCTAATAAATAGTTTTTTAGTGTTGTTCAGTCCCTCTCTCAATTCGTACAGAATTTCCAGAATCCAAACTGCCGTCTGACTCACAGCAAAATGAATCAGTTTGTTGTTGTCCCATTATTGATTTTTCTCGAAAATCTCAAAAAAGCATTCATTTTTCTCATTTCACTAAAACTTTTCCCTTGTGTTTTTGTATATCATTTCTTTTCAGAGTTGCCCGGCCCTCCTACCAACCTCGCTGTATCCAACATTGGCCCCCGCTCTGTCACACTGCAGTTCAAACCAGGTTACGATGGCAAAACATCCATCTCCCGTTGGCAGGTTGAAGCCCAGGTAATGCTTCATATCTTTTAATGTAATGAGTCTGGCTTTTCTCCGCTTCAGTATTTTGCTATACAGTTTTTTTTGTCTGTTTTGTTTTATTCCTTTGTTTAACAGCTCACACTGCCTCTTTACTCTGTGCTTTTCAGATTGGAATAATAGGCGAGAATGAAGAGTGGTTGCTGGTACATGAATTGACTAATGAACCTGATGCTAGATCTCTCAATGTACAAGACTTGAATCCGTATACTTTCTACAGGTAAATAGTACATTAACATAATAGGGAAATTGCAGGGTTGTAATTATTTATTGATAAAAATATTATTTGATAAAAATAGACTTAAAGTTTATGTATCAAACTAAATTAAAAGGAATTTGAATAGAGTTAAGATACAAAAAGGTGTAAAGATGATAAAATACAACACTATGCAAGTAAAGATATAAGGCTATACAACTATTATGTACAAAAAGTGGCTATGACTACATTACAGAAGGACAGGATGGACACTCGAAATAGCAGGTTAAGTGAACTGTGGATTGTGTGAATCTGTGATTCATATTATGATATTAGTATTGTAGTTGATGAATATAGGTGGGTGACAAATGTACTGGGCTAGCAATTTATTCATTAACAAGAATATATTATCTAAAGCTTTTAATAGCTTAATTTTATCTACTATGTATGATGTTATGTTCAGATTTCGAATGCGTCAAGTGAACATAGTGGGTACCAGTCCACCCAGTCAGCCATCCAGGAAGATCCAGACCCTACAGGCTTCACCAGACATCACTCCAGCCAATGTGACACTGCGCACAGCCAGTGAAACCAGCCTGTGGGTCCGTTGGGTGGTAAGTTATTATCATTTTGTGCTATTGTTTTGTTTCGCTTGCACTATCTAATGAGAGTCTGGGACATTTTTGTATTGGTTTTGATCGATTTGGCCACAATCTAATTTCGTCTAAGATTAATCAATTACCCATTTGTTTGTCATCCAAGTGAGTCTTTTGTTGATGTATTTCAAACCAGGACAATAAGCAATCAGATCAGTTAAAAGTGGTCCAAAAAATGACCATAGGCGATTGTATGAAAGGAGAAAAACATGGGCATGAAGGTTAGCTGCATTTGTGGCTGCATACAGGTGCAGACAGGTGTACCATGATGAGGGCTAATACTGAGCTGCTGGTCATAATGTTTTGCCTGATTGAGTGCTGATTGTTGGACTAAAAATGAGGACGGCTGCTTGCCTATCCTGCACCTCGGAGAACATGTGCTGCTCTTGTACAGGTGGCACTTGTGGCGTTTGGAAAGCAGCTCGTGCCCTGTTATTGGGGCTCTCTGCAGCAGCAGTTGGCTGGCGGAGTTTGTGCTACATCTGTCCATTACCAGCTCTGTGCCAGCGCCTGACCACTGCCAAATAGGAGGAGAGAGACACTGTGGCTCTGAACACTGGGGCGACTCGTGCAGCATATAAATAAGAGTAAAAGGCATGTGATGAGGCAGTACAAATGAAGCGCATAGTGTGATTGCAGCATATTTAAAAGGCAGCTACATGCAGCACACTTTGTCATAGTCCCAATTTTTACAGAGGTCATAGTCCCAATTTTTGTAGCTAGTTTGAGTTGGTGTTTTACTTTGTTGGTAATAGAATACAAATGCAATCATTGACATAAATATAGTCAAGAAGGTGCAATTTCTTGTATGGATACAATTAATAATCAAAACAGAATACAGTAATTTATCCCATTTGTTATCGTAGAGGAAATTACACTTTTTACACTATTTTAAATTACCACTTAGTTTAACAAATGATGACTGTTGGCTGTAACTTCTACAACTCTGTAACTTCTACAACTCTCTTTAAGTTAAATCTTCATCAAACTAGACACCATGTAATAACACACACATAAAAAATGCAATTGAAAATAGCCTTAAAATAGCCAGCAAGTTTTCATGAAAAGAAAGCATCAAGCGTTAATCCTCTGCTTTATGTGCTTTAAATTTCCTGGAATTATGTTATTAAGAAAAAAACACTATTTTTTGTTTTAGTTATTCGCTTTTACTTTTTCAACATTAATACAAGCTGTATTAAAATTACCTGTTAAATTTAAGTTATAACAATTTCAGATTGACATGAATAGGCATGTATTTCAGATAATGCATTATATAGTTATGTTTTTGTGGCTCCACTCTGTGCGGTGCTAAGTGCTGGCCTTTTCTCATATTGCTTGTCATTGCCACTGACAACACTCTGAAGTGTTCTGAAATCTCTATAAAGCACTGCCTCTCACGGCTTATTGCTTTATTATGCACTTAGTCACTCTGTCATTTGTATTGATTTTGTCTTGTACTTGAGAACTCAAAACAAAAAAAAAATCCTTTTAGCCTCTTCCAGAATGGGAGTACAATGGTAATCCAGACTTGGTAGGATACAGACTGCAGTACTCAAAGGCTGGCTCTAAAGGAGGCGTCCTGTCCCACGTGATAATGGACCGTCTGGAGAGAGAATTCACTATTGAAGACTTGGAGGAGTGGACGGAGTATGAAGTCAGAGTGCAGGCTCTGAATGGCATTGGGTCAGGGCCCTGGAGTCAAGCTGTGCATGGGAGAACGAGAGAGTCTGGTGAGCACAAAACAACTATGCAGGCTTACATGCACCTTCCCTATTCACTTCAGTGACACAGACACAGTAGCTTGAATGAACATCTGATTGAATTCACACACAATACAAGGATAAGAGTTGCTATAAAAATATTAGTAATTGTAATAGTACGTGTTGCATTGCAAGTACTAAATCAGATGCTTAACTTCCTTTTGTTGCACTGTGCTACATATGTATTGACAATAATCTGATCTAATATAACTGACAATTTCACATATTAGCCATATTACCCATTTAACGCTATTTTCTCATTTATGTTATAATGTTTCCTCATCAAAAAATAACCAGAGTTTTGTTCTTCTCTTAAATGGAAAAAAACTGTGATGTAATTTGGTAATACACTAAATGCTCCACTGTGTTTTTAAACTCCATACACCTTCACTAGAATCATTTGGATGATTTCAACCCTGGAATTGCCAATCTCTGAGCTGAATTAAAGGTAAAAGGCAGCTGTTCACTTGAAAACTACAGCTTCATGACTTCACAAGGTGGAACAGAGCATTTAGAGCTTTGCAGATGTAGACAGACTAATAATAAAAGGTTACTCAAACATGTGTAAATGAAACAAAACACACAACACAACTACAGGTATATTATTGAGGAGGTAACAACATTCTAACATGGCTTAAAGCTCACAAGAATCCATTTTGTGTAGTATAGGATCTATAAATGCATTCATAGTCTAAATGAGATATGGAAGACAATAGTGCTGGAGTTGTAATAGGTCAACTCAATTTAAATTCATTTTTGCAGTGCCCTCCTCCGGCCCCACCAATGTGTCAGCCTTTGCCACTACCTCCAGCAGCATCCTGGTGCGCTGGGGTGAAGTACCTGAACCCGACCGAAATGGCCTGATTCTCGGCTACAAGGTCAGCAATCAGCACCAGGAACATCATATTTTTGTTTTATACAGTTTTATATAACCACGTTTTTCTTAGGTTGTTTATAAGGAGAAAGATTCAGATATGGCTCCCAGCTTTTGGACAGTAGAAGGAAACACCAGCCACAGTGTCCAGTTGAGTGGATTGGGAAAATATGTTCTTTATGAAATACAAGTAGTTGCCTTCACCCGTATAGGAGACGGACGGAGCAGCCAGACACCCATTCTTGAGAGAACACTGGACGATGGTAGGCAAGAAAATTATGTGTAAAACAATACGTACATAACATTTCCAATCATGATTTTAAGTATGTTTAAAGGTGTAACTTTTCTGGTGGAGGATCTGTTACCTACTTCCCTCAGTGGAGATGATATTGCTTAGACAGGAATGTTTCAGATTATGGAATTAAACTAAACTTATCTATCCCCATGGAGACAAGCAAGAAACATCACCAGGTCAGGTTATAGGTCGTATCTGTGGAGAGGCAACCCCATTCACAGTAACAATGCACTTTAAGGTACTTTTGAACAGTTATGAGATAGATGAGTTTAATGACATACTGCGGAACATTTAAAGCCAAGAACAATGACATATTCATGGAGACAGACCCTTCGGCAGAGAAGTTACATAGTTAGTGCATTCTGTTTCAGTGTGTTAAATGTTTAATTTTATCTGGTCAGTTGGTTATAATTACATGCAGAAGATTCACAATATAAAAAACATGAATTTAATTAATTCTCTTATTTCTATGCCACAGTGCCTGGCCCTCCTGTGGGTATTTTATTCCCAGAAGTTAGAAACACTTCAGTCAGACTTATCTGGCAGCCCCCTGCCCAGCCTAATGGCATTATTCTGGGTGAGTCTCTTCTTCACACACTTCCACTCCTCAAACTTAACACATTTGGATGGACTTTCATACAAAAATGTGGTTCTTTTTCTCAATTTTGTGCCTTTTCCAACATGTATTTACATTGATATAAGTTTCTTTCACTTTCAGCCTATCAGATCACATACCGTAGAAACTCTTCAAACAGTAACGCAGCCACTGTAGATGTGTTGAGCCCCTCTGCGCGTCAGTACACAGCCACTGGTCTTAAGCCCGAGACTGTCTATGTATTTCGACTGACTGCTCAAACGCGCAAGGGCTGGGGTGAGGCTGCCGAGGTACTGGTCGTCACTACGGAGAAGAGAGGTAAACAGAAAATGCATATTAGATTCTCAAGGCAAGGCACTTAACACATTAATAAAAACATGTTTTGATATTGGCATATTTTACTCTCATAACACAGATGCTCTTATAAAAAATAAATGGATAAACTACACTTAAATGCATGTATTTCTTTGACTTGGATTATTACAATTTTTGACTGGACCATATCATCTGGACTAAATCAGGACTAAAACAGAGTCATACCAAGTCTACACCAGGTCTGAATTGGGCTCAAACCAGAACTAAACTAGGACAAATGTGAATGCATCCACAATCTCATTTAGTGTCATCAGAGCCTTCTTTATTGAAAGCATTTTATGATTCAATAAATATGAATGAGTGTGTTTCGACTTTCAGCCCGACCTCAGCCTACCAGTCGCCCCATAGTTCCTCAACAGGACGTCCAGGCTCGCAGGGTGTTGTTGTCATGGGAACCGGGCAGCGATGGCCTGTCCCCTGTTCGCTATTACACTGTCCAATACAGGGAGCTGCCGGACAGTAACTGGACAGTGCACTCTGCATCTGTCAGCCATGAGACAAACTCTTACATCGTGGATAAGTAATTGAGTGCAGATTTTTTTTATGCCTCTCTTTTAGAAGACAAATTGTATAAGCTGTATTCACTGTACAATTGTTTTTATTTGTGGAATTTGAAGGTTAAAGCCCTTCACATCCTATCAGTTCCGTGTGAAAGCGACTAATGACATTGGAGACAGTGAATACAGCCAGGAGAGCGAGGCAATTACCACGCTACAAGATGGTAATGCATGGAATTCAATTTAAACATTCACTGATTATTATGTACAGTACACAAAGCCTCTAGAATGGATTGTCTATATTTGTGTAGCAAATAGAAACATTTAATTATTAAATGAATGTAATCATTTTCTTTAGTTCCTGACAAAGCTCCAACGATTTTGGCTGTTACACCACACACTACAACTTCTGTACTTGTTCGGTGGAAGGTAGGCTTTTTAATTATATTGACAAGAATAACTGTGTTCTTCACTAATATGTTTTCTTGTTTTAGCCGCCTACAGAAGACCATATCAATGGAGTTCTATTGGGATTCAGGGTTCGATACAGAGAACTGCACTATGATCGGCTACGCACCTTCTCTGTTCGTACAGTCAACAATCCTGCCAACTGGGCAGACCTTGCTGGTATGATTTTATATGTGATCCTATTTTTTTTATTTTTCTACTTTTAGTTTTATATATAGTTGTACTATAACAGAAAATCATTACAGTTTATATTTGTCCAGTGTGCTTTATACTGTATTATTGATTGCACCTACATATATATTTGTATGTATCATGCTCTCCCCTGATAATACTCTTGATCTTACATAGTGATCTCACATCTGTCAGTGAGTTAAAAAACTAAATTTTTACAGAAATATAATTCTTGCTATTATGATCTAACTTGCATGAAAATGGCAGAATTATAATCAGAGTTTGGCCGTTTTGAGCTTTTACCTCGCCAATGACAATACCAATTGTTTAGAATCAAGAGCAACCAATGGCCAGTAAGCTCTGCCGATATGTTTGGGCCAATATAGAGGGCCGATTTTCATAATTTTTACCCAAATTATATGATCTGAAATAGAAACAAACAACCTTATTTCACTGCAAACATCACAGTGCGGTAGTCACATTCTGGGTAGTGCCCGCTTCGCATTTAAGTGTTCAAATAAAGGTAAATATCCCTCCTTTAATCAGGTGGCCAACCAAAAAAACATATCTGTTTATGTTGGACATTCAAAACTTATAGCCGATGGCTGAAAACTGAAAAATGCAAATATATCGACCAACTGATATCGATCTATCTCTAATTATAATTCCTAGTAGAAACCTTCCTAGTAGTAAGTCAGGCGTGCCCAGTCTTTGCCTCAGAGTAAAGTTCAATAATTTTTTCATTGTGCACATCTTTATATTCTGCACTGTCTTTTGCGACTCCAGCTCCCTACAGCATCAGAAACCTCAGTGAGTCTTCGCTGACCCAGTACGAACTGGACAGTAAGTCTGTTATGTGTCTTTGCTTTGGTTCATATTTGGAAACTCAACAATCTACCATAGCTGTACTCTCAGTGATATTTCGTTAGTCTCAAGAAATAATAATATTATTTTAGTCTTTTTAATCATGGACAAATCTCTCATGTCCCTACAACAACCTTGTTTTTTACAACGCTAAGCTCCATAATTCCACCCGTCTGTCCTTTTTTGTTCAATATGTGATGTTGTTCTTGCCACTGGCACCACTCTGACGAAGCATCTCTCTGGAGGACTTTTGTGTAAGAAAGAAGGATTTTCTAACTATAGTCTTTGCTGTTTGCAGATTTGAGTAAACATAAGCGATACGAGATCCGACTTAGTGTGTACAATGCGGTGGGGGAGGGTCCCAGCAGTGTGCCCCAGGAAGTGTTTGTAGGGGAGGCCGGTATGTTTTGTCTCTCTTATCACTTCTCATATTGGTAATTGTACAGCTCTATTCTCAAAATGTTACAAAATACTAGATTTGAAAATGTGAACATATTTTTTCTAATATATTTACAATAGTACAATAGCACATAAACAACATTTTTTCACTTTATTTGTTCAGACAAAAAAAATAGTTAATTTGCCACACAAAAGAAAGGAGCCTATCTCTATTTTGTGTTTTAGTATCATCCTGATCTTAAGGTTCTGTACAAAACTTTGAAAAAAATTATTTTTTTATTCCCTTTGAACTTTTTTTTATTCCCTTTGAACTTTTGTATTTGTAAGTTCTGTCTGTTTTTGCACAGTATTTTTTTTTAAATGAGGTTAAACAGAAAATGTTTTGCAGTTCCTACAGCTCCACCTCAAAACATAGTGGTCCAGTCCTCCACAGCAACACAGCTAGACGTAACATGGGACCCCCCACCTCTGCACGCTCAGAACGGAGACATACAGGGCTACAAGGTATCAATAATCTAACTGCGTATTACTCACACTTACATCATGCCTTTCCTTATTTTCATATTTCCACTAAAGAAAAAAGGAAAAACAGATATGAATTGTGTATGCTGACGTCTTTTCCTCTGTTTTAGATCTATTTCTGGGAGTTTCAGCTGCAGAATGAGACAGAGCGTTTGCGCACGCTATTCTTGCCTGAGCTTGGGGTGAAGCTTAAAAACTTGACAGGCTACACCACCTACATGATCAGTGTGGCAGCCTTCAATGCTGCAGGGGACGGGCCGCGCTCCCTGCCCACCAGAGGGCGCACTCAGCAAGCAGGTAAAAGGGAAATCCAGATGTTAAAACTAAGCAGAGCAGTCTTTAGAACCTGGGTGCCTTTTTCCTATTGCTACACCAAGGCCAGGTCTTTTTTATGTCTTCCTTTCAAGCTATTTTTCTCTGTTATGTGTTATTGATTTCCTAGGTTCTATAAGGATGTTATTTATAGTACTACAGACCTATTTCGCTTCAAGGTTCCTCTACAAATTGATGTCACATTTTTGTATACTTATACTGTGTTGCTACTCTGACTCTATTAAGAATGAATTAAAGTTTGCTAAATTGCTCTTTTGCAACTGTCTGGCTGCAGTGTTAAGGATAGTCTCTAGTATCTGTTACAGAGCAGTACAGATGAATAAAAAAGTGTGGGGGGACACAAAGATGTCTGGGTTTACCAGTTAGCATGCTTTCCTCCTCTGCGATTTCAGCACAAATAAAATGGTTTACTGTACAAATGTCCGCCCCTTGAAGCCTGTGACACTGGTGAAAGGCTACAAAGTGCTGAGAACTTAAAAACAGGGGTTGGAATTTTGGCTCTCTACACTACAGGCTACTGGGAAGCGGGCCAACGCAAGCTTTTGTGAATTCTATGCAGAGTGGTTGCTTACTCCTGACACTTAGCTGGATCTGAGCTGGGTCAGCAGGGTAAATTCTCACAGCTCTGGTTCAAGGTCAGCAAAAAGAATAATTTTGCACCATGTAATCTGTCTACTAACTGCTGGAGACAGTGCGTTTATAATACTGGGTTTGAAAGATGAATATATAGTGGGGCATGAACCCCCCATCCCCCCTTAGTCTTTGCCCCCAAAGTCTAAAAAACAAGCTAAACAAACACTGGTTATACAAACAATACATTACGCATGTAGTATTGTCATAAATATACATACACTATCAGCCAAAACTTGGGACACATGTTTTAATTTATTTTTCAGGGTTATTTACATTGTAGATTCTCGCTGAATCAAAACTATGAATGGACAAATATGGAATGTAGCAAACAAAAAAAGTGTTTTAGATTTGTTTTAAAACATGAAAAAAGCCACCTTTTGCTTTGATACCACTTTGCACTTTTGGCATTTCTTGACCCTGAAAAACCACACCTGTGAAGTGAAAACAATTTCAGCAGACTTCGCCAAGAAGCTCATTGAGAGAACGCCAAAGGTTTGTGGAGCTGTTGACAAAGCAAAGGGAGGCTCCTTTGCGGATTTGAATATAAAATATTTGTAAACTTTTTTTTGAGTTATTTTACTTTATTGCTCTTTGCCCCATAATTCCATATATCTTGCATCATATATTTGATGTATATAAAATGTACATAAAGAAAAAAATGCATTACATTTGACTGGTAATAATTATATTTAATCTAATCCAAAAATTAAACATTGAAACACTGATACTATAAGACTTCCCAGGAACAGCAATACAAAAACAACTTTCTTTTACCAATATTGTCTGTCTGTCTGGCCGTAAAGAAACTACACCCAGACTTTCCTGTCATATATCACTTTTTTCCTAAATTATCCCATACGTTATAAATTCTCAAGTTGCACAGTGGTACTTTTTCATTTGAAGTTTGTATTTAAAGGTTTAAGTTTATGCCTTAATTACAAAATAGATCCATTTTCTTCTGATGTGACAAATCCTCTCCTCTGTGATGGCATAACCAGGTCACATGCGGCTTTTGTTAGTGTATAAGTCATCTGAAGTCATCTCGCTCTCTCTTTCTCTCTCTTTCTCCAACAGCGCCCAGTGCCCCGGGCTTCATTCATTTTAGCGAATTGACCACGACTTCTGTCAATGTGTCATGGGGTGAGCCCAAGCAGGCCAATGGTATCATAGAGAGCTACCGGCTGGTCTACGAGCCGTGCAGTCCGGTCGATGGTGAGAAAAAAAACAGCTTGGAGCTTGATTCTTTCCTCCTTCATAACATTCCTTCATTTGCAGATTGCACACTAACCATATTATTTTAACTCATATTGCTTAAGCAAATATTCTGATCTGTGACAGCTGAGGAGAGTAAAATGCATGAGGTACAGCACTGTACCACATGTGTGTAAGATCTGGTGTGAACAGAAGTATGGTATATATTTTATTTATACAGGGACACTGACAAACAATAAACACTGACAAAAAGGAAAGATGAAATGTACCAGATCATAGCAGAAAATGCTCAGTCCACCTGTAGTCCCTGAACAGGTCGATGTAACAGAATCTAAAAGTAGATGGATACATGACAATATCAACATACATTATCACACATAAGTTACTAACATTATTTTAAGCAGTGCAGTTGTTAGTGCTATAATCTCAGTATAATATTATATGGAATCATTCAATACAAATTTACAGAGAAGATATCATATTATTGACTAAAATTTCATGTTTATTAATAATTACAATAAAAATAGAGATTTTGTTCATGTGAGGCCTCAAATGTATCGAAATCACCAATATTGTGACCAATGTATTGAAATACGTATAAAGTCGTAAAAAAGCTGCACTGTTACATACGTAATAGATCGCCTTTTAAATCATCACAGTATGTGTCAAGTCGAACTTTTCCATCTTGTCCAGTTTTTTACTCTGTGCTGTATGTCTGGCAAAATACTGGGGTAAGATTTACTGCAGCTTCTTTCCTGGGAATAAAATGGCAGACTGAGGTGTAATTGGGAGCATAGGTAAAATTGTGAACCGGGGCGGCTGTGATCCCCTGGCAATTTATTAATGGAAGCAGAGCTATGTAAACTGAACAGCAAAGCCTGGCAACACTGAATGCTATTATAAAGTAACCCCTCGTGTCTGCCAGTGTCGATATCCTCAAGGCTGCAGGAAAGATAAGCCTTTCATTACTATAAGAATATCTGTCCATCTTTGGCCTAGTTGTTTGTGGATTTTTGTTTGTTTGCATAATGCTAGCCAGCTTGTTGTGGCTTGTAGAAAGTAGCATACGAAGCCTTGTTTTTTGTACAGACTCCTCTCCTCGCACTTCAGGTGTCAGTAAAATAGTGACGGTAGACGTGAAGGCCAACGCCCCCCTGTGGATGAAATTGAAAGACCTCGCCGATGGAGTCACCTACAATTTCCGCATCCGGGCCAAAACTCTAACATACGGCCCTGAAGTGGAGGCCAATATCACCACTGGGCCTGGAGAAGGTAGACCTTGGAGAGGAGTGAATTTTATTGTTATGAGGAAGTCTGCTGAATTTCAAAGTCATGGTCACTTGTCTTTGGCAGGAGCCCCGGGTCCTCCTGGAGAGCCCTTTATTGCTCGTCATGGTACAGCCCTCACTCTGCACTGGACCAGTGGGGAGCAGGGGCGGGCTCCCATCACACGATACGTCATTGAAGCTAGACCCTCAGGTACGTTCATGTTCAATAAGCTTATTAGGAATTACATTATGACTGCCTGACTGATATTCATTTTGTATGTATTGAATATCATTGTAACAGAAACAAATTTAATTGTGAGCTAGTAGAGAGAACTGCACTTGACGATCTCTTCTCTATACACTTTTTTTTTGCCATTTCACTGTTCCCTTCTTTGGACCACTTTTTAATGATGTTCACTAGTGCATGCTGGAAACCAAGCACTGCAGTTTTAAAATTGCTCTTAGCCAGCAGCAGCCTTTATGCTCAAAGTACATATGACATATAATTTTTGCTGATAAAATGTTCACTTTCTCCACCAAATAATAGTAAGAAGTGCAATTAACTGAGATTTAGACTCATTTCTATCATCAATTATATGCTTATTATATGCTCATTATATGGGTCTTTTAAATCAAGAGGTCTACAGCAAATCTTCTATTAGTAAAAGCATGTGGTTTGGAGCAGGGTTCAGACTTTAGAGGAAAAAATGTACAGGTTCTTCTGTTAAATGACACTGATTTAAAGTTTATAATATTCATGTTCAGGAAATGAATACTGAAATCATTTTTTTAAGAAAATGAAATTATATTTTCAGATCAATACATGCCGTACAGCCCTAAAACGAATCACTAATACAGTCTTTGTATGCCTCACTGGTTGTCATAATCTTGGCTTCTTTTTATTTGTGTCCTACAGTATTATAATTATTTTGTTGTGCTGTCTTATATCTATCTTCCTCTTCCTCTATAGATGAAGGGCTGTGGGATATTCTCATCAAAGACATCCCCAAAGAGGCTACATCCTACACATTTAACCTGGATATTTTAAGAGAAGGCGTAACATATGATTTTCGAGTAATTGCTGTTAATGACTACGGATATGGCTCCCCAAGTGCCCCCTCCCCCTCCATTTCAGGTTGGTTATTATCACACTTATTTAGCTCACAATAATGCAAACTGACTCATATTTGTTATATATTGATGTTTTGCAGCTCAAAAAGTTTCCCCGTTCTATGAAGAGTGGTGGTTTCTGGTTGTGATCGCACTAGTGGGTCTCATCTTCATCTTGCTGCTTGTTTTTATACTCATCATTCGTGGCCAGAGCAAGAAATACACCAAGAAGAATGATTCTGGTAGGAATAATAGGAATAATAACATCTCCCTTTTAAGCTATTGACCAAAATTTGTCTTCCTGTCTTGCAGAAAATTAAGTTTAATGATAACGTCCCAGGATAGTGCATTTTGCAAAAAACGCCACCCTAGTCATGGGTACAATTAGACAAATTCCTTACATCCTTTTACATTGTCTGGCTGACAGTAAAATGGTGAAACTAAAGCTTAGCAGAGATTTAGACAGATGAATAAACATAATTGGTCATGCTGAACTGCAACAAAGATCGATAGAGGAATAAATGGCTTGGCAGTGGTTAAATGCTGAGGTCATTAGTCGGATGGAAAGTAATTATATAACAGCACTTCCATTGGCTCGTACCAGCTGCATTAAAAAGCCATTTCAAAGAGTGTGGTATTTTTCTTATTGAAATGTGTGCCACGCTTTGTGCTTGTTAAGAAAAGGAGAATTCTTTAAACCACATCTGTCTTGGAGATGCTTGAATTTGTAATATTACACCTGCTTGAGAATGTGGCAAGGCCATAGACGTACTTATTAAAACTATGATCCTCTTGGGTTTTGTAGTTTTGAATAAGAGGCTTAAAGATGCGTCCATTTAAATTGATAAGACAACTTGTTGGAGTTGGAGTGGAGTGGAGTTTCAAAAGCATTGCTAGCGCTTAAGCGAGAAGGAGAGACAGATGAAAGGTCAGGTCAAAGCTTAGCAAAGAGTTTTAGCAAAGTCAGCCTATAGGATGGTGCTACGGTTACCAAGGTTACAGGGTCAAGAAAAGCGGTCCTGATCACAAGGACTGTGACTGTTTGGAGACTCAAAGAGAACTTCATTTCCTCCACTTTCCAAAGCAAACCAATGGAGGTCTGTCTCTCTTAACTGAATAGAACTAAATAGCAAAACATACACCTTCAAGTATGATTCAAAAGTCTAAATCAATTAAATGAAAGTGGCTACAGAGTATGGATGAATAAAACAGAAAATTGTAAGTGTCTCTCGCTCTCTCTCTACATATTTATATCTATCTATCTATCTGAGAGAGAGAGAGATAGAGAGACAGATAGATAGATAGATAGATAGTATTATGTATTATAATTCAGTGTAAAAACAGTGTGTTAGGAGTATTCGCTGTAGTCACTGAAACCAAATTGCATCTCAAACTAATAATGTATCTGTTATTAATAAAATACAAAGTAATAATTTATATCTGTTCTTCACTGGATCTAAATAGTGAATGTGAACACTGCAATATTAAAGCAATTCATTCTTGGCCCTATCAGAAAAGAAT
This sequence comes from Taenioides sp. WSHXM2023, assembly GCA_029959045.1. Taxonomy (NCBI): domain Eukaryota; kingdom Metazoa; phylum Chordata; class Actinopteri; order Gobiiformes; family Gobiidae; genus Taenioides; species Taenioides sp. WSHXM2023. The sequence continues at coordinate 15,269,789 of CM057101.1, read as the reverse complement.
CTATTATATATACACTTATTAAAGCTTTCTTAGCTTTTTATATTAGACTAAATATTTGAAAAGTTTAAGTGTTTAAGGGGTCATATTATGTGAAATAAACTTTTATGAACTTTTAGCCATGATATAATTAGCTTGGTCAAAGTTATATAGATCCGACTCCAGGTCATATAATGTCATGTAGCCATTTTAAATTTAAATTTCAAATATGTAAATTACTACCTGTCACTTGCTACAGTGAAATACTACTATAAGAAGCAGGGCCAATCAGTTCTGCAGTTTTGAAGCAGAAGATAATGGAGCTTTTTTTTTTTTTTTTAATTACTAAGCCATTTCAGATCAACATATGTTCTATGTATGTTCTAATCACATTCGCTTATTATAGTTTGAAGGGCCTATATTACAAAAAAATTTACTCTTGTGAGCTTTAGGCCATGTTAGAATGTTGTTATTTCATCAAAAACAGACCTGGAGCTGTGTTTTGTTTCATTCACACATTTTTGAGTAATCCTTTACTGTCTGTCTCTCTCCATCTCCAAAGCTCAAAATTCCCAGTTTCACATTATCATGTAGAAGTATTTTTCAAGTTAACAGCTCCTTTTACCTTTAGTTGAGTGAGACTGGCATTTCCAGGGCTGAAATTACCCAAATGATTCTAGTGAAGGTGCACAGAGTTTAAAAACGTAGTGAAGCACTCCCTACATTATTACATGATCTCAGGGATGAACTCAGCCTAACTATGCTAATATGTGTGTTGAACATCTGTGAATGAAACAAAACACAACTCCAGGTGTGTTTTTGATGAGGAAACAACACCATAACACACATATCAGAAAATAACTTTTCTGGTGGAGGGTTCATCAAATGCTTTTCTCCATGGAGATGTTATTCCTTTGTCTGGAAAGTTTCACAGTATGGTATTAAACCTTTCGATCTTCATGGAGAGCTAACCAGACCGAGTTACAGGTCAAATCTGTGGAGAGACAACCCCCGCTCACAGTCAGAATGCCTGTTTTTTAGGTATTTTTGAGGTAAAACCAGGGAACATTCCAGGTAGAGCAATGACATATCCATAGAAACAAGCAGGTGACAGACCCTCCACTAGAAAAGTTACACAGTGCACTTTTAATAGGCTACTAAATACCTGAAAAGCAATAATATATCTTCTTTAATAATACCTAATGTTCACGTGTTTTTCCAGGTAACCATTCAAACTGCACCTCTCTGCCTCTGACCCACGGGGAGATGGTGCGCATGGACGAGGGCCGTTTTCCAACCCTGGAGCTGAACAACAGACGCCTTTCTGTGAAAAACTCCTTCTGTCGCAAGAACGGCATTTATACACGGTCAGACATCTTTATATCCCCATGTGTCTTTTTACTGCACTGGCCGGCGTGTTCCCTCTCTTTGTTCAACCCAATGTTATATCAATTTAATCAGCGCCCTTTTCAGTATAGAGCCACACTGACAGAAATGAATCATGTTGCGTTCATACGGATAATGGCAGATCTTGAGAGCGAGCACATGCAAACTGTGAGAAGCCCATTCGATTTTCCCATCCTCATTAATATTCACCATTTGTGTGAAGTAGCATTTTATGGAGACTCAGGCACAATGGCGGCTAATTAGCATTCATCAAATTCTGTGTGGGTTTTCTGTCCATCAGTGCTTTAGAGATAGTCACAGGCTGGCCTTGTCCTTTTATTAAAGACATGTGTACCAGTATGTGAGCCTACTGCTAATCAGTCTCTGCTGTTTGTGCTAGATAAACATGAGATAAGAGAGATTTCTGCTTATAGTGAAATGTTTGTTGTTCTAAAAGATGCGGGTAGGTGCCAAACTTATGCATATTAACTTCAGTACATAGAGCATAGTTAATTAACATAAAACTACATTGTTTGAGTAAGCCAGATAAGATCTTTTTTATTTATTTAAACTGTATCCAACATGCTGGGATACTCATGCATAATTTATCTTAGGTTTTTCAATGTGCTTCCCTGATGCAACCTTCAGCCTTTATCCAGGCTTAGGGCAGACAGCTGAGTACTAAAGCAAGCTAAATTATAATGTGAAATAAATAAAAAATAATAAGCGAAAAGATATAGTGACACATGTCGTCCAACAAAGCATCAGAAATGTAATTGTACGACTTATTTATGTTTTTTGGTCTATTCTGGTGCATTGCCATAGTAACAAAAAAGCGTTATAGAGCCAACTGGAGTTATTGAGTTGACGTTTCTGTAACCAAGGGCAAAATCAAAACATCTGTAACTCAAAAACCTAGTCCAGTTGACTAATTTGGAAACCTGCTTGTTATAAAAATGGAATGTACCTGGATGACTGGGGAAATGAACTGACCCTACAGCACAAAGTACTGGCTTCTCATTATTACATTTGGCTTGTAAATTACAAAGAATTTTGAATGGGGAAAAATAACAAGTGACCACAATGTAAACAAGTTGACTCTGCACATTCTTTAGAGTAACTAGTAAAAAGGGCCTATATTACGTTAGGGGATATATGCTGTGTTTTTCTGGCTGACCGGAGAGGCCAGAGGAGGGGATCAAAGAGGCCTCAGTGTATCTGGCTGCCTTTGAAGAAGTGCCACAGTCTTTACTAATGATCTGTGGACTGAGCACGAGGAGCGGCCGAAGGCTTCCCTGTGGGACATCTGAAAGGGTGCAGGAGCTGGTGATTAGAAGATAAGACAAGAAAAAAGATACAGCTCTTAAATAATTAAAATATCGCTCTCAGTATTTTGGAGTGGTCAGGCACAGTGTGAAGAAGCATCACTCCTCTCCACCTAAAACTTGTGGACTGATCTTTTTAAAGTCTAGTCCAACCTTTGCCTTAATCTGAAGCTATTCCCCCTAAAACATTATCCACGTAAAAGTAAAACTAAAAAAGATGTCTTCCTTCTTCTGTCAACACCTTCGACCATCAACTTGTCTTGTCCCATCCCAGCAGTGTGCCTCTCTTGGCAGCCATAGTGCATTTCATGTCTCCTTTATACAAGAAGTTGTAAGGTTGTCTGCCAAGCACTTAAAATTACACTTGACATCACATTCTTATGCTTGTCTATATACCATTTTCTCTCGCAGACATGTTAAATATTCATGATCTTTCCGGTTTGTGTAATTCACCCAGCTTTTATACTGCTGCCTCAATGCCCTGCTAGTCAAACTTTCTAATATGAAGATGTCAGAGAAATGGTCTGAGACATCGTGCCAGTCATTTCTTTCCTGACTGACCTTGAAGGCAACAGTAATTATTGCATGGAGGGAAAATATAATGGTGTGCACAGATGTTTCCTTTAATGAGTTAATGACTAGAGCCAGAGAAGTCAGAGGTCCTATAACTTGACCTATGCTCTTTAAGAGACTACACAATGTTAGCTCATTTATTCAGATTTTCTACAAGAGTTTTGAACTAACTGCATAGTCCTATCGAGATGATCCCATGCGCACTTCTTGCATGTTAGCTCAGGTCAAAGTCTGTTCCCTGCCAACTCTCTAAACAGACTGAAGCAAAGGATTCTGGGAAAAATGGCTTTCTTTAAACTTGATTTGCTTTAGGAGACACCTCAGTACATTTTGTCCCCTTTTAGTTAACATTTGTGGTGTAAAATTCATTTTTACAAGAATGTGTTATTATTCATCACCGTTTGTGCAAAACTGCTTTTTGTAAATCAGTTCAATGGTTTTTACAGTTTTATTTTTTTTAAATGCATTGGGATCAGCACTATCATATTCTCTCATGAATAATGGATAAGATTTAGACACTAACTTTGACTTGAACTTTAAATTCTCAGTACAGGGTTACTGTTTCTTATTACGGCTGACTCTACTTAAAGTATAATGAAAGAGGCTCATTGTTCACCACTATATCTGTCCCACTAAAAGCGCAACCGAAAGATATATAATTTAATTTTAACTTAATTTGTTTGTCACTAGGCATTGCTATTCTGTTTTCTAAAATACAATTTAATTCACATGCACACTCATAAAGTATGTTGAGCATGGTAAATTTCAGCTTCAGTTTTAATCTTGACCACAAACTGGATTTGTATTGATATTTATAGTAGTTACACTGTAAATTAGTAGGCCTGGCTGAACATTCCTTTTCTACTCCAAGGTCTTCAACCTTCAACTTGACCTAGATCATTTCCTCTGCACTTCCAGACCTCCGGTACTTGCATGAATAATGTTAACCCCAGTGGTCTTCTTCCACAGATCGCCCCCTAGGCCCAGCCCTGGGAGCCTGCACTACTCCGATGAGGATGTCAGCACCAAATACAACGACCTGATCCCTGCAGAGAGCAGCAGCCTCACAGAGAAACCATCCGAGATATCCGACTCTCAGGTAAGTTTCACTAACCTTCTTGTCTGGAATACAAAATGAAGTTAAGTTAAAAGTTGGATGTGTCAATTTGTCACAGTGACACAGAGATCATCCAGGGAATGATATAACCTTTCCAATCTTAAAATTACAGCTATTTCAGATTTATGGTCAATTTAAAAGTCTTCGCTTAAGTTGTCAGAAATTGTATATTGATTGAACTCACAGGAAGGGGTTTTAAGAAGTCCTTACAACCCCTTCCTGTGAGTTCAAACTTGTTGGCTGAGTGTGTTCCAGTTTTTAGACATTATCTTTATGCATCTGTGATTTTTTCCTTCTTATGTACATTTTACTTGCAGTTCATATTTTATGTATGTTTTATTCTTTCTCAAGGTTTCTATTAATATACTTTTGAGTGTTTTTATTTTGGAAAAGTACCGTTAACCCAAAGTAGAGTACCAATGTTCTGATTCTTCTCACCTCTAATAAAAGATTAAAGAGGTGAAGAAGGGTACCACATTATAGACATCTGATGTTCTGTCCAATCATTTATCTTACCTGCTCAGTAAAAGCATGGTTAAAGACACTTTGATTAAACAGTGCTCTTGTGGGAGACACAAACCAGTGTTTTTCTTCTCACTCAGCACTGCCCCCTGTGTTTACCTGCCTCTTGTGCAAATAAATGGTGCTTCAACATCTGCTGAGCACCAGGACCTCAACACAGCACTAGACGAGACACTTGTCTGACCCACAAACCTGCCCAGACTATAGCTCTCGGCACAATTAGTTATACATTTTACAGATCAGGGTTTTAAAAAGTGGTATGATTGCAGGTAGTATTTTTGTAACATTATTATTACACAAGTTATATCCTCGAGTGTTTTCTGTTCCACAGGGCAGTGACAGTGAATATGAGATGGACCAGAGCAGGCAGAAGACACACTCCTTTGTGAACCACTACATAAGTGATCCCACGTACTATAACTCATGGCGACGTCAGCAGAAGGGTGTGTCCCGCCCCCCGGCGTATGGGTACTCCCAACCCGAGCCTCTGGTGGAGCAGGAGTCCAGACCCCTCCCCCCTCCAGTGCCCCCTCTGCCCCCCCTGCCCCCTCTGCTGCCCCAGAGCGCTTCCACACCACAGCCCCCAGGCCAGGGCACCCTGTTTAGGCCCAAAGGCAGCCGGACTCCCACCCCCTCCCTGCTCTCATCTGAACCTGTGAGTCAGCACAGCACCCTGTACCGGCCCCCCAGCAGCCTGGGCTGTGCACAGACGCCCAGCGCAGGCTTCTCCTCCTTTGTTTGACACACGCTCTGCTGTGACCTGCAGGAGCCTGACGACCCTGAGGACAGGAGGCTTTGGTTCATTTGATTGTGTTTGTCCTGTTCTGTTGCACAGGCAGAGTTGTTGCTCTGTATTTGGCATTGCAACCATCTTGACTAGTCCTTTCTCCTCTGTCAGGGTGTCTATGTGTGTGAATGGTCAATTTGTTTGACATATTTTATGAAAAAAGACAATCATTTGAGAGATTGAATGCATTTCAACTGGGCAATGAAAAGAGAGCCCTTGTATTAACACACTGTATGAATATGTTTAATATAAGAGCTTTATTGAACAACAGTCACCTTAGACCACAAGAGAATGGACCACATGGTTAGGACTGGACAGTGGCTGCAGAAGCTCTCGACATATGTGATATTTAAACAGTGGTGGACTTTGGCACTGGCATCGCTGCTCACTGCAGCCTTCGGTGCAGTTTGAACTTCTGCCTAGTCATTGTTGGAAAAACATTCTGTGTTGATATGTACTTGTCCATATTGTTTACAAGATATTTATATCAGACAGCTCAAGGCTCTACATTTTCAGAATCACTAGTGGTAATGTAACAAATCACATTTAAGCGTTGTGGCACCTTGATAGTTGTCTGACAATATTTTGACAATGTGCTGGTAAATACACAGCAGCTTTATTATTTTTTAACTACTGACAGACGTAACAGAAGACCAAAATTATATTTTATTTGTAATTATGTATATCTATTTTAAATCTGTGCCAGTAATTGTCTGCCAAAAATAGAATGCATCATTTCTGAGGCATCAATCACTGCTGTGGGAATAGGTTTGGGACAGAACTGTCTTTCTTGAAAGCTTCTTTTAATGATGCGGTTTTATGTGTCAAACTACTACTATGTACACTGACACACACAAAACACAAAATCACTTTCACTTTGATTATTGCTTTTTAAAACTTAGGAACTTTACTGTGCTGAAGTTATGTATGGTTCATTTGTCATTTTGTCAGAAATGAAAATTGCTTATCACTGTACATGAGCAAGTAAACATTAAGCACCTATTCATGGTAGCACTTCAAATAAATTATTCTATTTTTAACTGCCTTTCCATTGACTACTTTACAAACACATATTAAAACGAGTATTTGGCTTTGAATCTTGCTTTTACCTTTTTTAATACCCTCACCTTTCATTCTCACATTAAATGTGACACTTGATCCTTTGGTGCAAAATGACCTAATCCTTTCAGCCACAACAGAAATAATTGGAGGAGGGCATGGAGGTGGAGAGAAGAATTTGCAGAGGAACTCGATCGCATGTGCACAGGCTGAAGAGCTCCAGAGGTCTGGGAGAAGGGAGGAAGTGTGTCTGCCTGTCTGGATAATCTCCTTATTTCAGACCGGAAAACATCGATCTCAAGAGAAACAAAAGAAAGAGGACCTCTCAGATGTGATGTGGTGGTTTTAAGGAAAGAGAAAGTCAAGCCGAGCCAAGGGTAAAAGATTGTTACTGGTTAAACATTGTAATCAGACACACAAAGCAGAGCAAAGCATGTCATTATGCAAACAGAATGCTATTACAATCACCTGAATGATATCACTGAGTGGTACTTGAAGGAAGTGTAGAGCAACTTGTAGAACATTACATGCCTGTTCTTTATAATAGCATTTAGTTTCTGTAGTTCTCTAAAAAATGATAAGCTAAAACTAGTATCAAAACTTGATACTAATTTTAAGTATCAATCATGAAGATTTTTGTACTTGCGTTGTAGGGTTCACAATGCTACCGTGAAATACATTGTGATGACATAATAGCTGGTACATAATACTCTTCCTTTAGATATATCGTTTCAGACACATCAGACTCTTAGAAGCTCTCATAACTGACCTTGTGTACTTATGAAAAGTTTGATATACAATAAAGGCAGTGGGTTCACTCACTTGAATATTATGAATTCAGATTTGCCCTTAACATTGAGACAAGTTTTTCTAAGAGGCATCCAGTTGAAAAGCACAAGGGTTAGCATACAGTTGAAAACTACATGGCTTAGTCTACTGAAGAAATAGAATAGCTGAGTAGTAGTTGGCTGCGATAGCTTGAGAACAGAAACATTTTGTCAAACATTAATGAATAAGAGTTTGAGCTAAGACAAAAAGCATCCGCCTGTCAGTTTCGGGTAAAAGGGCACTGGCCCCCTCTCTGCTGGTGGGACATGCCGTACTGGGAACACAGCCAAAGACACAGAAGAATATGTGTGAATGCTGCTCACTGCCTTTAGCACTGCCTCATTAAAGCACGACTGTAAAAGACACAACTGATTAAGTGATTCTAATCAGGTATTTAGGACTAGACTTGTGACAATTATCAAACAGCATTTACACATTCCTGGGGGCTGAGATCAAGAAGGGTTTGTACCACTTCAGGACACATCCTGCCTGTTAACACCTATTTGTGGTCAAAGGCTGAGGTCATCCAAGAGACCCGCAATACACAAGTTTAAACAAGAGGTGTCACAGCTCTGTATGAAGATGACTGACTGTGAGAAATCTCACTGTCCATTGACATATCAATGAGGTGAAGGTTTGTTTATTAGGAACTAACTAGACATCAAATGAATCCTAACATGATTTTCAGTGGTGTTGCTCTGTTTGTTGCTTTTTCATGTGGAGAAAATTATAAAATAACACATAGCTTAAAGGTGCACTGTGTAACTTCTCTGATAGAGTGTCTATCTCCAAGATGTTATTGCTGTGCCTAGAATGTTATTAAACTTTTGTTATTAAACTTTTATTCAATTGCAGGTATTTTTATTGCCCAAAATACCTTGGAAAATAACAATTCCTTCTGTAAGTATGGTCTCCTTTACACAGATCTGACATGTAGCTACGTCTAAGCTTGTCTACATGGAGATAGATAAGTTTAATAACTACTGTGGAACATTCTAGGCACAGCAATAACATCTCCATGGAGACAAGCAACTGACAGACCCTCCTCCTGAAAAGTTGCACAGTGCTCCTTTTAAAATTCAACTTGGAAACAAGTAATGAGAGCAGGCATGAATATTTATTTATATATCTCTGCTATGTATTAACTTTCTTACTTGTTTACTGCTTGTATACTTGCTTTAAACCTATAGCTATATTTTATTCCAAGTAGGTCATATAAAACCCAGTTGACAAGTCACTTAATTATTTGTTCATTAATTAACATCACACCGTTTCCTCCTCGGTGTGTCACGTTGAGTTTGACGCGCCCGTCTCCTGTATCTTTAAGGGGCCATCTAAAGGGGCGTGTCCACGGCGCACACTCCAGTCTCCAGGAGCAGGAGGCTTTGTAGTGAGTTATCGCCCTCAGAGCAGCAGCGGTGCCTCGAAGGATGTGGTGCACGTCCCGATTTTTACAAGACCTGTTTGTGCACCGTTTATCTTTCTAACCGTGCGTAAAAGAGCCGCGGGTTCTCCAAGCGTTTTGTTCTGTGAATGCGACCTCACCATCAAGCCGCTGGGGGCCTTACGGAGGAGCACGCAGCACCGGCTTTTTGTGAATGGGATGCTTGGTAAGTAATTATACCTATATGTTGTTGTCAAACGCTTGCATGAATTAGATCGTATGCACAATCAAAGGTTCGTTTATTTTTATACATTTATCCCAGAATATAAAGAAATGTGGTTTTACGCAGCGGGTTGGCAGAGCGTGCGCTAACCAGCTGACGCCTTGGGGGTCAGCTACTTATTGTTCTCCTGCCATTGATCCCACCCCGGATCACGCTCTAAGGTGTAGGCTGATACTAGCAAGAAAGAAATCACGTGGAAAGAGGGGAATTTTGTAGAAAATACATTCTAATAAATCATGAGACGAGCAAGTGTATGACTTTCTTTACAAGATACTGTAGTCTGTTGTGTCTTTGATGTGGGTACAAAGAAGTGGTTATCAGATACCTTTTGTCTGCTATAGTTTTCCAATTTGACTTCATACCAGAAGTCACTTTTTCTTCTTTGCTCCACCTGAAAGAAAATAGTAAAGGAAACTCTGTCAAGCACAGTTTCTAACATTCCATAGAGCTACTTGGTTGGCCTTAATGCCTTACTGACTGAAGCACCCAAAATGATCCCATCACAAACTCTGTGATCCATGTGATGTACACGTATTAGCCCTGTCCATTAGTCACCCTCTTCCTGGCAGTGTTTTCACCTGGTCAGGGCTCTCCATTTGTTTGGCTGGATTGTCATGGGGCCTGTGATGAGTCCATTGACTGGAACAGCAGCACAGGGCCTGCAGGTCTGTCAACCATCACTCCATCAATGCCACCCAGATAACTGCTCCTCAGGTATTGTTTGGGGAGATTATCTTATCAGCACTAGGGCAGTTTTAGGGGGGCATTGTTGTCCCTATTAGCTCTTTTTAGTTTAGTTACTGTGATTAAATTTGGCTTTCCAAAACAGCAGTATAATTTCTTCTATGACTTACACTTTATTGATCCACAGTGGAAATTATTTGGGCACAGTAGCTCACACATCACAATAATAAAAAGCAAAACTATAAACGGTAATAATAAATCCAACATAAGTAACAAAAATTGCAAGAGACTGCTCAAATAAGGCATATACATCCACCCTTGAAGAATCTACCTTTGTGGAGAACCTTACGATTTCCTGTTTGGGATTTAATTACTTTCATGAGAAGTATATTTATAGCGCTAATGTAGTTGTGCCTTCTTGAAGTTGTTAACGCGTTGCTAAGCCGAATATTACAGCCTACAATAATGTGTGCTCATAATCAGATGGCTCCTGGCTTGTGTACAGTTAGGATGTACAAATACAAGCGGTAGGTGCTGTTCACTTTCCCTTTAAAGGTAATCAGACGCACCAGAGCCACTAAAGTGCGCCTTTACTGTGTTATTTGTGGGCACTGAGCATTTCCCCGTTTGTGTGTATTTGCACTCTGTCTGCTGCAAGTCTACGAGTGTCCCGTCCTACACATTCCAGGAAATGCCAGAATAAACTGTTATTTTTTTTCCCCCCATCCATGAGTGGTGCTAGTAAAAATGATTACACCAAACTCAAGTTTTTGTGGATATTTCATTTGCTGGTGTCTGGGTAATCATAAGGGCAGTATAAGATGAAGAACTATGTAATTTTGATGCCTGATTTTTGCATCATGAGGCCAATTGAATAATAAACAAAAGAACTTAATGGGGCCCATATTACGCCATTTTCTGATCTATGTTATAATGTAACACTCTGTTCCACCTTGTGATGTCATGTGATAATACAGGAAGAGCTCCACTGTTATTAAACTCCATACACCTTCACCAGAACCTTTTGGATGATTTTAGTCTCTGCTGAACAAATGGTAAAAGGTAGTTGTTAACTTGAGAACTTCCACTACATGACATCACAAGGTGGGACAGAGCATTTTTAAGTTTGGAGATGTAGACAGACAAATAATAAAAGATTTCTCAAACATGTGTGAATGAAACAAAACACAACTCTGGGTATGTTTTTGATGAGGTAACAACATTATAACAATGCAAGAAGTTCACAAGAGTCAATTTTGTGTAATATAGTATCTTTAAAGAATAGGTTTAGATCTGGTTTATGGTGCTGGGTAGGGAACTAAACATTTCGTTTTCATATGTATCTGCTTTGATGTAATTTTGAACTCTACACTACAACCTAAAGTTCACTATTGCTCATGTTTAGTTGAACTCGGGCAAACTCTAGTTCATTGGCATTTACATTCTTAAGCCTCGTCCCAGACTTGAGATTCTAACAGCATACTGTGTGTCATTATGTGAGCAAAGAGTTTCTTCCCATGCCTTTTGTTTGCCGCCATTGTTTTTCTTCGTCTTTTTACCCTGCATGCATTGTGATTGGTCTGCTTGTGTGTTGACACTAGGAAATGTTCTGTTTTTCTAATCTGCTCTCTTGTCACTTGTTGAAATCGGTTTACATTCACAAACAACACAGGCCAAATGGCTCCACAGTTTGTTGCTTCAGGACCACACCGGGACAGTGGTAAACTCATTTACAAGTTTATCAGTATTCTTTTAACTTTTTCCCATGCATTTGATCACTTACATTATACAGTCACTTAGGCCTGTCATATTAAATGCCATATCGGCTTATCATTCAAAACATTCAATATATGATGGATGGAACAGTCATTTTTGGGGCAGTCAATATTTATTGTGAGTTCTTTTTTCTATGTAATTGTGGGATTTTATAGAAGGTTGAATGAACTAAAACTATACAATCTAATTATTAAATTTATTTACTGCAACAATATTGTAAATTTGGAATAGTTTTTGTAGCTAATTATGCTTATAGTTGCAATATAGTCTATATTTACTTAAGCAATATATCGCACTTTTGTTATCGTGACAGGCCTAGTCACTTCTTTGCACCAGTCCTAAGCATGGATTAAGTAATAAAAAAAAAATCATAAACAATTTGTCACAATTCAAATGGTTAACTAACTTGTATTTTTCTTTAAGAGCCTAAGTAGAGCCCACATGACATGTGATCCTGCCTCTTTACCATATCTCTGTGCATTTCTGCTCCTTGACCCTATAATTACACCACTCACTTTAAAGAAACCATTTTCAACATCCCATAATTTTCCAGCATTCTTTCCAAAAACACAGGTCCCCACTCGAGCTTTTGACAAATACTTGCAGTACTTTTCGGCACCTCCTAAAAACAGCACCTGGGTCGCAGTTTGGACACCTGGTCATTAAACACCACTAACTTCTTGTGAAAACGATTCTGAATTTGGTTAATGTTAATTATATGAGTTACCAAATGATCTCCGTCTTGCATTTTGACCACTGAATCCCATTGATTTTTGTCATTTAGGGTGCATTCTTGTCATGGTTCAGATTTGGTTTAGTCCTGATGTAGACTTTATTTGGACCCGTAAAGGCTAGAAAAATAGATTGACTGGAGCTCAACAGTGACCACTTGCTTCTGTTCTGGAAATAAATGTTCTATTCATTTTTCCCATAAACTTTTTGAAAAATTCAAATATTAAGATTTCAAAGACATCACATACTAAGCAGCTACGTGGTAACTAATATCCATAACTTGGCAGTTTATAAAGTTTCAGAACCACATTTTTTGAATAAAATTATAGGCCTTGTGGTCATTAGTTAACATGTAGCTGATTGGCCCTTTCAAACTTTTTTTGAAAGGACCAATCAGCCCTTTCAAAAAAATTTTGAAAGGGCTGATTGGGATTTTTTTTTTTTTTTTTTTTACATAAAGTCTATGAGAAAATTTAATGGGAAATTTAGCTCCGGAACTGAGGGGTGTGCGGTCACTGTTGACCTCCATATTGTTCCGTGTATATAGAGTGGTCAGTTTTAATATGTATGAATCAAAACTGGTTCAAAGGAAAAACATTGGTGAATAGGTGATGAAGTAGTCATAAAGTCATAATAAGAAAATAATCGCAATGGGCAGATGAGGAGAGAGATGCTGCTCCCATTGGTCATCCTGCATCAGGCTCTGTGTGAATAACATTCAGATTGAACCAATGAGCTAGAGAGTGTCAAGAGTGGTGATTAGAGTAGATGTGGTGTCCTGCAGGCTTGGAACAAAATCATGACATTGGTGTACAATGATTATCAGAATAGATTTTGGCCATCTAACAGAAATGTGCTAAAACATAGATTATGTTTGAAAAATACATCTAGCAGGTTTAAGCATGATGTGAAAAATTCTTGTTTGAAAAATTACAATCCTTTTTTTTTTTTTTTTTATTCTGCCACTTTCTCTTTAGACGGTACACAATTTTAAAATGTAGAATATATTTATCACTAATTTCATATATTGCCCACCCGTTCATATTTCCAGCAGATAACGATAATAATAATATATGTACAAAGTTAATTAAGCTGCTACTGATGTTTATATGCTGCTGTTTGTTTGCTCAGCCCTTCAGTACTACACTATGATGTACTGTACTGTTTATATTGTGTGTACAGGAAGGGCAGGCGGAGTATATTTCCGGAGATGGGAAGCTTTACTAGCTCATTTTCTCCCTGCCCTTCCTGTGGTCCCATTGCCACAAACACGCTGCCACATTTCATAATACACTTTTTAACAACTGGGAACTCCATGTTTTGGGGGTGCACCAGTAAACAGCTGCAGTGAGTTTCAACTATCCATAATTAGACCCGTTTTTGCAACTTGCACTTTTAGAACTGAGTAAAAAGAGAGTGACAGTTACTAATGATGTCACGACTGCATGTCTGGGGGACCTTTAGTTATTCGCCATCATCATCATCATCTTAAAAATGGCACGATAGATTCCTCATTTGCATTTACTCACCATTTTGACAGATATAAGATATATTTTCCAAATCCCTATTCATGTGCACATTTGTATTATTAGTATTTTTACAATGTGAGCATATTCCACTGTATATTCACGAACTGTTTCAATCCATAATCTTGTTCAGGTATTATTAACCGGGTCTATTCTGGCAATGATGTGTATCTCTCTAGTCTTACAGGCAGTGTAAAGGACTGAACTCACTATTGGTACTATTGGAATATGGTCTTATACTTGTTTCAGTGTTAAAGGTTCTATATTACGCAAAATTGACTCTTGTGAGCTTCAAGCCATTTTAGAATGTTGTTAGCTCATCAGAAATATACCTGGAGTTGTGTTTTGTTTCATTCGCACATGTTTGAGTAATTCTTTATTATTAGTCTGCTTACATCTGCCACCTTGTGATTACGGAGCGGTGGTTTTCAACTTAACAGCTCCTTTTACCTTTTATTCAGTAGAGATTGGCAATTCGTGGGCTTAAATGATCTAAATGATTCTAATGAAGGTGTGTGGATTTTAAAAACACAGTGGAGTACTTCCTGTATCACCACATAACATCACAAGGTGGAGCAGAGTGTTTTCTGCTTGAGAGAAGAACTCAGCTTAGCCTAAATATACAGAGTTTGTGTGTTAAATATGTGTGAATGAAACAAAACAGAACTCCGGGTATATTTTTGATGAGGAAACATTATAACAGATCAGAAAATGCTGTAATATGGGCCCTTTATGCCTCTGTATTTCTATCTTAAAATGTATCTACTTGTAGTGTAGTTGTTGGACTATTAAAACAACTGACAACTGTATTGACCAAATGCAGTACCCAATTTGTCTTGACGTGAATTTCCGTTTGGGATCAATAAAGTATCTTGTCTAATCTAAAGAGGCTGTACTTCAATGTTACACTCGACAGTCGCTACCATTGCAATCCATAATGTAAATGCTTCCTCAGTTATTATGTAGAGTTAATCACTTGTCTGTTTTTATAAACCGCTATGTGAACTTTCTATTTATGTTTTTAATACTTGCACAATAACTTTTATTCCACCAAGACAATGGCACATAGCTGGACCGAACAATGCGACTTGTGTATACACATGCATAGGGAATCCATAATAATGATGTTTATCGGCCTCTGAATGCCTCTATTGTTGCAAATGCAAACGTCAGTAGCGTCAAAGCACAAACGAATCAAAGATGTGTTGGAGTGACAAATCTGGCATCTGCACTGACTGTAAAAATAAGAAGCAAAAGCTAAAAGGCCTTATTAAGTACATTTTGAAGTGTACTTTCTGGGTCCACTGTGAAGCTCTAAAATGGTTATTAAGTTTTAAGACTACAGTAGCAATTATAGTTGGTGATAGATATTTTAAGTGGAGCAAACTAAATAGCCTTGTCTTTTGATGCCCTTTTGGTAATAAGAACACTTTGTTCTTATTCGTGTAAGATTTTTTAAAAATTCCTTTAGGTGTAAAGCTCAAAACGGTGACTATTCCTATGCCATAGTACTTAATTCAACTTATTACATAATGGAACCTTATTACATCCTTCAGATCTTGGGATTATCTGGCATTTAAGTACTCTCCAAAGTGAATCCTTGCTCAAACCTACAGGCTAATATATTGGGATGGAAATTTTAAACATTTTTAGCTTTGATCCTCACCTAGCTTGAAGCTGTGCTGTCTGATTTTTCTTAAGACTTTAACAGCAACTCACTAGCTCATTTTCCTCCTATAGTCTGACCTCATTTATATCCACAAATGGATATTCCTGGAAAAAACCACTGACCCATTGTGTTGTTTGCCCAGGATGAATTCACAACTCTTCTGTGCCCCTTCTCAAGTCATTTAAAGACCGTAACAGAGCCACATTTTGGATTTGCCTTGCTCCATATAGGACCAGGGATTTCCACTTTGATCAGTGAGCTCTGGGCCTTCACACTGCATTTCTGTACAGCAGTGAAAAGTGGCCTTGGAAATAAGCGCTAAGGCCAGAGTTCATTCAGGATAGTGTCATGACAGTCAGCCCCTTCAGCAGACACAGGTGCTCAATGGAGGCTTCAGGCACATGGATATATTGGAATCTATTTACTGACCATTGTTAATATAGGGTTTATATGATCAAAGGTGTAGAGGTGGTAAATAAAACATGTGCATTATTTTGAAATATATTAGGACTTCAAACTTTAAGGGTTCATATTACACGACTTTCTGATCTATGTCATAATGTTGTTTCCTCATCACAAACATGGCTGGTGTAGTGTGTGGATTCATTCACACATGTTTAACACACAGATCCTTCATATTTGAGCTGAGTTCTTCTCTCAAACAGAAAAAACTTTGTGATGTCATGTGGTGATACAGTAAGTGCTCAACTGTGTGTTTAGAGTCCATCCAGGTCTGCATCCAGGTCTTTGAATGTAAATCTTTATAATTTGGGTACGTTCTCAGCAACTGTCTAATCCCTTTAATTGCAGTATTTGCATGTTCTGTTTCAAGTGTTCCTGGCACGTTATCAGCGTGTATTACTGATAACTCTCTTTAATATGAGACCAATTTCAAAATTAAATTCTGGCTTAAGGTTGGTGGGAGGCATCTCTTTGTACCTTTCATTGGATCATGTTGTTAAGGCCACTCCATTCACAACAGAGGGTCCAGTGTCAGTGTGATGTCCGTTTCCTGCCCATGCTGTTGAGATAATGCGATTTTGGCTGTGTCCTTGGGCTGTAGCCTACTAAATGAGATACTCAGGTCTGCTAACTGAGTTGATGTCGATTGTGTACAGCCCATTTGTCTGTTTAATTACTGTAGCATGTACAAGGCCACAAGCAAGGACAGTTACAGTACCTCTGCATACTGTATTTACAACAAATTGACAAAAGACATTACTCAATTGAGGATGTAGCAATATCCAACTCACTCTGTACCATATTTTCACAATATGCATCTCATGATACAATAAGATGAAATAATGAAAATGCTACTTTTCTGTCATAATCCATATAATTAAGATTTTAAAAGTGCTTAATAACAGTTATTTCCTCATGTAGATTGGACTGAAACATAGCAAAGGATCATGGTATACGTAGTTCTGTTTTTTAGCTGTTGCTACACCACAACGATGAATTTGAGCAAACAAACTTGTAATTCGATTGTTATGGCCCGTGGTATTATGTGAGATTTTTGACAATACGATATCACCATATTTTTGTTATTGTTGCATCCCTACTATCAATAGAAAATGTAAAAAATATATAGTAACTGCTAGCAAATGGCCCTCCTTGCAGCGTCCTCCTAATGGGAATTTACCTCCAGGTCATAAAGCCGTCCATCCAGGTCAGTGACTTCAAATGGAGCAGACAGACAGAGCCCCAGTGTCCAGACAGTAGAATAAACACATTATACAAAAGAAGGAGCATCAATACGCCATTAGAGAAATGAACTCTCAGTCAACATGACGGACACGCTAAACCTCCGGTGTATTGGCACACATGGGGCTGGTGTCAGAGTATTGATCATTTGGAAGAAATATGTTCATCTTAACTGCAGATGGCCCCTCAAGTCAATATAGGTGCTTTTCCCCCTGGGCTGTAGGTGTTGGAGAGACAAAACCTATTATATACAAGAGGAAAATAACTCCCCCAGTGTTAAATGTGCATTGTGTAACTTTTCAGGTTGGGGGGTTCATTACCTTGGAGATGCTATTTCTTTGCCTGTAATGTTCCACAATATATATAAGATTCATTTATTCAATTATTGGTGTTTTTATTCCTTGAAATTACCTTTTAAAAACAAGCATTCTGACTGAGTCGGGTCATCTGTAAATTGGCCTGGTGGCATCCCTGCTTGTCCCTATGGATACAAGTTTAATGCCATACTTTGGAACATTGCAGGCAAAGCAATAACATACCCATAGAAACAAGGAACAGGCAGACACTCTACCCAAAAAGTTACATAGTGCACCTTTAAATTATCTACGGTTTAATGAAGTTTTATGAGGATTGCCACAACATGGATTTATTCAGATTTTTCACAAACTGTTGCTTTTTTCTGATTGAAACATTTAGTAGAAAATATCCAAAATATCTGTAGCATTTTCAAAACACTTCACACATTTATTCATCTTATTGCTCAAATTTTTATCAAATTGGTGAAAGAACTTTTTTTAATACATTATTTTTATACATAATTAAATCCTTGGTTTTCCTTTTCATGACTAGGTATTTTTATTGATAATTGTGTTGTGTGATCTATGTGATCACATCACATCATCTTATGTGATCTATATATGGAGCCATTTTGCCTCCTCCAGGGGTATAAATGCATTTGGGGGAGCAGGATGTAATATAATTTCGCCAGCAGATGTGAAATAGCTGGCGAAGGGGGAGAGCAGAGGAAGCAATGATTTGGAAACATTCCTAGCTCTCAGGTTTATCTACATGTGAGCACACTACTATTTCAAATCGGGTTCAAAGAAGACTTTTTTTTTTAAAGCGTGCATGCCACATTTACTTATTTTCTTCTCTTTTTTCTGGTTTCCATCAGTCTATATTGGGAGCGTGAGTGAGTACTGTGAAAAGTGTGTTTGTAAAGTCAATCCCACTGTCATGACCCCACTGTTCCCACGCCGACTGCAGCTCTCCCAGGCCCTCATTCACATGTGTACGCCCCCACATGCATGCAGCTATTAATGTTACTGTGAATCTGGAGCTACTTCCACTAAACTATTTTAGATGGCAGTCTGAGGATGGATCAGTTAGTTTTGTGAAATATCCAGGCAGAGAATATTAAAGATGATCAATGTCACCTTTGCAAAACTGGCTATATGTTAGTTTCAAATAGGGCTGCAAGAGGAATCGCATTTGAATCAAAATCACAATTTCAATGGAGACAATTAGGAAATCACAAAGGCTGCAATTTTTCAAGCACCGTAATTCACCACCACAACAAAATATCCTGTCATTAAAAAAAAGCTAACCCTGTAATTTAGATGTTTGCAGGCATGTTTGAAATGTGATTCTTGTATTAGTTTGTCAGTTCATATTTCAGTGTTTTTGTTAATTCTTCTGGAAACCTTCACAACTGAATGTTTTCCAGAATTAGTACTTGCGGACTTCGAATTAGAATTAGAAGTATTGATACTACCGATATCAATACTACAGTGATATTAACAAAAACACTTAAACAATAGTCATTTTCAACTCAAATTATAGTACTTTTTTTGTTACTTTGTGGTGTCATAGTTTTGATAAAGCTCAAGATCATTCTAAAATTGAGATCACATTTTGAGCTCTTACCCCATTGTAACATGTTACTTAAAATGTGTTTTTCATTTGCAGTTTTCAAGTTAGCCGAGGGAGCACGAGTTGTTAAAAGTATTCATATTCACATACTATTTGATAAAAACTCATTTTATAGGGCCACATAATATCAATGTAAGTATTTAGTCCTATTATCTCGTAGTGAAAATGATACTCTTTCAGTCTTATAATGTGTCTTATATGAACTGAGGTCCTTCTTTTAAAAATTACAACTTTTTGTTTGGCATATTACTCCTGCACTACATCTACCAAAACATGTTCCTGACATAACGAGCATAAAATTATACAACTTTTTACAGAAAACTAGAAAACTCTCCTGTGTTCCCGACTTGCACGTCTTTTTGTGTAGTAACATTTAACTAGCACATTCGACTGTCAGAACAGGAGCCCATGTTTTTCTTGTTTCGTACGAAGCCCCGAGCCTTGTGCAGCCCTTTGACAGGAAGCTCTGTTGTTGCAAGAGGGTGTTACTATGGAAACGTCTGCAGGTGAGGGCATTAACAGGAAGAAGAGTTGAGCTTCGGCTGGAGAGCACATGAGGGGCGGGGCTTAGAAAGGAGGTCAAATTGCTTAAAAGAAACAACCCCTGAAAGCACTTGACACTACACTCAGAAGCTGTTATGAGCAAACCAGACATGCAGACAGCAAGGTAAGCATTTTGGAGATGTAGTTTTTTCCGCCCACACCGCTAAAGTCTAAACATTTTCTGACCAGACCACCCATATGCCTCTCCTTTCATGTTCATTTTATACAACAATATGGATTCCTAATGAGACGTCCATGTGTGCAGAACCAGAGGGAGTGATGCTGATTTGTTGATGGCCTGTGGTGCTGTTTCCTCTGTACTTTTTAATAATGCATGGGCCTTACATGGCAGCTGTCAGTCAGGGATTTCAAAAGGAAGGAAATGCTTTATCTTTCGGTTGTGATTGCATCCGTCAAGTCTGACAGCAACTGTGTAAATCCAGTTGACAGGTGGAGTATTGTTTTTTAGGGAGGAAAAGGAAAATGAGATAACAAGTTCTTATAATGCAATAGAGGAAAAGGTCTCGAGCATTCCTCCATAACTCTTGTTGGTCTGTGGCAGTTCAAAATAAAATCTTGTGGTCTTCCCTTGCAATATTTCTCACCATTACATATCTGAGGTTATCTCTTTGCAATGTTGCTTATCATTTTGGGAGCTCATAATGGATGGTTTAAAATGTTGCAGTTAGTGGTAACATTTAGAATTCCCTCAAAATGTTTTTATTTCTGTAATCATGGAGGCGTCAGTGTTATTTGTGGAGGACCAAGTTGAGTGATTACATGTACTTCCCCCCCCCCCCCCCCCCAGACCACAATACAGACTTTAAATGTTAAATGTTAAGATACTTGATAACTATAGCAAATATAGAAATCTCACAGAATTTTCCACAGTCACATATTGTAGTGAAATTGTATTTAGATAATCTGATACCCTTTCCCAGTGGAATAAATAATATACATACATTACACACGTATTATATTACAATCAAAAATGCAAAAGAGCCAAACTCAAAAGTAGCTCCTGTTAAATGTAATGCTGTTAGTTTAGTATTAGTGGAAACGAAAACCATACACTATTCAATTTGATTCTAAACCTTTTCTTTTTCTTATTTCAGGCTTTTGATTCACCAAGATCCAACTTCAAAGCGAAGATTATATTGAAATCTGAAACTAAAACACGACATCTTCATCATGCCAATCCTGAAGCAGCTTGTGTCCAACTCATCCCAGACCAAACGGCGCACCCGTGTGGACCTGACCAGGGAGATGATCAGTGCACCCTTGGGTGACTTCCGTCACACCATGCATGTGGGCCGCAGCGGTGATGCTTTTGGTGACACGTCATTCCTCAGCACACGCTCTGGGGAGCCTCCATCTGAGACCACTTCCTTCCCCCGCTCCCCTCGGCCCGGCCTTCTGTCTCGCACGTTCAAGAGCAGCAAGCGCTCCCAGTCTGTGACCAGGGTGGACAACGCTCTGCTCTGCCCTGATGGTTCACCCACATATGTCAAGAACGCCATGTCTTTGCCTTTCCTTAATAATCAAGATGGAGGGGACAGCACGGGACCCACAAGTCTAGCCTGTAGTCCAGTGAAACCACAAACAGATAATGGAGGAGCTGCAGCTGCTGCCAACTATTTAGTGGAAATTCAAGAACGCAGCTTTGGGGAGCTGACGGAACTTCCAGAAACCTCTCAGCATTTTGGAGGTGGGATGAAACATGCTGAATCTGTAATGTCCTTCCATGTTGACTTGGGTCCGTCCATGCTGGGTGACATTTTGGGTGTCATGGATAATCAAGACGATGATTTAGGATTCGAGGAAGGCAAGAGCAGTGAAGGCCGCGGTTCACCTCCACTCAGCCACCACGAAGAAGAGGAGAGCCTGGAGAGAGAGGAGGGTAAAGTGGAGGAGATGATGGCAGAGGAACAAGGAGGCAGTGATTTGCTGTTGACACATCCGAGCAACGCTTTTGATCTGGGGCCAGAGAATGGAGGGCCCTACACGCCCGAGTACACTCCAGAGATACGACCCAAACACCTGCAACATCTGGACAGCTGCTCCATGTCCAGCTCCGGCTCTGCTGCTCTGGATGACAAACAAATGAGTCAAATGTACACGGGAGATACAGACAGCGCCACCTTCAGTGCACCACCGGAAGAGGAGAGCAACTTTTCTTCCTTTATGGAGGATGAAGATGATGAGATTCGAGTATGAAAGGAAAAACTCACTGCCATGGGCTTTGGAAGATGTTGTCCTTTGACTGCGTGAATGGAACGGTAGGTGTGGGAATGGGATTGTTGAGAAGAAATCTCACCAAAAAGCGACTGCTCCTTTAGGACATGCACTTTTTGATCGTCTGTCAATGCTTCTGTGCCTTTGAGAAAGTGACACAGGAGAGACTGCTCTTTTTCACATACATTCCACACATTAGCATGGCAGCAGTGCACAAGTAGGACGGGCTGGAAAGAGACTATTGTAGAGAAAACACTTCTTCATAACTAAAGCTTGGGTTCACGCTCCTCTCTCACTTGATGTGCTGTTGCTTTTCTCACCATGCTCTGACTCTGTCTCTGGCTGTGGGGACATCATGAGGCCCGTGCTGAACAGAAGGCCCCTGTCATAGCGGGGATCACTTGTGGGTGGTCTGTCACAATAAAAAGGGGTCTGTGTTTTTCAGCAGTGTGTGAAAAACCGTCTTGCTGCCTCTGCCTTGAGTCGCTGTCGTCTGAAAATATTTTAGCAAAGTGCCATAGATCTGTCAAGAGTTTCCTCTCTCATGTAACAGCGCTCAAAGGCTGCCATTTCTGCCTGAAAATCTAAACTGTGCTGTTTTAGAACGTGCCCCTTCCACAAAAACATCTTGGTAATGTACTTATGATTAAAGAGCTGAATAGTAAAAAGTCTTTTTGGGGCTGCACTAAAGTGGCGTTATTACAAAGAAGTGTGAATCTTAAAGACTTTAAAAAGCCCCAAAATGTGGGATATATTTCTGAATGTTCAAACTGATGAGAAATTATTTCAAATCTGTTGTATCAGGTTGAAAATGAAAGATGCAGCACAACCACTTCCTGTCATGTTTTGAATAGCTGGGCTATATATGCAGCAGTACTGTGCACCTATGCGTCCACTGTGTTCAAAACATCACTACTTCTATTAAATTGTTTATGGTCAAACACTACAGATGTCCATAGCCAGTTTCTTAATATGGAAATTACTTTTGTACATTTGAAACCACAGCCAGCAGAGCCTTAAATTTAAAAATACCATTGCGAAGGTACGCTTGTTACATAGTCATTGCATTTTGACTGTATCTCTTGCATCACTAAAACTCATATCCACAAGTACTGGGGCACCCTTGGATTTAATTGATTTTGTTGCCTTAACTATAACTGACACATGTGCCAAATAACAATTTTCTAGCCAAAACTTATTTCCATCATGAGGCTTCTGACTTTTTGGAAGGACCTGTCAAATCTGTCTCTCCACAAGGGTAATCACAGTTAAATTGGAGTAAGAGTTTCTCACACAGGAAAGAATAAATTAGCATAACTGGATGTCTACTCAAACACTACATTGTGATTTGGCTGTGAGTGCGAAGGCTAGGCAGTGTGTTTTGCCTTTAATGTTGGATATTAAGCCTTAATGTTGTCCTTTTATATTGTTTATTTACATTGTCTTTCTTTGTATTCAAAATAACATATATTTTGTCAATAAAAGAAGTAATGAACAGTTAAAATGGCTGCCAATTGTATGTCTGCATTCAAGCAAATTGGGTAGTTGTAATATAATCAGCCCTCAAAATCCTTAAGTGCTTCTAGTATTTCCTGTCACTGTTGTCAAGGCCGCCTTAAAGTGGAAGGAAGGAAACAATTGCAGCCGTTGACGCACAGTTGGATCATTTTAGTAGCCATACAGTGTAATAATTATCCACTGATTAAATAGCTATGTTACCTGAAGCTAACTTCTTATAAATGATTGGCACGCAGGTATAAGTTTTATTAATAATTGTAGTCTATGAGTTTAATGAATTATAAAGTGTGTGTATCCTGGCCTTAGAAAAAGAGGGATTGACGATTTGGGTTATACAGCATGCATAAAAGTAAAGTAACTTCATTAAATGGGCATTCTTCATGGAAACGTACAAGTACAGCTCAGAAATTCTTCTCTTACAAGAACACTCACTAAAAGAGCAAATGACAAGTAACCTTAATCACCACCCACTTAGAAATAGGCCTATTACTTTTCAGTAGCACCCTTTTAAACTTGTTGAGGATAAAGGTGCCTTAGTCCAACCACACTAAAATCATTATGTATTACTAGTTTCTTAAAGGGCTCATATCACGGTATTTTCTGATCTTTCCTCACCACAAACATACCCTACATATTTAGGCTGAGTTCTTCCCTCAAATAGAAACCACTTCCACTTGTGATGTGGTAATACAGGTGCTCCACTGTGTTTTTAAAATTCATATACAATCAATTGGATAATTTCAGCCCTACAACTGCCAATCGCTACTAAACAAAAGGTATAAGGTGTACAGAGCATTTTGAGCTTTGGAGATGTAGACAGACTAATAATAAAGGTTACTCAACCAAGCGTGAAGGAAACAAAACACAACTCTGGGTAAGTTTTTGATGAGGCAACAACATTCTAACGGGGTCAAGGCTCACAAGAATACATTTTGCGTAATATAGGACATTTTAAGCATATTTGTAGCTTCTGACAGTAGCTTTGTTTTGTTTCCACACACCCCATCCTCTCCCCCTATAGAATAAGAGGACACTTGATGTTCAACAAGTTACCATAGTCTGATCGTAATCGTGCGTAACGGACGCACCTGCAGCCATTGCCAAAGCTCGTTTCTACTTTTGTGGTTATGCTTCAGGGAGGTGTCCAATCGTAGTGGACCCCCGTAAATAGCAGCCTTTCAGTCACATTATATCAGCATCCAGTCCGCCATAGGGGTAGAAAGAGGGCAGAAAAGGCCATTATTCTTACACCGGTGGTAAAATGCAGCGAATTTATATTGATTGCTGTCGTCAATACAAACCAGTAGAGCTATTGATCCTACTTTCCTCTCCTGGAATCAAGTCATTACTCTTTTCAAGATTGTTAGTTTTTTTTTTCTTTCTTCCATGACTAAATCACTGCTGCAGTTGCTACTTTTGGATTGGTTCCAAATGGTTTTGGTTTTAATCACCCCGTTCAGCAGATTTATAACACTTTATCCCATTTGTGTATGGTTGTTGTAGTCTATTAGGTTCTGATTTAAAATTTAATTGCATAGTGCCATCTAGTGGCGTCAGGGTGGGTGTTCATCTGAACTCAAAATGGGTGTGTCATGTCCATAGTTGTATGTACAGCCTATGGTCATGTCATTGTGAAAAGGCCAGTGTATTGAGAAGTTATAGTAAAAAAAAAATCGGCTATATGCCATCATCAATGACTAAAAGGTTATCTTGGATATTTTGTGTGTGTGTGTGTGTGTGTGTGTGTGTGTGTGTGTGTGTGTGTGTGTGTGTGTGTGTGTGTGTGTGTGTGTGTGTGTGTGTGTGTGTGTTGTAGTAGTAGTAGTAAAAAGTCATAATATGGGCCTCATTCTGGAAGTTATTTGACACCGGAAATGGCTGATTTGTTCGGGGGACCTCCATTCACCTGGCTTTGTAACACTACTCTGTCTTGCAGCTGTTTCTCCTTCGTAAAGCAGTGAGATTCAGAGCCTGTCAAAAACGCTATTTCCCTATAAGCACCTTCGATACTCTTTTTCAGCAGCAGGGGGCGCTATTTCCCTGCCCCTCGGACACTTGTGGGTCGCAGGCATCTACTCCCAGACCTTTTTCCGCCAAATTCCATCAGCAGATTTGCAAGTCTTCCAGGAGGAGACCGACGGCATGCAGCAGAAATCTGGAAAGTATTAAACAACCTGCCGGTGGAGAAGGGGGGTGGGGTTGTGGGTGAGCGGAGGTGGGGTTAGGGAAGAGAGAAACGGGAAGTTAAAAAAAAAAAAAAAAAAAAAAAGTTTGGGGGGATGGGGAAGAAACGCAGCAGCAGAATACAAAATTGTTCATATGCCGCCCTTTTTGCCTGGCGCTGTTTCCTCTCCCCTCCCACACGCGTTCAACAGTGTGAGCAACCCCCAAAAATCCCAGACCACTCCCCAAACTAGTGCATATCATTTCTGTTTGACATTTTTGCATCATAGCAGCTAGTGTCCATAGAACTCAGAGCAGCCTAGTCTAAGGAACAGAACATGCCAAAGTTCAAGTATTAGTGGTTAGTGAAGTGGGGAAACTGGATAACTTCCAAACATCCTTTCCCAAGCTTTGATAGATGTATTGCTGACCGTATGTAAAATGAAGTGCCTAAAGGACAGACAGAAGCCAACCTGTGTAGGCTATAGAATGTGAAAAGGGGGATGGAAGTGTGAGTGAGCACGTCTAATGAATATATTGAGGTCATACAAGCTACAATTTGCTGTTTCTTTAAGTTACTATATACTGTATACTGTGTAATAATGAAAAAGTCCTATACATTTCTATGCAAGAACACAAGCATAAAGCAATAGGCCTACCCAGTATTGACCCCTTGACTGAAGACCACACACACACACACACACACACACACACACACAGAGAAGGAGGGGTTGTGGGATGCCATACGTCTCTGGTGTCTACACACATACCATAGAATGTAGTGCGGTTTTCCTTTTGAAATTCACTACTTTGTATGTTGGAACGATGTTGTGGAATTGTTGATTTCAAAATTACTAGTGAGAAAGACGGGTACCTGCATCATTTTAAATTAACTAAATGGGTGAAATCTTTGAAACTCTTTGTAGTATTTGCGTTTTGCTGTTGTTTTTCAAAAAATGTTTTCTATTGTATTTTTGAGCTGCTCTATCCATTTTGCCTCATAGATCAATAAAGTTTGTCATAGTCTTAAGTCTGATTTTGCTCCAGTATTTCTATTTGCTCAATGTTTACTGACAATTTGCTGACTAATGGTAATCGCATGCTTTAGTAATTGAATAAGAAAACCAAGGTACATTTTTAAACCAATATTAAATGAGCTCAGATGCTAAAACTGTAGTCCAGACCTAAATTTCCATTCTTCTCTTTCTGTTGTGTGTTGTAATCCTGTTTCACTTCAGCAGATCGAAAAGCAGTTGCAGCCATGAAGGTCCCCAGGAGGTCCGGCCTGGCCTGCACTCATCCATGACCACATCCCACAGACCAGAGCTGGGGTCTACACCGTGCTCCCCCCTGTCCTCAGATGCTGGCCTGAAGCAACTCCCCTTCAGAATAAAAATCAGGTTTAGTACAGCGCTGTGCATACTTTGTACTCCTTTTGCAAGCGCTTCACAGCAGTAAGTATAGAACTTCTATAGAGTGTGCAGTCTTTAGATTCCCATCACATAGTACCTCCTGCCAACATGGACTTGGCGCCATACCAATGAGGGCCGTATGCCACCACAATACCGGCTTTGTTCTTACATGGCACTGCCTACTGTAGAGTTAAAGACTCCAAAGACGAACCAGGAAACGAGGTGTCACGAAAGGTCACTTCCCATAGGCCAGTCTTAACCTTTGACCTTCTAGTTCTTCTTCAACTTAATCATCGCTTTTTTCCCCTCCAATTAGCAATGGCGCTTTTTATTAACTCAAGGTCTCTGACTGAAAAGCCCCAGATGATTGATGCTTTGAGGCAACCAAAGTGACAATAATCTGCCAATATGTGTCTCTGTTTTAGAAGACATTTAATTTCCTTAAAAATCTAAAGTAGTATGCTGACCTTGCATTCATAAAGAATTCTCTTCTGAATACATGCACATATTTTACTAAATTAATATCATATTGAGTCTTAGTCCCTTAAGGTTGGTTTTCAAACTGTTTAGTAAGCCTGAATGACACAAAATGCAAGATGCTCATAATGTTAACTTTTGAATTATCTTGTGCCACATACCCTTGGGTGGCTATGGCTGTTTATTTGACTTTGTTTAGTTTCTGAATAGTTTTATGTCTTTTCTATCCAGTTTAGACAATGGCCCGGTAACACATATGTGCAGCCAACAGGAAAGACTCAGTAAGGGGTTAAGTAAATAAACAATTCATCAATCAATCACTCTACAAAGAGCAGCAGATGTTGGACTGAGGGCTGCTGGGAGTTTCTAATAACATTAGCCTAATGCTCTTGTATTTTTTTTTTTTTAGCCTCAAACACATTTAGTGACAACTGTTTATCAAAAACAAACAGATAGATGGAGATTATTCCACATAGAAACTGACATCCTTTTTGCTTCTTACTGTTTATTTTGCTTGTCTTGCCTCACTATGAGTTTTTTTCTTATTTCCTTTTGAATCTAAAGATATGCATGTTTGAGCTGATTGGTATCCTGTGAACAAAAACTTTAATTTCTTGCCTATGACTACTGAGCAGTTGTTTATTGAGCTACAGATCTTGTGTAATTACTTTTAACATAACTTTATAGCCACGATCTTTAAATGTCTTCCTCATGCAGGGTCTACTTCACATTGCTGGCGTAATATTTGCATTATAAACCTGCCTCCCGTCACTAGCATCATACTTAGTGAGGTCAAAGGTCATCCATCCCTATACTGTTTTCGTTAAACATAATGTAAGCCAGATTTAAACAGGTCATTCTAGTGTGTGCCCACTGATACAATCCATGGCATCTGAAATGTCTTTCCATTACAGTCTGTTGCCATCCTGTTTTCTCTACAATTCATGTTTTAACACTAGAAATCTCAACAACTGTCTAAAGACATTTTCCTCCTCAAAATCTGCATCATAAATCAGGGTGTGTCTGGAGATCGAAAAAATAAGCCTGGGTGAAGAATCCCAGATATGGAAGAGACAGAGAAGGGGGAGTCTTGAAATCGGACTGTACTGGGTGTTGGCCGTCCATTTAACAGCTCCTCCGTCATAGAGCACCCCTCCCAACTGTGGACGCAGGCTTCCCCAGAGGCAGAGCTGGACAGGAGAGGGGGAAAAGTCCATGAGATACTGACTCTCCTCACTCCCCCCTCCCCCTTCAGCTCCTCGTCTGGGTCCTGCTGAAAGTTTATGACCAATCAGCGCTCCCTCTGTACACAGATGCAGACTGTGTTATTGTTTCACAGTGTGTTCAAATGTGTTTATTTTATTCTGTCGGCGTGACTTCATCAGGCTAATGGATCTTCAGTGGCATAATTAAACACTTTATTATTCATGAGTCACCCATGCATTTGAAATCCACAAAACCACTGAGGTCAAAAAGACAAACTTAATATGCTTCTGATGTACAAATATTCTATGTACTTCAAAGTAAACTTACCACACTCACTCAGGCTATTCTA
The DNA here is from genome assembly GCA_029959045.1 of Taenioides sp. WSHXM2023. NCBI lineage: Eukaryota > Metazoa > Chordata > Actinopteri > Gobiiformes > Gobiidae > Taenioides > Taenioides sp. WSHXM2023. The sequence continues at coordinate 15,240,623 of CM057101.1, read as the reverse complement.
TTTGAACTGCTTCACACTGTTTGTTTTGGGTATAAACATTTAACGTGATGGTCTGCATGTGATGTGCAGCTTTCCTGGTCTGGATCTCATCTTGGAAGACACAGCTAAGCGTGAGGTTATCTCCTGGCTTTTCCTGTATCAGACAATTGCCTTTTGGCCCTGTATGCTGCATGCTAAAGTCCCAGCTAAAGCCTTCTCCATCTGTTTGCTGTTTGTTTTGATTGACAGCTCACTTCGACGCTTAAAGACGTAGTCAAAGAAAGTTGTACCACATTCACGCCTCATTCGCACAATAATCTCCAGCCCAAATGTCATGTTGACAGGGTAAACCTCAGATGTTATGGGAGCGTGTGTGCTCTGGAATGCAGGAGCGCTTACGTGTGCTGGCGAGGAGGAGGGGTCCGCTGATTTGGTGAGTAACAGTGGACCAAATGTGAATCAGTGCAAGAGAATGGAACAAATACAGTGGGCATGGTTAAGTAATCATCCGAGTCACTCTGCTCTCTCCTCTTTGCCGCTCGATTCAGCTGTGGCAAAGCTTTTGGGCCAGCCAGGAAGTGTTATGGGGGAGTGTGCGGGTGGAGGCAGGGTGAGGTCACAGGCTGTTGGCCCCTGGGATGGGAGAATAGTTGAGAGTGCAGACACTCGGTCCACTGTTACAGCTTTATCTGTTCCACTCCTGACCGGATTGTCAACTGCCCCCTTCATCACGAACATATGGCCCTGTTAAAAGCCTTGTGGAGCGCCATTCAGTGCAACAACCATTTTGGACAGTGAACCCCTCTTTCACACAGTCACCCACCACAGCGCTGTAGGCATATTTAGAGACCTCTGTGTGAGTGCCCGGCCCTGCATGCCTGGGATGCTTTGGGTGTGACCGGGGTGGCCTGTACTGTGTAGTAAAAGTGTGTAGTTGTGTAGAGTGTGTTTTGGAAGTTCCAGCTGCCTGTTGTCTGCTGCTGCCCTGTCCCGTCCACTGCAACGAAAGCCAGGCACAAACTCAAGTCCGACCGCACACACATGACATCCAAGGAGGAAAGGCGACTTCATGGAAAGTGTGGCTGATGCAATTTGGAATTTCCTGGTCACCACAGTTTTTACAAAAAAAAAAAGACCAAAAAAAAAAAAGACAAATTGAATTGGTATCATTAACTATTAAAATGCCAGACATGGTCACTGCTTATAGGATTTTTTTTTTTACTTGTACTTGTACGTTTACTTGTACATATACATTTATATAATTATGCCTTATTTGACATCATTCTCTTGCTATTTTTGCTATTTATTTTGAATTTATTATTACCATTTCTATTTTTGCTCTTTGTTATTATAATATATTGTGATATGTGAGCTACTGTGTACAAATCATTTCCCTTGTGGATCAATAAAGTTTGTCTAAGTCTATTTAAGTCAGATGCCCTTACAGATTCATCTCTTTCCATTTATCCTGGGTTAGGAGCAGCACTGAGAGAACTGAAACATTTCCACAGGGCTCTGCAAAAAATAACATTTAAATTAAGATGCAGTCATTTCTAATTGTCAATGATCAGGAGAGCTAGGCAATAAAATATAGCCAACAGCCAAATGACAATTATTAAATGTTTGCCCTCTTTATATGCAGGGAATTTGTTTAGGTTTTTTGCCATATTGCTCAGGCCTAGGATCCCTGAAGAGATCCATGACGCACATTTTATTGCACATACAAAACCCAAATAAATTCAATATTTACAAACCAAACAAGGACCTAAGAGAATACAAATATTCTTCCCGGAAAACCCCAATGTCCATAAACAGTATTTTCACCCATGGATTACTCTGTGACTAGAGCCGTTTTGTGAGTGACGAGAAAACAAGGGAACAGTCTGTGGTTTCAATGGTTTTCCATGAGCAGGCATCTTTGACTTGTCTCCACTATCACGTGCTGGGGATCCTTGCTATACATTAGTTATTAAATCCTGACATTGGGTTTGGCAGAGGCTGAAGTTTGAACAAGCTGAGGGTGAACTGGGGGCCCACTGTAATGATAGGCCAAGAAAGGAGTTTATAATGGAAAAATATAAAAACAAGCTCTGTTTTTAATTAGGCTTTACCAACCCCCACCACCGCTCTGCAGAGGGACTGTTGGGCACACACACTGCTATGCTATATTTTCTTCTCTGTGAACCACTCGTCATATGGCTAGACGTATAGCATTTTATATGTTAGTTTGTTCCTTTCTTCAAGCAGAACAAGAACTGAAAATGCAAACTCCCTTTTTATAACAATGCTTGTTGTTGTTGACCACACCCAACTTCTCCTTTGTCATAAAAAGTGTGGAAATTTATCACACGAAAGAACGTAGAAGAGCACATGTTTGGAGACTTGGGTGGAGGAGAAACAGGCGAAGGTCTCATCTGGAATGCATAAAGCATAACAATACATCCCAACTTCTCTCATTGCTGTGGATCAAGAGTTGGGTCGGTTTGGGATGGGAGTGGGCGGGTTCTGTAGCCTGTAAAATCCTACGGGACTATAAACTAAAGCTGAGGCCTGCATACATCCAGCTGCTTATCCTGAATCGTACCACTCCTGTCCTTCACATCTCACTGCTAAATGTTCAGCTACTGTGGGGACAAACATGTTCATTTAAACGCACTGTAGATTAACCTTTGAGGCTAATTGACTCATGTTAATTATCACTGTCGCACATTTTAATTAAAGCCTTCTCAGCTTCATGTGCATTAAAGTAATTATTAGAATTCTGCCACACGAATGAGCCTGGCTTTAATAAGTGCATTGCGTTCTGCATATTGTGAACAATGATTATTTCCTTATAGCATTGCACGGTAAAAATTATATAGTTTATCAGACGCAGAAGAAGTGTGGAAATGGTCTTGTTGAACTCTACACCTAAAACTTATAGATTCATAGAACATAATATTATAATGTATGACAAAAATGCAAAACATGAAACACGACCTTATGAATATACATCAAGAGTACCCACTTCGCCACCAAGGTCAAAAACTACCGACGGGTTTAACAAAATCGAGTTAACCTTTCATCTCCGTAGAACATTGAAATATTAATGTACAAAATGATTTAGTGCAGGTGAATAATCCGTCCTTATTCCATGAATTTCTAACAGTTCAAAAAGTATGTGAAGAATTACTTAAAAATTGTAATGTTTGTTTTTGCAAGGCTAACTCTCAAACAGCAGCAGCTAGTAGAGGTGGGACTGGGAAGCTTATCTGAAAATTGTGAATTTTTGTTTAGAAAAATGCAAAATTTGTGTATTTAGTTTATAATAAAAATGCACCAAAAGCTGATTAAAATGAATATAAAAAACAAATTGTTGTGTACTTTCAAATAAGCGTATAAAGTGATATTTCAACACTAGCGAGTAGTTTTACAGGCATTTCACATACATCTGATCATTTCACACACAACCTCAAATGTTACATTTAAAAATACATCTATTACATCTCTGTTGGGTCCACATATTTTACAAACATGTATTGTATTATCATTCTCAAAAGGTCATGGTAATTGCCACATTTTTCTGTAACACTTTTCTACCTTTAAGGCACCCATTAACACACATTCATACACCAGTGTGCACAGACACTAGGCGCCAGGTGGGTTAAGTGTCTTGTGCAAGGACACAACAACAGCATTCCGAATCGCACCGCCAACCTGTTTATGTTGAGAATGCGATTCGAACCCCAACCTTCGGATCAGTGGACAAACACAAACAAACAACTGAACTATTGTCGCCTCAGAATAAATAAATAAATGAAAGAATAAAAAATTAAGCTACCCATTTTATCCAATATCGCCAACCCCACATGCAAGATCCTGCCAGTGACTAATGCAGTTCTATCTTTCTTCACTTTTACATTATACACAAATTTGTTGTGCATGTACAATATAGCTTTAGCTATACACTCTTTGTCCAGTATCCTCTGTAAATCTCAAAATTACTATCTAGTCTTTGCTGCAACTGTGATTCAGGTGTCTTCCTGTAGCTCTGTGGTGAAAAATCTACTGATGTCACTGTTGTGGATTTGTACCCTTCTTATAGGATCTTAAAGCTGTAGCCCACAGAGATGCCTCACAGAATTGATCAATCCATCCTCACCTTGTCCGCATGTGGCTGCTGAGGGGAGCTGTCATGGGCCTAATCCTGAATCTCATGGTGGTTTCTCTGGGCTGCAGTCCAGACCAGCCCCATCAGAGCTCACACATCACAAACTCCTGGCTCTGCCTCTTGGTTTGGCCACAACTTCCTCTGGCCAGGCCACTGTACAGCCACTAGCTTAGCAGTCGCATATATCAAACGTGACATTTGACCTCACATTGAATGATAGAGCAATAATAACATAACAGTAATCGAGGAACAGTTCATTGTGCCAGATCCAAGTGTATAAATAAATAAAGAGATCTGCATTGCTGGGTTTCATATGACTTGACAACATTCTAGAGGCTAATATTATTTAAAGGTCCCAAAGTGGTCTCTTGTGAGCTTCTAGCCATGTTAGAATGTTGTTACCTCATCAAAAACATACCTGGAGTTGTGTTTTTTGTCATTCACACGTTTGAGGAACCCTAATACAGCTGGGGGCAGCCAAATTTTATATTGTGAAACTGCATCTTTCTGTTGTAATACAGTGAGTTCTTGAGTCTAGTCACTAATAGAAATTGTCAGGTTCCACATTTGTGCATCTATGGAAATGAATAGTTTATGAAAATAAAATCTCATGGGGTACATATTACATTCTTATGGTTTGGTAGGATGATTTGTGACAGAAATTTAATTAAAACAAGACAATATAATAGCAAGAATTAACTGAATAATTTAAGTACACAGATTAGTGGGTACTCAGAGACAAACTTGGGACAAACAAAATTGAGAATCACTGATTTAGGGAACAGAAGCTTGTGTTCTTTTTGTACCTGCACCAAGATAAAAATATATGGATGATGAGAGAAACTTAGAAATGCTTCCTCTATAAATGAGTTAATCACTTTTAAAGGTGCATTGTGCAGCTTTTCTGTTGGAGGGTCCGTCAAATGCCTTTCTCCGTGGTGATGTTATTGCTTTGTCTAGAATGTTTCAGTGTGGTATTAAACTTTTTAATATCTTCATGGAGACCAAGCAGCCCCGCTCACAGTCAGAGTGCCTGTTTTTCTAGTAATTTTTAAGCAGTAAAACCACTTGTAAATGAATAAATGTAAGATAGGGCTGTTTAATCTCCAGGTAGAGCAATAACATATCCATAGAAACAAGCAGGTGGTGGACACCAACCAAAATGTTACATAGCGCACCATTAAAAAAAAGCCTAAATGCTAGATCAAGATTTGAAAAAATACATTCCACATTTAAAACAACGTTTATGCAAGTAATTTGGTTTAATTTACTTCACTCGCAATGTTGTTTACCGTCCCCTTTTGTCAGTAGTTATACATCATTCATAGTAAAAACAAACCACCTCACAAATAGTTAAGCAGGGAGATTCTGACTCCTTTACACACCTCTATGCCCAAGTGTAAACATGTGTGAAGCCTCCTGTTGACCTCTGGGTATCTGCTCTGCTATTTTTGTCATTAACCACGTCAACACATGTAAACAGCTCCATCCTAAGTGTTTATGTTAACCTTTCATGCAACGCTACCTCTTCAGATAACAAATCTACAACAGACAAATGAGTTAAGCAGTGCTGTAATAGTAGTTAGCGAGCTCCTAACTCTCCAGGTGAACCCGAGCGTTGGAACTTGAAAGCGCTGGCTCTACTTGTGGAGTGAAAATATTTGCTGGCACATAGCTCGAGTTCTCATAAAGGAGGAATTGGCAGCGTTTTGAGGAAGTGCTGTCAAAGAACCACAGTTACTCTCAAAGAAGATAGCGAAGCCCCTGGAATGAAAGAGGTGCTGATAACAAGTGGAAAAGAATGAATTCTACTCATGGAGATGTAGGGGATGTCTCTGCAGATATGACGAAACAGAAACAAATCATAAGACTTTTTAGCAGAAAATTGATTAGAATTGAGCAAAACATCAACCGTGGATACTAGGATTTAACTGTAAAATTGTGAAAGCATTGCACTGTTTTATGATGCAATTTTGTTTTTTTACCTTTTGTTTTTTGCTGTGCTTTAGTAAGTTTTTTCTTAAGTATTTAAATATCATATCAAATATCAAATATCAAATATAAGTATTTCACACAGATTTTGAGGTCTTAAGGGGCTTCAAATGTAGAGATTTGATCCAGATTTGTGCTGAATTTGTTTCAACAGAAACTATTAAATCTAATCTGAATGTTTTTGTAGCAGTTTTTATTTGTATATTTTTGTTTGCTCAAACTATGAAAGTGTTTAAAAAATAAACCCTCAGCAGATCTCAAATAAAAAATACTTTTCAAAAATGTAGTGGAGTAGAAAGTACAGATACCTGCTCTCAAATGTAGTGAATTAAAGGTAAACGGTATCAATTTTAAAATGTACTTAAGTAAAGTACAGATACCTGAAATGTATACTTAAGTACAGTACTTTGTTCCACCACTGCAATTGACAATCATTTCTTTCTTGTTTTATAGTGATATTAAACCAATTAGCTCAGTATGTTTATGATTGTAAGTTTTTTTCCCCATTGTTTTATTTTTAGAAAACCAAAATTTCTAGCAAACAAATCAACATTCACTCTCATTTTCTGAGTCCCCCCTCTATTCCACACTCATATTTAATCCCACTGTGAAGTTATGTCAAATTAAAGGCGGTTCCAGTTGAATTTTTCTTTTATTGCTTTCATACCAATGTCCTGAGGCTAATATCAGAGTAATTTGAAGCAACAGTTTATGTGCGCGGGTCCCATCGGTGGGGAATGTGTGTGCTGATGACATCTACTCCGACAGGAAGGCAAGGGCGTAATGATTAGCACATGTTTAGCATCAGCGGGGTGCCACAATCTGGTGTTCGTCAGGCCTTATGTCTCTGATTAATTTGCTTGTTGTTGCTTCAAAGGCAGGGGCAAGTTGGGCATAAAGGGAAGAAGAGCGTTTGTCTAGCCCCTGTTTCAATCAACTGGTTTTATCTTATTGTGGACATCTGTAATTCATGTCAGTCATGTTTGGAATGTTGATAGATTACAGTTGTTAGAGAGTCGTCTTGGACAGAATAATAATGTCTGATTTTATATTAATAACATATTTGTTTTGTTGCTATCGTCATGGTAATGGCGTTGCTAACGGTAGATCTACTTTGCATAAGCTCTCATCAGAAAAGCATCACTGGATATGTACAGTACTTCAAAAGTTAAGATCTCATCCTTTAAATGAGAATAATATAAATAGATTTTGAAACTTGCTTGTAAAATTTGAGATTACTTTTGGTAGTGTAAGTTCAAATGCGTTGGCAGTTGATCCTTACAAAATCCTGTAAATGCAAAGAAGAAAAGAGGCGTTGTCAGCTACTCTTGGATCATTTGACTTCAGAGCCTGAGCGTTTCCTCTTGTTTTAGCAGTGACCTCTATAGGATCTTAGGCTGGATGCACTGAAGGGTGTTCCACCATTGCTTAATATTCCCAAAGGTGAAATATCCGTCCAGCTGTCCCAATGTAAACCAGCCAAACCTATGGAGAGACATTCAGAAACCTACTCCCAGATTGTCTCATGCAGTCATAGAGTTGGAGAGGGAATTCTGGCCACTCCTGCAGGTGGAGCTCTGTACTTTACACTGACAGGACTGGGGTTGAACTGAAGCTGACTCATTCACAGCAGCCTATTTCAATAACCGCAACATACTGCAATCTAGTTGAAGCTTGTCTCATTGTCCTTACATTACGTAATTGGATTGGGAAAAAGAAAGTGAAAGTTAGAGTGTGGATAAGTATGAAATTGGTTTTACTGTAATGTTACAGTACCAAGCTCTTTCTCCTTGTTTTTGTTAGCCGTGATAGCACTGTTACTCTTGTCTTACCTAAAATGAGTTCCTGTGAGCTTTTAGTCATGTTATAATGTTATCTCCTCAAATACATACCTAGAGTTGTGTTTTGCTTCATTCACACATGTTTGAATAATACTGGTCTACATCTCCAAAGCTCAAAATGCTCTGTTACACTTTGTGATGTCATTTTGCTGTTTTCAAGTTACCAGCTATTACCTTTTACTTTTTGTTTAGTAGAGTTTGGCAATTCCAGGGCTGAACTTATCCACTTATCCAAATGATTCTAGTGAGTATGAAGTTTAAAAACACAGTGGAGCACCTCATGTCATATTACCACATGACATCAACAGGTGGAGCAGAGTGTTTTCAATTTGAGAGAAGAACTCAGCCTAAATATACTGGGTTTGTGTTAAACATGCATGAATTAAAAAAAACAAACAAACAAACAAACAAACAAAAAAAAAACATAACATAGATGAGAAAATAGTGTAATATGGGCCCTTTAATAGTTACAGCCACAGTAAATGCCTTTTGTAAGTCTAGTAGATTTTACACAGTTGGGCAGTGACTCAAAATGTGGGTCCAAAACCCAAAGGATGAGAGTACAATTCCAGCCTAGAACAGTACGTACTGTTGCTTTGTCCTTGAGCAAGATACTTTGAATGCGACAACATATGAATGTGTTATGTGAGTAATTGGTGTTGATACATAGACTGCAACAAAAGTATGTATATATGAGCAATTACAAACCCTATCCCTTAACCCTAACCCATAATTAATGCCATCTAAAAAGTTGTTGTATAAATCCAATGCATTATAGATTTGAAGAATAGACATTTCCCCAGCACCCTGATAGAAATCTTTTTGGCACAGAAACTAATATATATAGTAGAACCTCCAGTGATGCTGCTTTTTGTGATAATGAAAAGTCCCGAAAAAACAATTGTGCCACCTGCGTCCCTGTGAATCCCCTGCTGAAATGTGGCGTGTCACTTTTGGTTTTAAGTTTCAACTTGAGCGACTCCACAATGGCCGTGACTATAGTTACCAGTGGTGAGCCTGTCCTGCCTTGTTTGTTATGTGATCTGTCACTTCCAAAAGAGGACAAGCTGTGTGTGTTTAGGTTAACTCTCTTGTGTGGGTATTGTGCCTTTTGGAAAACCTCCAAGACAACAACATCAGGAGAGAGTGCCAAGAGCCAAAAGCCATCACAACTTTTCAGCATTATGCCTTTTAATTAGCCAAACAACAATACCCTAATGGGGGTTAGAAATTGAGCTGCAGTAATTAAAAAACTTGATTTCTTAACATTAAGGACATAAAAAATGCTATAACTTTGGCTATAGTTATTATGTCCAATAGTAAACTGCAGCAGAAGAAATTTCGAGGAGACAGAGAAGGGTGCGGTATGCATTATGTCACTGGAGCTTCATTTGCCAAAGAATGTGTCACAGATGGTGTAATGTGAGACAGTGCTACAGACTAACGAGACAATCTGAACTTTTTATAGTTTCATATTATAATATTTTGTAATGAAGGCAACTGCATTTGATGAACATTCCAGACGGATATACTTGAATTAGATACTCAGTTTTTGTTTGATCCCTCTTTAGTCCTGGTTTAGACTTGGTTTGGACCTATTCTAGTCCCAGTGGTTGAACGTAACAAAATAAAAGTAGTAAGGTACGGTGCTTAAGTATAAAATTTAGGTACCTGTCCTCTACTTGAGTCAGTTTTAAAGTGAATACGTTTTACTTTCACTTCACTACATTTGAGAGAAGGCATCTGTACTTTCTACTCTACTACAAAATCTTTATTAAAATCACTATATTTTAAGCTTTATTAGACCTCAAAATCTGCGCAAAATACTTTTTACTCTTTAAGTACATTTTTAAACGGGAACTTTAATACTTTTGCTTAAGTCGATTTTTTTCTTGTAATTCTTTTACTTGAGGTTTTTTTTTTTTCTTCAGTATCTCTACTTTTACTTAAAGGTGCATTATGTAACTTTTCGGTCAGGGGTCCGTCATCTTCTTATTTCTATGGATATGTCATTGCTTTGCTTTGAATGTTCTACAATATGGCATTAAACAGATCTACCTCATATTTACTCAATTACAGGTCATTTTATTGCTCAAAACACTTGTCCATGATAATAGCCACACTATGAAAGATTTCTGTTTCATAGTGTAAGAAAAGCAGGGTGCGGACCCTCCACCAGAAAAGTTACACAATGCACATTTAAATAACAAAACTGAATACTTGTTCTACCACCGTCTAGTCCTGGTTTAGTCCTGGGAACTTCTTGGTTCCTTTGAAATGATGTTATACTCAAGTCCAAACAAGTATTTTTAATAACAGTATTAACTCCTGAGTAATTTGTGAAATGTTGTTGCCATCTACTACACTCTTCAGAGGCATGTGGTAACAAACTCTGAACAGAATTAGACTTTTTTCAGTGTGCACACCTGCTTCTGCCTGCCATCTAAAATTCAAGTTTACTCCCCCTGCTGCTGCTACTGGCACTGCCTTGCCCTTGACCACTGGAGTACTTACATATTCATAAACAGGGCGCTGATCTGAAAGTTGGACTGATGGTCAAAGACTCTCTCCCTCTCTGCTCTGCCAGCTCCAGCTCTCTGCAGATCCGCCTCACCCCACTTTCTCCTCATGGATGTTTACAAACACAAACCACAGGAATCCAGCTGATGAGCCAAAACCAGCAAGATACAGAAAGAACGAAGCCAAGCAGCTGATCACTATCGCGTTTAGGTCAATCATGTTTTATGCGGGCCTGTTTCACTGTAGCTCCTAACATCTGCGCTCTTTAAGTTGAGTTTACAACCTCAACGCTTGTAAGGAAGTTCCCTGGGACCACACTGCAATCTCTGTCACTCATCCTTGACTAGAATGTGTGTGGAGATCCGAGCGGTTCCATCAATTTAGCATGAACAAAACATTACACCATGGCAACTCCCACTGGCACCAGACAGGCCAGCTTTTCTCTCTCACTTCACACACTCCACTCGGGGCCAGATTCTCACTCAGAGGTATTCGTCGTAACAGGTGGCGCATGGACGTGGACACAGACGCATATAGAATGGGGATGTACAGAGACATATGTGTGGCTAAACTCAAAGTGGACAATTGAGTTGAACCAATGAGGAGGCACATGGGGGGTCACTACCACGTAATTTTTATCCGCTACACAGCCGCATGATGTTATAATATATCTTGAATTACACAATATGTTTATTATGATTGGAAAGGTTACTTGTAGTGTTATATTTTACTTACTATACAGTCATACTATGAGCTATGAGAGTTATGCAGTTCAATGGCCTAAAATCTTCACACAACCCTATGCAGTTTAGTTCAATCCAGATGATGAATGCCACGGAAAGGGGAAAAAAATGACGTTTTGGAGCGGGCCTCTGGTGACGTGCGGGGCCTGTAGGGCGGTGTTCGCAGGCGGAGACAACGGCAGACTGGGGTGTGTGAGCCACATCTGGAATAGTAGCTACAGAGAAACAGTCCAGAGGAGCACAACTTTCTGAGACTTTCTGCAACTCTTCACTTCAACACTCATTTCCCACGGAACCAAATCTCCTGCTTTGCCTTTTGTAAGTTGGATTACGACTTTGGAACATTTCATATCCTTATTTGGTCTGTTGTTGTTTCCATAACGCGCCCATGAACAGGACGTTCTCTTTGGACCTAAAATCCATTCTGGATCTATTATGGGCGTGAAGAGGCAGTGGTGTGGTACAAGTCACCCGGTTTTCTCGTAAAGTTTTGCTCAAATTGAGTTTTTCGCCACTTTTCATTTGAAAGTAAACGACCAACTTGTGGCGCACGCATGGCGCCACTACGCTGGGATGTTTTTTTTTTTTACGCAGCAGATGAATCGAGTTTGTTTTCCAGCAACATGTCCAGATTAGGCACGAATCGAAACTTGTCACTGTTCTATGGTCTTCCTGGTTTTTACACCACTGTTTCCACCATAACACATTTGAACGTTTAGGCTCTAAGGTTGAGGGTTTTCTTTTTGTCGATAATACTAACTTTTAGATGTTTATTTTACTCACAGTGACTTTGTGAATGAGGTTATGTAGAAGTAGCTCCAAAATACAACTGTAAAAATACCCTTGAAAACTGCAAACAAGCTGTAAGTAGCCTTTAGCTTCCATTTAAGCTTTGAACGTTTGGCTGTAAGGCGATACTTTCACATTCAAGTAAACATTGTGGTCCTTGATTGAGTGGGCGGGTGGCGCCATCTGGCGTTCTGAATGTCCTGTTGGCTGTAGATGTGTTGCTCCTGAGTGGATTTGAACTCAAATGTAGTTTTATTTTGTATTTTAGATCTGCTTCAAAATGATGCTCATTCTGCTTGGCGTGCTTATCCTGCACCTCATCATCCTTATTCTCCTTATAGTGTCCACAGCAGCCAGTGTAAGTAGCTCACTTTCACCATTTGCATTACATTACAGACAAACTGTTGAAAATCAAATATAATGTGATCTCAGACATGGCAAATCGGGGGTAGTTCCAGCAAGGATCTGTGGTACTCCTGTGAGGCAACCAATGGAGGGGTCCACTGCAGACCAGCCAGCAACGACGGTCTATATCCTGAACTTATTGCTGCTTAGACACTTACAAATGTGTGTTTAGACTAACTTTGTTTTCCTGACCTTCAGATTGGATCCAGGCGGTACAGGCCCTCATGATCCTGGCTGTTCTCTTCTGCTTCTTTTCCCTCATTGCATTCCTCTATCAGCTCTTCAAAATGGTCAAGGGTGGACGGTTCTACTTCACCGCCATTTTTCAGATTTTGGCCAGTGAGTATAACTTTGAGGTTCACACCCTAGAACTCTAGTAGTGGGTGGGGTTGCACAATACTCAGAGAATTTAATCTTTCTTCTTAGGTCTTTTCGTGATGTGTGCGGCCATTATCTACACTGCAATGAAACCAGATGATCAGAACATGTCCTATGGTTATGCCTATGTCCTGGCCTGGGTGGCGTTCCCCCTGTCTCTGGTCAGCGGGCTCATTTATATTGTCCTGAGGAAGAAAGAATGAGAAGCAGAGGAGGAGGACGAGAGGAGGAGGGGAGCTTGGAGACCCCTTTAGCAGAACATCGCACTGTGCCTACTGCCCACAGACCTTAGACTCACAGACATCGCCAAAATTCAAGTGGATAAGTCACTAACAATTGTACATAAGTGGAAGACAATGTAGTTGACAAGATGCCTGTCATCATCTTGTGTTTACCATCAAGTGCCTTAAATTTCACATTTCAATTGTTGTTGAGGTATCGACTGGTGTTTCATGCTAGAAACTTTTTAAATTTGAGATACAACAGTACAGTGCTGTACATAGTGTCTGTGGTTTTTAGACATATTTATAACATTGTAACATTACAATTGTTTTGTACATAGTCTTGTCAAGTTAACATTTGTCTAATTGCTTTTGTATGTGATAGAGTTTGTCTCTCACGGATCATGCAGCTGTGCCAAAGAAATGATAATGCTTCCATTTGCCAGATTATCAAGCTTCTAAAACTGTCTTATTTTTGAGTGTCTTTGTGTTTTACTCTTAGTTAGAATCTGTTTTTATTGAAGGAAAAAAGAAAGGAACAACACGTGTTAATTCACTCATGAAGTTTTTTTTCTTCTTAATAGTACTTGATATGTCAAAATATATTTTTTTTGCATTTCCTACTCATTTTTTTTTAAAAATGGTGCTTTTTTATCTACATTTATTGAAATGTATAGCTTTTGTGTTATGCCGTGTGTCATGCATTTTGATTAATTTGCATTGTACAAACCCAAGTTTGCATTTTTGTCAATATTCTTCTAAATAAACAATATGAAAATAATATATATTTCATGTTTATTTGCATATTTCTGACAGAACACAAAATCTTATGTCGTGGTTCAATTTATAATATTACCAGTTAGAAAAGACTGCAAACGGGTATTTACAATGAGATGCATTATATAGTAGTATTTATATTTTATATTTTGCAGCTTGTAAATCATATATATCTGATAAAAACTGTTTACACAGAAAATGAACTGCTTCAGTCTTGCAAGTTTTGCAAAGACTGAAAACAAAGACAACATATATATATATATATATATATATATATATATATATATATATATATATATATATATATATATATATATATATATATATATTTTTTTTTTTTTTTTTTTTCAGGATAGGCCCATGTGAATACAGAATAATGTTGTTGTTTTAGGCCCATGTGAATACAGAATAATGTTGATTGCAGAGACACGCCACTAGGCGGAGACTCTAACTCATAAATACGCTCACTATTCAGTAAATTTCCTAAATTTGCTATAATGCAACAGTAAAGTTTGCTTTGTGAGTTTCCATTCCTTTTTTATCTGCAGTCCTCTTTAGCAACATAGGAATAATAAAATGCATTGAAGGGCAGTCTGGATGACTGAAATAAAAATTATACATTTTTTTTTATATCATTGTTATATGGCCATAAGTAGTATCCAGTTGTTAAGATAAAATGCCTGCATTATTAAAAAATGATTGAATAAACGCATATTTCAGGTCATAATAATATGAATTAGCCTATTTGGCACAAAAAACAAGACAGTGAGTTGTGGATGGTTGAAAAGTGTTTTATTGTTAAACATAACAATGAAACATTTGTATAACATATAAGATTTTCTACTATCTGTTGCTACTGAGATACCCTCAGCTAGACACAGTTTCATACAAGGAAAGGTGGTTGTAATATCTTGCTCAAGGACACAACAACAGTTTACAGTTTCCCCTCCTCTTCTACCCATATTGTTTTGTTTTCAAGAATGGATGAAACTGACTATACCATCTCCATTGTGTGTGTAACCTTTAGTGAATAATGAGAGCATCACAAAGTCAAAGATATTTATATATTCAACACATATTTGTTTGCTGTAAAATAAAATATAATACATTTATTTTCTCTATATACAATTGTACAATAAAAAACAACAACTATGAACCTAAAGTCATGTAGGTTAAATGAATGGCATTGTTGGGCTGTATTGGTAGTGCCATGTAGTGGGTCATGCTGGGTTGCTGGTCTCTACGTGTATGTACTGTCCAACTTAAAGGAGCTGAATATTTTGGTGGCATGCCTAGTACTATTAAATGAACTGCCTCCGCAAACTGGGATGTTAGAAATACTTAGGGAGCTGGAGGTTGGGAGTGTGCAGTGAGGCAGTGGTTGTGAAGGGGCACAAACAATGGACTGGAGCCAGTTAATGGACTTCTGACGAAACGCTCTTTTCACTGTTTAGATTTGTTGCCTTTTTAGTTGCAGTGTCTGTCTCCCAGAACAAACCCGGGCAACTTCAGATCCCAGTAAATGATATAGAAAACAGCCCTGCCCACTTTATTCAAGGCACATTTCATCACGCCCATAAATCTAGCAGAAATCAAAGACATTGCTATACTCAAGTCTCTCTGCTGTCTTTGTCTTGCTAATTCACATTAGAGTGTGGCTGGCTGCCTGCTTTGACAGCAGCGGGACAGGAGCTGGGTAAAGTTGCAGATGTGAAAAACCTGGAGGCACCTTTGACCCTTGAAGCCTGCTGTTAAATCCCTGCATCCGCCTCAGAACATGCACAGGAATCCCCAGATGCATTTGTGGGACTCATATCAAATAAGGAAACCTCTACACTGTTTTTCTCTTTCTTTTCTCAGCAAATAAAGATTGAAAAAAAAAAAAAGATTTAACTACCATAAGCAAGATCATGATAACCCTATGTCCTGTCAATCATTATATCATCTTTGCACTGTTTTTCCTTGCGACCTCTTGTAAATAGCTGAGATATATTTTTCTTACTATATATTTCTATATTTTAGTTTTACTTTTACATGTGTATAATTATGCCTTATCTGACACCAGTCCCCTGCTATTTTTGATACTTATTTAGTTTTAGAATGTATTATTACCATTTATGTGACGTGTGACCTACTGTGTCCAAATAATTTCCCTTGTGGATCAATAAAGTTTGTTTAAGTCTAATGTTGAAATTGTATTGGAAGTGTGTCCATCATCTCGAGTATATAACAACTCTATAGAGGTCTGGACTTTGAATTTGCATCTTCTGGTGGTACACTGGTCATTCTCTGTTCATACCAAATACAAACTGTGGAAAGTGACAATATTGAAGTATTACTATAGTTTTGTGTACTATAGTCTGTTCGATAGAGTTATGAAACTTAGAAGCTAATTAATAACTAACTAACTAATCAGTAATACAATAACAAGCAAATAATTCTCAAAATGTATGCATTAAAGATTAAATGAGTGCACAATTCAGCATCTGCTTGTGATCATGGAGATACTAGTATACTAAGGAGATTGCCTTTCCCTGGAATGTACCACAGTATTGCATTAAACTTGATTATTATTTAATTTTAAGTGTTTTTTTTTTTGTTTTTTTTACAATAAAACAAAACCTTGAAAAATATGCATTGTACTGTAAGTGAGCCCACTTCTCCACAAATCGGACCTGTACATTGGCGTGTTGTTTGTCTCCATGGAAATGCTTTTGTGAGAAATTCCAGACAAAACAACACCCACCTGGAAAGTTACACATGGAAAGTTACACAGTGCGCCTTTAAATGTTGTGTTGCATTGACTTTTAATGTGTTTATAAAGTAACGCTGTCACTGCTAGCCTCTTTAATACACCTGCCACTATAACCAAACTCTGAGAAGACCAATGTGCCCTAAACACCTTGTAATCCAGTGCTAGTGGCTAACAAGTGGCTACGTACTGAACATTTCTCCTTTAATTACCCCACAGGCATGTCTCTGGTGTTTTCAGCCATGCACCAACCCAGTAAATGAAAGAGCAGAGTGACAGTGTGAGACGCATCATTTGACGTGGTTCCAATCTAAGTTTAAGGACTGAAATATGCAGATAAATTAAGAGGAAATATACTAACACAGGCAGGCACATGTGCGTCATTACTAAGTGTTACTAAAGAGATCTATGGCTGATAAGAGATACATGGAGCCTCACATGAAAAGTTGTCGAGGTAGTAATTTAAGATTGAGAGTTATGTTAATCATATACCATATGTGGGGATTGGGAAGATGGAAAAATATGACTTGGTAAAAACCTCTCAGTAAATTTAAAGGTCCTACATTACGCTAAAATTGACTCTTGTGAGCTTTAAGCCGTGTCAGAATGTTGTTTCCTCATCAAAAACATACCTGGAGTTGTGTTTTGTTTCATTCACACATGTTTGAGAAACCCTGCATTATTGTCCAAAAGTCTAAAGCTTAAAATGCTCTGTTCCACCTTGTGATGTCATGTAGTGGTACTTTTCAAGTTAACATCTACCTTTTACCTGGGGCTGAAATTATCCAAATGATTGTAGTAAAGGTGTGTGGAGTTTAAAAACACAGTGGAGCACTTCCTGTATTATCACATGACATCACAAGGTGGAACCGAGTGTTTTCTGTTTGAGAGAAGAAGTCAGTCTAAATATGCAGGATTTGTGTGAAACAGTCCAGGTACGTTTTTGATGAGGAAAGAACATAACATAGATACTATGGGCCTGTTAAAAAAGTAGACACAGTGGCATTGACTATATTTCATATGATATACAACTTTTTTTTTTAAGATGTGATATGCAGTATTTTAGTAGGTGGTGTGCCGCAGAATATTTTCAACCAAATAATTGTGCCATGATAAAAAAAATCCAGCTCTACCCTATATTATATACAGAATAGCTCTTGCATAGTCTTAATGTATTGGGAGAAGCCTGTATTCTTGGCTGACCTGGCTACATGGGCTAGTGCCTAAATTTGACCAAAACTAACTGATTTCTGCCCTGTACCCAAAGACACACAACATCTAATTACTGTTTTAGCCATAGATATCTGTGGTCTGAGCTAACTTTGCCAATGGACGGAGTGTAAATGTCAGAGAGCTGAAGAGACCAGAGTGCTGTGTGATGTGTGCTGGCAGTCCGACTGAAGGATCGAGGTTGTGGCCCGATCAAGGGTCAAACTGAAGTAGCTGTGTTTTTTCAACCTCACTGACCCCTCGCGCTGGGGTCCATAACCAGACTGGACTGAACCAGACTGAGGGGGGGCAGGGAGGGACGGGGTGGGGTTGGCGGGTTAAGGGGACAGGGGGGGTCCACTCAGAGAGGTGTCTTTGTTGTCTTTGTTTGTTTTCAGCTTGGGCACCCTTCTCCAATGACGGATCATCTGAGTCCTGGTGGTCACCCTTGGATAACAATCCCCCACCCAAAGGTGCCAGTTAAGTGACAGGGAATAGGAAGAGTAAATCCTATGAAGATAGATCTGTGTCTGATCATGATAAAAATCTGGACTTATTGACAGATATCTTAATATAACTTTTCCCAGTTTATATGATCAGCTCAAACATATACTTTCTGTTATATTTTACAATTCTGGATACTACATTTCAGATTAGCGTTTTTATATGATGCATATATCATGGCATTTTAGTAGTGACCCACCCTGCTACTCCATGAGTTTATTACCAACCCTTATAAAAATGCCATAAAAAATAATTGCTTCATTTATTTAAAGTAAACAACTTATTTCATCCAAATAAAGAGGTCTAACAGCAAGTTCCAGACCACCTTTGAATTTTGAACTTTACACAACCCCTATTTGTAAGTGTGCATTGACTTCATCATACCACAGCATAATGAGCCATGCCAACTTGAACTCAGTCAGAATCCCAGCTTGACTTTAAGACTGTTTATGCTGGACAATGGGCAGTGTTATGACCAGCCCAGAAAAAGCTTTTAAAATCTATAAACTCGTAAAGACAGAGGGACTCCAGAGTGAAGCCTTGTCTCAACTCATGTTGTTAACCCTGTCAGAGGATGGGGACATTACACATGGGGAGACTGGAGTGAAACATCTACTAATCCAAATATTGACAAGACTTTGTTTGTGAAGCCAAGCTGGAGGAAGTTCCCTCAATGTATTTAAAAGTGCTGTTACTTCAAAAACAGCCTTATTCTTATAGAATTTATAGTGAGCAATTAATATGTAAGATGTTGCCATATACTTTATTTACCTGGTCAGTCTAAAGCACATGCCTTGACCAAACCTTACAAAGACGAGTGGATCTGTGCCATAACCTGTCTCATTGATTTCAGAGGGTGTAACTGACAGGAGGATTAACCAGTCAGAGACACGCAGACTCTGTTTGCCTAAAAAAAACATGTAAAAAGGACAAAAAAGAATATAAAGAACAGAGTGGATTTTCTCAGAATCAATAATTCAACCACCAAACTATTACTTATCTCAGGTAAAAGAAGTTATATATTTTGTTCTGAATGTTACGGGAATTTTCAAGAGGAGATGTCTTCGACATTTGAGAGTGATACAATTTAGTGGCTGTGGTTGGAGCAACTCAAGTTTGGATGGTCCAGTCCCTTCTGGATTCGAACAGAATGTAGAAGGGACTGGCTGGTTAGGCAAATACTTTACTGCTACGGCAGCTACTGCAGCCACTGTCTATATTACCACCACTGCTAATGTGTATTTGATCAACAATACAATTATAACTCTTGCTCCAGTTGATAAAAAGAATGGTGTAATCAAGTAACTGAGATGATCACTATTAAACCTTTCATAGTGCTTGTACTGCAGGTGTTTGTTTGAATGGAGAAGATTGTACCTTTACATTAGGTTTACAACAATCTATTTTTGCATAATCACAAACATTTAATTTCATTTCATTTCACCTGATGCCCCATCTTCTCTCTAAGCAAATAATAGTTTGAGTAGTTGACTTGATTTCAATTATGATTAAGATAATCATGATTGTTAATTTTCCATAATAAATCACCACTTATTACTGCTACTATTTTACCAGTTAAATTACCATACGGTATCTTGTTACTTGTAGATAGACATTATTACTCAATTTAATCAGAACAGCAATAATCGTCTGCCATTAAATCAAAGTGAATATGTCAAGGTAATTGTAGGAGATTTTATTACTAACGCAATATGGTCCCAGTTCAATTAGTGCATTATTGACTTCATAATCTATTCATAATATCAAATAGTTAATAGAGAAATCCACATATTAAAACCACTCTCATAAACAAATCTTCTCTGATTGCTAGTGTAAACTGTTACTGTGAGAAAATAACAGATAGAACACACCAGGCATGTTCTATCAAATACGTTTTTTCGTTTTTTTCACATTTAATTCAGGGCAGATGTTACATGGAGAGAACGCCTCAGGACCGACTGCAGCTGCGGTACTTGTTAATTTGTGTTTTGGAAAAGTAGAGAGTGAAATGTCGTTTAGGAAGAAAGCAATTAAACTTGTTAGTACTTCAAGTTAGACACGCATACGCCAAAAAAAAAAAAAAAAGTAAGTAAAACCACTATTTTTTTTAATGCACTGAACACAGATCCTAAACAAGTTACAATTTTATTTTTTAATTATTATTTATTATAACTTTGGCACTATAGGCAAATTATTTAGGCATGTAATGTTTGCACTTAATGGGTTATCTTGTTCCTCTACTGTAATTAATTGTCTTCTGTATTATACTGTATTTTTATTGTTCTCAAAAATCAGTTATTACTATCATATTTTCTTGTTTAACGATATTGATTTCTGAAGTCCTCCAAAGCAAAATTTACTTCAAAGAGCACCAAATTCAATCTGACCTTATTTTTTAAATCATTAAATGTGCACACAGGTGAGTGCTTGTGTACCAGTCCCCGTACACCTGATTTGGAAACCAGTGCAATGACTGTGAAAAATCAATGAGTATGGTACATAGTCTAAATAAATGGATACAGTTAGGCAGAGTGAGTTAATGCATGTACATCAAAACAAGCACTTATAACACAGACTTATGACAACTCCCATTAATCATGTGAGAACCATCCTCATCATAAAGGTGCATTGATTCTGAATGCATGAGCTGGACTAAACAAGGACACTGCAGTACGCAATATGTGACACACGTGTACCTTTGCCCTCAGTAAACATCGTAAATCTGATGGCACACTTTCCTCCTCATGTGGAATATATTCACTGGCTTGTGTAGCCACAGTTTTTAAAACTGTTTCCACAAAACTCTTTTTACTTCCTATATGCCTCCTTTTGAGGTTTGCAGGGTTGTTGAAAAAAAGTATAGCCAGATACTAAAACTAGTAAAACAAATATACTAATGTGAAGGGTCAATGCTGAATATTTCCCCTCTCCTGTATAGTTTTGGTCTTGATTTATATGAGAACTTCCATAAGACCACATTGAAACCACATTGCGTGTTGAGATTTTTATTTTTTTTTATTATAACTTATTATAACTGGCATTGAAAACAAATATTGAACCTTAGCATTGAATTTGAGTTTGAAATTTTAGTACCGTGACAACACCAGAGCTTGGTGGTGTGCTCTTGTGGCTTCCTGTCTTAAGAGGCTTTTTGAAAGATTAATTGCTACAGACCTGCTGTTATAGTGTGCTGCAGATTTGAGCCTTATTATAGTCCCTTCATTATTGGCTGGACAAGAGGAGAGGATATGAGACATGTCTTTGATAGAAGCTTAAGCTACAGTGAGCTCAGAAAGGCTTCAATGAAGTTAAATCAATAGTTCAAAATTAAAAGTCAGCGGAGTTTGTGCATCCATTCATGTAAATACAATCCTTTTACACCTACCGTACTGCTGGGTTTCAGATGACATCGTAACATTCTGTTGGCCCATATTATTTAATGCCGTTCGGGGGTAACCATAGACTGTATATATAAATGGACATAGCTAACCCTCTAGGGAGTGAGCATGGGGGCGCTTCCGACTCCATCGATTTACTTTACATCTGAAAATTGTCACCCCTGTCTCTCTAAACTGCTGCAGTGAGCCTTGTCAATTTGGTTTTAAAATTTTCATATTAACCCGCTCTACCTTATCCTAGTGTTTCTATTTAGCTATTTTGTCTGTTAATAAATCCCTATTCCTAATATGGACCCGGTTTTGACTGGAGCTGAATGCTATGGGTGACACTCCCTTAGTCCACTTTGTATGGAGGCATTTTAAATTCATATTGTTAAAATGTAGATTTTTGCTGTAATACAGTGAATTCTTGGGTCTAATCAGTAATAGAAATGAGGAGGTTCAAGATTTGTGCATTGACTCTTTGAATATTTCATGTCAGAGTACAATGTAATTGATATCTGAATTGAAATCTGGCTCTTGCCCCCTATCTGGAACATCCTCACATTGTAGAATTTGAAAACTACCTTGCCTGGATTATTCCACAGTCTGACATTAAATATGTTTATCAAGCATTTATTTCATTACATGTTTTTTTTTTTAATTCAGAATACCTTGAAAAACATTCATTCTTATGTTGAGAAGCGTTGCCTCTCCATAAGTGTGATCTGAAGGTAATATTGTTCCACAGTTTATTTCAATTTTGTGGATGAAATAAGCTTATAGCCAACCCATATGAGCTATAACTAACATGCCAAAGTGAATATCTCTCCAGGTGTGAGAGTTCACATCAGCAGTTCTTCACTTTATATTATACAAACCAGATTTAGCCTTCAACACCTTAGGGGGGAGGGGCCTATAGGTGTTCAAACTGCACCATCTGGCTTAGCTCAGGGTGTGGACGGGGCTTTAAGATCAGCATTTTTCCTGAAAGTATCCTCTGTGGACTGAACTAAACTCATCTGCTAAATCCAAGTTTAGGTATTACCTCTGTCATATGGGCCACAAATGAGCATCAAGATTTATAAGGTCCAAATTACAACTTAACATCAGTCCCTCATCTTTTGTGTTATTGGCTGCATGTATAATTGAATAATTGAATTAGCCTGCCTGTCTGTCCATATACAGAGTGAGCCCAATGCCCCAGAGCCATGGGTCAGGGGCTGGTGGATGCTGAAGACAAAGTAGCACTAAAGCAAATGTGGGATGACAGTCACTACTGATTAACTAAATTGTGTTTTTGACCTGTGATTGCCATAACATCATATCTAGGAAGTATCTGTGATCTTGGCTGCATAATAATAAATTGTCCTTTAAAGTAGACATACACTTTTCATTTTGTAACTAATTCTGTTTAGTACAATGTTTTATCTATAGTATTAGATTTGTGGCAGTTAACATGTTCTACAGTTACACATATAATGGTTAGTTTATGCCAGACCTCTGTCAATTTCATTATTTGGGCCCATATTAAGCTATTTTCTGATCTCTGTTATACTGTAATGTTGTTTACTCATCAAAATATACCTGGAGTTGTGTTTTTTTTTTTTCCAAATTCTGCATATATTTTTTCCCTCAAACAGAAACCACCTTGCAATGTCATGTGGTAATACAGGAAATGCTCCACTGTGTTTTTAAACTCCATACAACTCAACTAGAATAATTTGGATAATTTCAGCCCTGGAATTGCCAATGTCTACTGAGCTAAAAGTAAAGGGATGCTAACTTGAAAACTACCACTACATGACATCACAAGGTGGGACAGAGCATTTTTAGGTTTGGAGATGTAGACAGGCTAATAATAAAAGATTACATGTGTGAATGAAACAAAATGTAGCTCCAGTTATATCTTTAAGGAGGTAACATTGTATGACTTGATTTAGTTTTATGTATTATATGACCTTAAAGTTGATTAAACAGATTTTTTGCCTTGCTAGAAATATTTTTTTTTACTTCTTGAATGCAGGCACAAGACTAAACCTGGATGGTACTGTACCCTGTCAGACACCACAGTGACACCAGGGGCAGAGCTGATGTGCCTCTAACACTCACAGGAAACAAGAAAGAAACAACAGTGAAAGAACAGAGACAACAGATCAACAGAGAGATCTAGATATCAACCTGACGTATACTGCTATTAACCCAACTGCACTGGTTCAATATCAATAACTGTTAGAGTAAAACATGGACAGAGTAAAACACGAACCCTGGTGCTTACCTTTTACTGAGGGCCTAATGCAAGAAAGGAGCCCGCCATGTAGCCTATGGTCTATATCATAAAGAACAATGTATGTAAGTACGTCAATAAATAAATCAGTAAATGAGAGAGAGAGAGAGAAAGAACTGAATTTGGAAAACTTTTCTGTTACTGTTTAGCACTGAACATCAAAAACTCTACATTACTAGCATTCAATTAGCAAACACAATATTAGCAAAAACACTAAACAAATGAGCTGTGAAACAACCTGATAAGCTGCTGGGTTACTTCTTGTAAATACATGTATCACTCTATACTGAATAAACACAAAATTTTGTATTTAGCGTCTTAAAATCTCCATTAAACTAGAAATCCTGATGATAAGTGAGGACACAAACCTAAGCTCTAATAACCTAGAGGTATATGTGATTGACAGCACTTGCCTGATTCCATGGCAACATGAGGAATTCTACTGAAAAGAGCCGTGACAAATCAGGACCTTGATTTTCCCTACTGTGGTTCAGTGGAGCAGGGGCGGAGAGCAAGGACACAGGCAAGGCTGTGGAGCACTATGCAAGCTAAATGAGAGGGACATTTGGGAGCAGACTAATGGAATCTAATGTACTATGAAAGATCACTGTCATGAGAATCCAGATTGTTGAACGTTAGATCAACAGCTTCAATGCCATCTACATGGGGTGGGGCATACGTCATGTTTGCTGAAGTGCCAACATTGTTTTATTTATGTTAAAATGAGTGAAGTTTTGTAAACTACTCTTGTGTCTTCAGGGCTTGGGTTTACTTTATCATAGCTTGGGATCCAGGCTAGTTCTCTCTGTACATTCTATACAGGAAAGTGTTTTTTTTTGTTTTTTTTAAATATCCCTTGTAGGCAGCCATGTTTGTTTTGATGTGGATGGACTATATATGTTCCTGAATGGCTAATCCACCAGTATCCTCTAAGCTCAGGGAAATAAAACTGGTTTCACATTCTCGGCTGGCCAGGAAACCTTTGTAATTATCCTGGTAGGAAAATGTATCCTATACATTTGACCAGTCCCTATATGCTAACTTAGATCTGCAGCAAGCTGCTCTACAGAAACCATCCACTTTTAGACAATATGTCTTTGCTGAATTGCCAGTGTCTTCATTTTATTTATGTGAATGTTTAAGTGCCTCTTGTGGACATTTTAATTTGCTTTATATTAGCCTTGGGATTTATTGGCCTTATTGCCTCATGGTCCAAGTTAGTTCCTGTGTAGACTAAACTAATAAAATTGTGTTAATTTCAACAAAAATGCATAGGTGATTTCATTTTGCATTTCTGCAGTTTATTATCTGTTCAAAACATAGCCGACTGTACTGTTAGTCATTTAAAGGGGGTCTTGGGTAATAGACTCACACGTTCATCAGATTAACCTTATTTAAAGGGCAGACAGACGACAGACCAAGCAGCAGACAGCCCTGTGTGTAATCCCACTGAGAGCAGCTCATAGCCCCAACTTTAAGTTCAAATGGTGGATTACAAAGGTAACCCGGGTACATGGAGAGTCCCCGCTCCTCACTACAGAGAAAGCTGGATCAGACCATATGAAGATATGGCTGAGCTGGACTCGTGACATATGTGTCTTCAGTCTGCATCACTAAACAGATTACTTATGTAAAAGGAGCTCGTTACTAATTTTAGGTAAGTCCTGAGATGAGTGACTATCAGGAGAATTATAAAATATACTTTTATTTGTCTTTTACTTTTAATCGATCCTTTTTCCTTGGTCATGTGGAGGATTATTATGGAAAACCTTGAGATAGTGCAAACTCTGCACCTCTCAAGGAAGAAATCAAACCTCATTGGTGTGAAGTGACAATGTTGGCCAAATGTGTCACCACAGTTGGTCCACACAGTACCAAGTAGACAATTCAAGAAGGTCCCATGTGACAACATGCTGCTAGCATCAATTAGAAGCCTGTTCCCAGTGCATACAGCCTCTGGAGGCTGTCTCCAGTTACAAGATGTTGAATCAATAGAAGCTGATGCAACAGCTACAGTGAGCAGCAGTGATCAAAACCATGTCACCATCACTCCAAGCTTCAAAAGCATCTTCAAAGTAATTACATGCTACAGTCTGTGTATAAGAATAAGGGGACATGAGTATGTTGATTGCTATTGTTATCTATTTTGTAGGGTGATGTAAAAGCTTTCTTTTCTTAAAACAAGATGACACACACATGTTTGAGTTTTAGCAACAGGAGGGAGTGGCAGCTCTTCCAAATATATGTCTGTGGAAAGCTGAACTTTTCCCACTCAGTTTTAATTGAAGAAACATTTCTCAGGTACATCTCACACCAGCAAGTGGATTATATGTGAGAGCTGGGTCAGCACATATGCCATCTTCAAGTGTCTCAGATTAATGACAGATCGTACAATGGGATTAGGATTAGGGATTGGACAATGCAGGTGATGATTAGGGGCCAGGAAGAAGGCTATTGTCCTAATGACCTCAGGAAAAGCAAAAACTGTTATGTTTTGTCTAGAATTACAAATAATCTGTTACAAAATGTATTTATTGTGTAACATTATTCTTAACATGATATATTATGCCATTAATTGCATAACTAACCTACTGCAGTGCCCTAATTTAATATGTTCTCACCCTGGTTTAGTCCTGGTCTAGTCCAGGTTTGGCTATAGGTTTATATTGTTTCAGTTTAGGCTCAAAACACATAAACTCTGTCTGACGTCATTCAGGTTCATG
Organism: Taenioides sp. WSHXM2023; assembly: GCA_029959045.1. Classification (NCBI taxonomy): domain Eukaryota; kingdom Metazoa; phylum Chordata; class Actinopteri; order Gobiiformes; family Gobiidae; genus Taenioides; species Taenioides sp. WSHXM2023. Next base: position 15,213,976 of record CM057101.1, on the reverse strand, counting down.
TCTGACTCTTGGGGCGCGTGCCAAGAGTATGTTTACCATATCTTTCTGAGCATTCAAACCAAAGCTCTCTCCTAAAATACCTGCAGGCCTGTGTGTAAAAACAATGATTCAGGAGTTAAGTACAAACTAACAATTACCTCTCTCTGGTAGTGATTGCAATGAGATCTGCAGCTTCCTCATCTGGGCATGCCACCAGGGAGAATCTTACCTCATTTTATGCAGGAGCCTCAGGTAAACGGGTTAAATAAAGGTTGTTTGTTAAAAAAAGGGGAGAGATTTATGTGTTATCTGCTCCATAACCTTTGCAGTAGGTGATGGAACAAGTGCAGGCTTGAGCTTCTAAAAGAAGGAACAAATTATGTAGTGTAAAACGGATAACTGTTTTCAGTGAACCATTGTTATCAACACAAAAATCTAAATTCTACACTCTGGGTCCCGAATAATTCATCATTTTTGCATTGGATGTCATGTAGAGTTCAGGCTCCATCCAAGTTTGATGGAAATGTACCCAATTTTATGTTATTTTGATATATTTTTTAGAATGTGTAAAATTTGTAAATAAAAAGTATGAAAAAAGGGTTACTGATAAGAGCATAGCCTGTAGTAGTGGTTAAAAATACATCTTGCCGTATATGAATGACTGCAACAAAGGTTGTAACTTCAGAAATGATTTAATTTTTTTGTATCATATTATTTTTTATGCACTCAGTGTGTGTAATATTTTAGCTAATATAATGCCTTGACAAGTACTATTTGGCAGTAACAGTAACAAGTTGAAACACTAATTCTAACTTCAGATATATCTAATTTTCTCTTGTACCCCTTTTTCATTTTTATGCCTCTTCCCGGTAGCAAACTGAAACTCGATATTGTGTTGTTTACGTAGTAGTCATGGCAACCAAGCCTGTAGTGTGAACCCCAAACGACTAATGAACAGCACAACGCTAATTAACCTGTAAGCTTAGCTGGTAAATTACACAGGGCTCCTCCCTCCCTGCAGGCATCACAGAGGAGGTGAGGAGAGGAGGAAGAAATGCAAGCGATGTTTTAGTGCATTGATCATTTTTATTTGTGTCAAAATTGCATTGATGTATTTGAAATGTCAGTCACCTACTTTACAGAGTTGTTGTGGGAATACAGTGGATGAGAGAGAGCACGCCATTGCCTCCTCCTATCAATCATCTTAATATTATGCTGTATATTACTGAATCTAATTGTTGTCTATAAAAGAATACCTTGAGTCCGGCTAACCTGAGGATACGCTATTAGACAATGAATCATGTACCCTGTCTGAATAAAACACAACCACCTAATTTCTTTTTTTTTTTTTTTACAGATGTCTACAACAATTCTAAAACATCTGAATAACTAATAAGAATGTTTTGTTAAATAATTGTGTGAGTTTTGGATCTTCCACACTTCTTTTGGATTTTCTAAGCCTTATTTGATTGTGCACCTTGTATAAATAGCGCTTAAGCCAAAACAAAGCACTGGAAACAAATGTTATTCTGTTATGCCGAAGTTGCCTCCAGGGTCAACCATAAACTTGCAAGCATTAATATAAGAGCTTCATGTTTTATTGCGCTGTTCTGGAGATGGAAGCGGAGCCATCACTCAGATCTAATTGACATGATGAGGAGCTATTACTGTATTGATTTACCTGTGTAGTGGCACTAGATCAGCTGGGGCCAGTATTGACCTGCCTAAGTGGTTACACAGAGGGTCACACTCATGTTAAGGAGAAATTACCAACTGTTTGCCTTGTAAGATCTCATTCACTTCCAACATGGCGGTTAAGCAGCATTTGGGAGAAGTCAAATAAAGTTAAAGAGAAATAATTATGCTGTTTTGTGTTTGTTTGGGACTGAAGATAAATTGTGGATGTTGCTCGAAGATTTTTTGCAAAGAACATCACTTTTTTATGATGTTAGAAATTGGCCCCAAAATAACTTAGATTTCAATGTGGCCTTTCTGCCTTTTCCATCATCAGACTCAAAGTGAAGGTTCAAGTGAATACATTAAAGGTGCATTGTGTAACTTTTCTGGTGGATGGTCTGTCAAATGCTTTTCTCCATTGAGATGTTATTGCTTTGTCTGGATTGTTTCGCAGTATGGCATTAAACCTTTCTATCTTCAAGAAGACCGAACCAGACTAAGTTACAGGTCAGATCTGTGGAGAGGCAACCCCGCTCACAGTCAGAATGTTTGTTTCTCTGGGTAAATTTGAGCAGTAAAACTATTTGTAATTGAATATATGTAAGGTAGAGCTGTTTAATGTCATACTGTGGAACATTCCAAGCAGCGCAGTGATATATCCATAGAAATAAGCAAGTGACGGACCCCAACCAAAAAGTTATATACTGCACCTTTAAAAATGCCTTGTCTATTATGTAAATTGATTTATCTGATTCCAATGAATTAGGGGAAAGTAGTGACTGAAGATTATTCTAATAACTTTGGTCTTTAAAATGACACAATAGAGTACTTCCACTGAAATGCAAATGCTGTCTTTTCCAGTGTCAGGTTAGTTACATAATTATAAGTTAGCCGGTTATTTGCCTGTGTTGGCCCCAGAACAAAAGCTTATTATTACTGGCATGTCAGCAACAAAGATAAAACATATCCATGACTCATATTACCCGTATCTCAGTGTGATCAAATGAATAGTGTGTGGGCAGTTAGACAGCACAGAAGAGTGACTTGACAATAATTTATCATAAAATAGATTTCTCAACTTTTTACATATTTCCCCAATACTGTACATTATAAAACATCTTAATTATAAAACAATTAGTCTGCCATATGTTTTTTTTTTTTTTTTTTCAATCCCAGTCGAAATGGTGGCCGGTCATCTCATAAAACTTCATATTGAACGGTCTGTAAAAGTCTCGTAGCTTCTGCACCACATCTGGGTGAATATTGGGGTGAGTCCTGCCTTTGGTTTTGCCCAGACAGTGTGGTTTGCTGGTGCTCTCTGGTCTTTTCAGGCATGGAAATCCCTTTGCTGGGTTAAAGTGGAAGTACTTTTCATCCACAACCCTCTTCAGTCCTAGAAAGTCCTGCACCCGCACCATTTCACCAGCAGGGTCACTAATGAGTCGCTCTCCGCTAACAAACAATAACTGCTCCATGGGAAAATACTGCAGCCAGCGCTCCAGGTGCTTAGCGTACATCCCTATCTGCACAGCACTCCACGAGGTGTCTATTTGACCTGAGGACATATTTTTAAAGGTGAGGCTCTCAAAAGACGGTATGTCCGGCTTCTTGGAGCGAGTTTGGGTGTAGTCTGAGATGGCGCGGGTGACAGGGTCCCGGACCACCACAATGAGTTTAGTGTCTTTGGACATGTTGTAGATCCGAGAGGGGATGTCCTTGGTCACATAGTAGCTGGGGGTCTTCTCCATAGTGAGCTGGCCCTCCAGTGACTTTGGCATCAAGTCTCTGAAAAAAAGAAAACATAGTCTTCTGTTATTACTCTTATATCAATCAAAATGAAAGAAAACAAGCTCTATGAACATGGATATATCACTGCTTCATTTGGTCCACAGCATGACATTAAACTTAAACTTAAAATTAAATTACACATGTTTTTATTGCTCAAAAGAATCTTGACTGTGAGTGGGGTTGCACAGTGTCACATCACACTATGGAATACTCTATGGAGGCAAGCAAGCGGCAGACCCTCCACCAGAAAAGCTGTTATGTCTTTAAATATAACGTTGTAACATATTTTACATTTTTTCCCCTCATCAAATCTCATAATTTCCCCCTTAATTCCAAATTTAGTATTTGATTAAAGGTATTTATAAGCACAAACGCATAGAGAATACATTGAGTAAATACCACAAACCCAATTATGTCTCTTTTAATTAAAGTATCTATGAAATACCTTTAACACCATTTAGCACCATTTAGCACATTCCGGACACTGGCATGTCTCAATACTATGTGGCATTTGACAGTGTTCAACCGCACCTAACGTGACAAGTGCTGTAGACAGGAGCAGTCCCATCCATCACCTGCTGTCACATGTGAATACAAAATCTAAAGCACTCCAAATTCAAAGCCTGGAGGAACACATTTATCTCACAGACTCCCTGTTCAAAACTGGCAGAAAATCCACTCTCAATCAGGATATTCTGCACACCCTTTATTACACAATACAAAACACAGGTTAGCGGTGAATAGGTAGCATAATGTATCTAAATGCCATGCCAAAACCTGTTAACCATTTTGTTGTCATTCAAGATGCTAATATTTGGAGAACGTTCCTTTAAGATGAAAGCTGTCTCTTGCTAGAAGTGCTTATTCTTTGAGACCCAGGGTGGTGGAGGTTGATCATTATAACTGCGGCACTGACTGGATAATGGCTATAGTAAGTCAGGGGGGATTAGAAGTAAGCCATAGGAGTATTATAGGGGCTGGGAGCATGCTTGGTTGGGGACTCTGAGCTGAGGATGGTGTGTCTCTGGAGACAAGAGAAAAGAGCAGAGGAGTCAATGCTGTGACAAGGAGAGTCAATGTTAATGTTGGATATATAGAAGATGTATAGCCATGTCTGTTAACTAGGCTCATATAATCCAAACACATGCAGGGAAAGTTGTAAGCAGCAGTTTATATGCCCACATGTATTGTATATACAGAGAGTTGATTCAACTAGCAGACGGTGGTTCACTTTTGGACCATGGGTGTAGGTCAGTTCTCAATTAAATTCATTGTAAAACATTTGTTAAAGTGTATAGTAGAGACAGAGCGCTATATCTGGCCAATATTTACACTTTTTGGCATATTGGCTATCGGCCTTAAATCTCCTGCACAAAGAATACAAATGCCTAAAGAATACACATGCTTTATTTAAACACTTAAGTGTGAAGAGATACCTGCACAAAACATGACTACGCAGCTCTCTCTTATAGGTGTACGGTAAAAAAAAAAAAAAAAGGGCCATTAGTGATTTTGTAGTAAACTTAAATTATAGAATTTGGGCAAAATAATCCAAATCTGGCCTACATATTAGCCCAAAAATATCGGCAGAGCTGATAGACCATTATTTTCTCTGGATTCTAAACAAGACATATTATCGTACCATAAAAAACCCCAAATCAGTCGATCTCTAGATAACAGGTCTGTCATGACAGACAATATGACTCAGGCCTGGTATAAATTACAACGCTCATGGTCAACAGTGCAATACTGGTAACACACACATAATGTCTACCTCTATAAAAGAAACATCTCAAATATAACAGTTCTTAGCCCTAATATTTATACAACCATAGCATCAACAGACACAGACGCTAAATACATTACATTTTGTAGGCTAATGTGTGGGAAGATTACTTTCTACAGTCTTTAAAATGTGTTTAATTCACCCATTTGGGAAAACATTATTTTTTAAGACTGAGGAATTATCCATTTATGATTCAGTTGATGTGGTGCTGATGTAATATTTTTCTAGCAATTGTAGTAAAAACACAAACGATGCATCAAAATAGTTGTACGTCCTTAGTTAAGAATTTACATTTTTTGTGGGTTGTTTAAGTTCGTGCATTTGGATCTTTTTAATGCCGATGTTGATGGATGAACTGTCAGCACATGACACTTTTATGGCTTCCACTGTTAATCTTATTGTTATTACAAAATGTTTTATTTCAGTGGCTCATTGATACTGACATAAATCTAAGTTCAACAAATGCCTGTTTAATCTATTGTATTAGACTGAGCCATCTGTTAGTACATGCACAAGGAGCTGCTAGTTTGTCTAACTGCAAGAGCTTTCATCTTAAATAAGAGCTGCACAGAGGAATTATGGGAAAAAGCGAGGGAGGGAGGAAATATGCATCATCTGTTCTCATTACAACCATGGTGCGGGTTCACTTATTATTCTATTTCATCACCTGCTTTCACCTGCTCTTATGAGACCCTTGAGACTTCCTCAATCTTTTTTTCAACCCCACAGAGACCAAATACATGGGGAAAAAAAAACGCAGCCACCATAGTCACGCTGCATGAGACACAACTCTATCAAAAGCATCACCGGTTATCTCGACTACCTCAAACACGCGCAACGCTGAGGGGTTTTCAGGCCACAGGAACATGTACAACAACTAGAAACCAATCAAACTTCGAACTGGGTCCCAAAGCAAAATAATCTGAGTTTGAGAAGTAAATGTATTATTCATCTTAGTGGAGACACAGAACTGAATATTGAGCATGTGTGACAGAATGAGCGGAGGGAGCCATGCCTAAAGGAGACACATGGAGCAGGCTTTCCAAATTTGTCCTGCTTAATACCCAAAATGTTGCCTGGAAACAGAAAGCTACATCAATCACTTATGAGAACAAAAAAGCAACATATTGTTCATGGATGACAAGATTATAAATAATGAATGTATGTATTTGGGAAAACTCAAAGGAAACATTATTATTATTAAGGTTTTTATGTATTTTGCTCTTTGCTATGTGATAATAGTGCTTTGGTGCTCAATGGATACAGTAGTTTGTCCATAATTTTGGCACTTAAGAAAAAGGCCCATTGAACTATTGTACTCTTTGCTTTATGCCTATACAAAGTTCATATGAAATCCAAAACAGCATTCATTGTAGTGTAAACTTTTTTATATATAGTATAACTTTTCTGGTAGAGGGTCCACTACCTGCTTGACTCCATGTAATCATTTTTTCCTGGACTGTTCTACAGGATGGCATTTAATTTAACTTTATCTCCATGAAGACAAGCAGACACATCACCAGGTCAAGTTACATGTTAGATCTGCGGAGAAGTGGGCCCGCTCACAGTAAAAATACATACTGTGGTAGTTTTGACAAGTAAAAACTCCTATAATTGAATAAATGCAAGATATATTTGTTTAATGCTATACCGAAGAGTCCAGGCAAATCAATAACATCACCATGGATACAAACAGATGGTGAACGCAGCCATAAAAATTACAGATTGCAGCTTTAATTAACAAATTTTACACCCACAATGTTACGGTGTTACACTCACAATGAGAACTGTACAAAATCAATAACACTCCATCCATTGAACTCTGCATCTGAAAACTATAAAAGTGATGCATTTAAAAGTTACTAACAGTATGAAAAGGCGGACATACCTCATCCCCTTTAATCTGTGTTGTGTAACTGTTTTGTCTGTGCACCAGTCAGGTGTGTCCATTAGGTTGGCTGCTGTGTTTACATTTGTTGCTATCAGGCAGTCGGCTCAAAGGCAGGAATTTGTGGCATTATAGATAAAACAGAACCTTACAAGGAGATGTGTTTAAGAATATGGTGCTTGACAGTCTCTAATTAGCATCCATCTTCAGGAGCCTTCCTCCTGAAAAGCAGTGTTATCTAGTGTCATGATGACTTATAATCTCAGGCCGGTCAATAGCAGCTAGGGTGCTGTTGGAATCCAGGATGAGAGGTGATGGTATGTGGCCACTTGGACTAATCAAACCAAACAAAAAAATCAAAGCCCAAATGCACTTTGCAAATGTGTCCTGTCTTTTTACAACTAATCTTATCCCGTGTTCAAATGCTGTGGCTATCTTCAAAACAACAATGTGCCTGTTGGACATACCAGAGATAGAACGTTTTTCAGCAGATTGAGAGAACAGACATTGTGCTGAGTCCAAGGCCACCTGGCTGCCGAATGGTCCAGTTTAAAGATGGCAGAGGAGGACGAGCGAGGCATGACTTCCTTCACACAACTGCCAGCCCTACATTAACACATAACAGCTCTGACAGCCTGCTGTTTATGGAGGTAAGGAGAACTTTGTAAAACTCTGCTTAAGTGAGACCATTCTACGTCACAAATATGGGAGGAGTTTGTAATCACTATTTTGTTGCTTTGTTAGAGAAAGTAAACTTTTCAGTACATTTGACATAGTCATTGTTTTAATTATTAAAAACTGTGTATTTCATATCACGGTTGTGCAGGTAGTGTTTTAACAAAGAAATATTGTTGTAAAATGTAACTGTTCTTCAAAAATAGTAGAATATCATGTGCATTATATTTAATTTTATGTATCACAAAATTGTATTGGAAGCAATGTATTGTCTGTCATATCAATGAGGGACCCCGTGATTCCCAGTCAGTTTAAAACGGAGAAGGTATGGCATCTGATTTAAAACATTTGCTGCTTGGACAACCAAAGGGAAAAGTATAGAGATTGTTATAGGAGGGGTATCCAGCTAAAACGCATGACCTGTGCTGTAACAAATGTGAAATACCTATGAAATTATGTATTTAATTGTATTTTGGGTCTAAAGATTGTTTTGTGCAGAGCTTGTTTTAGTATAAAAAGAGTTAATGAGTTTGAAGTCAATATATTATGACGTTAGGTGTCAGTTGGATGCTGGTCTTATAGAATCTTCAAAGATGTCAAAACAAAGATGGCAGAGGCAGATAGGTGAGCTCTGAGCTTTGACTGGAACTGGGGAGGGAGTAGCGGAGAGATAGAGAGAGAGAAAGAGAGAGAGGAAGAGAGGGCAAGAAGCAACACATACAAAAACTCAAACTACAGCTTTTGTAGAATCTACTCTTGGGGACCAATGGTGAAAACTTGGTATTTTTGTGTTTTTGGCTTAATGAGCACAGTAGCTCAGCAATTTTCCTCAAACTGAAGCATTGGGTGGTTGATTGGGCAAATTTAGTGTGTAGAAGACGGGGGTAAGTGAGTTTTAGCATCAAATAAACAGAATCAAAATCTTTCTTTTTTTGTATTCAATTATTTTTATAACACAACAAACCAGTCACATGTGGATTAAGCAGAGACACAACTATAGTGTAAATAACACTACTCATGATAAACATTCTCAATTGATAAATTATTTTCCATTATTTTACCAGCATTTTGAGCATCACCAATTACCATCAACAAGTATATGGGCATAACTGTACCACTCAACTAGTATTCTATCATTATATCATTATATCTGTGATGTGTTATCTTGGCCTACGTTAACAGAGGTATAATACTCCCTACAACAGAAGCATTGCTAGACTGGAACAGAATGGACAACACTATCACAGTGTCTCAAAGGTTCATTTCTCTGGGTCCCAGGTCCTGTACTGATGGTAAATAAACTTCTCCTGCATCATGGCTCTACTTTTCAACTCTCGGGCTATATTTATTCTACAACAATATCAAACAGCACTGGTTTGTAGAGTGCTGTCCAGAAACAATGCCAACAATTACCAAATGTGAACTAATGATCTCTGTGAAATTATTGGAATCAGTTGATACACCTAAAATGTACTCTTTCCCTGTCACACTCTATCTGTCTCTGTCACTTTGCAAAGAAGTGTTGAGTACACAAAGCACCTAAACATCTAACGCACATCTACGGGACTGAGCTATGGGACGTGCAACTTTGAATACAAGAATCCATGAAGTCGACTTTTGGGGGAGTGGAAGGAAAGCAAATCTTTTTGGGGGAAGATTCCACTGAATGCCTCTTTCTGATGAGCTCCTGCTGGGCTTTGTCAAAGGGCACTTTCACCCTTCGGAGCACATTTGCATACAAAGTGGAGGCAGAAAAAACATGTTTCACACTAATTGTCTGCTCTTTTATTGTCAGGGTTAATGCAGTCCTCAGGGGTCCCCCAGCATCCCCTTTTATCCCACTCCATAATACTGTTGCACTTTCTAAAGAGTGGTTTTAAATTTACTGCCCTCTATCTGCCACTGGGCCACACTGACGTCCCACTGGGCTCCAGCGGGATTACATCGGGATTTTGGACGTACTCAAAGTGGGAAGAAAGGTAAATTAATTCTGAATTATCTTTTTCCACTTAACGACTTACAGTGGAAAGAGCAACCAAACTTTTACTCAAATAAAAGCACTGGCACACTGTAAAATATAAACAGTATGGACTCTGAAAAACACTGATAAGAAGTGCAGTTTACCAAGAAGGAGTAAAAGTACAGTACTGCACCTCTGTTTAAGGCAGTGCAAAATTTATATGAAATGGTCACAGGTTTTTATATACAACTAGTGAACACCTGCATGTTGAATTCAAATCCTGTATGAATAAAAGACGCACAAAATGACATGTCCAAATACCCCGAGCAGGCACACTAAAAACAAACTAAAAAAACACAATTGCACTATTCTTATTCCAATTATGAAGTTGCAGCATATTCTCGCTGATATCAATATATTACAAAGACACTCATCCTCGAAGCAAGAACCATAGTTGACAGGAAATCTCCCCAAAAATGTTCAGAAGTATAATAAAGTAAAGAAACAGTTCCCACGACTTCAGGCTTGACTTTTGTGTCCTGAGCATGCACACTGGCCTCTGTTTTGATCCTACGTGGCAGAAAATGTCTGTATTGTCCAAGCTGTCCCGCTGTGCTGGGGCCTCCTCTCTCTGGAGCGCTCCATAAGGATGAACAGAGAAGACCTCCAGAGGCATGGACACACCAATCACAGCAGATAAATGTGTGTGAGGACGACTTAATACCCCCGCAGGAGTCCAGCAGCCCACCCACCACTGACTGTCTGCTGTTTGTCCAGAGGAGCTGTGCTCAAACATGGGGTAAAGTTGACAAAACACAGATGTAGTGTGTCAGCCAGTGCATTTGAGCTCCAACAATGAAGTTTAGGATTCTTTTGCATGCTTTCACTCCGACACCATTGGCCTGACACAGTAACAAGTACACAAAAGTAATAATAATGGAATATTACAGAATAACTGAAGTTTTCTAAAAAAAAATAAAATAAAATAAAATACTTCATTAAGCACTTCTCACTTTTATTCAGGTCACTAGCTAGACCAATGACAGGATAATTGGTTTATAACTGGGCAGCAGTCTTCCCATATCTTCCCCTTTGGCCACTTTCAGTCACCAATTATTTGTTTCAAAACATGCACCAGGGTTAGGGCTGTCAAAAAATCAATAACAAACAAATTTATATTGATACAGATTTGAAAATTTTCTGAATAATTTCATATTGGTCTTGGTCTGTATTGAAAAAACAAATGGCATCTGATTGTATAAAAATTCTCATTGTGGTATCAAATATCTAGCCTTTTCCTTAGAATCAAAATTGAAAGAAGAACTGACCACCAAAATACCATTAATAAAATAGGATCTCCTTAACTTTCATTTCAAGTGCCACTAATTGAATTCTTCTTCAGTGCCCTCCTGTTTTAATATACTTCCTAGAACACAGCAAAATACAGATATTCATGGGCATGTGAGTTCAGTTCTTGGGAAGACAAAAAAACTGAAATTATGGCTACGAGAATTTTGAGAGAATCCAATCTGAGCCACAGTGGTGTGCTGAATCTTTAATCTTGAATCGTTTTTTCACTTAATGGTCATTAGGAGTTGGTTGTGTCACACTGGTCTTTTATACCAGGTCAGTCTGTGGCACTGCCCTCTCACTGGGACAACTCAAGCCAAGTGGTTTTAATTGGCCATATCACTTCTACTGAGCCAGCCATTATTTACAAGCAGAATGTTAAAGGTATTTTTACTCCTAACCAGTGGTGGAAGAAGTATTTAATTTTGTTACTTATGTAAAAGACACCAGAGCAAAGAAATACTCAAGTAAAATAAAATTAACTTAAATATAAAAGTATAAAAGTATATAAAAGTACCTGTTTCAAAATGTACTTAAAGAGTAAAAAGCATTTTGTGCCTTTTGTGGTCTTATAAAGCTTCAAATCTACTCATTTTGATAAAGATTTGTGCTGAAGTTTGTTCACCAGAAACAACTGAAAGTATTTTTTCCCTATCTGTTTTTATTTGTATGTTTTTTGTTTGCTCAAACTACAAATGTGTTAAAAATAAACCCTCAGCCTTTTCAGCAGGTCTCAAACTATAATAAAAAATACTTTCAGTCCAGTCCATAAATGAAAATGTAGTGAAATAGAAAGTACAGATATGCTCTTAGATGTAATAAGTAAATGTAAATGTAAAAAATATCCACTTTAAAATCAATTTAAGTACAGATACTTACTACTTTACTACTTTTACTTTGTTACAGTCCAACACTGCTCCTAACAAATCATACAACCACCATTATTTGATACTAGGGCTGGCTGGGTGATATGTCAATACTATTTATCACATTTCTACATGTTCCGCGTACTGATTAATCTCTGTTTCATTTTCATTTCATTTAGACTTTTAATCACCACCATTTTGCACAAAAGCAGTCAAATTTCTTCCTCCAAAATCTGAACTGTGCTCCAAACCACAACCTTGTACTGACAGAGCATTGGCGTAGACCCTTTTGATGATTAGTAATGACTGAATCTCAATCTAGATTAAAATGTCATCAATTGCAAAGCCCTCCTTGATACTTCAATGTAAATTTAGTAGATCATATAAAACACACAAGGGATTTTGCACTGACTGATCATCAAAAAATATCCTAAATAAACCAAGGAAATTCTTGAAGAAGCTTAAGCGAGAAGGTCTTTGAACCATGCTTGGCTTCATCTGTTGAGGTGCACTGGAGCCAGCCCTGAAACACTGTCTAGATCCCTCTGACTTGACTTCTAATCCTTCTGCTCAGATCACTGGACACTTTAAGTCACGGCATCAGCTTTTATCTAAAGTTTACATGATGATGTTACTTCCAAGTTAAAATAATGCTGAAGTGGTATGACAATAACGGACTTGTAATGCGCAGAATAAGTTATGATAGAAAACAGCTGGTATCTCTGGGGGAAAAAGAGGTAATCTATCAGAACATTAGTCAGGAGAGATAGTTGGATGCACAAGGTGAAGGTTGTCTAAATAAAAGAAATCAATGTTAAGGCAAATCTTTGCTTTTAACTCCAATGTGGGCGAGTTTGGACATGCCTGTGTAACTGCAATTACAGCAGATCTTGTGGTAGACATCTGAGGTCTACAGTATTTAAATAAAAGTACAAGCTTTTTATTCTAAACAAATATTTAATAATGACAAGAGCTTACGGCATCATATACTCCAAAGCACACATAAGCTGTTTTGTCATTGATGAATCACCGATTAAGTTTCAGGAGCTTAGAAAAAAAAAAATTATAATAAACTTAAAGCCCTCCTGGTTTTATGTGAATGCTTTAATTGCATAATCCGGATAATCAGGTAAAAAAGAAAGAAATGTAAAGGGTGGACTGCATTGTACACTTATAGAGAGGATATTCCATTCTGTTTAAACCTTTATTAATCATGTGGTAGGCCTACTTTTGTTTTACAGCTTATTTTAGTTCTACAGTCTGCTAGAATTTAACTAAAAAAATAAAGGCCACTTAACAGTAAATCCTTTCATTAAGCTTGATGAATTGCTATTAGACTACTTGGATTTTTACTTAAAGCCATAGTCTGTAACTTTTTATTTTATTTTTTTTTCATTTTGATTTGCATCTCCACAAACCTGACTCTTATTTGGCCTTCTCATTTCCATGGAAATGTTGTTCCTTTAGCTAAAATCTTTCGCAATATGGCATAAATCCATTGAGAATGTCACGGATTGAATCATGCCACCAACAGAAAGTTACACAGTGTACCTTTAAGTCACTTGTTGGTTTTACATTGTGCTGTTTGTTTATTTAGGTTAGTTAAGATGCGTTTATGTACCTGTACCACTCGAGTCCCTTGACGTAGTTGCGGTCAAAGAAGTGCGGCTCAGCTCCTACGGCTCTCACGTCTGGATGCAGGCGCAGAAACTCGAGCAGCGCACGGGTCCCTCCTTTCTTCACCCCGATGATGATGGCCTGGGGCAACTTCTTAGTCTCATTGAGGAAACCTGTCATGGCATTATCATCCAGCGCCTTGCTCTCACTCCTCGGCTCGTCCCACTCTTCCCCTCGGCTGTCCAAATCGTTCTCGTTATTGTTGAGCAAGTCCCTGGACGCGCCGAGACGCTCCACTACATCCATGTCGTTCCCGTGCCTGTTTACGTACCTCAGACTGGGCACCGTAGAGCAGTAACCCACGCAACAGTAGATCATGTACACCCAAAGGGACAGCATGATGCAAAAGACGAAAAGTTTGTTTTTTACGTGGGGTGATGGCACAGCATGTAGACTGCTTAAGATCGGGCTATATTCCATAAGCTGACGGTGCCAAAGTTACATCCCAGTCCCCAAGCATCTTTGCCATTGAGATTTACTCCTTTGCCATCGCGTAAATCCAGGACAAATCTCGACTAGTAACACATGGTTTACTTACACTTCTATAAGTTAACGAGTTACAGACAAAACAAAGTGAGGTCTGATCCAATTTGTCTGCACTGTAAGAACAGAACTGGTGGTTTGGAAAGTGCACCTGAGCGTTGGGCGCCAGAGTTCACGCTCCCATCACTTGCTGGATCTGTCTTAGCGCGCGGCGAACAGAGGCACCAAATTATCTTCATTGGACACGCACCAGCGTCAAGAGCGCACAGGAGACAGAGCGAGTTCCGGTTTACCCTTTCACATTAAAACCAGCTCCGACAGGCTGTTTCAAAACATGTCGAAATAAATGGGACAAGAAATAGCCTAAAAGCATATACTACAGTACAGATTTATAGAGATTTATTTACCAAAAATAAATCTCTATGGCGCATGCTACCACTGCATAAACATTTAATTATCTGCAGTCTATATTTTGTTTTGATTGAGAGCACAGCCAAGCACAAACAATTTCCCAAAGTCATAAAGGCAAGTCAAATTGTGATAAATATAAAAATGAGAATTTTATCAGAATTTAGACGAATCAATCCAACCATAAAAGCAATGCACTGCAATAGCCTATATAACAGCCTGAAAACCTGATAACTTTTGTGGACTTGACTAGTCTTGAACCTGACTTTTAATTAAATCACCACAAACAACATGAGCACATTGCACCAACAACACTAAACATAATCAGTAAGCCTATTTTCTTTTCTTTTTTTTTTTTAATCCATAGTAGTTAATCACTGGCCAACCGCTGATGTGTCTTGGGCTGCACTACTGAAGATTTCTGAAATGCCAGTGCAAGTTCGGGGCATGTGAAGATAGAGGAAGGGTGCGAGGATGTGTACATTGGGGTCAAAGGTCGCCGGGTCCCTCCACACCCCTAGCGAGCGATGGATTAGCAGGATTACCCCCAGAGCGACCATGTCAGTCAGACCAACACCCCATAGGCACCCCCACCTTCACCTAAGCCCCTTATCTCATCTCTCAGACACCTCCTTACATGATGATATACTATGTGTGTTGTGCTTTCTAATCCTCATAGTTGCATTTGCACAGTTCATGAGCACAAGATAAGCAGTCATGTCTGGGGGATTTTACAGATATAGGTCCTGGTTTGCCCTCTCTGCTCTGTGCACGGCCCTTGTTTGACTTTGCAATGTGTAACTTGTTTAACGGCTCATATAGACCTATGGTTTTGAGAGTGGAACAGCTCAACAAATAAGCATACAGGTTGTAGCAACATATAGGTGCTTAAATAAGCAATATCTATAATAAGGTCCATAAAACTACTTAATCTTTAAAGGTTCACTGTGTAACTTTTCTTGTAGTGGGGCCGCTAGTTGCTTGTCTCCATGGAGATGTTATTACTTTTTTTTTTTTTTTTTTACACAGGTCTTCATTAGACACACAAACACTCTGCGCACCGTGTCATTTCACAAGAACACTGGACATCACAGACAATTACCCAGAGTGCTCTTTGTTAACACAGCCCTGTCTGCCGCCTAAACACATGACAACGTCTGTTTACTGTAGCCCTCTGAACACACTCTTTTGTATACCAGACAGTTATAATGCCAGATATTGTGACACTGTGGTTGAAAGAGACAATATTTAATTATTTGCTTTAATACATAAATTGGCTATGAGCAACATTTAATTCATAATCAGATGCTACATGGATTTGGACATACTATACATACTTGAAAAAAACTGAAAGAACAGAGTCTGCCACCTGTTTGTTTCCATGGAGATGTTATTATTTGCCTGAAATGTTCCACAATGTGCCATTAAACTCTACCTCCATAGAGACAAGTATATGACACCACCATATCATGTCAGAGATCAGATCTGTGAAAAGACAACCATGCTTTTGAAGATACTTTTAAGCAATAAAAACACCAGTAATTGAATAAATGCAACGTGAATACGTTAAAAGCACTGAACAGTCGATTTTTGGACCTTCAACCTAAAAAGCTACATAGGTTCTTGTGTATACTTTAACTTTGTACCATTTACATAATTTCAAATTCTACTAAAAGACTACAACAAATACTGCCATTATGGTCAAGCAGTAGGCTATCAGCAACTGAATCCAGATTTGTGATTGAATAAAACAGTGCAAGTTGTAACCACTTTTAGATTTGCTTTTAATACAATGCTAAACTGACTCTTGAGAGCTTTAAGCCATGTTATAGTGTTGTAACCTAATCAAAAACATACCTGGAGTTGTGTTTTGAGTAATTCTTTATTATTAGTCTGTCTACATCTCCAAAGCTCATGAGGTGGTAGTTTTCAAGTTAACAGCTCCTTTGACCTTTAGTTCAGTAGAGATGTGATGTATGGAGTTTACATACACAGTGGAGCACTTCCTGTATCACCACATGACATCACAAGGTGTGAGTGTTTGCAGTTTGAGAGAAGAACACAGCCTAAATATGCAGGGTTTGTGTGTTTAACATGAATGAAACAAAACACAGCTCAGGTATGTTTGTGATGAGGAAACATCATTATAACATAGATCAGAAAATAGCGTAACATGGGCCCCTTAAAGTTGGCATATACACTGTAGTCTAAATGAATAACTAGGTCTATACACTACAAGAGCTTTCTGTAAAATGCACCAATCCACTTTAGAAACAGATGGAGAGAAAAGTGTGCTGACAGATGATCTCACTGTGCTGTCCTAAAGAGCAAACAAAGCCAAACAACAGCAGGACCGGCCCGAGCTTTATGCACTAAAACCGTCTAATGACAGGGTTATGAGGTGAGCCAAGAGGCAGATCTCAGCCCCACTCCTCCAGGCAACTGTCAGTGTCTTGGGCTAAGGCTATTTAAAATGTCTATAAATTCTCTGGAGCCACCCTGAAGAGAATCTTATCTGCTCTAAGGGGATGGTCTGAGTGGATTTCTGCACTTGATCCTGTAAAAAGGTCTTATCCCTCAGTACAGCTCCTGGATTGGGACCAGAGCCTATGGCAGGTTGGAGTTCACCCTGGCTTAGATGCTCTGCTCTAGCTAAGTCCTGCATATGCTGCAAAACATCCACCTAAAGAGTAGTATTGTATTATTTAGAAGGTAATTGACTGTACTTCTAAATGTTGTTTTTTTCTCCTTAATTTTGTTTCTTGGATTAATAATAATCCACAATATTTTGGTAAATATATATTTGAGGACCAAGTATTCTGATAAAGCAGTGACATTGCCATACATAGTAGAGTAACTATATAACCCTTTATTATTATTCTATCTCCAAAGCTCAAAATGCTCTGTTCCACCTTGTCTACCTTTTACTTTTAGTTCAGAGATTGGCATATCCAGAGCTGAAATTATCCAAATGATTTTAATGAATGGCTCCACTGTTTTTTAACGTGTATGGTGTTAAAAAACAGTGGTGCACATGACATCACAAGGTGTTTTCAGTTTGAGAGAAAAGCTCATCTTAAATATGCAGGGTTTGTGTGTTAAACATGTGTGAGTGAAACAAAAAACAGCTCCATTTATGTTTGTGATGAGGAAACAACATTATAACATAGATCAGAAATAGCGTAATATGGGCCCTTATGTCAACATATTACAGTAAACTTTTCTTTAGTTGAGCAAACATAGAACTTTCAACTGCATTTAAACTCTTCCTTAATTTAATCTTCTGGACATGTTTGTTAATACAGTTTTTGGTAGCCATTCACAAGTGACAGTGGACATTATATACTGGAGAGGCTTGAAGGCTGTGAGTCCCTCGGGGAGTTTGTCTTGGATCAGAATGTGGCTCATTGTTCCAGTGGAGAACAGGTGCTTTCAACAAAGACGCAGCCCTGTGGGAAATTAGAGAAAATATCAAGGACTCACAATTTCCACTGTGGCCTTTTGAAGAGAAAGCAGGCTGCATAGGCTCAAATAGTGGAAATGTGTTTTCAACATGAATCACTAATGTGTCTATAGAGGAGACAGTTTAGTGAACCTTTTGTTTTGTGTTTGTAAATCTTTGACACTACTCGTGGAAATTAGGGCGGCATTGGTTTTGTGGTTAAAGAGCCTACCAACCCAAAGTTTGGTGGGTCAAATACTGTTCAATGCAATGAATAATACACAAAATTATAAAGTGAACATTCATTTGGATAATACTTTTCATACAAAGCTTAAAGGTACAAATCCAACACCTGGTTGTGTCCATGGAGATACATTAGGGAGATTGCTTTCCCTGGAATGTACCACAGTATGGCATTACTAATAAACTTATTAGTTTATTATAGGTGATTTGTACGATAAAACAATACCTTGAAAAACATGTGTTCTACTGTAAGAAGGCCCACCTCTCCAAAAAACTGATCTGTAAATTGGTATGGTGCTTGTCTCCATAGAAATAGATAAGTTTAATGTCATACTGTGAAAAATTCCAGGCAAAGCAACAACATCTCCATGGAGACGGACACGCAACCTGGAAAGTTACACAGTGTTAAAGTTTAGTGTTACAGTGTTAAATGTGTTATATCCATATCTTGTGTATAGATGGTCTGATGCCAACCTCTATACTGCAAAAATACCATTACCGACAGATGCCAACTGAACTGAACTTTAAAAAAACCAAAAAAAACAAAAAAAAAAACAAACCAAACAAGACCATTTTAGCATACTCTCTGTGTGAGATGTTCTGGTTTAGACTCTTGAGGTACTTAGTGGTGTCACATACCAGAGTTTACATTACAAATCTCCATGTAGGGTTACCTGTGTGAGCTGATGGCAGCCTTGAGAGGAGCCCTTGCCTCATTGACTGCTCCCTGTTCGGGTTGATACAAGGCTGCGGTCCCTGTCAGAGAGGCCTGATGTCTCTTTGATCGCGGCCACATGACAAGGCTGTGTGGTCCCAGAGCCTCAGGACTCGTCTGTCCACAGCCACAGTAAGACAAGGTCACACAGGAGGACAGGGACAGGACCTGACAGGAGACTATGGACCTGTATGAGTGGTGCACTGGAGGAGATCAAAGTGCTTTATGTCATTTAAAGTATATACTGTAAAATTGCTCTTATCATTGTATAATTGCAATTCTTGATAACATTATGATTTGAAATGGCCTTTTGTAATCTGATAAATCGATTTTTTTTTTATCTGATTATAACTCATATTGTCTATCCAAAATATATATACTCAGTCATGTTCATGGACTGTATATATAAATGAACATAGCTATCCTATTTGGGATGCAAGCAACTGCGTCCCAAATAGGAAGTGTTCATGGAGGTGCTTCAGGCTCCATTGACTCCCATTGTCTTTACTCTGAGAAATGATCTCCTCTTTCTCTGTAACTGCTGCTGTGAGTCTCGTCATTTTTGGTTTTAAAATGTTCGTATTAACCTTCTGTGCATGATCCTGGTGTTTTCCAAATTAACCCTTATAACCTCTAGCATCATGAGCTTCATTTGACTGGAGCTGAATGCCACTTCTTTATGCAGTCTATGATCATTTTACTAATAATTGTTAAATGGATAAAATTTATGCCAACCAATATTATTTTTTAATAGAATGTATGCATGTTCAGTTGATTTGGTCATAATCCACTGGTTCAAATGGCTATTCACTTGCATAAGATAAGTGATTTTCATAGTTGTTATTTTTTTAAATTCAAAATCGTTATACACATTTCATGATTTTAAAATGTGGATGATATTTCAATTTGTTTAGAATTTTTTCGAAACTAAAAAAAAGAAAAAAACATATCTTACTCTTCAGTTACAAATCATTACCATACTGTATCTCAAAGCTCTCTAACTGCAGTTTTGGACACGGTGTCAATGCAGTGAGGAAGACCCAGCACAAACATGATAAGAGGTTGTCGGTTAAATTACAGACTGCACTGCGCTAATGGAGTTCAGCTCTGGGACGAGGGAAGTGTAAGGTCACTCAGTCACTCATCCCCTCTCTCTTCTCTGCTTCCTACATTCCTCAACACCAAGGAGGAAAAAACAGCATGATTATAAAGCCCACCTACTACATACAACTTTATGTCCAAAATCCAAAGTGACTGAATCCAAGTGAGAATGCACGCAGGGCACTTTGAGAAAACAGGCAACGGCCAATGCAAACATATTATTGCACATTATGAAGTCATTCTTAAAGGCTAAGCACACTCATTAGCATTGGGTAAATATTACACAGTGCATAGTCTGGGAAATGTATGCCCCTTTTTTATAATTGCAATTTATTAACTTTTCTAGACAGTTCCCTTTCAAATGTTAGCACAGGTCAGGACACTTTAGAACACTGACTGACCAGCAAATGAATGAGAGCGAGAAGGTTTGCTTATATTTGTATGTCAACCCTGGTCTGCTACTGCACTAAAGGCCCAACATTGCTTTGAGAGTCTCCACTGTTCAACCATGAAAAATATTTCATAAAACAATGTTGCAAAAAAGTATTACCTTTACCCATTACCCATATATTTGTTCTCATAAATTTGTAAATTATGCAGAACAACAATCAGACTGGTAGACGCTGCTTCAACTAATTGGAAAACATTTTATTTATTACAAGCTTGAGCCATGAGCCTTTTGAGTCGTTACATGACGCTTTGCGGTGAGAGCTGATGCCTGTTCAATGGTAATTCACCGTGCATCACTTCTCTGTCTGAAAAAGCCGTTCTAAAGCTGTGCTAGTGATCAAATAGTTCTTGCATGTGAATACTAGTGATGTGTCAAAAGTTTTGTGAGACTTGAGATGGGGACTATTTAGATAGATTTAAACATACTTCATTTTTCACAGTTTAAACATCAAGTAGCCCAGCTTAAACTATTCAAATAGGATCCAGCTTTTTAAGTAAGATGTATTATTATCATTTCCTCATGGTTATGTGCCTTTAAATCTGTCCTTCCCAAACCTGTGCCAGTGCAGGGAGGACTCGGCCTGTCCTTCAGGTCGCTTGCCTCATGCCATAAATTGTGAGCTGAACAAGACCTAAGAAGACCCATGAAATGCCAAGGCTTCTTTGAGGCATTTCTATTAAAAATGCTGTGTCTGCTGCATGCTTACAAACTACTTGAGGTGGATGTAAATTTGTTTCTGTAACCACTTTTCTATCTTCTTGAAAAATATTCCTAAAACTCAACATGTTTTGGTATCAAGGCTAAGGTACAGTTCATTGTCCCTACAGAGAAATTTCTCTTCTGCATTTGTCCCACACTGGGGCAACCTGCAGTACTTTTGTCAACTTGGTCAACAAACTTTGGTTGAGAATTAAAATTGATTGATGTAAAAATTGCATATTCATAAAAATAACACATTCAGTAAAATATATACAGTATATTTTTAAAGCATTTGTTTCTAATCTTTCTCCTTCTCCAAAAATATTGCGAGCTTAGTGTCTTTACATAACCAATCCTAAACACAAGCAGACCCATTTTTGGAGCTCTGTGTGAGTAAAGCTGGAGCTTTAGGTGTGCTAGCGTGTGTGTACATGTACAGTGTCAGAACAAAACAGAGTAATGACAACATGAGTGCAGCTGCAGCACAACCACACCTGGGCAAACACTCACAGCAGACCGCTTTATGAAGAGGTGGCACTGAGGAGAGGGCCACAAGCATCAAGTATGGCAACACTAACACAGATAGTGCTGCACATGTCACTGTATTGTGCTCTCACTGTAAAGAACGATACAGTTGTGGCTTTTGATGTTTCTTTACATTCAGAACAATTATAGCTGGGGTCAAGTAGGGTTACATTTGGTCTGTTTATGAATGGTGTTAGCTTTTATGGTGTATGTAGCATAGAAATCAAATGATTAATTAATGCAGTTTGATCAAAACATGTAGTCTGCAAATTAAAATTATTTTGGCATTAAAATACAAAATGTTCAAAAATGTTAGTGATTAATGCCTCTTTTTGCTTATTCTCATTAGAAATTATTGGTTGTTGGGAGCTGTCATAGTAGATAGTCTTTATTGTCTCCTTATGGAAAAAAAAAATCATGTTGAACAAGTAATGAACACAAAGACAACAGAGAGTCCAATCACTACACATCCATAACCAAGAACATACAACTCGATTTGATTTTCCCTGACAATGGCTGGTTGTTCAAATTCTCAGTACAGAGACAACAGCGGTAGACAAGTTTTTATGTATGCCAAAGTAAAAGTGCACTCTGTAACTTTTGTGATGAAGCGTCTGCCACCCACTTGTTTACGCTGAGATGTTATATATAGAGCACCTTTAAAGAACAACCTGATTATGATTGCTTTGTATGAGAATTTAACCCACAATCCTGTAGTTAGTTGTCCTGGGAAATCACCTTTAAACCATCATTTTTACAGTTATGCCCACAGCTCAACGCCAGTTTATCATGAACCGTGAGCCTGACCATACAGTAGTTTGTGCATTTGTATGTGATCACCTTTATTTAGCCGTGCATTTGAAACAGCCTTGTATTTTGATGTTGTTTTAGAAAGACCAGTGTTTTATTAGCTCTGGCGTTAACCTGGCTGTGGCTCATTATGGCCTTAGATAACCTTTGAAAGATCCCCTGCACAGTCTTCTGTTACTTCTAAGCCTCACCTGGAAGAACACAGAGCTCAGAGAGTCCACACCCACTCTTCAAAAGGCAAGTCAATGACATGTCTATCTCCTGTTTGTTTTTGTGTGTATATTTAATTTATCAACATTTCTTTATGGAAATACCAAAGGGGAACAATTCAATCCACCATTATTTGATTGGCATATCTTCATATTTGTGTGGTGCCATATGCCTTAAGCCTAAGTATACACTAAATGAAAAAAGAAGAAAATCTGGAAAATCTATTTTAATGTGAATTTAAAAGGATACAACAAAAACTTTCTTTGAGTCATATAGTATTCGAGAACTAAGTGCGTTCACACATTCACCACAGCAAAATTGAGTAAAAGCAGGACTAAACAAGGACTAGAACAAGACCAAACCAAGTCCACATCAAGACTAAACTAAAATGGGCAAAATCTAAAACCAAATAATGAGTGTGAATGTACCCCTCAATCTCAAATAGGTCGACATATGCATAGCTTGTTTAGAGCAATATATTAGCCCCTAACCTTCTAAATTTGCTTAACCAACAAATCTTCTCAAAGCAAATGCATTTATTTAATCTAAACTAATTGTATTCCCTTGTAAGAAAGCCAGGGGATGGTGCACAGGTCTCCTTGCACCCAATAATTTATGCTCCGAGATCTATCCTCTAGCAATTTTGTAATTGTTTTGACCCTTTAGAAATATTACAAGTACTGAAGGAACAGGGGGGTTTTCCTGGAGCACGAGTCCCGCATATCAGTAGCACTCTGGGTCATCAGGTGGAGGGGTTATGACCTGACTGAAGGCCTCATTACCAAAACCATGAGCCAATTAGTCCCCAGATGCCGTGGCAATAGAGTTAGTGACAGGAAACAGTGGGAGATTGGATGAAAAATTATCATGCATTTTTGGATACACTATATTTTTTACAGCATTCCTAAGTTGAATCCCCTTGAAATTTAACCTTGCTTTAGTGTTTCCTCTTCTGGTCATAGTGAGATTATAGATGGGAGAAAGTACTGGATTTGGGTCCGGATGTAAGAAATCATCCATGCTTGATGTAGGACTGTCCAGAGACTACATGTACCATACGTTTTTGGGGGTAGGGTCCGATGCAAGGAAAGACCCCTGGAGATCCACATGCAGCTTTGGCAGTCTGGGCTGGGCTGAGTGGGGGACTAATGAAAACAAATGATCAAACAAGGTCAAAAGGTGGAGATCAAGGCTGAGGCATGGTCCGCCCCTCTCAGTTTGCAGCAAAGGAGATTAATGAGGCCAGACAAGAGCCATTTCTCTATATCATTTACTGCCTGAAGCCTGGAGCCCACGGCACACTGGTGTGACCCACCTGTTAAAGCGTTCAGACTCTGAGCAAAGAGGCATCTGATAAGAGCATATGTGTCTCATCTTCAAGCGGCCATTGTCACAAGGCCTATCCATATTGTGCACTAAATCTTGGGTCTTATTTTTTGTCTAAACAAAGGAAAAGATGGTTTGTGGTCAACATCATTGACTGACAGCATCATTCAATTCACAGGTGTAATAAATTGTGTTCTCTCAGTGACACAGTCTTGTGGTAGTAGAAATGTGTCATCTTTTGGAGTCAAATGGTGCACGTTTGTGATCATTTTTACTACTGTGTCCCTAATGTTTTTGTTTTACCATCAAACAACTTGGATTAGTTGGGGCTGTGCAGAATCGTGCAGAATCAGAGCAGCAACTGCCCCCTAGTGAAATAACTATGTTATAGCAACAGTTATCTTAATTTTTGCATTTTTCCTTTACGAGAAATGCATGTCAGGCACAAACGCTCAACGCTCAAACGAAATTGTTTAAATTACACAATTTAATTAAAGGTACACTATGTAACTTTCTGGTGGCCGTCCGGTTTGCCTGGAATGTTCCTCACTATGACATTAAATGTTTCCATCTTGGATTTAATCATGGCGTTTTCATTGCTCAAAAAGACGTCTTGAAAAAAATGCATTCACACTGTGAGTGAGATCACAGATCTGACCTGTAACTTGGCCTAGTGGTGTCACCTGTTTGTTTCCATGGAGATAGACGGACCCTCTAACGTTACATAGTGCACCTTTAAATTATACTAGGCATAAATTAACACAAAATACTAACACGTAGTTGATAAATATGCTTCGCTTTCTTTGTTTCTGTAGTGCGGCCCAGACTACAGGGGCGACTTAAAGGCTGAAGAACTTGTGATAACAAAAATACATAGGCCAGATATCACACAACGGATAAAGGCTGACTCCTGGTGGTCATGTTTCGCCCTTACACTTGCATCCACAATTAGAAATGGCCAAAGACAACTTTCATCATTCGAAAAACAATGCATGGCTTTAATAAATGACATATGGTGCTAACTGGCATAATAAGTAGAATAGGCCTAAATGGTGTAGCTCAATTATAGCCATATATTAATTCGTGACAATCAAAAAAGAATGGAAAAAGAGCAGATAAAAATTAATATTATTGTTGCTATTATTGTTCATTTTTCTGTTACAAAGTAGGCTATTAATTGCTCAAAGTTAGAACAATAGCCTGCCCATAATATTGTCTGTGCCTACATAAAGACAAAATAAAATAAAATAAAATAAAATAAAATAAAATAAAATAAAATAAAATAAAAATGCATTTCCACATATAATTTCAGCCACATTTAGAATGGTCTTAATGCCCAATGGTTAAGAAGTAGGCATACACAGATTAAATGCATCCTTGCTGTTCCTACATCTCCCAGAGTTCCTTGCTGCGCAGCCGCCCCTTATCGCAGCCGCTGCTCGGTGGTGCCTGTGTTCGTAGCGAAACGGTTCAGCATCCCTACGCAGAGCACGGCAATGGGGCTAATATAGGGATGATAGATCAGGATTCTGGAGGAAAAATGTAACCGCTAAGGAGGAAAGAGGCAACATGGAAGACAGGATTTTGTGTCACACCGCTCTGGAGCACAGACCGTAATTTTGAGAGGAAATATGCAGAATATTCATCCTTACAGTAGGTGCTAACGCAAGAATATTCAAGATGAAGAAGCAATTCAATCGGATGCGACAGCTCGCCAACCAAACGGTGGGAAGGTAAGCCGACACTTTGCACGCGCCGTCTCACCGGTGAGGTGAAGACAATTAGGGAGTGCTTTTATGCGCTTTTAGATTTAAGATGTGAATTAAGAGCCCCTCTTTATTGTGCGTTATCAGCCAATTAGCTCTGGCATGTAAGTGAAGTGGGGAACAAAAGATAAGGCTGATCCAAAGCCATCAGTGGCTCTATGCGTAATGTCCATTGGAACAGGCTACCGCAGCAGCAGCGTGTGGGCGCATTGCTCTAGTATCTGCCCACGACCATACATTAAATATAGCATGATCACGCCGACACAAATGCACCATTCACACCCAGTGTCACTTAAACCGCGCTGCAGTAAAGATATGGGGCTGATTAGTGACTGGATTTAGCCCCTGTCATCAAACCTGCCAATTGGAAGTGATGCACAGAGATGCGGTGTGGGCTGCGACGTGAGAAAAAAGGGGATCGGCGCACTGTTTTTATTACGCAGTACAGTCAGCTGTTAGAAGGAGGGAAGCACCTTAAGGCGTGGGTTATCGATTCAGTGAATTTCTGAAGGTCGTATTGGCATTTAAACCCCATCTGCTGCTTTTCATTAGATTGGGCTGTAAATCATATTTTAAACTTTAGGTTACATGTTTGGTTACACTTACACGTAATGATTTTTTGTCTGTCTAATGCATTCTGGATCATAGCCTGCCTTAGTGAGTGAGTACTTTTGGACCCTAACCCACCCCTCAGTCTTCACCTCTGAGCTGACAGTTGGACGTTGGTTAAGTGGCACATATGGCTGTGTTATATGTGGACACACCTTGCAGGCTCAGCTTGTCCTATCACTGTAACTCTCTTCTTCTCTCTTTTTAATCCAAGGTACAGTGACTCATGACCAGGGCCAGTGGGTGTGAGGCTGGAGTGGGCAAGAGGAGGGCCTTATGTGAGAGAATGGGCCAGTCTGCATATCTGTGGGTCTGATAAAGCTCAATACGCTTTAAGACAGTAGCCATTAGTGCTTTTCATGAGGCTGTCAGTGACCAGCTGAGTAGCCTGCTGAGTCTGATTTTTGCTTTGAAGCCATAATGAGAAACGCCATATTTCTATCAGAGATAATGTGCATAGCACTAGAGCAGATTCATATCTTGCAGTACTTCCAAATGATCTGACGTCTTGACTTATTACAAGGTACCAAGCCAGACATTACTGGCATCTCTATACATTATTTTAACTTACATCAACAGCTCATGGGTGCTTTGGGTGGTTTCTTTAGTTATCATTAATGTAATTAGTTTTAACTCTGCCCATGTAGAATCTTAACTATTCCTGGAACATGGGTTTGACAATTCCTAACAGGACCACAAAGGGCAGTCAAGTACTTTACAAAGGCATTGCTATTATAGATCAAAAACGTGCTTGTGCATTAGGCCTACAACAATGTCAGTTCTTCTGAATACAGGGAAGTAAAAAGCAAGCCAGACTAATAATCATTTTGCATTCTTGTGAGTGTGACTAACAGTTGTATTGTCATCTTAAGGAACTTCTACTTGGTTTGACCCAGCCTCTTAGAAGTACTGACTGTGACTGCATTGTCTAGGTTAGAGTCTCTTTTCTTGAGCTAGGCTTGTGACCAGGAGTGTTCTTTTTTTGGATTACCTATTGTATGCATTTTGGGTTGATGGGTAAATAGGGCTCATAACAAAACCCACCTTGACACGGGGAGATCTGGGAGTTGAACCTGGGAGCATCTTGCACTGAGATTGGAAATACTATAGCAGACCAGTGTAAGTGTAGTAACTTCAGTAACTTAGGTCATGTATTCTACTCACATTGCTAGGACCACCTCTTTGCATTTACACAAGTTTACAGAGTGTTTTTATCTCTGATAGATATTGGAAATATAAAGTAGTGGGGGTTGGTGATCAGGTGTGCTGCGTCAGCATCTCTTAGTCCAAGGTTGCTGCTGCTGCCGCTGCTCTGCTTCTGCCTGTGGGAGAGATGTGTGTCATGTGACCGTCAGTTAGCCCAATCCCCTCTGTGCATTAAGACTATACTGGAGTATGTGCACTCATGCATATGCTATGGCTCACAGAAACGTGTTATGGAACAGAGACAACAGCATGTCATGGCTACATGACGTGGAAATCATTTGTCCGATGTTAGCTGTGAGATCTGATGCAAGTTCTAGCGGCTTGTTACAGTACAGTGTGTGTCATGTCTAAACATGCCAGGTTGAAGCAGATCCAATAACCCTCCCTTATTCTTGACCCATTTCTCGATTCCCAACTCACTGTCCTATTTAGGTCTAGGACAGCATGGTTCAAGATCGTTTCCAGCATATCATAATAGAGTGCTGCACATAACAGAGGGAAAGGCCTATGTACCGCTCCATTAAAGAACAATTTCATATTTCTTCCTGACACTTTCATCTCACATTCTGTGCAATTGCAGAATTTCTGCCTTTAGGAAAAGTTTAAGCATCAAGCTTTATAAATCATTTATCAAAGAGTAGCACATGCCAACATTCCTCATCCAAAGTGTTTTCTTTGACTTTATTGTTTTGTGTTGTTTCTCTTTACGTTTGCCTAAAGCCTGTTAAAGCAGATCTGTTATGCAATATTGACTTTTAAGAGCTTTTAACCATGTTATAGGTGTTTCCCCTTCTCATTTCCCCTCTTCTAGTTGTATTTGGAGTGATTTGTGCATGTTTGGGCAGTCTTTGATAGCTTATTTTCAAGACATCATATTTCTTATCAATGCCCGTTGATCAGATGATGATGATGCATGCTATGCAAATATCCATCAGAGGTGCCGACAACTTTATGGCTCTTTGTTGTGATGATGTTTATGGTGATATCAGCTCCCATCATATAGCAGACACGAGCTGTCTGAAATCTGAACTACACCAGTATATGTGTATGTGTACCATCTATTTTATAGTTCATTTACAGACCACAATCACACAATTTCTATTTGTATATATGGACTAATTTGTAGTTCATGTAGAAATAATTATCCTTCCTATTTTAAATTCAGTACACTATTACTACAAGAGCACCCCACGACCTGCTCTGAGAAAGCATATGTTCACTGACAAGTAACACGAGCTCGCCCTTGAATATGTATGTGGCTTGGCCTAGAACAGGTGGCAAATTGCATGAAGTCTTGTGAGTTGCGTTCATGTGTTTGTGATAGAAATGTCAGCCATGTTTTTTTGGTGAGATTTAATTCCAATACAAAAGCTATGTGTTGATTGCTCTGAATTAACGCCATTAGTGCCTCTGAAAGATGCCACCGTACAGGGCCGGGATGGTCATAAAGAGGCTTTGTCGAGACCCATTTTGGCCATCAAAAGGGAGATGATGTAATTTCTCACACAAGCACATTCTCTGATTCCCTCAAAAGTCTGTCTCCTCCCTTATAGAAAGCATGCATTAATTTGTCCAGTACAAGCAGCAGTGACTAAAATAAATCCCTGACAATTATAGTTCACAGGCTATATAGTCATTTTTGTCTTATAAACAAATAGGTGATGTGTCACAATATATATTTTTATTGTTTATTATTACTGGGAGTTTAATTACAATTTTATGATAATTTATTATTATTGACAATATAATACCATGGGATTAGCTTTATGAAATCAAACAGACGGATAAAATGCACTTTAAATGTAGGTTTTTGGAGTAGCCTATATATAGAATTGAAATGACAAAATTTTGCACCTAAATATATTGTCTGACATTAATAATTACAGTTATCAATCAAACTCTGAATAGAATGATCTTTTTTGTGCCAGTTATTGACATGACCGTATCATGATGAGGTACTAGTACATTTGGAATTGTTACTCAAAAATATCCCATATAACACATGCCTTCACCATCACTTCCCTCCATTCACCAAAACCAGTGCACTCAAAACATGAACAATGGGTCTTTAGTTTAACAGTCTGTTCTCTTATTATGCTTTCAAAACACTTTCACATGTATTGTTATTTTCTCCATGTTGATATCAAATACTAATTTTACTTTGTGGAAACACTTATTTAGTATTGATTCTGCACATGTATGTTTGGATAACAGATGTTGATAAATTCTTAAGAAAATGACATTGCACTTCAGTCCTAGAATAAATACACTTTTCAAGTGGGAGGTCCGCCACCTGCTTGTCTCCATGGAGATGTTATTACTTTCAATGGAGTTTTGCAGTCTGGGATCAAACTCACCTAGCTTGCATTTATTACAGGTGTTTTCATTGTTCCCACTGTGTCTCAACAAAGAACTTGGGCTGGTCACGTCACATGCTTGTTTTAAGGAGTTACATATGTTTAATGCCATACTGTGGAACACTCCAGGTTATAGGGCTGCCCCATTATGGGAAAAATAATACCATGGACCATGGTAACTATCACAACTATTCTAATAAAAATAATATTTTCAGAAAGAGGTTGGTGTAACATCGCACATGAAAGTATTCTACCATTAAAAGCTCCACACTGCAGGCACATTTTTCACATATGGAAATATGTCTTTACACATAGAATCCTAACTCTAACACAGATCAATACTCATAACATAACGCAACGACTTCTCAATGGTTTAGTTCCTTAGGTTTCTCTCAAATGTTTTGGTCCAAACATACATGTACCCTCCGCACAGTTATTCTTGCATACTTAACCGAAGTGTGACCTAGTTTACTGGACAACTACAGTAAGAGGGTTTCTCTGTTTTAGTAAGTCTGCATCGTACCAGCCTTGTCTCTTGTCTGGACGAAAAAGGCTTTCAGAAGAATCCATTTTCACTGCACAGTAAAAACCATTTATTGCAGAAATATTCATTTTCTTTAACGCTTGTTTGTGACTGTGTGTCTGATGCCAGGCTTGGAGGCAACGCTGAGACTCTTCTGCTCCACTACTCAGGGCCAGCAGTACAGTACATAAAACAATGGCTTAAACTGTGTTATTCTTACAACTTAAACCTGAGTCTAAACCTGTAGACTCACACATTTTGGATCATTACCAGCACAATCTGTCCAGGACTACAAGTGCTGTTTTATTCACGTTTTGATAATGCCCACATAGATTATTTATGAGGTCATAAGCCATGCACAGCGCTGCAGGGGGAGCACATGGCCATCTCACATTTACATATCGCAAGATTGAACATTTTATTATGCAAGACTGCGGTGCATTTGGCAGACGCGTTCAGTTTGTACAATGAAGAAAAAAATGCCCTGCACAACTAATATTAATATTTGTAAATTAGTCAGCTTGTTAAGAGCCAGGAGCCACTAGACTAGTCAAAGAAAGGTGTGGGGAAATATTGTCTTGTCTCTTAACTAATAACTCTGACAGAATAGACTGGACACATATTGTAAAGATAAATTACTTCTGAAATTTAAATTTTACATAGCCCTGTTATAATAACAAATTCTGAAGTGCTGAAATAAATATAGATGATAAACAATAATATTGAAAGGCAAAAGGAGAAATTCAATTTGTCAACTGGACAAAGTTTATTTGGTCAAATACGTTTCGCAGCTCATCCAAGCTGCTTCTTCAGTTCTGGTCAGACGCTAATATTGAAACTAATTTATGCCACTGACACAATAACCCAAGAGCACATTTAAACCACAAAAAATATTCTAAATGTACAATACTGTTAAAAATCATGAGCTGCAATAAATAAACAACAGAATGAAGTCTTAGAAGTTATTTACTCAACCCTCTACAGCTCAAATCTCATCTTATAGGCAGAAATAACCAGAAATGTCCCAGTAGTGCAAAGATAAACATTGTCCCTAAAAATATTGCTCTATCAGTCATATATTGAAAAGTCAATATAGTAAATATCGTGACAGGCCTAATTTTACAGTTTCTTTACAATTAAAGAATTTGGGTTAGTTGCATTGTCCAATATATGTAGTGATATTAGCTCAATCTTTAGTACTGAGGAGATATCATGTTTACCTGTTTGGACACCCACCGATATTAGAGCAGAGACTGAAAATATTATTTATTTCCTTTAAACAGAAACAACATAAAACAAACAGTTATCAAAATGTGTTTTGTAACTGTAATTTATAATTTAAAATAACTACAGAACAACTTTGGAAAATACACGTTTAATATTATGACACAGTAAATCGTCTAATTACACCAGTTTATAGACTAAAAGGGAATATCGACTGAACCGATATCTTGAGACTGATATCCAATCAATCAAAATATTCATGCATATCTGATACCAGTGCCATATTGGTGCATCCTTGGTGATTTTTAACACTTTCCCTTAGTTATTACATTTTGCTCTATTGAATGTCTATGTAATAAGCCATCAGCAGGTCCAGGTAAGGGAATGCCTCTACAGTGACAGATGGTCGTCCTTTTAAACCTGCCCCGCTCCTCATACCCCTCCCTCCCTCTCTCCCTCTGCTAACCACCTACGCGACTGTCAGCTCTCCTGTGTTTACTCAGCTCTGCTCCTGCTCACTATTTACCTACACTCATAAAGTCTAGATTTCACATTCGCTGCTTATTATATTCCTGTTTTTTGTTCTTAGCTTTGTGTGCAGTGCTGTGACTGCTATCGTCTGAGCAGAGGAAATACCGCTGCTGAAACGCAAACATGACGATGAAGATAAAATGTGCTCTTTGAAGCTGAGGGCAGACTTGTTCATCGGTTTGTTGTGGTCACATTAAAATAGATCTGAAAAATGAACAGTGAACAACATTATCCTTATGTCACTTGAGGGCCTGAACATTTTGAGCATCACTTATATCTGAAGTTTCTGAATGTTCAAAGCTAAATTATATCACCAATTATTTATGTTGTTTGCTAATTCTATGGTAATAGGCATAGGGCTGCAATTAACATGTATTTTAATTTTCACCTAGACAGTGATTATATTTTCATTAGCAGACTTATTATTAATATTGTGCACTGAACTTTACATACATTTACAAACATTTTTAAGCAAATAAAGGATGCAATATGGTGACTGAAGGCTTTTAGAAGATGAATATTACGAAAAGACAGAAATAGTTCATTGGATAATATCACTACTAGCTGTTTTATTGTCTAATACCAATTTTTTTCGCCCTTGAAATTAGGTCTGTCATGATAATTACAATATCAACTTAGGTGTTCTGTATATAAACACAATAACAATATATTTTGGGGCTCAATATTTATCGTGTGTACATTTTCTTGGGCTTTTTCTTTTTTTTTTTACTATGATACGATTTGAGCTGTAGAGGGTAGAATAAATAACTTTTATGGCTAATTAGTTAATTCTGCTATTTATTTGTTGCAGCTCAGGCCTTTTAATGATATTGTCTATTTCAAAAATAGTTTACTGGGATTATCGTGCTTTGTGTCAGTGGCATAAAGTATTTTCAATATTTATCGCAATATTTCTCTGTATATATCGTGTTTCAACATTTGTTACCGTGAAAGAAATTTACACTTTCTTCTTATAATAATCTAGTACTCAAACCAACATTTATGGTCAGATATCAAGAATCTGAAATCTGAAATAACTGTATTAATATTTTCTGCAAGATTTTTGTAAATAAAAAATATTACTCTTTGTAGCTGTTGAAAAAGTCTTTATATCACTAACAAAGACAGACTGTCCAGAGCAGAGCGTGACAGGTTGACTGCTAATTCATGCTGCCACTCTGCCCAGTGTGTCACATGTCTCTGGACTGCTGTCCTGTCCCCCTCCTATTAGGGGCTCCACTGTCCCTGGTGAGTTTAGCCTGAAGCTGACAATGACAGGCTCCCAGCTGCAGTGCAGACCTCCACCATATGAGAGATACTGTTATAAAACATACCTCAACATACCTCAAAAACATACTGGAGATGTGTTTTGTTTCATTCACATGTTTGAGTAACCCTTTATTATTAGTCTGTCTGCATCTCCAAAGCTCAGTGCTCTTTTCCACCTTGTGAGGTGATGAAGCGGTACTCTTCGAGTTAACAACTCCTTTTACCTTTAGTTCAACAGAGATTGGCAGTCCCAAGGCTGAAATTATCGTAATGATTCTAGTGAAGGTGTATGGAGTTTAAGAACACAATGAAGCACATGACATCACAAGGTGGAACAGAGTGTTTTATGTTTGAAAAAAGAACACTATAAAATACTCCAGGTATGTTTGTGATGAGAAAACAGCATTATAATATAGATCAGAAAATAATCTAATATGGGCCCTTTAATATATAATATACAGATGCCTTCCTGTCTTATGGAGATATAAAGGTTTTCAAAAAACAGACAGTAACTGCACATTTTAGTCAAGAGGTCATTAACAAAGCGACAGAGAGAAGAGTTACCATTGCCAGTTGTACTATTGTTGTGTCCTTGAGCATGCCACTTTGTGACTGTGTTTGATGATTGAATCCTTGCCATTGCAAGTTTGGATCAGTGCCTAAAGTGAGTACACACTGGACATTGTTTATTTTTTCAATGCAGTCTGTAATTACATTCTTGTTCTGAATTGCATCGTCCTGTATGTGCTCATTTTTTATGCAAAAGTGCCATGTCCACAATCACTTCCTGTCCACTCACGAGCCGTTTTCCAGAAAGCTGACTGTGATTAGATCCATCATGCTTTGACCCAGTTCCCATTAGGCCTGTTACAATAACAATGCTAGAGAGATATACTGCGGTAAACGAGTATATTGAAACTACTTTATGCCACTGACACAACCACAGTAAAACAGGATAACTGGTGAACCGTTATTAAATAGACAGTATCATTAAAAAGGCCTGAGCTGCAACAGATACATAACAGAATCAACCAATAATTAGCTGTAGAAGTCACTTTTTCAGCCCTCTACAGCTCAAATCTTATTGTATTACGACAAAAATACCAAAATCTCCCCACTTTTATAAAGAAAATGTCCACACGATAAATATTGAACGCGCAAAATATTATATTGTTCCAGATTTCACATACTGAACTATAAGTCAATATTGTAATTATCGTGACAGGCCTATTTCCCGTGTCCTTTCACTAACTTACTGATGCAATTAACCAAAAAAAAAAAAAAACCCAAAAAACACACACATAAGAATATATTATTTGTGGAAATTTACATTTTTGCAATAGTGTCAGACCTCAGATTACTGGTAATTGAGCATGAAAGTTGTGCTACACTCTGTATATAAGACAACAATGACCACAAGGTTGTCCATGTGGTCAGTAGAAATGGAAACTTGACTTTTGTTGGTATAAGTTATAGAAATTGACCATTATTTCCATTGGGCAGTGACTGGGTCAAGAGCACAATGGCCGGAAGAGTTTGTGCAGACAGGAAAAGGAAGCAACGAGAGTAAAGTGTGTGCGTGGCTTTGGTAATAACTACAGGGTCAGCAGGTCTGGACCTCATGTTAAGATGAATTGAAAAAGCACATATTATGGCTCTACACTAATCATTCATAACGATATGAATGAAGTGTACATAGACGTGTTGGGTAAATATTATATTACACAAAATGGATTCTTGTGAGCTTTAAGTCATGTTACAGTGTTGTTACCTTATCAAAAACATACCCGGATTTGTGCTTTGTTTTTGCTCAAACACATGTTTGAGTAACTCTTTATTATTAGTTAGTCTACATCTCCAAAGCTCAAAATGCTTTGTTGCAACTTGTGATGTTATGTCATGGTAACAGCTACCATTTATTTAGTAGAGATTGACAATTCCAGGGCTGAAATTATCCAAATGATTCTAGTGAAGGTGTGTGGAGTTTAAAAATATACTGGAGAACTTCCTGTATTACCACGAGTAAGAGAAGAAAAATATGCAGGGTTTGTGTGCCCTGTTATAATGTTGTAACCTCCTCAAAAAACATACGTGGAGTTGTGTTTTGTTTCATTCACACATGTTTGAGTCACCCTCTTTAGTCTATCTACATCGCCAAAGCTGAAAATGCTCTGTTACACATTGTGATGTCATGAAGCGGTAGTTAACAGCTACCTTCCTCTATTACCACTTCATAAGGTGGGAAAAGAGTGTTTTCTGTTTGAGAGAAGAACTCGGCAAATATGGAGAGTTAAAAATTTGTGAATGAAACAAAAACATACAACTCTGAGTATGTTTGTGATAAGGATACAACATTATAACATACATCATAAAATAGCATAATATGGGCCCTTTCACGTTTATCCAGTTGAAAAGTAATAGATTCTGATTTTGGATTTGTGTGACATGGCTACAAATAAATTATAACTCTAGACAACTGGGTCAGAGCCTTTCCAAAACAGAAACTCTTTTGGGGTTTCTGGGTGAGTAAAGTAGGTTTAGAAACAATCACAAATGTGGTCTAAGGAAGTAACATTCTGCAGAATGTGTAAAAGTGAAAGAATGAAAAAATAAATGCAGAATAATTAAAATATCATAATTACACATAATAGGTGGATGGTCATAATTCCATGCAAACATGCTGTATGCTTAAGTAATTGTATTGTATAATGGTTTAAACAGATTTTTTGAACTGATTTTGAACAACAAGCTACTGACTTTTCCCTTTTGGTGAAATTGTAGTTAGAAGGTACTTTGCTGAAGAAGTACTACTGTGAGTCAAGCTGCTGATGGCATAAGTAAAACTGTGATGCCTCATTGCCTGTTCCAGATGAGTAGTTTTATCTGCCTCGCTGCTAGTCCTCCAGTATTTGGCTCAGGCCCAATTCTCTCCCCTGTCGTAGTGGGACAGAGTGCTCCCCAGTGGGACAGGGCACATTGGATCAAGTGGCCTCTGTTTTGGGTCCTGTTGTGCTGTAGTGTTTTGGCATCAGGATTCAACAATAATAATACATTGGGCTATAACAGATTTGAAAGGGCCACTCACATAATCCAAAGAGACCCGCTCTCAAGCACGAAATGACTGGAGCATGATTATAAAGCAGGAAATAAAACTTTCTACAAACCTAAGGCAGTTCAGAAATACATATAAAATGCAAATTTTCAGGGATGAAGTGTGAGAGAAATACTGACATTATAGTGTAGTTTATTGTCTGCATAAATTTGTTATTCAGTGGAAATACACAGCAGAAAGCATCAAATGTAAAATCCTGTAATTAAATGTAAAGTCAAATTAAATAACTTAAAACTTCTTCCCATTCCTTTTTGAACATAACTTGATTACATACTATTATATATTTTATCTATGTATATTTCCATTTTCCTTGAAACATGTATTGGTGCATAAATTACATTGTGGCCATACAATACCAAAAAAAACTAAGCAGGGTTGAGTCTGGGCCTGGTTAGTACTGGATGGGAGACCCCAGGGAATACAGTAGCTCTAAAGCTCTCATTGTTTCCTTAGGCAAGACACTTGACTCACATTGTCTAGCATGAATGTGATATGTGACTGAGTGATTGGTGGTGGCCAGAGGGGTAGATAGAGCAGATTCCGTCAGTCTGCCCCAGGACACCTGTGGCTATAACAGTAGATTACCACAACCGAGTGAGAAGCAGATAAATAATGCAATGTAAAGTGCTTCTCTGGATATCTGTAATGGATGCTTTTGAATTCCAAAGCAGTGTACATCACTGTTGCTGTTTCAAAAGTTGTGGTTGTAGAAATAATTGTGTGACTAATTATATTATGTGTTATTATAAGATTATTATTTGGAATCAGATTTTAATGTTAAATATTAATGTGTATAATTATTTTAGCCTTTGTAATTCATTTTTGTAAAACACTGTATGTGAATAGGGCTTTACAAACAAACTAGCCTAAAAAAACATGCCTAACCATTTGTATTTTGTATTTTTTTTTTTGTTTGCAGGGCAGAAAAAACAGAAGTACTGAGTGAAGACCTTTTACAGGTGAGCTTGGACACAGTAGTACCATCTCACATTGTACACAAGGAGCATGAGATTAAATGAAAGCAATTACCACCATTGCTTTTCTCACTAGAGTCTTTAAGCAGGTGTGAATGATGTTATTAAGGCGGGTGATACGAGGCTTGGGGGTAATAATAGGACTGTGCTGTTGCAGGTGGAGAAGCGCCTGGATCTGGTCAAACAAGTGAGTCACAGCACCCACAAGAAGCTGACGGCCTGTCTGCAGGGCCAGCAGGGGGCCGACCCGGAGAAGAGGTCTGTCAAGTCCCCATCCGTGAGTATCCCATTGTCGTTCACTATCCATTTATTGTGTTACACTGGCACTGACTTTTCTAGTTGTGCATATTTAAAATGTGTCAAATTAAAAAATAAATACAAATGTGTTTTATAGAGCTGTGGAGGTCAATAACGTTGTGCCATTAATCAAATTTTTGTAGAAATTAGATCTAATAGTTTCAAATTGTCAATGGTCAGCTTGGGTTTTTTTAAAATCCAAATCCATTTTATTTTATTATTTTACAAAGCATTTTTCAAAGCATTTTTCAAAGTGCTGCACAGAGATCATAAAATGAAGACAAAAAGGTAAGGGCGTTCCAGAGCTTAGGTCCGGCCACAGAAAAGGCCCTGTCTCCCCTGGTTTTAAGTCTCGTTTTAGGCACCATGAGTTGGAGCTGGCCCTCGGACCTCAGAGCACACGCGGGGGTGTAAATTTGGATGAGGTCCGAGATGTACTGTGGGGCCAGTCCATTCAAAGCTTTAAAAACAAATAATAAAATCTTAAAATCAACTGGAAGTTTGCTAAAATCGGGGTAATGTGCTCATGTTTTTTGGTTCTAGTAAAAAGGCGCGCAACAGAATTTTGGACCTACTGTAAGCGAGAAAGAGCAGGGAGGCTAATGCCAGAGAAAAGTGCATTACAGTAGTCTAAACGAGAGAAGATAAAAGCGTGCGTGACCTGTTCTAATGATTTAAAAGATAAAAAAAGTGTAATTTTAGGAAAAAGCCGCAAACAATAAAAGCCAGATTTAACAACCGCGTTCACTTGTTTGTCATATTTACAATCACTGTCAATAGTGACGCCAAGGTTGGTGACAGACTGTTATAGTGAGCTCAAGTTAGTGAGGGGGTTGGTATTGCAAAACACAATGACCTCAGTTTGGCCCTCGTTTAGACTTAAAAAGTTGTGGGCCAACCAATCCTTGACATCACTAAGTCATTCAAAAATAGGTGTCAGGGGGGCAGAACCAAGTTTTTAAGTGGCAGGTAAATTTGGCAATCGTCTGCGTAGAAGTGATATTGAATGCCATGTTTTTTAAAGATTTCACTCAACGGAAGGAGGTACAGAGCAAAAAGAACGGGCATGTGAATTGAACCCTGGGGGACTCCACAGTTTAGAGGGGTGGTAGACGAAGTGGAGTCCCCCAGTCTAACGGAGCAGCTCCTCCCACTGAGGTAAGACCTGAACCACTTGAGGGCAGTCCCCCTGACACCAACACAGTTTTCCAAACGATTTAAAAGAGCTGTATGGTCAACTGTGTCAAAAGCAGTTGTCAAGTCTAAAAGCACTAAAATGGCAGAATCACCAGAATCAGTCACTAAAAACAGGTCATTAAAAACCTTTAAAAGTCTAGACTCTATACTGTGTAAGGCCTTATATCCCGATTGGAAGATGTCAAAAGTGCCATGTGCTTCTGGAAATGCAGGAGGAGCTGCAGGAGGACACATTTCTCCAGGATCTTGGCCATAAAAGAGAGTTTAGATATAGGCCTATAGTTGGAGGGAACTGATGTGTCCAGACCAGGTTTCTTCAACAGGGGTTCAATAACAGCTTCAGGCACAACACCAGAAACAAGGCTGCTAATAACGTCTTTTTGGACACTGGAGCCAATAGTGGTCCACTCCTTAAAAAGATAAGGCGGGACAGGGTCACTAGGGCAGGATGAAGGCTTAAGCTTATTGACCACATTTGAAAGAAACTTCAGTGACACGGTCTCAAAGTTAAAAAACACATAAGTGCAGGTCAGGTCTGGTAACGGATTTGACAGGGGGGTCACAATATTAGCCCTAATGTTGGCAACTTTTTCATTAAAAAACCCAAGAAAGTTGTTACAGGCTATTGATGATAACTCTACCACAGTGGACTGGATGGCATTAAGAACAGCATCTATAGTTTTAAAAAGAACATGGGGATTTTTAACATTTCTAGACACCACGTCAGAAAGATATTCAAGATATCAACCCTATCGTTCAAACGGGCAGAAAACAGAGAAGCAAAAGGGGCTGCTGTTTCGGACTTAAGGGAGCGACACAAGCGCACGGAGGGCGCCGAGTTTATACAGTCATTCAACATAAAATAAAATAAAATAATAAGACCGTAATCAGACAATTTTAATCAAGAGGTCAACAGCCAATCCTCTGTCAATCCTCTGTAAAAAAGTTTGGAGGAGAGTTCAGATTCTGGATGTAAACAGCACTGATTAAGTACTTGTTTTATATTTCTTTGTGATATTACATTAAAGGTCATATTTATATGTTTTTAAGAAAGAAATAAATGTTGGATCAATACAAGGAAAAAAAAACAAAACATTTATGTCAAATTGCCCAGCCTTAGTGTTTCAGAATGACATATGAGGTTGGAAAATGTGTTAACTTTGACTTTATGTAATAATTTTTTTCTCTTTATCTTCTTTATTTCATTTATTATTAGAAAAAACTACCACTTACAGTCTTAGCACAATGTTTGGTCGAAGGGGCTGCAGTGTTGGGGGATGACTCTCTATTAGGGTAAGTGCTATATTTTGTTTCACTGTTATGGAGAGATGTTTGTTTTAGACATATAATTATACCATGTGTCTTATTACTTTTGTGTATGAATGAACAGAAAGATGCTGAAGATAAGCGGAGAAACAGAGGAGAAGTTGGCCCAGGAGCTGATTCAGTTTGAGTTTCAGATAGAGAGAGATGTGGTGGAGCCTCTCTATGTGCTGGCTGAGGTGAGAGCTACAAGACACAGCCAGACTAGTCACTATATCAAAACAAGCGTTGATTGTTAATGGGAAAATATACGGAAATTGCTGTGAATGGTTGAGGGACCATACAAGAGTGATTTGTAGAATATACAGAGCATTCAAGTGTGGGTAGCCTGGCTAAGAAAACTTTTGCTTGAAATAATATGAATTGTTTATTAAAGGTGCACTGCGTAACATTTCTAATGGAGGGTCCGCAACCTGATATCACCATGGGAATGTTATTGCTTTGTCTAGAATGTTCCACAGTATAGATTAAACCTATCAGTTCACTGAAGGAATTGTTGTATTTTTGAACTATAGAAACACCAGTAATGAATAAATGCTAGATGGATATATTTAAAGTCATATCATGGAACATTCCAGGCAGAGCAATAACACCTCCATGGAGACAAGTAGGTAGCGGGTCCTCCACCAGAAAAGCTGTTCAATGAAGTTTAAGTTTGTATTATGTGTATTTTCCTGAAGGTGGATATTCCCAACATCCAGAAACAGAGAAAACACTTAGCTAAGCTTGTTTTGGACATGGACTCTGCACGAACAAGGTGAAGAAAGTTACAGAGAAATGATTGGGACAAAAATATATATTATTATTGAGATCATTGTCTAAAATAGGCCTTCACTTTACCACAGATTTCAGCAATCATCAAAGTCGTCCAGTCACCCGAGCACACTTCAGCCTGGAGCCAAGTCTGAGTCTCTGCGTGAGGAGATGGAGGAGGCCGCCACCCGAATGGAGATCTGCAGGGTCAGTCCCCGTTGAATACGTACACAACGTTTAGGCCTGTTACCATATCAACTTATAGATTTCTTATTTACTTTTGCAGCTCAGGCCTTTTGATGATACAGTTTATTTAAAATGTTTTTCTTGAATTGTACTGTTTTATTTTAATCTTAATAAGTGTCATGAAGTAATTTGTTATCGCAATATTTCTCTTTAGCAATATATGCTTCAAAATTTGTTATCATAGCAGGCCTAACAACATTTACACAGAGGAACTATACTGCTATTACCACAGCTACTAAAGCTACTCAGAATATGAAGTTTCTTTCTCTGGTTTTAGATACATTCATAATAAAAAGTACATGATACTTCCTAAAGGTGTAACCTTTTCTGGAAGAGGGTCTGTCACTTGCTAGTCTCCAGTGCATTGCTTTATTGCTGAAAATACCTTGAAAAACATGCCTTCTAACTGAGCAGAGTCACCTCTGCACAGATTTTACCTGTAACACTGCCTGGTGATGTCACATCCTTGTCTCCATGGAGATAAGTTTAATGCCATACTGTGGAACATTCCAGGCAAAGCAGTAACATGTCCATGGAAACAAGCAGATGGTGGACCATCTACTAGAAAATTTCCATAGTGCACCTTCCAACATAATCTATGTAAATGGTTATCTGCTTTCTCTTTTAGGATCAATTGTCAGCAGACATGTACAATTTTGTGGCCAAAGAAATAGACTATGCAAACTACTTCCAGACGGTAAGCAAAAAAAGTATTATTGTTGTAATATCAGAACCCCATTTTGATATAGCTTTGTTTATCTGCAGTTGATAGAAACACAGGCCGAATACCATCGGAAATCATTAGAGATTCTTCACAGTATTCTGCCTCAGATTAAAGCGCAGCAAGGTGAGTCATAACAAACACAAAGATGTCACATTCAGCTGTAATTGCTTTTTATTTGTGCACTAAGGGGTCTTGTAAATATTTTCCAAGAGCAATAATGATCAGTTTTAACCAAGAAGCGGAGAAAAAGGGCAGAATCTGTTTGCCTGTGTGTGATGCCAGCTTGTGCTGTGTGTTACAGAAGCGTGGGTAGAGAAGCCGTCGTTTGGCAAGTCTCTAGAAGAGCACCTGAACATTAGTGGGAGAGAAATCGCCTTCCCCATCGAGGCCTGTGTCACTATGCTGCTGGAGTGTGGCATGCAAGAGGAGGTATAAGACAGATCTTAGCTTTTGTTTTATAAGTACACATTATATTTCTATAGAAAATGTTTTCATTTTTACAATAGCAATGACAAATGGAATGGAATTACTACAAAAAGAGCACATAAAACCAGTAGTGGAATGTAACAAAGTACAAGTAGTAATGTACTGTAGTTAAATATAAATTTAGTACTGTACCTAACTGTACTTTACTTAAGTAAATTTTAAAGTGGATACTTTTTTATTGTGTGAGACCTGCTGAGGGGTTTATTTTTAACAAAAGATTAAGATTAAAAAAAAAAAGATAGGTAAAAACAATTCCATTAGTTCTGTTAAAAAAAATTCAACACAAATCTTTATCAAAATCAGTCGCTTTATTAGATCTCTAGAATCTGTGCTAAATACTTTTACTTTTTACTCTTACTTTAATGCTTTCACATACCATAAGTACATTTTGTAATGTGATACTTTTGCTTTTACTTGAGTATTTTTTGCTCCAGTATCTGTATTTTTACTTAAGTAAAAAAATAGTACATCTTCCACCACTACATAAAACTAATAAGTACTTGTGTTGGATTCATGTATTCTGTGTAGGATGTGATTAAAAAAAAACATGTATTCTTTCTGTGATTAGGGTTGACTCTCCACAGATCTGACCTGTAACTTGGCCAGGTGGCTTCACCTGTTTCACCTGAAAAATTACATCACAGTTCACTTTTTATAATGTGTTTGTACAGTAACTAACAGTACTCTCCTAAATGTGTGCAGGGACTCTTTAGAGTAGCTCCATCTGCATCAAAGCTGAAGAAGCTAAAGGCCTCTTTGGACTGTGGGGTTCTGGATGTGCAGGAGTACTCCTCTGATCCACATGCCATAGCAGGTGAACTACGCCCACAGAAGTGACTCGTTCTAAGCCTGTCGCCATAACAACAAGCCTCTGCACTTGATTACCAAACAACAGAAGATAGAGAAATGCTTTGAAGTACTGTGGGGATATTTAAGGCATATGATTGTGCATATTCTTTAAAAGAGGATGTTTCTTCCTCTCATTTCCCCAGAGTGTAGCTATGACAACCATAAGCAACAAAAAAGTGACCATGAGAAAAAGAGGCTAATGAAGGTTGACCAGATGTCCCTATTTACCTGGAGGGACAGTTTGGAGCCCTGTGTTCCCTGTCCTAGGAGATTTATCCAAAACCAGTGATTTCTCCCAGTTTTAAACAAAACAATGTCCCAGGTGTCCCTATTTTGAACAATTTGATATGAGTAAATTGTAAAGGGGGCAATATATTGTAATTTGTTCAGCTAAAATAAAAAGTAGAAAACCATGCTTGAAAATGAGTACAAGGCAAACAAATGCACAGACAGAAGTACCTCAAATGGTCACCCTAGGCTAATGTTTAGTTAACAGATTATGTTGTCATATTGTATGTGTAAGTTTGTTAATTAATTTTAATCTTTAATTGATTTGCGTATCACAGTATCACGGTTCAAATAGTCCTGATGTGTGTGATGAGGAGGCTGCTTCACTTTTGTTAAGTTTTGTCTATGGTACTAAACAGCTTTCCTAGGAATATAGTGCAGTCCTGTTTTTCAAGACTCTGACCAACTCTGTATTCCACATATTTATTTTTTGCTTTGTCTGAATCCACAGGGGCATTAAAATCTTACCTCCGCGAACTCCCAGAGCCGCTAATGACCACAGAACTTTATGACGAATGGATACAGGCTTCCAAGTGAGTTGCTGTCTTCTCATTACAGTGTATTTGGTGAAATCATGCCACTGGCTGTGAAACTCTTCTAAAAGGTGTGCTCTGCCAAAATGAAAAATACTGAAATGTAACTGGAATCACATAAATATA
Organism: Taenioides sp. WSHXM2023; assembly: GCA_029959045.1. Lineage (NCBI taxonomy): Eukaryota > Metazoa > Chordata > Actinopteri > Gobiiformes > Gobiidae > Taenioides > Taenioides sp. WSHXM2023. The sequence continues at coordinate 15,169,524 of CM057101.1, read as the reverse complement.
ACATTTAAATATAAATATATTAATAAATATTTGTTTTTCAGCATTCAGGATATGGACAAAAGACTACAAGCACTTATGGCAACTTGTGAAAAACTTCCCACAGACAATTTGAACAATTTTAGGTCAGTAACTCAAGCTATTATTAACCACTCATTCAAATACTCACTGGCCTAGATTGGTACCATTTCATTATTTCATTTCTACAGATATTTAATTAAATTCTTGGCCAAGCTGAGTGAATATCAGGAATCAAACAAGATGACGCCCGGTAACATGGCGATAGTTCTGGGCCCCAATTTGCTGTGGACACACACTGAACCGTATGTTTTTAAACTTTAATAATTTTATTTAGCATTTAAAACGCTTGCTTCATTCTTGTTTGTTTTTTTTCTTTCAGGAACATGACAGAGATGATGACAACAGTGTCCCTGCAGATTGTTGGCATTATTGAACCTATTATTCAGCATGCTGATTGGTTCTTTCCTGGAGGTGAGACAAGTACTGTAGATGTAGAATTTGTGTGTGTGTGTGTGTGTGTGTGTGTGTGTGTGTGTGTGTGAGTTCAACCAGGAGCCTTGATTTCATCATAAGAAATACTGGCTTACAATAATAATATAATAAATATCTAAGAAATTCCTAGAATAGACACTAGAATAGATACTCCAGTTTCAAGGGGTCTGTTATACACACATATAGTTTTAGTGTGAAACTGTGTGTTACATGAACCCTCAAAAAAAAGGAAATTTAAACATTTTAACATTTAATTTATTTGTTGTGTGTGTTTGTTCAAAGCTAATAATTAAGATTAAAAACAAAATGTGAAATTATTGATTTTTTAAAAGTAAAAAAAATGAGAGAACATAAACATTTACCCATGAACTGTTCTTGGCAATCATGTGCATTATCCATGTCTCTTGTTTTGGGGTATATACAGAGCTGCATTATGCACACATTAAAGGTATAATCAGTGCTGATGAGATTAATTGTTTTGTGTATTTATAAATGGAACTAATATTTGCAAATCAATATTTATGATACTACGTCTGCTCTGTCTCAGAAATTGAGTTTAACCTGACTGGCTGCTACGGGAGCCCAGTCCACACAAACCACAACTCCAACTACAGCTCCATGCCCTCACCAGACATGGACCAATCAGAACGCAAGCAGCCGCACGACCAAAGCCGTCGCCCACTGAGCGTTGCCACGGACAACATGATGCTCGAATTTTACAAGAAGGATGGGTATGAGTGCCAAGTGTAAAAATTTCCTTCCCACTTAATGCAGAGTCTGTGATCCTGTATTTTCTCTCATCACACCCACACACACAGATTTTAAATTTGTATTTGAAAAAGAGTAAAAAAAAATCTGTTCAAACTGTAGGGTCATTTTAGGAGAAGTTATCCTAGTTTGTACAACCTAATCATAGTCGTAATGAAATATATTGAGTATTTTACATTAGCACTTAATAGATAAGCAGTCAATGTTATAATAATCAATCAACCGATCCATATGATTTGTGTTGCTCTTTACAACAGCACTATAATTACACAGACTTCGGGAAAATGAGCAGCTTTGATTGGCATTGTTTCTATAGCAACAGAGTAAGACTGGTTTTCTTCAGTGTTGGTTTTCGTCCTCCCACACTTGCTCCTCCCTCCCAGTCTGGCAAGCTCATCACCTGTCCTGAGTTACAGGGATTTTACAAAAATCACTGCAAACCCTAATCTTGCATTAACTAAGCGTTAATACATTGGGTAAAAAAGGTAAAAACCTCTGAGAATATCAAATATTCTCAATATTCAAATTTATGAGACGATTTATGAGTTCAAATTCAAATGTTGAACTAATTATGGACTCCATTTACCTTGAATTGTATTTGCTTATTTGTTATACAAAGTACTAAGTTCATCACTTCTCATGTCATGCTCTTTCTTCCTACTAATGCAGCATTAGGAAAATACAAAGGTACATTTTCTTCTTCCTCTTCCCCTATTACTCTCTTACATAATACAGAATACATAATATTATTTTATTGTCTCAGTATGGGTGTTAGGGTGATGGATACCACCTGGGTCTCTCGTAAGGGCTCATCCACATTGTCGAGGAAGACTTCGTCCACTCCCCCGGGAATGCCCCCTCCAGGCTCCTCCGCAGACTCACTGATCCCAGAACAGCCCGGAGAGTTTGTGACATCACCTTCTGCCACACCTCCGCTCACTGACCGGGCCTGGTGAGTCCTCTGGGGTTATACATGATATCCATCGCTTAGGCTTGTGTAAATTACCATTACCATCACCATCATCTTCTCTTCAGCTTTATCTGACAACCCTCCTGCGCTTTAATTAATCATACCTTATTAATTTGCAAAAACAACTTTAATTTCTTTTTTGTAATTTCCTTTGCACCCTGTTTTTGGTTTTCTTTATGTCACTTTGGCTAATTGTAGCCTCATTGTATGGCGTCTTAGTCCACTTTTGGACACTGCATTCAACCTGGAGTGTGCTTCAGTATGCAGCTTTTTGCAAGCATGCATGCCCTTTTAACATCATTTTGATGTTGATTGGCATTCTCAGCTTCTTTTCTATCTACCTTTGATTTTTTTTTTTTGCCATTTTGCTATGGTATGATTATTGTTGCTAAACACATGACAACTCACCTCATAGTTGCTGGCTCTGCCTGTGTGGCAGACACAAGATAATGTAGCTTCTGGCTTGGCTGGCTCCCCCACCTCTTCTGTTGCTCTTTCAGCGAATGAAAGGGCTTTGCGTCTGTTTCACACTGCTCTGGGCTGATGGCAGGACCGGCAATGCAAACAAGTCCTATAGGGTGAGCAGATAGGATTTCCATGTGCAGCCTAGGGAGACATTTAGTCATCAGTTCAGTCTGGTAACACTGTCAGCAGAATGGCTGGGCTGTCCAGTGCTGGTTTCTCTCAGCTCCATGCAGTGTGCAGACACAAGATGAGCCCAACGGGACTCCTGCACCTTTCTTTTGCTTTTTCTCTGTGCTTGTATGTATTGACACTAAGCTGACCATGGGCCAACTAAGAGTAACATCCTGGCCATAACTGGCATACGGCTCTCCCTGTTCAGTCACTGGAGCTGTCTTTTTTTCTGCTGTCTATTCTTTTAATATCTGCAGCTCAGAGCTCGTGTTACCCAATCGGCCGGACACCTCTCATGCCCACCCACCTCAGGGGGAGGACCGGCCCCCCCCTCCCTACCCCATGTCTTCGTGCCACAGTATGACACACCACTTCTACCCCAAACCCCCGCCCTGTGCCCGTCCGGTGGCACCAGGTCCAGAGTCTCAGCCCCCAGGATCACCTCCAGCCCCTCTTCGCTGGTCTGGCTTTACCCCCTCAGCCCCACCCCCCTCCTCCTCATCTTCTTCCTCTTCCTCCTCACTTGATATCAATTCAAACCCCAAACCCAGCTGTCTGCACTTTGCCAAGCACAGTCCTCCGGGTGACGTGCCACATGCCCCTCCACCACCAGACACAAGCGCGTCACCTCTGTACATCAAAACGCCCCTGATTCTCACCCGCCATGATCAGGCCTTTGGTAACCCCCCTAGCCTCCCTTCATCTGCACCCCCGCCCCCTCCATGGGCTGCTTGTTCAAGTGCCAGAGAGAGAGGACCCCCCAGACTGACTAGGTAAATACTACACACCCCTGCCTACAGTGGAGCAGCCTGATGCTGCTGCTATTTTTCTCTGCTTGTCCTCCCTCCCCCTCCAGCTGACATACACTACCTCACAATCTGTAGCATTCACGTTGTCCAGGCATTCTCATCTGGTTGCCTAGCAACTGAACATGGCTTTTACCATGATACTGGTACATACTTTTATGATAAAATGACACATTACAAATATAGGTGGGCAAAATAAAGTGCATATGTACTTTGAAAAGTGATATGGTGGTGTTGTCTACAGTTACTGTTTGCCCTGTACTCCTATGTGGTGATAACCAAATCCCAATCCATTACAATGTTTGTGCAATTAAATGCAGCTTTCTTGTTAAAGAAGTTAAGGTATCAATACTGAGAAAAGAACAGATAAATAGGACAAAAGTAGACCTTTCTGGAGTAATTTTATTATTACCTTGATTTAGTATGGGATCTTTTTCTAGTAAAATTCAAGTTTGGAATTTAGTATCATGACAACAATAATTGAGATGACAGCGTTTTGTCATCTACAGGACAGTATGAATGACCTTGACTTTTATGGCCTACTTCTTAATCTGATTTCAAAGCTAATATGCAACTATAAATCAACTACAACTACAATCAACTACAAACAATCGATTCTGTTCTTGAAAGTATGAGCAAAAATACCTCCACTGACACAGCGTGTTTAGTTTAGATTGGTGAATGATGTTGATGGTAATGGTGGTGTGTGTGTGTGTGTGTGTGTGTGTGTGGTGTGTATGTATATATATATATATATATATATATATATATATATATATATATATATATATATATATATATATATATATATATATGCGCTAACATAAACTTGTTGTTTCAGTTCACTGAAGAGTAAGGAGCTCTCCCCTGTGATTGGACACAAAGCCATCCAGGTGGCAACTCCAACAGTTCCTCCTAACTGTAGCCCCCAGACCAGCACCCAGTGCCCCCACTCTACAGAGCACAGCCCACACTCTTTGCGCAAAGGTCATGATTGGTTTTATCATTTAATCTAACACAAGTTATTACTGTGGTAACTGAACTTTTGTTTATGCTCAGGTTCTAAGAAACTGGCCCCAGTGCCTCCCAAAGTCCCCTACAGTCAGTCTGGTGGAATGCCTGACCAGTCTGCAGGACAGCCGTCACCGGTCAGCCTGTCTCCCACTCCTCCCAGTACACCCTCGCCCTACGGACTGAGCTGTCCACCTGGGCCGCTGCCCCCCTCTTCTCCAGGACAGACCCCACTCGGAGGACCACATTCTCTGTCGTCCCCGCCCTCTTTGACAGGAACACTCACCAAGTCCCGCCCTGCTCCTAAACCCCGGCAGAGACCCAGCCTGCCACCCCCCCAGCCCCCCTCAGTGCCCCCTGGACTCATTGGACCCAGCTCCACCTCTGTGCCACAGCCTTTGGAGCAGGGTCTGATGGATGGCCTGTCGCCTGGAGAGAGCATGTCCACAGGTAATCTTCACCTCATGGCCACAACACCCCCGCCACCCCCACCACAGGGGGGGCTGCAGCGGCCCACTCTCAGACTCGCTGTGGCTCTGCCCAATGGAGATGGTGGACGGGTGTAGGATTGACTCTGTAGGACTCACCATAGATTTAAACACATCTCCTCAAATGAATATCTCAATGAATTCAAGTTGCCTTTTAGACACAGATGTCAAATGATACCTGTGCAATACTCAACTTTTGTGCACTTGTAGAAAAGAGGTTTGGACCTATGTATCCATTGCTTGTGTTCTGTGATCGATGTTTCTGGGTAATGTGGAAACATCAGAGAAGCATAGCTTGTCCTGCTTGTACTGGAGTTGCCATTCGACTCATCTTGTGCTCTCTGTTTATCTGTGTTACCCAGACCCTCACTTGGCAGAGGTAGGTCAGCAGCTTACAGCGCTCACGCACAGACTGGTCTGTTCAGTGCAGTAACAGGAGTGGAGCCTACATCCCAAACATGACACTTTACATAATGTTGTAATAATTAGCTGCTCTGACAGTACATACTTTATATCACTGTTACATGCATTAATTTCTTGTCCCCCTGCTACTATTGTGTACCTTGCAGCCGTATGAGGCCAGGGATTCTATGTGGGCTAAATGTGAGGGGGACTTTAGGGTAAGCCAGACCGCCCCCGCCCCATGCGCTTCATTTCACTGCCTGGCATCTCCGTGTGGCTGCCTCTGGGCCTCCTGCAGCCTGCCACAATGGGCATATCAATCACAATTGAGATCATATTTGCAAATTCAAGATTTGATTCAAACAGTGCATGGCTCAAGGATATCCTAGAGTGCACCACTCAGTGCTCACATTGTCCGTACAGTGTAAGATCCGTTTCTAAGATGCTTTTCTATACCAGTATCTAAGCGGCAAACATCCCCCTCACGTGCTCTGCCTCTAGTCTAGGGGGACCAGGTAAACCCCCTATACTTCCTATGGCAGGTTCATTGCTTTAATAACCTTTGCACCTTATTACTACGCTGCTTCACTCATCTCATTCCTACACAGGAACTAGTCTGCCTGAGCCTGCTGCAGCAAATACAAAAGCAGCAGTTACTATAAACATTTCAATGCCAAAATATCTAAGATGTATTTCAGTTCTTACGTGGTGTCTTTTGGTGCCATCAAACATCTTGTTGCCTCTGTGTTGGTTTACTTGACCAGTGTTGTAAAGAGTTGTGTGTCCTTGTGCAGTGAATTTGATGTGTTTTCTGTATTTTGAAAAGATGCTGTCTCACAAGACACAACAGTCTTACATATCACACTGTAGTGACTTGAATACACTGGTAACACCCTGTGTAGAATATGAAGCACATGTAATCTACTAATTCCTCCAACCAGGTCAGAAATCATACACCACTTGTCATAAATCCAATCCCAAAAATATTAATATTATTTCTGCTTTCTTCCGTTTTACACTTCATTGCCATTCTCATCTGCCCTCCTCATGCCATCTCATTCTCACCATTCTGCTCCTCATCCTCCCCACATGCTCACCATTAGATATCTTCAATTATGAAATCCCCTCCATCAATGTCAATCTGGACAGCCTCATCGATGAGTTCAGCGGCGCCCCCTGCAGGCGGTCCATGGGAGTGACAGACTCTCCAGAAGGGGATGCTGTGGCTGAGGAGGAGCCCCAAAGTACCACTCTATGACACTAAGGCACCACAGCTTTCAGCGCCTCTAATCGTGTTCACACTGCTTACTATGGTGACCAAGGTCTGATGGAAAACAGTTGGCCTCACCTATGCCCACCTGAGCCCTGCCTAACCTGTTGCACATCAGCTAGACAGCAAAGATCCAGTATTATAGTTAATTGTCCACATGCATGACTACAAAACACACACAAATGTCATTGTGGAGAAACAGTTGCCTTTTATTGGAAAGACTGGATTACAGACCAGTATATGAATAATTTTACCACTTTGCTTCAGTTCATTATTTCTGTTCCCAAGAGTGGTCTGCCTTTGTAGAAGTTTTTATGTTTGCCTTATCAGAACGTGCTTTTGAAAGATTTTCCTTTGAGCTCAGTAAAAATCTAGGCCTACAGGGTGAGTGTTAGTGGATAGTGGTCAGTGTTTGCTCACAGGGTATACAAGCTTTGTGCACATCTCACTAAGACCCAAAGATGGTCCCAGCCCAGGTGGTTGTATTTGACTATTTATTGTACCTTGCTTCAATCATAAATTTATTTACATTACCCTATACATTATTTACACTTAAAATCACCACGTACCAGCACATTATAAAAGAATGTTATTGTGAACTTTGAACTGTTAAATAGTCAACAGAAACATTGCACATGAAGCCTAAAACTCTCGGTGCCAAGGGACTCAAAATGGCAGTGTCAGACACCCTCTTTGCAGAAGACGCCCATGTTTCAGACTGGTGATCAAGGACACCACTGCCTTTAGGTTTGTATAAATCTCTATCATGTTTTAAGTGCTTCAGGTTGAGTGACCTTTGACCCCGAGTGTAAATACAAAAACATGTACATAAACTGATGTATATAAATCTGAGATGAAGAGTCTATGACTAACTGGAATATATGATAATATATGTGCTGATATTTATCATGTGTGGAAAATATATTGATAAAATAATCACATTATTTTTGGTCCTGCACAGACTTAATATTTGTGACGTTTCACTTAAATAACCAGGTTACAAAGATGCTGCAGCAATCACAAACACTCATTTTTTTTTTTCCCAACATTATCACCTGTGTGTAAAAGTTCTTGATGGATTATTAGACCATTTTGGTATTTTAAGACATTAATGATTTGAATAGAAAGGTGAAAAATGTATCTTACTCAAATACCTTAAATAATCCAGAATAATCACATGTGCTGCAGACACTTCAAACAAATGGTAATTATGTTTATTAAAGTGCAATTACAATGTCAGTGCTCCACCTCAGGCACAGTCTTTTAATCTTATGATTCGTGAAATACTTTCAATTGGAGAAATTGTAAAATCTTTTTTTTTTTCTGTTACTAAAGATAATTTACAATGATTTTGCATATTACAGTGATAGCTGTGGTGATAATTGTATGTCAACATTTGGCCTGTCACAGGTCACTGAACAGGTTTATATACTGTATACTGGAGGTCTTGTATCAGTTGGAGCCATTTGAGGAGGTGTCTTTTTGTGTTGACCGATTGTGACTTTACTCAGACTGTCCTATGTAAAAGGTAAATAAGATTTAGTATGGCCTGCTGGCATGTAAAGCTTCTTTTACATCTATCAGAAAGCATGTGTTAAATTCATAAGCGCAATGATGCTGCAGAGATTAAGTACCCTGGTGTATTACAAGTTATAATTTAATTTTAGCATTGTTTAACTTTTAGTAATGGGTAAGAATATCAACTATATGGTACATTAGGACATATTCTCTCCACCTCATAAAACTTTGTTTACATTTTGGAAAAAATAGAAAATAAAAATGATGTGTAATGCATGCATTTAGAGAAACGTTTTGTATTCCACATTTGTGTCAAACACTGTCTTTGTAGGGTTTGTACAAGGGTTAACAATGTAATAACAAAGAACTGTGCGTTGGGAATGGGGACCTCTTTGAATGGTCTTGTTTGGGTTTTCATAGCAATACGGACAGGAGTGGATGAGTGTGGATGTACTGCCTCCTTCTGCTTTCACTAGTGTACTGAATATGAAGTCGCTGCTTGTCGAGCCCACCATGCCATCCATTCATCCGCCTCTGCTTAGCATATCAAGTGGAACACAGTTTGTGTACTGTGAGGCCTATACCTGCAAATCTGATCAGAATGTCAAGAATAAATATATATTAAAGTCTACATTTGTAATAAGCTGTTCTCTATTGGCCTTATTATTGTTTATGTTTGACTATGTTCCCAACATTAACAGACCAATAATGACAAATAAATCAGAGCTGTCATCCCATTCTGAGAAACCACATAACAGCTACTTCAGATGTGTAACCAGTATGACTGGACCAGCAAGATGACTTAGGTTTTACCATACAGGGAAACTAGGAGTGGACATGTTTGCTAAGAAGACGGCAGATACTGACAAAGCGGTTTTTTTTTTTAAACGAAGGACAAACACTGTTCTTGAATCAGAGGAGTGTAATGCAATGCACAGCATGGCAGTGTTGCAAGTCTAGATATCTGCACACCACAAATAAACAAGCCAAATAAGATAGATTGGCGCTGTAATCCAATGCTGTGATCTGGTCTCTCCTTACAGCTGCATCCCTGCTATAGAATATCTCCTTAGACAGTTCACTGCATTAATTATTTCTCACTTTTAAGTATTGTCCAAAGAAATGAATCTGCAAACATTTTTCACATCTACTTTCAAGCGGGAGTGTTACCACCCCTCACTATACAGAAGTAGGCCTACATCGACCTAGGGCATTTTTTGTCACAAAAGCTTTTGTCCTCTGCTTAGAAACTGGGTATCCAACAACAAAGTGGCAGTAGGCTACAAAAAACCCAAGTTTGTCACCATATCTTAAAGGTTTAATAGACAAAGGATTAATAAGGTTTTCCATCCAAATAAATTTACACAGGTCACCTGTAGTCTCAGGATAACTTAATATAAATAAACATGTTGCACGTGGCCTATGATCTTGAGACAGCAGCAAGAACAGTAGCAGCTTAGCATAAATGTTAGAGAATAGACAAATGCCTAATTTTAAGGCCATTGGTGATGGACAATTAGATGAAAATATGAGGGAAATGGAAAAACAAATCAACATAAGAGCATTATGGCTATTTAAGTTTCCAACGTTTTAAAACTACTTCATCACACAGATCATATCCCAGTGCCTATTTTAGTCCATAGCCTATAAAAAAAGTTTTCTGCATTGGCACAATTCTTGCGGAATATGGCGTAGCTATGCCAACAATATCCAGGGTAATGTTGCAGCCACCAGTGCCAGAGCAGTAAAAACAGAGAGTAAAAAGAGCAAGCACCGCGCAGTAGTGCACACCCTGCGCCTTCGCCTGTTTGGCTGAACCACAGTCATAACTACACTGAGCGCATCTTCCTCCACCATAGGACGACCCTCGGCGCTGATTATGAAAATCTGTGATGCGTTATGAGTTGGACAAACCAGACGCTGCCTCCGTACTCGTTCTGACATCCATCTAACAACATGAGAGATCCAGTTTAGTCCCCTCGGCCAAGTGCCTAATGGAGGGCTCGCGCGCTGATGCTGCCCCACACAGAGGGGCACGGGTACCTCCAGTGTCTGTCCCGCTGCTTCTACATCCTTGTCCGCACTGAAGGACACCACAGCTTCCTTTTGTTTCCTGATGAATGTGAGATGTCTGCAGATTGGACAAACTATGGTGTCTCTTATGTTTCCATTTGTATTGACGCTCACCAGGGTTTTAACGAGGCAGTCGTGACAGAAAACGTGACCGCAGCTCAGCGTCCTCTCAGCCCCCGATAAACTCTCGTAGCACACCGGGCACTCTCTACCATCCTCGTGATCATCGTTTAAAAATGCCATCAAACAGAAAAGCACCCGGAGTAATTTATTCCCGAGCCCCGTGTGGATGCGAGACGCTCCTGGTGTGTCTTCTCTGTGGTTTCCTTTACTTGAGCCTGCGGGTGGGTGGAGGCAGGAGCGTCTCGTTAAACAGGGCCTACCACCACCTGCGGTTGATTGGGTTGCCTCCTTTTTTTTTTTTTTACCTCTCTCTTCGCTCTCTCTCTCTCTCTCTCTCTCTCTCTCTCTCTCTCTCTCTCTCTCTCTCTCTCAGTCGCATTCCATACGAGGTCGTTGATTATAGGCCTTTATGGTCCTATTTTATGAATCAAAGACCCACGGATGTCTTAATTGTGTAGACTGACCTATTCATGGTTCCATGGTTCTTAGCTTCTATCTTGGCAAGATAAAAGATATAGCCTAAAGACAGCCTAATGAGTTGTTAGATTCTATGGCAAAACCATAGCCATTAGTTTTAATAAAGGGTTATGGATTAGGCTATAGTTTTCATGGCAGTCATACGCCACCACGTGGATACTAACAGACAATACTTCCATCACCTTTCTGAAATGGAGCAATGGGAATTTAAATGCCAATTATGATAATACTACTATCACATTTCAATACAACAGTGATTCATGCCCATCAGCCTATTTAAAAATTCTCATGTATGTTGTTTTTTATTTGTTTATTCTGTCCAGGCATCCGCGGTATCAGCCCACGGCCCTGCCCAGTTTACGTAATCCCCATTTACGTCAGCGCGCACGCCCATGTCGGGGTCTTACGTTAGTTCCGGGAGACGCGTTGGCATTTCCTAAACACAGCGGAGCGTTCGGTGGTGTTTCCTCTCTACAGTAACGTCTCAGGCCGGTTTTGATCCGTGTGTGGACTGTCAGTATCTGGTGGACGGCGACCTACTTCACCTCAAATCAGCTGGATTTCAGTTTGACATGAACAGGTAGGTTTTTACGATTTAAAGTGTATTTTTGTGTTCAATTCGCTGTAGTTTTCTGAGAGGTGTAGCGGCAGTGCGGTTAACAGCTGGCAGCTCCATGGGCGTTTATATGTTTGTTCAAATTGTTATTTTTCTTTAGATTTTTCAATATTCAGCTCGTTTTATTTAGATTTAACGGTGGATGTTTGTTGTTAACCCCAGTATTCCCGTGCTGTCCCACAAACCCACGCAGGTATCATGTGTCGCCTCACTGACAGGGTGTGAATTAACAGCTAGCTTAACCTTATGCCAGTTACATTAAAAATAGTGAATACCAGACATCTATTTAAGGTATTTTTATGTTAAATGTTAACAGCTGATCCTACAAGGTATAGCTTTTAATCAGTTGCATTTACCAGAATTGTTGGATTTAATAAGGGTATATTCATGTGGTTAGTGGGGTGAAACCATATAGAGTCTAAGGATGAAACCCAATTTTCAACCCTCAAAGAAAAAATATTAGGCTCTTTACACAGAATTAGCTCTTCCTAATTTTCTACTAACATAACTAAGGGTGACAACATTCACACATTCTTACATTATCAACAAAAGAGGATGTCTACACAGAATTTTATTAAGTTGATTTCATCCTTTACAGCTTCCTTTTCTTCTACTGTACCGATACTGGATTGCTAAAAAAAAATCATTCTTATCTTGTCTAGTGGCTGTTGTCCCACTTGGGAAATGATGCAAGTGACAAACATGCACAGGCCGTTGTGACACTGGTCCAAAGGATACTGAATTGGATCAGACATGTCATTCGTAATTGTCCCTTTGGAGTTTAATAAAGCTGAATTTCATAATTTGTAATTTTTCCCCATCACAGGAATATGCATGTGATTTCAAGCAAGATATTCCTAGCACTCATGACCATTGAGCATAAAGGAATTACTTAGTAGGTTTTGTTAAAAGATTTCCTTAAAAGGCTATTAACAGGATAACTGCAGAAACTATTTCCACTCCAATTCATCAATAGAAAGCCCCAATTTCCAGTGTTTGGCATCAGTCAACAGAAATCAGCTGCGCCTGCTAAATTAGCTTTAAATTACCATACCCGGAATAAGTGCTGAGGGTCTGGCTGCATTTAGACTTGTTAAGTCATTTCTTCCAGTTTTTCCCCAGCCCTTCCTTCTGGCCAGTGGTTTCCTCTGAGTGTGTGTGGACACGTGAGGGGCCCGCAGCGGAGAAAATGTTTATGACAACATGTGAGAGGAATGTAAGGGGTAGACCAGTGGCGGGAATTAGACTCAACATTCTCCTTTATTAGTTGGGACGTACTTTTGGTAGAAATTATATAGGTTTCAGCTTCTGCTTAGTCTGGTGGCTTTCTCTGAAGTAGTTGTAGAAGTAGTATTTTTAGATTCTGATAATGATACTCTGAATTATATTTTACCAGTACATCAGAAATGTGCTCAAACAAGACTAGAGATAGACCGATATATCAGGCTGATATTTTGACTTTTCAGCCTATCAGATGTCAGCCTTAAGTCTCCAGCAGAGGCCAATATTTTGTGATAAACATGACTACACAGCTCCCTTATAGGTTTGTAGAAAAAAGGGCTTGGGGGAAGCTTGTAGTAGATTTAAATTACATAATTTGGAGAAAATAATGAAAATCGACCTTGCATATCGGGACAAAAAATATCTGCAGAGCTTACTAGCCAGTGGTTGCTTTGTATTCTAAATCTGTATTCTAATTTCTAAACAGGACCAAATCAAGGCAAGTGTGACTGTGAACTCACCCAAATTCATAAATCTTGGACATACCATAGGTGTTTTTCTAGAAGTATGTAGGAAGCAGTTGTCACAGTATCCTGATGATGAATTTTGAGTGGTGGATGTCCTGGCAGCAGAAGTTATATTTCCTTCCATACTTTGGCTGTTTCCTGATGTGTTAAAGTATTTTCTCAAACCTCCCCCATTTGCTCACACAGATCAGAGAGAGGGGCTCTGTAGAAGGCAAAAAAGGAACAGCTGACCAGTGAAATCCTCCTTCGTCACTCACCATTTCAAACTAGTCATTTTTACTTCAAAGATATGTTTTTGTGATGTTTTTGTTTGATTAGCAGCAGTGGCCCGTATTTGTGACTTGATTTGTTGTTGTGATTGTGATAGATAACGATAAGATGAGACATGCCCAAAATTGTTTTTGTGTTGACTTTCTGCAATTTAGAAGCTTCTTGTTGAATTTTAGGTTGCCCTGACATGGACACAGAGATGATTCCTAAATTTTCGACAAAGGATGAAGAAGTAGATTACTGGAAAACTCAAGCTCTCAAGTACAAAAAATGGTAAGGCCTGTTACTAGTATTACTTGCATAAATGTTTATTTTTGAAACACTTTTAGTAATATATTTTGTTTCTATACTTTACTACAGAAATAAACAGATGTTTGTTATTGTTTAAATATACTGTTCATACACTTTTAATGATTCAATTTATATTCAGCCAAGTGTTTTAAATGGTTGCCCACAGTTTATTATGGTTTATAGAGGAAATTACCACATCTTTTATTCTGAGGCAAAGAGACCACAGCTGATGTTCAAATAGTTTTTTTTATATACTCCAAGCAGCATTTTCTCATTTTCTTAGGGTTCTCGTGACTCCTCATTTTATAACTATAGTAATTACAGACATTCATGTCTCCTATAAACTCAGGAACTTTTAGCCTTTAGCTTTAGCCTAATGCTGCTAGTTGTGGTATGTGTGGAACGACCACCCCAACACAACAACTGATTCATGAATTCCTCTGAACCCACATTGTGAACCCAAGTCAGCTGATCTCAGTGTCATGAACTGTTAACAAGCAAATCTGTGTAGTGTTGGAAAACCTGTCTAACCTTATGTAAACTGTGAAAGTGTTCAGGAGGGGACATTGGACACCTAATCGCTATGAGTGACTTGACATTTACTTTGATTTGAATAGTGATTAGTGAATTATTTAAATAGTGTTTGTTAGAATTTTTTTTGTTAACTTTAGAGTAAGAAAAATCATAAAACAAAAAATTACAAGCCAATGGATGAAATGTCAAAACAAGTTAAATTTCCTGACTTAAAGACTTTTGAAAATAGACACTGAATCCTGCCCATGACCTTTTGACTTTCCCTTTACACAAAAACAAATGACAGGGCTGTTTTTCTACTCCTGTGGACTCACTACTGCCACAGAGTAGCGGCCCCATCAGAGCCTCTATATTTAGCACACTCAAGTCGACACAACTGAGCCCCGTTTTTGTTCCTCTTTCGTATTTGCTGAATACAGAGTGAAAACTTACAGAATTATTGTCAGGTGTAGAGCAGTTAATCAAAATTTAATAGTAATAAATAATAAATAATAATTACTCCAATCATGTACAAAAAATGATGCAATGACAGAAAAACATGCCAATGTTTGAAAGTAAATGAATAATAATTTCAAATAAATTTAATTTCATATAAATATGGGTAATTTTCTACAATCAAGCTGCTCTACCTGGGATTATTATGTAGGTTTATTTTATGCGATATGAGCTGAAGCTACTGGAACATGCCATAGTTATCTTGTATTATTCTGTAGCACAATAGTACTGACAAAAGCCGGCAATGGGGTGCTGAATAGTGGTTAGAACGCCCAAACACTGACACACATTTTCTCCATTTGTTCGCTGCAGTTGCCAGGAAGCCCAAGAGGAGCTGCTGGAGTTTCAGGAGGGCAGTCGTGAGCTGGAGGCCGAATTAGAGGCACAGCTGGGTCAGGCTGAGCACAGACTACGAGACCTGCAATCTGAAAATGAGAGACTGAAGAACGAAGTGTCCAACCTCAAGGTGATGGCCCTAAAGCCTCTGCAACGAAGGTTATTTTGGGAGGTCATTGATTATTTGTTACACAAGAGGATATCTGATCTTAGTTGGATGCTGAGAGAAGGGTCAGGTGTCAGCCAGGTAATCCTCCTCCAGCACCTTTTTATTGGGCGTAGAGCTGCAAAGGGACGACAAAGGTTACCTCGTGGTAGTTTTCATTATCTTACCTTTGTTATCCAAATTGACTTCAGTTTTAGTACCACGCAATATATGCAAAATCTGTGAAATGAATCCATAGAAGTCATGCAAACTCTTTGCATCCCTAGGGCCTATAGTGTACATTTGCAGTCCACTATTACGTCATTAATTAAAGCCACATTACCCCACTGCTCTTTATAAATGAGTCATTTATTTTTTAGTTTATGAGAGCTAAGCACTAGTTAGACAGATTTAAATACCTACTTCCTCCTTTCACAGTTTAAATGAGTTCATGGCCCCCTGCTGTAAACAAAGTGGTTCTGTTACACCTGATCAAATGTGCTATGCTTTATTATTTATTTAATAACTCTTATACTATATGAATTGTGAATATACATCAACAACCATTATATTTTCCATTGCAGGAGAAGCTGGAGCAGCAGTACACCCAGAGTTATAAACAAATCTCGATGCTGGAGGATGATCTGGGGCAGACGCGCAGCATCAAAGAGCAGCTTCACAAATACGTCCGAGAGCTTGAACAGGCCAACGATGATCTGGAGCGGGCCAAGAGGTCAGAGACTCCACAGTTTACATCAGTGTTTTACACAGTACTTTTCTCTTACCTCTCTTTATGTTTATAGAGCCACCATTGTCTCGCTTGAAGACTTTGAGAGTCGTCTAAATCAGGCCATTGAGAGAAATGCCTTTTTGGAAAGTGAGCTGGATGAGAAGGAGTCTCTGCTCGTGTCTGTTCAGAGACTGAAGGACGAGGCTCGTGGTAAGAGGAGGCAAAGATTGCAAAGATCTTGCTATTTGCAAAACTTTCAGCCTGCAATTTTGATTTTGAATGCAAAGTATCTTGCTGCTCTAAACTATCTTTCTTTTACAGATTTGAGGCAGGAGCTCGCTGTCCGTGAGAGGGCATCGGATAGAATGTCTGCGCCAAGCTCACCCACTCTGGACATAGACAAGATCGACTCTGCAGTTCAGGCCTCTTTATCATTACCAGCAACACCTGTAGCAAAGAGCATAGAGCAGGCCTTCACTGCTCCGAAAGGTCAGTACAACATGTTTATTTTCAATACGTGACAAGAAAGTAAAATTATGTTAACTTATTTTTTGTTTACTACAGCATTGTCCAACGGTACCTCAACCCTTACTCCTTCAGCTCGTATATCAGCCCTCAATATAGTTGGTGATCTCCTCAGGAAGGTTGGGGTAAGAACAGCTTTGTCAAAAAGATATATATATTTTTTTTGGACATTTGGAGAACATCATTCTAAAGACCAAGTTTTCTCTTTGTTCTAGGCTTTGGAGTCTAAACTCGCTGCTTGCCGAAACTTCGCCAAAGATCAAGCAGCAAGGAAAAACTATGAAAACGGCACACTCATCAACAGCAATGCCACCAAGTTCTCTCACTCTCTTCATACTACTTACTTCGACAAAACGTAACTTCTCCTTTTCAGTTGTCTTCCTGTTTTGTTATATTAGGACATGTTATTGAAATCTTCTTTTTCTTGCAGGACGGTTAATGGATTGGACCCAAGCCCACTGAACTCCTTGAAAACTTCTCGAGCTGTGTCTCCACCAGGAATGCTGCCTTTGAGTGTGTGAAGTGTCATCCCTCCACAACAATATCAAACTATGGCACAGAGAGGACACTTTTAAGACCATTCAAGTTTGGTGTGAAAGGAAAGTATGGATGACTGTTTAAGAAAGTGTTTTTAGACTTGAGTGAATTGGCTATTACCATACTAATGGAGCTCAACAGTGACCAACGACTGCAAGGCTCCAGAAGAATTTGTCCATTCATTTTGTCCACAGACATTACATTAAAAAGTATGAAAGCTTGTTTGAGGCTAATCGGCTGTGTAGTAACTAATGACCACAGGACCTAAAATGTAATTTAAAATTTGTTTTCTGAAACTTGATAAATATCAGTTATTAAAACACACAATTTAAGTTTTAAATGCATTTTTTTTTTACTGAAAACAACAGCTTTATTGACATTAGTTACCACATAGCTGGTTAGCCTCCACTGTGCCTTTTAAACTTTTAATATTTGAATTTTCCAAAAAATCTATGGGGAAAATTTAATGTAAAGTTTAATTCCGGAGCTTTGACAGGCTTTGACCATTGAACACCATTCCTCTTGAACGGAGGTCTGAAATCTGACATTGACGGAGGTTGTGGTCACGTCTACGCAACCACTTTCTTGCATGTGCCTCAAGCTGTAAGGCTGTATTGACGTCACTGCAAAGGTAATGTTCTCTGTTACATACAAAATGACAGTTCAGTTACTACTACTGCTTATGTTCTCTTTTGCACAGTCAGTTAAAGATTCAACATATTTTAAAAGGGACTGTTTGTATGAATGGATTTTGCACATTTGACTGTGAAGCTTTAAAATGCCATTTGTTTTCATGCATGTGTTATTTATGAAAGAAGTATGGCTGGACCTATTGAATAGTATGACTGAAGTGAATGTTGACCGTTCAAAGCAATGTAGCCAGTGTTATTATTATTATTTTTTTTATTTAATTTTATTTTATTACAGGCTGTTTGCTATAGTTTTTAAATGCAATTTCTATGTCAAACACCAGTGTCAATCTGCACTTAAACATATACACAATTACTGTTTTTGTTGCCTTTCTATTGACGATTTAATGTTTTATTTGAATTTTTATGCAGTTATATAAATTCTAACAGGCTCTTGCTGTATATCTCAAGATTACTGCTTTGGCAAGCTAGTGTCTTTAATTTGAGCAATTTAGCATACCTCTTAAACCTTTATGTGCAAAACCAATATGTTCAAATGTATTTAGCATTAAGTAATTTAGATTCATTTGAATTGTTATTGTTGCATCTTCTATCTTATGGAAAATGACTTGGAGCACTGCATAAACGTGCTTCATATGTTCTGTCATCACTGTAAATAGCTTGTAAAAATGGTTAGTTTGCATTTGTAAATACTGACTTTAATGCAAAAGTCTTATTTATTATATTACAGATTGTGTATGGCATGAGTTTGGATACTGAGATTCATAGTGTATTCAATTATCAGTTTGTCCAAGTTGTTTAAGTAAAGCTCAAAATAAAATAAAAAAGAAAAGGGTCATGTTATTTTATGTTGCAATGCAAGACAAACATTTATTTATATATTTATTTAACAAATACACAAATAACCGTTATTTATTATTTATGAGCACTCGCTAACAAAAAAAAAGGTAATATTAAAACTAGGGCCTGACAGATATACCGATATGGATTTTTTTTTTTTTTTTTTTTTGGAACCGATATGATACTGATATATAACAGGCTTTGGAGGTGCCGATAGCCGATATAACGGCTGATATATTTAGTGTTGTAAAAATTCACTGTGAATCTTCAACTTCGGTTTGACTCTATTACATTTTAAGTTTGTTATTTTACCTCTTTGCAGTCATATTTTAAGACCGTAGGTAGACCTAATGGCATTTTTGCATGACATTCTTACCTGTAAACAAAGTAAAAACTATTAGTCTTAAGTGGTAAATGCTGCGCGCTGCGGTAATTAATTTAATGCGCAAATGCAGACCATTCACAGCTCTAGTCACAGCTCATCTACATATAAATGCATGTCCAGTAACATGTATACTGCCACTATAGTCACTTTACAGTCCCTGACAAAAGTCTTGTCACTTATCCATTTTGTAGAAACAAAAGCTTATAACCTGACTTTAAATTAATCGATTGGTTTTAGAAATGTCTCATATGAAAGCTAAAACCCTCCCAAATTATGCTCAATATACTAAAATAAATTTGCTTCACTGAAGAAAGATTGATCATTTAATGAACACAGAAAGGTCAGATTTTGGCAAGACAAAAGTCTTGTCGCCTACAGAAAATTTAACAAATAATTTACTTCATATACAAAAATATGTTGCATAACGTCAGTGAATTAAGTAGTGGTGCTGTGAGATCCATATTTAATATCTTGTATGACTTCCATGAGCTTGAAGGACTGCATCCATGCGGTTCAACAATGTTTCATACAATTTGTTGATGAAGTCATCAGGAATAGCAAAGAAAGCAGTCTTACATGCCTCCCAGAGTTCATCAAGATTCTTTGGTTTTGCCTTCCATGCTTCCTCTTTCATTCTACCCCAGACATGCTCAATGATGTTCATGTCTGGTGACTGGGCTGGCCAGTCCTGGAGCACCTTGATCTTCTTCGCCTTGAGGAACTTTGATGTAGAGATAGAAGTATGCGATGGAGCACCATCCTGCTGCAAAATTTGACCCCTTTTATGGTTGGGAATGTAAGAGGTAGCTAATACTTCTTGATATTTTAGGCTATTGATATTGCCTTCCACCCTGCAAATGTCTCGCACACCCCCATACTGGATGTAACCCCAGACCATAATTTTTCCGCCACCAAACTTAACTGTTTTCTGGGTGAATCTTGGATCCATGTGGGCTCCAGTAGGTCTCCTGCAATATTTGCGGCAGCTGTGATGTAATTCAACCGAGGATTCATCTGAGAAATCCACCTTCTGCCACTTTTCCAGTGTCCATCCTTTTAGCAGGCTGTGGGCCTTGGCAAATGCCACACGGTATTTTAATTGCTTTTTGTTTCGTGCTGGTTTCTGTGCACTGATTCGACCATGGAGACCATTTCGAGACAGAATTCTACAAACTGTTCTGGTTGACACAGGGACTTGAGGTGACCAGGCCTGGTGGAGCTCTGCTGCAGTGGAAAAGGGGCTGGCCTTGGATTTTCGAATCAACAAACGGTCCTCCCGAGCAGTTGTCTTGCGGGGTCTGCCGGACCTGGGCTTGTCAAAAACATCTCCAGTCTTTTCAGATCATTTTCTTATTCTTTGTACTTGACGCTGAGACACATTGAAGGTGTCAGCCACCTCAGCAGTGGATCTGGTCTTCAGCCTCTTGATAATTAACGCTTTGGTCTCAGGGTGGATCTTAGGCATGTTGTCAGAGGTCGAGTTGCAGTTGATGTGAAGGTCTGGTGTGCTGGGGTTCTTTTTATACACACCCACTAATTGATTGATCAGTAACTGATCACAGGTGAGGCTGTAATCTAGGATTGTGTGCATCATATGACAAGGCGACAAGACTTTTGTCTTGCCAAAATCTGACCTTTCTGTGTTCATTAAATTATCAATCTTTCTTCAGTGAAGCAAATTTATTTTAGTATATTGAGCATAATTTGGGAGGGTTTTAGCTTTCATATGAGACATTTCTAAAACCAATCGATTAATTTAAAGTCAGGTTATAAGCTTTTGTTTCTACAAAATGGATAAGCGACAAGACTTTTGTCAGGGACTGTACAGTAGGCCAGTGTAAGAAAACAGGCTGTTTGTGTGGTATCTTACAGCAGCTAAGTGCTAACCACTGAGAAAGAACGAAAAGTAGCTCTAAAACTGACACATTTGCAACACTCACCGCTCACACAAGTACCTCTCATATCACATGTCTTCACAAACAAGTGTCCTTTTAGTCCTGACTCAAAGCGATCGTCCGTAAAAAGAATATAATCTAGTATGTTGACGGCAGCTGCGTGTGTCCTCTGTCTATGGGACAGTCCTCTCTTCTCCGCATTCACACTCAAATAAAAACAAGCAGTAGTTTTGCTGCTGGCCTTAACGATGCTGAAGTTCACTTTTATTTATAGTCAGGGTCATGGATCGAGTAGGGTTCACTACTCCGAGGGTCCACTAGTCCGAGGGTCCACTAGTCCGAGCTAACCTTAACCAGACTTTGACCCCTTGTCTAAACCTAACCCTAACCCTAACCCTTACCTTAACCAGACTTGGACCCCTTGCCTAAACCTAACCCTAATCCTAACCAGACTTTGAAAGAAAAAAAAAGTGGATTGAGGTTTGACCCTTGGACTAGTGGACCCTCAGACTAGTGGACCCTCGGACTAGTGGGTAGTTCCCCATGGATCAGACACAAGAGCATTTAAAGCCAGCCTCAGAATCCACTGTATCACATGACGTGAGTCTAGGGGTGCGTTCAGGTGCTGTGCAGCATCACAGACAGATAAATTATTCCTCTGATAAATACTGACACTGCACCACATATTAGGACATTTATCTGAAATGGACTCAATATAGAGAGTCTACCCTCATAACAAGGTATAACATGCCCATGTGGACTATCAGCCCATATTGCAAGATTTAGGCCAATAGCCAATATGTCTCCAAGTGCACATATCGGGTGATAATATCAGCCAACCGATATATCAATCAGGCCCTAATTAAAACACACTTTAAAAGTAGTTATAATGTGTGGAGTGAAATATCTACCTATGATTCAGTGTCATGTTATACTGAAAGATACTATATGTCACTGAAGACCCAGTTGTTTTTCCATATTGTCTTTTAATACAATCTTCTTAATCTGAAAATATAGCATCAACACTGCAGTCACAACAGTGTGATTTTACTATACATTAGTATAGCAAACAGTCAACAAGTCATCTTACCTTTCCCGAAGGTGTCAATGGAAAACTGTCCACAAACATCACATAATGTGGGATTTTAAAGTAGGAGATCTATAAAACACTTAACAGTGTTAAGATTCTGCGTTGCATAAAGTCATTTGAGTTTTTCCTCACCTGTCCTTTGCAGAAAGATTGGATCTCTTGTGGAGTGCAGCTCTGTCCATCTTTCAGTGTGATACAGGCACACACCTGCTCACCCAGCCTCTCATCTCTCACTCCAACCACCTATAGAAAAATGTATCTTTGACTACAGTATTAAAAATGGATTCGAACTAGGTTTGATAATGAGAGCTCTTTTGCTGGCATCTAGTGGCATAATTACATACCTGCACCTCTTTGACTTTTGGATGTGTGAATAAAAATTGCTCTATTTCAGCTGGGTAGATGTTTTCACCTCCTCTTATGATCATGTCTTTTATCCGTCCTTCTATGGCACAGTATCCCTTACTGTTCAAACTGGCTATGTCCCTTTGATTGTGAAAACAAATATTCAAAGGTCAAAATTGTTATTAAGCAGGAATACTACAAGATACAAGAATATATAAGAATGAATATTAGTGAAGATAGTTACTTTGTGCTTACCCTGTCCTGTACCAGCGGTCTTTACCAATGGCTTCTCTAGTTTTGGCCTCATCTTCCCAGTATTCGAGCATCACGCAGTTGCCTCTGATCAGGAGCTCTCCTGAAGCTCCCAGAGGAACTGTGATCCCAGTGACAGGGTCCACCACTTTAGCCTAACCCCACAGAACAACACAAGTCACTGTTTTAAAGCTCAAATAAAGTATCATTTAATTCATATTCATACCTCTGTGTGGGGCATTATGCAGCCAACAGTATTAAACTTGAGCTCATCAATGTCCAGTGGGAATCCTAAGAAAGTGGCAGGACTATTCTCAGTTGTTCCATAAATAACCTAAATTTACAAATAATAAATCATAAAATGGAACCAGACAGAGTACAGTGAATAAATATCTTACAGTGATTTCTTTCATGTTTATCTCAGTTCTGAGTCTCCTCATTATCTCAGGAGGACACGAGGCTCCTCCCATAAGACCTGTAGAGACAGTATTATATAAATAAAAATAATGCACTGGATTTATATTGTGCATTTCAAGATACTAAAACTCTTTAGAGTGCATTGTTCATTCACTCCAAGATCTTCACCCCAGACACTTCCTCCAGTTCCTCCGGGAGGACCCCGAGGTGTTCCCAGGCCAGCCGAGAGACATAGTCCCTTGAGTGTGTCCTGGGTCTTCCCTGGGGCCTCCATCCAGTGGGATATGCTCGGAACACCTCCCCAGGAAGACGTCCTGGAGGCATCCGGAATAGATGCCCGAGCCGCCTCAGCTGGCTTCTCTTGACATGGAGGAAAAGCAGCTCTACTCCGAGCTTCTCCTGTGTGGCTGAGCTCTTCATCCTATCTCTAAGGGAGCGCCCAGCCACTCTGCGGAGGAAACTCATTTCACCCGTTTGTATCCGCGATCTTGTCCTTTCGGTCATTACCCAAAGCTCATGACCATAGGTAAGGCTGATTTTCATCCCAGCCACTTCATACTCCGCTGCTAATCGCCCCAGTGCATACTGCAGGTCCTGGTTCAATGGAGCCATTAGGACATCATCATCTGCAGACAGCAGAGATGAGATCCTGTGGTCCCCAAACCGGACCCCTTCTGGCCCCTGACTGCGCCTAGAAATTCTGTCCATAAATACAATGGACAGAACCAGTGACAAGGGGCAGCCCTGGTGGAGTCCAACATGCACTGGGAACAGATCTGACTTACTGCCGGCAATGCGAACACAGCTCCTGATCCAATCATACAAGGACTGGACAGCCCATACTCCTGGAGCACCCCCCACAGGACACCACAAGGGACACGGTCGAATGCCTTCTCCAGATCCACAAAGCACATGTGGACTGGGCAAACTCCCATGAACCCTCCAGCACCTGATGGAGGGTCTAGAGCTGGTCCAGTGTTCCGCGGTCAGGACGAAAACCACACTGCTCCTCCTGAATCCAAGGTTCGACTATCGGTCGGATTCTCCTCTCCAGTACCCTGGAATAGACCTTACTGGGGAGGCTGAGAAGTGTGATTCCCCTGTAGTTGGAATACACCCTCCGGTCCCCCTTCTTAAACAGAGGGACCACCACCCTGGTCTGCAAGTCCAAAGGTACTGTTCCCGACTGTCACGCAATGTTGCAAAGACATGTCAGCCAAGACAGCACCACAACATCCAGAAACTTAAGATACTCAGGACGGATCTCATCCACCCCTGGAGCCTTGCCGCCAAGGAACTTGCCAATCACCTCAATGACTTCAGCCAGGGTTATGGACGAGTCTGCCTGCGAGTCTCCAGTCTCTGCTCCCTACTCGGAAGACGTGACGGTGGGATTGAGGAGATCCTCAAAATATTCATTCCACCGTCTGACAACATCCCCAGTCGAGGTCAACAGCTCTTCCCCTGCACTATAAACAGTTTTTGCACTGCTTCCCCTGCTTGAGGCCTCGAATGGTTTGCCAGAATTTCTTTGAGGCCAACCGATAGTCCTCCTCCATGGCCTCTCCAAACTCCTGCCAAATCTGAGTTTTAGCCTCTGTGACCGCCCTGGCTGCAGCACGCTTGGCCTGCCGGTAACTGTCAGCTGCCTCAGGAGTCCCACGAGCCAACAAGGCCCGACAGGACTCCTTCTTCAGCCTGACGGCATCCCTTACTTCCGACTGATGGAAGAGAAATTTAATATTTCTATACAGTCATTTACAATAGCTCCTTACCCCCTTCTATTGAAGATAAGTCAAATGTCTGTAGATCTCTCTGGTTGAGCATGTCTGTGTGCATTGTGGGAGTCCCATAGACAATGTTACACCTTGGGATAAAATGAAACTGAATCAGACATATATTTGAGAGAGCATGTTTCTTATGATTTACCTTTCTTTCTGAATTGCCTTGAGGTTGGCCTGACTGTCGTAGCCTTTGGAGGGAAAGACCAAAGTAATACCATGTACTGCCAAGCACATCCCTCCGATTACAGAGCCAAAGCAGTGGTACAAGGGGACAGGTAGACACACACGCACATCAAGCTGCAGGGGATTGAAAACATGTACTTGATAGTTGTTTTTCCTGTTAAATATATTAAGAAAAAGACAAACTTACCCTCCAATCATAGCCCATTCTGAGACCCACAAAATATGCATTATTTACAATGTTATGATGCGATAGACAGGCTCCTTTCGGATTTCCAGTTGTTCCCTAAGAAACAATTTTATTTATTTAATATTTTGGGGGGTTTTCGTAACTAATTAATACTATATACTAATAATATTATGTAATATAATAATGTAAAAATACCATAATAAAAATAAATCAATAAGGCCATTAAAATAGAAGTGAAATAATCAAACTCCAACACATTTAAAAACAAAAAATGAATACCGAAGTAAACTGGATGTTAATGGGATCGTCACACGTGAACTTGCTCTGCAGATTCATCAGCTCTCTGTGGTGCTGACTCTCGCCTGCTTCCATCGCGTCCTGGAAGTGTAACATTCCCGGCTGCACACTGTCCATCAGGATCACCATATGCAGGTCTGGAAGTCTACAGGACGAGAATAGAGACCACACTGGAAATAAATGCTTTTACTGTACTTTATTAGGGATGTTTTACCTGGAGCTTTGGATATGAGTTTTTGATGATGTGCCGATCTCTGGACAGAGGCTTCTGAGGATTTCACTGAACTTTTGGGTTTTGAAACTAGAGGGGCAAATGACTGCTTTACACTGAACCTGCAATTTAAAAAAAACAACAGTGGTACGTTTATTTCTAATACTTTGTATAGGCGATTGTGATTTGCTCAATACTTTGTACCTTTTTAAGAGTAAATTCCACCTCCTTCATTTGATAGGCTGGGTTCAGTGAAACCTGCAGCAATAAATTTTATAAATTATGTTTCTGATTCACTGATCAATACATGTATTTACTTTAGACTCAAGACAGACCAGTATCATGCCAGCCTTGGCTGTGGCAAACTGAGATAGGATCCATTCATATGAGTTGGGGCCCCACACTCCCACACGGTCTCCTGGTTTTAGACCCAAGGCCAGCAGTCCTGCAGCCAGCCTGTCCACCTGCACCAGAATAAAATTTAACACTTAAACTGGAGAAGCGCTGGTGCAGTGAGTTAATAAATGTCCATCAGGGTCGCAGTTCTTATCCTGCACAGCAGTTGTTACATCATTGTGCTACAGTCAGTCAATGATAAAAAGACTAATGCATTAATACTGTTACTCCCATAAACATAGTTTACATGATAAGATATACAGTATAATCTTCTTTACATTTGTTTTTGATAATCAAAACCTTTATGCACACATCTCTAACCATATCTATGTCTGTTTCATATTTTTTGTCATCTTATCTATGACGCTGCGGTGGTATCAATGTCATATGTAAATGATGTTACTCTTTTAGATCTTTGCAAAAATACAGTGAAAATGTATAACTAGAGAGGAGTTGGTATCATGTTTGTAGAAAGGAGAACATCATGTGAAGTCTATGTATTAATATTCTAAAACTCACATCTTGGTGAAATTGTGCAAAGGTCTTCCTGACCCCATCCTCCACACAGACCAGTGCCTCTCGCTCAGGCCAGCGCTGCGTGGCTGAGTCCAGGGCCTGGCTCACAGTGAGAGGCAGCAGAGACACTGAAGAGGTGCCGTGGACATAACTGCTGCAGAGAGTGGGCTGTTGAGGAGGGCTGTCCACGTGCAGGCTCCTGTCATTCATAAAACAAGTCTAGAACTTCAACATGGAACAGCAGATTAAGACAAAAAGTAATACGTACCTGGACAAGCTGAGACAACTCTTTCTGGCAGATTTCCATTTGTAATTAATTTTGAGTTTGCTCCGCAGCAGCATAATGCTCAAGGGGCGGTGAGCTACTGACAATAACCCAAGCCCTAAGACCAACTATTGTGCAATGCCTTCTGTAGCTGTCAGGGTTCGTGTAGTTCGTGGTTCATAGTAAAGGGTAATCTTTAACCATGCACCATTCTGCACAGATGACCTGTCATCCTCTTTTTTCGCCAACACAATCTAAATCACCTCAAAATGTCCAGGATTTTAACTCTCTAACAGACAGCAGCTTTGTGTGGACCTGTTTTCTTGATTACCGCGGTGAAGTTGGTTTCACGTTATTTTTATGTGTGTATGTATCTGTGTATCTATGTTTAATTTAATTTAATTAATTATACATAGATACATAGATACATAGATACATACATACATACATACATACATACATACATACATACATTAATGCATTTTCAATATCTTCCAGGTCAAGTAACCTAAAAACTCCAAACAAATTATTATAGTAGTCCTAGTCTTCAGGTATCACGCACACCTTTTGGTTTTATGAATTAACCCTTTGTGGAACTTTTATGTATTTTTTCCTCTTGAAAATTAATGATTTTTTTTTTTTTTTTTTTCAATAGCTTCTGAGGCACGTGACCTAGCAAATCCAAACCAAGTTCCACTCGCAGACGCCTGTGCGCTCATCATTGCCCATGCGCTCATCATAGCGAAAGCAATAGGCCCTACGCCCTGTCGGGGCTCGGGCCTAAATAGATAAACAATTAAAAAGAACTGATAACCCTGTATAAATGTCAGCATTTAATTATTCAATTTTTGATGGACTTACTGATTGAGTCACACATTTTATGCTAATTTATTAAACTAAACAAACAAAAATGTGTTTAACTTTATGTATATTATTTTATTTAGTTCTGGTACATGACATTGATGTAATGTGAAATGTATTATATGTAACTGGGAACTTTACCACCTCTGACAGTATGAAAAAATACCCTAGAATGCAGCTTGAGCCCTCAAGACCAACTTGTGAAATATAGAAAAGAATTAGAGAAATATCACAATTTTTTGTAACAATGTGCTATCAAGTACTCAAAAGTAAAGGCAATAATTTCTCTCAAATGTAATGGTATGAATGTTCCCAATTAAAGGGTCCTATATTACACAAAATTGACTTTTGTGAGCTTTAAGCCATGTTAGAATGCTGTTACCTCCTCAAAAACATACACTATATTACCAAAGGTATTTACTATCCCATCCAAATAATGGAAATCAGATGTTCCGATCACTTCCATGGCCACAGATGTATAAAATCAAGCACCTAGGCAGCGTGGTACTGTGATAGGATGCCACCTGTGCAACAAGTCCAGCCGTGAAATTTCCTCTCTCCTAAATATTCCACAGTCAACTGTCAGTGGTATTATAACAAAGTGAAAGCGATTGGGAACGACAGCAACTTAGCCATGAAGTGGTAGCCCACATAAACTGACGGGGCGGGGTCAGTGGATGCTGAGGCACATAGTTTGCAGAGGTCACCAACTTTCTGCAGAGTCAATCACTACAAACCTCCAAACTTCATGTGGCCTTCAGATTAGCTCAAGAACAGTGTGTAGAGAGCTTCAGGGAATGTGTTTCCATGGCCAAGCAGCTGCATCCAAGTCATACATCACCAAGTGCAATACAAAGCGTCGGATGCAGTGGTGTAAAGCACGCCACCACTGGAACATAGAGCAGTGGAGACGTGTTCTATGGAGTGACAAATCGAGCTTCTCCATCTGGCCATCTGATAGACGAGTCTGGGTTTGGCAGTTGCCAGGAGAACGGTACTTGTCTGACTGCACTGAGCCAAGTGTAAAGTTTGGTGGAGGGGGGATTATAGTGTGGGGTTGTTTTTCAGGGCTTGGCCTCTTAGTCCCAGTGAAAGGAACTCTGAATGCTTCAGCATACCAAGAGATTTTGGACAATTTCATGATCCCAACTTTGTGGGAACAGTTTGGATATGACCTCTTCCTCTTCACATAACTGTACACCAGTGCACAAAGCAAGGTCCATAAAGACATGGATGAGAGAGTTTGGATGAAGAGTGTGGATGAACTTGACTGGCCTGCACAGAGTCCTGACCTCAACCCGATAGAACACCTTTGGGATGAATTAGAGCGGAGACTGAGAGCCAGGCCTTCTCATCCAACATCAGTGTGTGACCTCACAAATGCACTTCTGAAAGAGTGGTCAAAAATTCCCATAAACACACTCCTAAACCTTGTGAACAGCCTTCGCAGAAGAGTTGAAGCTGTTATAGCTGCAAAGAGTCGACTGACCTCATTTGGTCTCCCATACACCGAGGCCATAGACGTGTAGGGGGTGGGCTGTGTCCAGGCCTTCCTTTTCCTCGCTGAGCACCAAATGTTAAAGCGCGTGGTGGCCATACTAGGACTGCCCCAAGACCACCTGCTGCGAACTGGACTCTCGGGATGGGCTAAATGACTCGATGCATCGACTGAAGTGTCGAGCTCAGAGAATGACGCCTGTGTTGAGCTGTGTGGCTGTGTGTATCACTAACAAAAGTCACGTGCCCGATACATCTACTGTGTGCTTTGGTGTCATGTGTGTCACATGGAATTGACGCGCGAGATACACAGCACAGGAAGCGCAACTATATAGATCCATGCGTCTGACTCGTTTGGTTTTCATCCCGCTCTACGCTGAGGACGGCCGCTGCATCGCTCATCATCATCATTATGGAACCTGAACCGCCAACAAAAAAATAAAGTATTCACCCATGTAGGATATTTTTTTTTAATCATATTTCAAATTTCCACTATGTGTCATCTTTTTCCATAGGTTAAATGTGCGGAATTATCGTATGCAACGCGAAACACATCATCAGTGTTGAGTCATTATTAAGCGTTACATGAAAAAACAGTCGTCATATTCCTCTACTCCTGGGATGAACACTGGTATGTTTTTTTTTTTTATTATTATTAAATAATACACATCTTTTGTACTCAACATTTTTTTTGTTTCATTGTAGAATTATTGGCCTTTTTTATCAAATGAAATGTGTATTTTGTTAATACAGATTTATAATAATTTTACTAAGATTTGAACATGTTATATTTTCATTTTCCTCACAAAACTTCTAGAAAGGAGACTCAATGAATGCCTTATTAATATGATTATTAAAGGCTGCCAACCTCTGAGCATTGTGGATGATGAGGGCTTCAGAGGGCTGCTTATGGCCCTTGAGCCCTCATATGTCATACCAACCAGGAAGGTATTGCATGTAGAAGAACTACATGATGCACAGCTTTCTAACACTTCACTAACTGGTATCTCTAAAAGAAATTGTATGCAAAAAATATGAAGAGGAACAGCAGAACATGAAGGATAAACTGTTGCCAACCACTGCTGTCAGTCTTACTGCAGACATGTGGACATCATTAAATATGGAGGCCTACTTGGCTGTCACTGGCCATTTTATTGATGAGTCCAACAAAATGTGTACGGCTGTGTTGGGAGTAAGACATTTTCCACAAAGTCTTACATTGCGCAGGTCGGTTTATTAGTTACTACATTTATTTTAGTCTACAGTGTACTTTTTATGTGTTATAAACATGTTCTTTATGTTTCTCACCCTTTTAGGTAACAGACTCTCATAAATGAATGGAGCATTGCAGAAAAGGTGCGTTGCTTGGTGACTGAAGGAGGGGCAAACATTATTCACTCTGCAAAACTGCTCCAGATGAGGTACAGTCATTGCATTGCTCACTCCTTAAATTTAATTGTTAAAAAAAGTCATCAGATCAGATCCTTGTCCTGACCATATCAGAAATAAGACCAAAAAAAATTATCACTTACTTCCGCTCAAGTACCACTGGAAAGGAGAAGCTGGCAGAGATCCAACGGCAAATGGGCAAACTGTTATTAAAATTGATAAATGAGGTGCCCACAAGGTGGAATGGTTGACCAGAGAGAGCCAGTATGGGTGAGTCTGGCTGCACTAAAAAGCCTGATTTCAGCTCTCACATCTGAGGAGTATGAGATTGTAATAGAAACCCTGACTGTGCTTGTGCCATTCAATGCTGCAACAGTGGAGCTGTCGGAAGAGAAGTGAGTAAGTGGAAGCAAAGTAGATCCTATGCTCAAAATGCTGTACCACACTATGCACAAAACATCCAACACTGAAGACCTCTGCCTCAAAACAATTGTGCGAACAGTTAAGAGGATAACTGATGCTGTGGCCTTTTATGAAATGTGAAGTACGCTGTCTCTGGCTACATTATTGGATCTGAGATTTAAATGCCTTGTTTTTTTTGAGTGGCAGCAGGGCAAAAGATGAGGACTGTGAGACCTGTCTCTCCGCAACACCAGATGATCAGCCTGGCCCCTCATCTAACTTGCCACCCAGTTCAGGTACTTATTTATTTATGATTTTTTTAGTCATAAAAGGTTTTGTGCAAGGAATGCTAAGTATTTTGGTGTCTCATTTTAGACAGCTTGTGGCATCACCTGGATGTGGAGTTTCAACAGAGCAAACAACAGTCAAATGCAACTGCAGACGCTATCATAGAAGTACGATACTTGGCTGGACCAAACAGTCCCAGGACCCAGGACCCTTTGGATTACTGGTCGTTGCAACGATACTGTTACCCGCATCTCTTGAAGATGGCCAGAAAATATCTCTGCACACCTGGGTCCTCTGTGCCATGTGAGCGTGTGTTCTCTAAGGCAGGAGAATTGGTGTCTAAAAGAAGAAACCGTCTCACCACAAAAATGTTCACAAGCACTATCATACTGTCTATCAAAAGTCATGTCACAAATAACACTTCACATTCAGTGTACAGTTTATAGTTTATTGTAAAATATTGTTTATTTGTTTGGGATCATAGCATCAGGATGTAAATTTACATTACCATCTTACCCAGTTGATAACAGGACTTGTTCATTCACTTTCTAGAATATGATGATATCGTAACTTCAGACTGAGAGCAGGGGTAAAACTCTATTGTTACTGTTTGGATGATAAATACAAACTTATGATCCGCGAATGTTGAAGTTGATCTTTATTTGTTTGGGATTGGCTCCTCAAACTTGTCATATTAATCTTATGGCTAAGAGTCCTTTCAACTGACCGATATTAACCATAAACCAGGTCAACAAATCTGTATTGACCTGTCCTGTAGCTCCGTTGTAAAATGTATAGGGATTATGTTGAATCGTGTGAACACAACCTACTGTGCTGTGTTACCTTTTATGAAAGAATTAAGCTCAGTGTTTCATTTACCTTTTCACTAACTGCAGTACATTTTCTTAACCACCAGATGACGCCTCTACATGCACCAACACCGTGTCAACACAGTGTATTGAAATGTGAAATGTGTGACACACACCTTGAGGCCTCATCTACCCATCACTACTGGACTCTACATCTGGAAGTTTTTTGTTTTTTTTTTTGTTTTTTTTTACACCACCAAAGTTCAACATCCTGACGGCACAGCATGGAGACTTCTAGTACTTGTCTGGTACTAGCCTTATAACTTGACTTGATATGCTATAAAAACCAAGACCAACACTCTGAGAACCCCACGTACTATGAGGTCCCCAGCTGCTTGGACGGCCTTCTCAACTTAAGTCTGTGCCACTGATCAACACTCACCCTCATAATGCAGATTTATACTTGAGTCTAAGCAGTGTGTGTGTGTGTATCCATGTATTGTACAGATATATCCAGAAAACTCAGCCAAGGCAGAGGACAGAAAGACCTTCACTGACCTTCTTAAAGGAATGTTGTCCATGACTAAGGAACAGAGAGTGGCTCCCAGCCAAGACCTCCACTATAGCTATATTACAAAGTCTCCTGCAGGATGCTAAACTCCAGGCATAGTAAGTGAACATCATCTACATCTCAACCATATAATGATGTAAAAACTCAAATAGTGTGTTGGTACTGATTTATGTGTGTGTGAGTTTGACGATCTCAGAGGAGTTGATGTTGATCTGTCCTGGGGTGGACTCTTCTTCAAGTCCCCCAGAAGATACACTGTGCATCTCCAATGTAAAAGTATCTGTCCAATCAGGTGCTCCAGAATCAGCATTTGATGGTCAAGACTCTGGCATCCATTTCTGGAGCGAGATGTTCTACATGCTCACCCCTTTCTGGACTTACATGTTCCACTTGCTCGTCCCTTTTTGTATCTTCATGTTCCAATTGTTCGAGTGAACATACAGCACCTCCTAACAGCTGGGATGAGCGTGAGCCGGTTTATTATTCAAGCAGCTTTGAACTGTTGACCCTCCTCGGGGTGACAGAAAAAGCCGTCACCGTCAGTCTCGAGAATATGCCCCATACCCGAGCAGCTCCTAAGTGCCCCTGTTTCAGGAGGATTCGCAGAGGGTGGCAGAAGCTTTGTGCTGCTGTGTGCGTCTGCATCACTGATCATCATCATGATCAGTCATGACTTTTATTAATACATTCATTATTATTCCATCATTCAGTTGTTCTGGTCTTGTTTTAATTTTTTACAATTCAAACATGGTGATTTCACAATAGTCTTCCTTTAAGTATAACCACTAGTGGGAAGAAATATAGTACCCTACTTGAGTCAAAGATGGAATGGTGAAAACCAACATGTAACTGGGTTTTGGTAACTACTGTTTTTATGGTTCAGTGCCTGAAATTTCTACTGCTACCATAATAGTCAGCGTGACCTACTAGTATACGAGATGACACCGATGACAGATGATGAGATGGCATTACAATCAATTCAACTCTTTAGCTCTTCTGTTTTACTGGTAAAATGACACATTGCGCTTTGGACACATGTAGGACTATGTTAAAACATGAGTGCTGTTTTTCTGCAATTTCTTTGTGCAGAGTTTTGCGCAGTTGTGACGAGTAAGCACTTTCAACCTTTGTTGTTGTTAAATAACAGGTACTAAGTTTACACTATTTAGTTTTTGTCATACTTGCGCCACTACTGGCGTGCTGCTAGTTCTCCAAAGACTGCATGTAAGCGTGTCTAAACCCAATATAGTAACTGGGGCTAAACTCTTACTGTGGTTTACTTAATTAATGTGTTGCTTAACCAGCATCAGATCTGTGGTTATAGGCTACAGTATTTAACCATGTGCTCTGTCTGTTGGTTTAGGAATGAGCCTCAAAATATGCTACATAGTTTTTAAGGAGCACCCTGCACAAAAAGCTAGAATACAAGACCCAGTGGAAAATCTCCATCATCCACTCAGCTCCTCACTGAAGCCACTGCTCTGTGAAGATACTGCATCTCTATGTCTCAAGAAACTACCTAAAATGTATAGTTTGCTGTATAGAGCAATACTACAATTTAAACTTATATTAAATATAAATACATTTACATTTATTTCTAATACTTCTTACTACTACTACTTATACTGTATAGGCGATTGTGATTTGCTCAATACTTTGTACCTTTTTAAGAGTAAATTCCACCTCCTTCATTTGATAGGCTGGGTTCAGTGAAACCTGCAGCAATAAATTTGATAAATTATGTTTCTGATTCACTAATCAATACATGTATTTACTTTAGACACAAGACAGACCAGTATCATGCCAGCCTTGGCTGTGGCAAACTGAGATAGGATCCATTCATATGAGTTGGGGCCCCACACTCCCACACGGTCTCCTGGTTTTAGACCCAGGGCCAGCAATCCTGCAGCCAGCCTGTCCACCTGCACCAGCAAAGATAATAAAATATGAAGATATTTTTTTCATCTATCTGTCATCAATACAAAAACATATTAATCTAAATTTCTGCTCTCTCTGCATAAGAAGTATACAAGAGATACACCACTGACAAAATCTGACAAAAATACTGCTTTCGTCATTATCAGACATAATGGACTAAGCCTGTATATTTTCTGTATTAAGTTATCAAATGTGAAATTAACAAACCTAAATGAACTTTCTTTGTGTCATTTAACATGCGCATAACTCACATCTTGGTGAAATTGTGCAAAGGTCTTCCTGACCCCATCCTCCACACAGACCAGTGCCTCTCGCTCAGGCCAGCGCTGCGTGGCTGAGTCCAGGGCCTGGCTCACAGTGAGAGGCAGCAGAGACACAGAAGAGGTGCCGTGGACATAACTGCTGCGGAGAGTGGGCTGATGAGGAGGGCTGTCCACGTGCAGGCTCCTGCCATTCATAATAGAAGCAAAATCACATTGGCAAAACCTTATATCAATTTTCAAGCTTTAACTCTCATATCAAAACTCCAAAACACTTTTTGCAGAACCGAAAACACAATGTTAAATTTTTAAACACAATGCAATTGTAACACTGCTATAGTCCGTGTACGTTAATACTGCACACTCTAACCAAAAGTCCATAGATCGAAGACACAAAGGACAGAAGTGAATACACAGTTATCACAATATGAATAGATTTCATAGAAACACAAAAGCACTAGAAACCACAGTGTTAGACTTTTGCAGTGAAAGCCTGTGTGAACCATGTTTCATTCAGAATCTTTGAGATCCATCTCTGACACAGTTCAGATACCAACTGGTAAAAAGCATGGATTTGAAAATTTAGCTTTTTAACACATTTACCTCATTGTCAAACCATCAGAATCTGTGATACTGGTCTATTGGTTGTACAGGTCTCTGACTCCTTCACACTACATGTCTAAAAGTGTGGGAGCATTCTTCAGTGTTTGAATGATGGTTAGAAAACTGTATAAATCTGATGACTTAATAACAGTGTCCTCTTTACACCAGTGTGTTACATTTTGTTCACAAAGTAAAATTTCATTCAGATTTTTTTGTGTGCTGTGTGAATAGTTTATTAAAGTGCGTAAAAGATTTGCCAGATTTATGAAAAGTTTCAGAAAATGTGCCAAAGTGGTCGAAAAAACACTGTAAGAGAAACAAACAAAACATACCTGAACAAGCTGAGGTAATTTCTTCTACACAATTGAAAATTCTGAGTAGCAGCATAATAAAAAATCTAAACAGTTATCTCTGACCTTGCCTGTGGACTGCACTGCCGTGCATCTGCTGTTGAGTTATTTGTCACACCGGCCCCTTCACTGGTGCTGGATGCTGCTGCTTTTTGCTGCTGTAGCTGACAAAACAGGTACATATAATCCCCAATGTTTAGCAAATGTGACCTTTGCCTGTCGTGTATCATTGCACCTGCTTCATTATTCATTTCACCTACAGTTTTTTCAATCACTTTGACACACTTCTCTATTAAAAACTGACATTTGCAAAACAGTTCACACAGAACAAACAGGGTTACAGTTTCCCTAAACAAAGTGTAATCTCAACAAAAAACAGTTTTACATTAAAAACTGATAAATCATCTCCTAAAAGCCAATTTTATCATCAAAACCCCCAAACTGTAGTCATGTGCTTGTTCTTTCATTCATTTGATAGAGCAGCTCAGAAGTTTTAGTCTTACTCTCAGGAACCACAGAGAATCACTGGTTTAGTGCAGTCTGACACGTTTTTGCAAAAATATAACTGATAATTGATAAATACTATAAATAAATATTATTGATTTGCTTTACTTTACGGTATTTTATCCAAATACTTTTGAATTGAGAGATGTTAGATTAGTAAATACATCAACACTTGCTATATGTAATGTATGTGTTCTGGAAAATCAATATTACAAATGAATAATCAGTAGTGGTGGATCCACCAATACTAGTATTGGATATTGGCTTCCAAATATCAGTTCATCCGATATCCTGCTTGGACATATACCTCTATGTTATTAGAGTGTTTACTAGTATGTTTATCACCATAAATTACTTATCATTCAATATAAAGCTGGAACAATATATTTTGGGAAACAATATTTATCGTGTGTAAAATTGCTTTGTTAATGTAGGGAGATTCGGGGTATTTTTGTTGTAGCACAATTACATTTAAGCTGTAAAAATCGAAAAAGTAACTTTCAGATTGAATAAGCAACTTTCCTAGCTAATTATTGACCTATACAGTAATAGTATTAACACTACTAATAGTATGTATTTGTTGCAGCTCATGCCTTTCAATTATACTTTATTCATAAATGATTTACTGGGATGAGCTTGTTTTGTGTCGGTGGCATAAAGTAGTTTCACAAAATACTGCCAAATTTTAGCTCCTTTCTTGCAACCAGTAAAATGACTAAAAGGCTATAATTGTTCACAGGCCTATCAAGTCATATTTTACTCAGTTTACTTTCCAGAGTCATGAACTCAATATGATCCTGTTTCTCTCTCAGAGCTTTGGAAAACCCAACCCCTGTGAAAATAGAGTGATGAGATTTTAAATGGCATAGGCTGGAGTTTTTAGTTTCTGCTTCTTAATCATTAGGCTAATGTCAACCAAAGAAATGTTGAGAAATTTTGAAGAAATGTTGAGGTTGTCAAAAATAGGGGTTACTACTTAAAAAGATTTCAACAAATTTGAGTCCTTTTTGGCCATTCATTTTAAACATAAAATAACATTATGAGTGAATGACAAGAAAGAGTATGAAAATGTCATTACAAGTGGTGCCATGGAATTATTTTGCTAACATACATATGCAGGCCTGTATAGGGTTACTTTTGTCTCATTAATATTCATAAATGCACAGAGAGTGATCTATGACTAATAGTCATTGGTTTGTACATGTGTTTTGATATCCACAAATGCAATATTTGTAACTTGTATTTTGGTCTTTACAAATAGATGTGTATTTGTAAATATATATTTTTTCATTTGCAAAAAAATAAATTACATTTGTAAAACTGAAAATTCTGTTTGTAAAATGTGATTTGCATTTGTGGATCACCAATTTCACGAATTCACAATTTCCTCTATGACGTATTTTTGAGACATTCTTTTCACGATGTCCACAAATCCAGACGGATCCACAAATAGCCTACGCATACACAGGAGTAACCCCCTCCCCACCACCAGCAGGTGGCAGCAGTTGACACACGAAACATTTGACACTGCTGAAATGGATGCATCTTCCGAAATTGAAAGTGTCTGCTGAAATGTGGACATGTAATATTAATGAATTGTCTACAAGGCCAGTTCTTTATTGATGATTAATTATGATGTGTTGTTACGAAATACGTTACGTTATATGTGTTAGCATATTGCAACTGTGTTAACTCCTGGGGCCACTCTTGGTGCTACACCCACTGACAGGGAGCCTTTCCTGGGTCAGACTAGACAGGCTGGGCCCCTGGACTTCTCTGGTACTCTTGCTCCAGCGGGTTAACCCTAAACCTCCGGAGGGGGAGACTCCTGGTCACCCAGGGACAGTGAGCGTTCCCTGGGTTAGACTAGTCAGGTTGGGCCCCTGGAGCCAGAGCACCAAGAATGCTCCAGGAGCCACTCCTGGTGCTACACCTAGGGACAGGGAGCCTTCCCTGGGTGAAACTAGTCAGGCTGGGCCTCTCTGGTACTCTTGCTCCAGCGGGTTAACCCTCCAGCAGGGGAGGTACAACAACGAAAGTCGAGCCTCCAGCGGACTCACAGAGCTCCGTGACGACTGCCCACAACCAGCCCGAAACCCCCGGGTTGGCTGCACCTGGCGCGCCGTAACGTGGACAGCTCCGATGTACCCGGGGAGGGGTTCACCGCCAGCTGCGCCCCGAACCGCGCATAGGGGAAGATCCCAGCGTGTTGCAACTATTATACAACCCACGACCAGATGGGGGCAGCATTGTCCATGAGAGATCCAGACACTAGCGTAGTAAACTCAAACTCAAAGGTGTTCAGAAGCTGGGAGGAAAAGCGTGATAGTGCCCCATCTAATGTTTTACAGATTGAGAACAGTATTTAATGAGAAACAAAGTCTTTTAGTCTTACTTTATCACACAGTATAGGCCTGTATTTATATAATTATCCACCGTGTACTGAAGAGCGCACGTGTCCATGGACTGTAATGTTGAGGGGGAGCAGACCACCAAAACTGTAACTGGAACATGTAAATTACACATTGTTAGATATTTGTTTGGATCCTTTACCAAAAGAGAGAGAAAACAGAATGTGTTCCAATAAAAAACAACAACATAAAACACAACAACAACAACAACAACGAAACGAAAATATGTACCCGTTTCGTTGAGTGGTTAAAGATTTTCACTAATTACCTTGGGCCTGGGCTGACCCCTGTGGTTGACTGGTCATCACCTGTGGAGTGACTATGTGAGGCTTGCGCACTGGACAGCTCCACTTTCCCCCGTCTCAGCCATTCCGGTCCCAGCTGAACACGCAGCTGTTGCCAACACTTAATAACTGTTGCCCTCGCTCACATCTCACTGCGTGCCACTGTAATGATTATAATGAAATCCTCTGGCTTCTGTTCGACATGCTTTTTCTAATCCAAAATCTCTGCGGACAGGGCTATTTTTGAAGAGTCTGATATATTAGCTCTGACTTTTTTACACCAATAAATACATAAGAGGTTGCGTCTAATTATCATAAACTGTTGATTGTTGGCTAATCTGATTCAACTTAGATTTTTAAGAAAAAAATTACCTTTTTCCATTTATATTCTATTAAAGGCATTGTGCAACTTTTTTGATGGAGGGTCAGTCAGATTCTTTTCTGAGATGTTATTGCTTTGTCTGGAATGTTTCACAGTATGGCATTAAACCTTTCTATATTCATGGAGACCAAACCAAAAAGTTACATAGTGCACCTTTAAATTGTAATTTTAAATTTGAATTTAAATTAAGTAAATCAAACTAATATCCAGATTAAGTTTTTGGAAATGTCACCATCAGTCATTTATTTTTGCTAATTACAAATAAATAGAAATAACTATAGTCCCACCCATCCTCTACTATATTTCAGGTCAGGTCAATACACCCAAAGACGGCTCAGAATCTTGCTTCTGGTTACTTCTGTGCCAGGTGCCAGTCTTTACACTTCATTCCTTCTTTGACTCCCTTCATCCAAAAGTGATCTATCATTCTCTGTCAAAAAAGCAAACAAACTGCGTCAGCTCTTGTGTTTCAACCTAAGTGGCTGTTTCCTACACCTCTCCATCACACAACTTATTATTGTGCCCATTAGACATCAATCAAATGTCATAGTTTCAGAAAAATACTATCCATCAGTTGTACTTGCCCCACCAGTGCCCCATGTCCCCCCTGCCCCTGTCACCACCCTCATCCATGGGACATAATAGCAGAGTTTGGACAGGAACTATTTTTTAATCCTCACATAGAAGGGTCACAGTGCAGGTCAGGGGTCAAAGGTCGAAGGTGGGGGGTTGGTCGGGTTGCCATGGAGACAGCGCCGTTCACTGGGATGGTACGAACAGAAGATGCGGGTCCTTCGGTGCGTGAGGGGGGCAGGCTGAGAGCAGGGGCAAGCATGCAGATCGCATTATTAGGGCCAGACGAGGAGGAAGTCCAAGTGAATGACAGCGTGTATTGAACAAGCAACAATGCAGCCATTTACTGCAGAGATTAACTAAGACATAGTGACAAGACAGGCTTTTGTTTGACTGGGTATAGCTAACTCAAACTACTACTCGAAGAACTAAGTAATATTCAGAACTGTTTAAAACATTAAAATCTCTCAAAACTTTTCTGAAACAATCTTCTAACATTTATCAAGGATTGGGACTGGCACGAAGATACCACTTGCCTTATATGTCTAATCATATATCTTCTTTTATATAGTGATTTGCATTATTCACTCTTGGATAACATCTGATCTCTAATTTTAATAACTGGAAGAACTAAACATCAGTGGTGGAATGTAATGAAGTAAACATAGTAGAGTATGGTACTTAAGTATGCATTTTAACTCTCTGAACTTTACTTGAGTACATTTTCAAGTATTTTATTTTTATTTCACTACATTTGAGAGCGTGTATCTGTACTTTCTACTCCGCTACACTTTTTAACAGGACTTAAAAGTTAAAGTATTATTATTCTTTGCGAGCTGCTGAAAAGCCTGAAAAGATAGGAAACAATCGATTCAGTTGTACAAATCTGTATCAAAATCTGAAAAAAAAAAAGAAGTTTTATAAGATCTCAAAATATGAGTGAAATACTTTTATTTTTTTTACTCCTGAAGTACATTTTTAAATGAGTACTTCTACTTAGGAAGATTTTTTCATGTGATACTTTTAGTGATACTTTTACTTGAGCTCTGGTATCTGCACTTTTACTTAAGTAACAAAACTGAGTACTTCATCTACCACAGCAAAAATTAAATAATGCTCAAAATGTATTTGTTCATTTATTTTTGTCAACAGAAAGCTTATGACACTGATGGACATACAGTGGGAAGAGTACTGCTGTGGGAAGTACACTGTAAAATACATTACTAAGTAGTGAAAGTATAATGTTTGAAAACTATTCAGATAAATACAGTTTTATTTAAAAGTTACCCAAATTATTCAACCGTGTACTACCTATCTCAGGTCTTAAGAGCAGTGGGAACTATAAATATATTAAAAAGTACCTGGCTACAACTTCATCCTTGAACCATTACTGCTATTGTGATTTCAACATCTCTTCAGCCCACTCCATCATGCCGCGGTGACATCATGAGAAAGTCGGTCCTCTGTTGACAGCCCCTCTTGTTGCCATGGTGATCCAGAAAATGGCCGGACAGATCCCCATTTTAAATGAAGGCTATTGGGAAGGAGGGGGACGTGTAGGCGGCAAGTAAATAAAAGTGCTATTTGCAGAGTGTTTGCTTCACGTAGGAGCCAAAATCTTTCTGTTCTTTGGGGGGTCCTTGTACCCCTTCAGTGCATGCGTGAACAGGATGTCCCATGTGAGTCAACAACTGCTCCAACATTCAAGTAATAAGAAAAGAAAACAATGTTGGACAATATGAAGACACAGAAATACTTGTATTACAAATAAGGTCAACTACAGCTGCATGTTAATTGAGAAATATATGTATTTTACTTGCCTGACCAGCCAGTCCCTTGTCAAAGCGATAAATATTTTACCATATAATAAAAAATTGGCATATAGTGTGTCACACATTTATTATAGTGATATAGAAAGTACACTAGCTTTTGATTTCTAATATCTACTACTTATTAAATGAGCACTAAAACATTCTGTAAGAAAATGTATTATGTAATTATTATTTTATTTGGTAATGCTTTATAATAACTACATCTTGATACATAGCTTTAGTACAGCATGCAAAGACTTAATTCAGAATGAAGAAATAGTTTATTATTGTTCAGGACTACTATTAATTAAGGGATTAGGGTAAGGAGTATGGGTAAATTAAAGGGCCCATATTATGCTATTATAATATTGTTTCCTCATCACAAACATACCTGGAGTTGTGTTTTGTTTCATTCACACAAACCCTGCAAATTTATTGATTTCAGACCTGTAGCTGTTGATCTTTGGAGATGTAGACAGACTAATAATAAAAGATTACTCAAACATATGTGAATGAAACAAAAAACAACTCTGGGTATGTTTTTGAGGCGGTAACATTATTACATGGCATAAAACTCACAAGAGTCAATTTTGCATAATATAACACCTTTAAGTCATTAAGTTCTTAATAAACAGTTTGTTAATTAGAAATTCTAATTAGAATTAGAAAGTCTTTGTTCACGCTTCATTAAGGCTATTAAAAGTGTAAGTATTGCATACTTTTATTCTTCTTTTCTTCATTCCCTTTGACATCTGACATTTAGACATGCAGGACCTTGAATTGACCTCAGTCCCACAATGACTTTTGGCTTGAGATACCCAACACCACTGCTCTTAATCCAGCCATAGCACTTTGCACAGGGACGGACAGAAGGAGGCAGGGCCAAGGGAGGGGGCTGGGAGGCATTTCAATACTGGGAACCTCATGACCCACTGGGGAGTAATGAGCATTCAGGGGAGCGGTGTTATTGGCTTGTTGACCCTGGCTTTTCGAATGTGCTCATCCCTGAATGGTGAGGGAAAAGTCCTATAAATGTTGTTGTCAAAATTATTTGGTGTAATGTTTAGAGCTGCTATGTCTTCATTTAACCATGCACACTGAACAGAAATAGTTGGTAAATGTTGTGATAGGATTTCCACACAAATGGATTTACCCATTTGCATTTGACAAAAAAAGAGCAATTAGACACTATCACTCAAGGAATTTATAATTTTAT
This sequence comes from Taenioides sp. WSHXM2023, assembly GCA_029959045.1. NCBI lineage: Eukaryota > Metazoa > Chordata > Actinopteri > Gobiiformes > Gobiidae > Taenioides > Taenioides sp. WSHXM2023. Next base: position 15,126,383 of record CM057101.1, on the reverse strand, counting down.
ATTTATTTATATTATGCAAAATTGGCTCTTGTGAGCTTTAAGTCATGTTAGAACGTTTTTACATCTGAGTTTTGTTTCATTCATACATGTTTGAGTAATCCAAAGCTCAGAATGCTCTGTTCCACCTTGTGACATCATGAATCGGTAGTTTTCAAGTTGACAACTGGTTTTTAACTTTTCTTCAGAAGAGACTGATAACTATCCAAATTATTCTAGTGAGGGTGTATAGAGTTTAGAACACAGAGGAGCACTTCCTGCATGACATCACGAGGTGGAACACAATGTTTTCTGTTAAAGAGGAGAACTCAGCCTAAATATGAAGGATTTGTGTGTTAACATATGTGACTGAAACAAAACACAAACAGGTATGTTTTTGATCAGGAAACAACATTATAACAGAGATCAGAACATAGCATGACCAAAACTAGATATCATCACCATTATTTCTGTCCTACTCTAAGACATAAGGCATTCTCACAAATCTTGCTCATATTTTTCAGTAGAATCCACTAATGCCTAGTCCAGCCCTCCCTTGCTCTTGGGTTCAACAGAGTGTGGACTTGTGAGGTTCCTGTGTTGATCCTAAGGGCCATTTTACTGAAGTGTGGTCAGTAAGTGCGAGCTGCAGCTGCACCCGCCCAGCTCCCCTCGCTCTCTCTCTCTCCGCACGGCGTGGGTGGCACTATCTGGAGGCCATGGGCGGTGTGTTTATGTGCGCTGGGATTTAAGAGCACACACACACACACACACACGCATACACACTAACCACAGAGGAGCTATTGATTCGAGCTAATCAAGGCAGCAGCAAGGGGGGAAGTAGCGCACGTGTGTATATGAATGAAGTCAACACATTCCATGCATACCGCCATAGATGAATAAAATATCAGATGCTAGACTTTACACACAAGGCTCTTTGCACTCAAGTTCTTTAGTTTTAGCCAGTAGCCAAGTGACTGTGCAGTTTGTAACAGAGCATTGATTCAGAGAGTTTGAATCCACTCACACGATGACGATGACCATAGGGAGTTTTTCAGGACAGTCATATAGTCATGTCTGGTTTGGTCTGGCCCTGTTTAATAACATTACAGCGATCTGACCTCGCCCATCCAATGACACCAGATAGCATGTACAAATTACAGAGAGATTAATCAGTGCAGTTGCACCCAAAATCACTCATGCAATGGCCCAGTTGTTTTGTTTAGAGATTTGTAGATAATTGTTATTCATCCTGTGTTTCAATGTTAAGCAAACCTTGCCTATTGCCTGTTTGTTTTAGAGCCGTATGCCATTTTTAATTAAAAGTGCACTATGGAACTATGTGTCTGCTATCTGCTTCTTGTTTCCATGGAAATTAAATTGTTTTGAATACTTTAGACATTTTCATCCTCTTGTCCAAAACGTATTCTGAGTCTGTTTCTAGAATAGATAAATTTAATGCCATAGTGTGGAACAATTACACTGTACACCTTTAAGAAAAAAAAATCTGTTGCTGTGTAAACTGTGGAACAGGTACTGGTAGTATATGCTGATTTCTGCTAGTCTTGTTTATCTTGTTGTAAAACTGACTGTCCTAGTGCAATCCAAATCCTGTTTAAGACAAGTTTTAGTTCAAGCATGTCTGGGGCCAAACTTGAAGTGTTTATGAAGTCTTAAAAGTGCCCAATGTAAATTCTATTAATTTGTTTGGTGTCTGTGAAATCAAGAACAGACAATGGCAAGCAAAGTAAATATGAATGATGAACTGTAAGATCATAAGAATTTATAGGTGCACTGTGTAACTTTTTGGTTGAGGGTTTGTCACCTGTTTCTACGGATATGTCATTGCTCTGCTTGGAATGTTCCACAGTACGACATTAAACAGCTCTCCCTTACATTTATTCAATAACAGGTGGTTGTGTAGCTCAAAAATACCTAGAAAAACAGCCATTCTGACTGTGAGTTGGGTTACCTCTCCACAGATCTGACCTGTAGCTCGGTCTTGTTTGGTCTCCACGAAGAAAGAAAGACTTAATACCATACTGTGAAACATTCCAGACAAAGCAATAACATCTCCATGGAGAAAAGCACTGGACGGACCCTCCACCGAAAAAGTTACACAATGTACCTTTAGTATACAGTATGTACTCTGTGGCAGCTTATGCTATGGAAGATATGTTGTGGTGCGCCCCAGAAAGAAAAACAAATTAATTGACCTTTTGATAACTTTGACCACTTGACAACGCTCAAAACACCTGTCTGTGTAGTTAAATTTAACAGGTTGGTCTTAAGTAAAAGAGACAGATACCTTCAGCTGTTTTGGTCACAGGTTCAATGTGAGAGCTGACAAACTGGACAGCTGGAGCAACCCTGACTTTCTCACTCCTCCTTTCGAAGAGCCCTTCAAGCCAGAGGGAAAAGGTTCACAGTAAAGCCTTGTTACCATAGAGACCATGTTTGCATTTCTCAACGAGCATTTCTGAGACCAGTGGCTTTTCATCTGAAATTCAAACTATCTATTCACCAGTCGAGCCGTCTGGAAAAGTAATTGTCTATTGGGGCAACTTATTCACTGACTCTTGGAGGTGTATTTCCTTATGAGTGAAAAGGCAGAACAAAAAGAGCCTCAAAGTGTCATCTTAACAGCACTGGCTCACACAGACCAAAAACTCAACGCAACATTCCTCCTGCTTTTTGTGCTGTTGGAAATTAAAGTCTTTATTTGAAGAGGGAGCTAGGGAGAAGCGTACCTGCCAATCAAAATGTGGAGTGTGGTCGGAGGCTCTCTGCTGTGTAGCCAGTCACAGAGCAGCATTCAGGCCCAGTGCTCTCATACCAGGCTGCTGCACTGGAACAAAGGGGCCATTCACATTGACCTTGACACAGGGCCACCCCCATCACCACAGGAACCAGTGCGGAGGAATCCACCACGACTCCCCGATATCAATCCAGGCTTTAGGTCGAAGTGAACCTATAACGCAGGGATAATCATAATCGTATGGGCCTACTTTTGTGCGTCAAGGTGAAAAATGTGCTGGGAAACGCATACCATGTTTTCCTTCAATAAAACCTAAGATTAACACGTAACAGTCCAAGTTAGAATTGAATAACAGCTTTTATTCAAAGGGCAAAAACAAAATAGTGTTTTTGGTTTGTCTTTTTCTTGCAAGTGTACAGCCTGAAAAAATACTCAGGCATCAAACCGCAATTCATTTTTTAACAAAATAAAAATAAGAGACTTTTACTTTTTACACAAATTCACAACTGTACATCACATTTTTACAAAGCTTCAAATATACAACAATCATTCACATTTACAAACATTAACACAAAGGGCTCTGCTACATTTAACACCTCGGGGTTTGTCACTGGCTGAAAAAGCAGTCCAGACACATTCCATGCGGCATCCCCATCCTCTTTGAGTCCAATCGGATGCTGCTTGGCAACACTGGAGGCGCTGGTCTTTTGTCTCCGAAGAGCCTTCAGACAACAGGAGGGACACTTGGCCCGGCTGTCTGTGTCTGGGAACATTTGGTTCAACTTGTCCACCCATCAAGGACCTGTTCCACTTCTTGCTTAGCTAACCCAATCTTTCAGTTTGTGTTCACGTGACATGGGTTAGTGCCTTGCTTCTCGGCTTCATTGTACACTCGAAGGAAGTCTTTGTAGCGAGGTGCACAGCCCATCCAAGCCTCACCAAAGCGAACTGCCCCAGTGAAAAGAAAGTCCCCCTCTCCAGCCCTTACTGCGCACTGAAGAGGGATCTTGATTTGCCCCGTCCAGCTGCGAATCCTCACGCCCCCAGACACAAACACCTGGGTTTTCTGTCTGTACAGTCGGCTGACCTCCACAGTGACAGACCAGTGCTCCTGCTCCTCCTCCACTTTCCTTATAGTGCCCCGTGCCACTGCAAGCACATAAGAGAAACAACAGTTATTAAAGGTCCTATATTACACAAAATTGACTCTTGTGAGCTTTAAGCCATTTTAGAATGTTGTTACCTTCTCAAAAACATATCTAGATTTGTGTTTTCTTTCATTCACACATTCGAATAACCCTATTTACTAGCCTTCTTCAAATTATTCTAGTGAAGATGAATGGAGTTTAAAAACACAGTGGAGCACATCCTATCTTATCACATGACATTACAGTTGGAACAGAGCGTTTTCTGTTTGAGAAAAGAACTCAGCCTAAATATGCAGGTTGTGTGTGTTAAACATGTGTGAATGAAACAAAACAAAACTCCAGGTATGTTTGCAATGAGGAAACAACATTATAACAAAGACAAGAAAATAGCAACCGATACTCACCAAAGTCGTTTGTGCAGACGGCGAGAAGCATGTCCACATCATTGCAGGGCTGGCAAGGAGCTGGAAAATAAACAAGAATGTAGTTAAGCTTGGTGCCAACGTTTTCCATTCCTTCAGCACTTCCTGTATTTAGTAGAGGCACAGAAATGAGTGCTGACAGTTACACAACTCTTCTCTTCATCTGCACATGGACAAAGACACTAAACAGCACTTCAGTAATAACCATCCACCATGTGACCTGCATCTCTAAGTGTTTATTTGTCCCCACAGACAGCAGAGGGGCGGTCAGCAGTCAAACACAGCTGGAAATAATGCAACTGAAGGGACAAGCACACTGTTACTTCACGTACAAAAGTTGAGTGGTTTATGAAAAAAAACCTCACCAACTGGGCAAATTCTGTTGGATATTTTATTTATTAGTTATGTTTTATGCATAATCCTCCTAACCTACACATTCTATTAAAATGTATGATTTATTTTTAGATACATTTATCATATCATAGCATTAATTTTACATTACCTTAAGTCAGAAATGAACATTTTATAAACAAATACCATCTATACCAAAGCATTGCAACTACTACAATTGTGCCTAGTTAAAACCTCACTTGTTGAGTAACTTTTGAAATTGACAAGCCCACTAAGTTTGATTCAGAGAAACTGATATCTGTTATCTATATCAGTGAAAACTGTGAAAACGCAACTAGCCAAAGTGGCCAGTGAGCCGAAGTTAATCTGAAGCCCTAACTAAATTAAAGTAACTTTGCTCTGGGGGACGTTGCACTTATGTGGACGGGCTGTCAGGACTGCCCAGTTGTCCAGTGTTTTACGACTGGAGAAAGGGCTCTAAATGAGAGCCCATGATTAGTTGACTCAGGTGGCCTTAAGAGCGCACTAACTAGGACGGCTTTATTATGGCTTCCTGAACATTCTGTAGTTTTCTTTAGCAGCTGAGTGGCACGAGGGCACACAGAGTCAGCAAAGAGAAGAGCACAGGTGGATTTTCAAACGTCTTCATACAATATACAATGAAAAAGGGTTTAAGATAAAACAGGAGCAACATTAATCCCAGCTGACAAATTGTAGCTCATGTTATTTATTTCCACTGCAAACGGCAAAAAATCCCATTTTATGTATAAAACCTGCTAACCCTGATTCTTGCGTAAGTTAAACAGTTTGTGCTCAAATGTTAATCCTGGGTGGATTTAAATTGTGCTTTTTAACAGAATCCTACTCTTAAAACAAGAATCGTGAATCTAATCACAAAATTCCCAATATTATTTTTTTCAAAATCATCCAGCCCTACTATAACCCATCTTCTGTGTTCATACCAAACCAAATCATTTGCTGCAGGCCAACAAATAATACAGTTTAGACATTGTAATTGAAAGCACCATTTGTTTTAAACGTGTTTCACACCTTGCCAGGAATACTTGTCAAATCCAAAGACTACAGTCCATAGATTTCTAAGCGGCTTAAATACGGTATTGAAGTCAAAGGAAAAGGGCAGTGGTGTCATGGGATTTTTGAAGTAATGATTTTCGTGCTAAAGAAGATATGCTGAGGGCTTATTTTTAGCCGTCCCATTTGAAGTCCAGGCTCTGAGGGTGAGGGGTGATTGTGTCGCTGGCCAGTCCAAGCTAGCTAGCACCTCGCGCCTCTGCCTTACCCCAGAGGTCAGGGGTCAAACAGCCATAAGCCGCCTGAGCTTAAGAACAGCTGGAGAAATGGGAGACTTCAGAGAGACTAACCTCACCCTCTTCCCCCCTTTGAAGTGCGCCTACATGCTGCCATAGCCCAGGCAAACCAGGACCTAAGAAGTTGATGTTTTTTTCTTCTTGGTTCGAATGACAGACATGAAACAGAACCGCAGGAATGGAACAAGAGCCGACTCAGCATCTTGGTTTGGCCTCGGCACACGCTGCACCCGCTCTGATCCGACCACATCATACAGGCTCCGAGGGGCAAGCAAAGGGAGGGGCAGTGAGAGAGTGTCCCTGCAACATCTGGACCACGGCACATTCCCCCGAAATGAAGCAGCAACTCGCTAATACCACTTCAAACAGCTGCAAAGAGTCCGGAAAAGATATATGGAGTACCAGAGGAATGGGAAAGAAAACACCATGATGATAAATAGACAAGAGAGAAATTAAGAGGTAGGAAATATTGCGACGGAAGAATAGAGGATAATTTAAGCGAAGGGGAAGGGCTGGGCTTTCAAAAAAGACCCTCCCAACATCTGGATGGACATACATTCCAGTGTGATGGTGAGCAACTTGATCCAAGCAGCACAGTGGAAAAATAGGGACCAAAGAGAAAGACAGATTAAAGAAGCAATGAATCGTCAAGTCCAAGTTTGTGAATCATCCAGTGTTATCTCAGAGCACATCACGGCGCTAGAGAGAGACGCACTTATGTGGTGATCCAAATATATGGGCCTCTATAATTAATCTTCCCTCTGGTCTGGCACATAACGATGCAGGATATGAATATACAGAGCCAGAGAGTTGTAAAAACAAATGTGGGCCCGATGATGATGGTGGAAACAAAAACAGTTGCTAAGTGTAGTCTCGCAGCTTGACCCAGCGCAGGTTTGGCAGGTACGCAGCGTGAAAACAGACAACGGTTTTTCAGAGGAGGCCTGCTGTTCGGCTCGGTCCCTTCATGCACACCATCAAAGGGGGAAAAAGATGAAAAAGCAGGCGGGTTCATTCTTTCTGGATAGATTTACACATTTTTCCATGAGATTTAAGATACACTTTCAAGGCTTTGTTTTTCAGGACCAATGCATAGCCAACTGTAAATTTAATCCCAGGTTAAAATACATAAGTGATATAGGCATGGGTAGCAGGACTGAATCATGTTGGAAAAATTGTGAAATGTTGAAATGATTGCAACTACAACAGTATTTGTACTGTATGCTTTTAAATCAAAATTCAGTACAAAAATCACAACTAAAAGCGATTTAAATATGAACTTCTAAAGAAATACAAGAATCAGTTTCATACAGAATACAGAATAATACTTTGGCACCATTCAAATTCTTATTTTGATTTAGGAATTAATATTACAGTAGTGTTTGATAGCTTATGACTGACTGAGGAGTGTATGGCTTTGACTGCACGTATCCAATTTCCCTGTCATCAAGGGAAGGGAAGTCAAGTACCCGAAAATTAGAGGCCTCACTCTTGGATGCCTCATTAAACGGACAAAAATCCCTAAAAAAGTACATTCACACACACTTCTAATAATAAAAATGATGTTATGTCTTACCATTGAGTGAATGTGCATCTGCTCCCAGTCTGTCATTGACCAGCTCATACTGAAATGATGTGGCCCGGCGGCTGATGTCCATGTGTGGGACAGCTTCGATAAACAGCGCCCCCTCCTGGATATTGAAACAATGGACTCTGCCTTGCGCTTGGTCCTGTTCTTGCAGTAACAGGCGCAGTTTTCCGGCCCGATCCAGGTAGATGTTCGCGCCGCTAGATTCGGGAGAGGGTTTGATGCAGACTGAGAGTTTGGCCACAGCTGGAGACACTGTGTTGGGCCTGAGGTTGACGATGATAGCCCCAGTGGGATAGAGCCATTCCAGAGAGCCCTGTGAGCAGCGCAAGTACACCTGCTCCACATCACGCGTGTGACCTTCATGCATCAGACCACTGAAAAAACAAAGAGAGAAACAATTTAACTATGGGTATAAATGTAGTATAGGCTAACATGTAATCTTTTAAACTATATGCTTTTAAAATTAGCATATGATTTTAAGATGTGGTATGACTCATGGTGTGCTTCTTTTGTCATTTTAAAAATTAGGTCATATGAGTGACTCTAACGTAAGATTAAAACAAAGAAGGACCGCTCAGTGATGCGTATCGTCTCAATCATTTGGGCAATAATTAAAGTCACATTCACTATTCATCTACCTACTGCTGTCCATTATTATTGTAAATCAAGGAAGGAAGGAATGGATGGAAACTGCATATCAGTGTTGTGAAGCTTTTTGTCATATTTCACACACTATTTCAACCCATATAATTTTATCCCTTAGCTTTAAACACATGTATGTATTCTAGAAGGAAGAAGCCACACATGGCCAGGTTTAGCCCATGTGCTGTCCATTTGTACAAAAAGCCTCTGACAGTATGATGCAGTTGATCAGTTTTCCAGTTAGTTTCCATCCCAGAACAGCTGAAGGTGCAAACAGTAAGGACACTGAGCACATTCCTGGCGGAGCATTAAGCCCTGCCTGTGCACAAGACTGGCTGCATGACCAGTCACGAGCCGCAGCGGCCAGAGTGACCTCAGCTCCCGCGCTCGCTCCCCACGGCACATTGTTCCTACTGCAGCCAAACGACTGTTGGCACAGAGCCTTTGGGAGACTGGAGGCAGAGCACAATGAATGGACATCAGGCTCTGGGCAGACAACAGCAGCAACAGTAGCTGGGGCGGCTGCATGCAAGTGCAAATGCAGGTCACGCACTGAACCTCCCCTCACTTTCAAGCCACCAAAAAGACTGAAAGAGACTTCTCCGGGCAGCACTCCGGACTGTGGCGCCAGCAAGACCAACTGACTCCATCCACAAGTTAATGCCTGGTCAGGGTTTGAAAACTCAAGCCTGTCACTCACTTTGTGGCAAAACCAGCGGCAGGAAGCCATCAGGACTCTACCAGTGTGCACAGGCCAAGCCAGTGGTTGGGCTCTGAGTGGAGTGGGGACACCCAGTTTCCTGAGATGCTAAAATTCAAATCAGTCAGAGATCTTAAGTAACCCACTGCACATGTGGAGCATCTGTATCTGAAGCTCCATAGCCAGGCTCTCTCTAATTAAGTCCCCCCAACTTCATCATCTCTGCAGGCAATTAAATGAGATTAGCCAAGAGCCATTCTAATCAACAACAGATTATTGGTAGAGACTCAAAAGTATTGAATACTGCCCGCCCCTCCTGACTGGAGCAAACCAAACCACACTACCTCTCAAGTGCAAAACACACTGCAGCAGATGTCTGAAGAGAGCCAAGACTGTCCAAAGGGTGACTCTGGATATGGGATAATAAACAAGGGCAATTATGTATCGCATACTTGGTGAAATATATTTGACAACATTAAGGAACCATACACACAGTACAGTACAGTAGTGTAGTGTTATGAGGAAAAAGTAGTTTCAAGCCATTTCCTCATTGTAGGTTGAACAAAATTTCTTCAACATATTATACTGAAAATGGCTACATGTAATAAGTACTTAATAATTGAAATATGTTGAGAAATTATAAAGCATTACCTCTAATAGAAAAAAACAATGATCCTATACTGTGACTAATGGGCATTGATCATATTGTAAAAAAAATAAAAAAATTGAATTTTTAAACACCAGCAAATTAGACTGAACAACAAGCCCCCTACCACATCTTCACATGTTGGCAATTCCACCTCCACTTCACTACAACCATCACAAATTAAGGTAAAATAAAAATATCTAACCTTTTTCCTATATTTTGAGCTTCATACTACACACTACCTTTTTTTTTTTACTGAAGTATTTAAATAAATGCCTGCTACCGCCCCTGATCAGACCAAGTCGCCAAAGTTTCACTCTCTCCTTGTCCCCAGGACGCACGAATTACGCACATTGAAATTCACGTTTTAACAAAACTAGGAAGTTTAAATAAAGTTGAAGACACTTACCTTCCTTTCCAACTGCACTGGTCGCTTGAGTATTGGCAAAACGAATTCCGACAGAGAAAGAGAAGAGGCAGAAGGGAGAGTAGTAGCGGGGTGAGCATGTTGATCCAGCGGCTCACTTCGCTTCGCCTCTCCGCAATTCAAACTATGTGCAAGTCCGCCAACGCCGTTTTGCCAGCCTCATATCGTTCAGATTTAAACTCAAACCAGTCCAGCACGAGTAAAATATTCTTTTTTCGGTAGCAGCAAATGGAAAAGTGCTTCTTCTCCTTGACCCTCCGTAAGACTTTGACAAACAGCGAGAGTAAACGCGAAGAGACTTGAGCTCCGTCCCCGCAGCTCGTTGTGCGCACGTCACTCACCGTTCCCTGAAGTGAACACTGCTACGTTCAGGGGCCTGTCTAGAGCTCAGACAAATCAGACTCGCGAGGTCGAGAAAAAGTCCACTTGACAAACAAGGGCCAGTGCGCAATAACAGCTGTGGACGAAAGTGTTTTTTCTGCTGTTATTTGCTCAGGCTACTTCTGTCAGGTCAGAGCTACTTAACTGAGTCCATCAGTGTCTAACGCTATATTTGGTTTACTTTGATGGCTCATCTAAATAAAAATATGTAATAATGTAATAAACCAAATGCATATATCGAACTGAGGGCAAAAATAGCTTTCAAAAGTTCCCAGTCTTTACATTTTACTTTTTAGTAACTTTTTAGCAGCTTAACTTTTTACTTACATATGTAGGTCTGTAAGGTTATCCCAAATAATTATTAGGAATTTATATTTTATTAGGCTTAGAGTTAAATTATTTGGACACACACAACATCACAATAAATGTAATAACAAAGACCAAAAATATAAAGTGTAATAATACATTCAAAAGAAGTAGCAAAAATACAAATCCAAAGTCAAATCCAAAGTACACCTGTTTTGCAAAAGATGCTTAGAAGTTTTGAGTAAAACGTTTGCCCTTCAACTTTATTATTTTACTTGTGTCTATTTTGCCAGGGCCTACCATATGATAGCTAACAAGAATGCTAATTTGTAGTCCGTCAGCTAAAATTAGGTGGTAAACGTAACTGTTAAATGAGGTTATAGTATATGAAATGACAGTGACAGCTTGTGAAACTAAATATTGTTTGTCTCCCATGCTTTAAGTGGCATTGTGCAATCAAATGTCAACGTACCATCTCTTTACAAGTTGACCTGATGATTGTTTTTTTGAATGAAAGCTGCAGGGACTTGTTCGGCACAGGGTCCGTTACTACATCATGCATCTGTAAACAGGCTCATGATCCTGGGAGGCATTATTATGAAACCTGGTGTTTTAAGTGCAGATCGTGCTTGGCTTTGGATTGGAAACTTGTTTGACAAGGAAAACCAGAGCTGTGTGTAACTGCTACTTTTCCTCTCCACTTTCTGGGGATATGGATTTTCGAGGCTGTTTGTATTTCTGGATCTGAGATTTGGCAGGGAGTGTAATTGTCCCATGGTGGGCAGCTTGCCACTAAAGGCCCCCAGAAACTTCATATTTCTAATCAAGACATAGTACATTTTACAAACTTACAAATCAGATTTTACCACTGAGCAACATGTCATAGTAGTAGTATAGTTTGTGTAATCTATATTTCCAACTCCTTTGAGTGTCTGTTGCTCCAGTTGCTCCAAATACAACAAAAAGAGCCACAAAACGTGTCTAGGCATGACGCAGCCAAGATCCATCGCACTGCAAACACTGTCAACACTTATAGCAATATGTTAACCCTGTTTTCACTATGTTGAGAAATTACAGAAAACTGCACTTTTAATACAGTCACAACCATGGATAATACTGTTTAATCTTAGTTAGCATTCTGGTGTTTTTGATGCACAGAAATAGCTTGAAATCATGCATTGTAACTGTGAGCAGGGTCACCTCTACACAGATCTAATATGTAACTTAGCCTGTAGATGTGACCTGCTTGTCATGGAGATAGTTAAAGATCCTATATTAGACAAAATTGACTTTTGTGGGTCAGCCATGTTAAAATGTTGTTACCGCCTCAAAAACATACCTGTAGTTGTGTTTTGTCTCATTCACACGTTTGAGTAATCAGTCATTATTTGTCTGTCTATCTCTAAAGCTCAAAATGCTCTGTTTCCCCTTGTGATGTCATGAAGTGGTAGTGAAGTTAACAGCTACCTTTTACCTTTAGTTCAACAGAGATTGGCAATTTTGAAATCATCCAAATGATTATAGTGAATGTGTATGGAATTTAAAAACAGAGTGGAGCACTCCCTGTATTACCACATGACATCAAAGGATGGAACAGAGTGTTTTCTCTGTGGGAGAAGAACTCAGCCTAAATATGAATGATTTGTGTGTTAAACATGTGTGAATGAAACAAAACACAACTCCAGGTATGTTTTTGATGAGGAAACAACATTATAACACATATTAGAAAACAATATGTGTAATATGGGCGCTTTAAGTGTAATGCCTCACTGTGGAACCTTCCAGGCAAATCAACAGCATATTCTAAGAATGGACTTGGCATACAATCACAAACGCAATCACAACAATACACAGGCACTAGTGTAATGCCAATCTAGTTCATTCTTCCTCAGCACAATAGTAGCCTTTTCATTTCTTTGTTAAATGCCATTGGTCCCAAACCCAGATTCAGCAGTATTAGGGTGATTAGTGTAAGTTGGTAATGAGTACCTGGAACACAGTGAGAGCCTTTCATTTCCCAGAGGGACAGATCTGCTGTACTTGTTGTTCCAGTTGCCTGATTACTGGCAGCCATATGTTTGTTTTTTCCACTGTTACCAAAGCTTCGAGCTAGCATGTTTTCCTTCGAACTCTTCACCTGTTTCAACCAGGCAGGAGTTAGACAACAAATGAGTGACAGTTAGCGGGGAATAGTTCATCTTTTGCTTGTACAATAATTTTCCATAATAATAATAATGACAGTATAACATGGAAGTGACTGGTTGAATTCCCAGATTAGATTACCTGGGTGTACATGTGGTATTCCTCTTTCAAAGGTAGAAACAAATGGAGGTTTAAGAAGCTAAAGAAAAGGCTTGTTGTAGTATTTTATTGAGGGGAGGGAGCCATTATGTTTATTGCCAGTCTTTCTGTCACCTACACAGAGCAACTAGCTTTAAAGTCTATGGCTACAGTGTAAAAGCTACTGAGACTATAAGGGCAGGATGCCATTTTTATGACTGTTTGTCGGTGTCATGTTCATGTGAATTGACTATTACGGCTCTCACTATTATTGGCCTACATGACATTGTATATGCAGTATCTTTACAGTTAAAGACTGTAAATCTATTTAAACATACCCTTGTGTCTTGACTTTGAAGATTTCACACTTGCATGTGGACAACAGAGTGGGATGATTCAAATGGGAAAAGGAAGTGAGCAAAAGTAAACACTTGTAAATGACAAGGTTTTTTTTTTTAAATGATTTTACATTGACTAAGCCAATAGCAGACAAAAGACCAAAGTACTACACATTATTGACTTTTTGTGTTTGCCCAAGACTCCTGGTGACTAAAGTTAAATTTCAACAGCACGCTGCTCATGTGTTGTTTTGAAAACCAGTTTGATGAATACCTCCAGTTAACTCCTCTTGTAGCACAGCTAGTCCCAACCTGTTTGATTAGCCCTGCTATCTCGGACAGATAAAGTGCCCACCACACTAACACAAGCATGTCCGATATGTTGTGGTATGCACATGCAGATTGTAAGGTGCTGATAGTATCAGAGGCTGTCCGCCTGTCAGCATCCCTCTCTGGCACCTCTCCAGACCTTCAGAAATGCAGCTGATCTCATGTCACATTCCTCCAAGTAAACACGAACAACAAAACACAAAAGACCATGCACTGCAAAGGTTTGCATACTTCGCAAGAATCTGGTATTTAACCTCAGAGGATATAATTAAAATAAAGGCGAGCTGAGGTCATTGCTACAAAATGTTAAATATTGAGGACACAAATACAGGTTTTGCTTACTGTAACCTTACTGTGAGTAATGCTATGGCAACCCAAAATGTGGGGAACATTCCACTTTCTTATTTATTTTATTTTATTTTATTTTATTTTATTTTATTTTATTTAGTTGCATTTATTTGTTTGTAATTACATGTATGGTTGTGCACATATTCATGATAATGGTCCATAAACCTAAGGAAAAAAAAAATATTTTAAACATATTTGAATTGGACACATAAACAGTAATGATTACAAAATATACTGTTAAGGAAAAACAGTTTGAATGCAGTGTATTTGTGAACAACGTGTCTTAATCATTTCTGTGCACTGAGCTGTTTTCAATATCCATCCATCCAGTCAGTTAGAAAATATGTGAGGAAAACATGTCACATTTGAAGTATGTAGCAACTGGTGCATCTCACTCAAAATTCCCTGAAGTTTTTGCAAGTCACACAAGACAAAGCCTGCCTTTTGTTTCACACTGATAGTGCTGCACAGAACACGCTCCGTACACAGACCCATATGCCCTGCTATGTTTTTCACTGTCAGAGGAGATACCAGGCCCAGATCCAGAAGCCTCGATTCCTCCAAGCTGCCTTCACCACTGCGCTGTCAGCTCCTTAATATCCCTCTGTCAGCGGCACTCAAAGACGTGATAAACTGCAGAAACTTCAGTGAATGCTCATCCGTGTGGACTGGGCCTCAGCAGGTGGGACGTCTTATAAGAGAGGTTGAGTAACGCTGTGTGGGCTCATTGCGCAAAAACAAGTTAAATTGTATCCTGGTGCTGTAGCTCAGTTAATAGAGCATGAGAGTGTATACAGAAAGGCATCTTAGCCTGAAAAAGTTTCATACTGGGTTGAAGTTTGGATCCTACTGAAGGCTTCGTTCCCAGTAATTACCTGTCAATGTAAGTGGTTTAAAATAAGGACAGATGCCATGAAAATTAATCACATTACAGTTCCATCTTCTCAATGGTCAAAAGTCTTCAAAATGGCTTCCATGACAGGGAAAATCGTGTAACAGAAAAGCATCCAGTCGTCTCTTCACAGATCCTAAGATCCGCAGCTTAGTCCAAAGCTGTCATATGCTTGTCTGTGGAAATAGATAAGTTTAATGCCATATTGTGGAACATTCCAGGCATTCTCCATGGAGACAAAAGAGTGGCATACCCGTCACCAGAAAAGCTACATAGTGCACATTTAACAGTTACGTATGTTTAAATAAAAAATGTGAATGTGGTCTATGGTCATAAAGTACAATGCAATTTTCCTTGTACCTCTAACTACTTTCTGTCTTCAATTATGAACATGCACATATGGCATTTGGCAGTGAACGATGCTGACGATAAAACCACACTTTCAGCTCATATCCTCTCTCCACCATCAACACGCGACTTCCGCCTTAAAGGTTAGGCCCGAGCTCTGATTCTCAAGACGTCTTGCTGAGATACTGCTTTTGGCTCACACCTCCGCACATCCCACTCAAGGCCATGAAACTTCTCCTATAGTTCTACTCATTGTTTGATTGGTAAGGATGCCCAGGAAGATGTATACAGCAAACCTCAGCTATTAAGCCCACTGATTTCAAATGACAAGCATGATAGACTTGGAAACGGGCTGGGGGAGTCTTTGTTAAATCCTAAGTTCTCTGGATGTTGAAAAGGAGATCAAATCAAGAATATGGCATCATTCCGACATTCCTTTGCGTTAAAAACATTGTAAGGAAAACTTTGAGCAACTTAAAAGTGCACCCTAGAGAAGGGTCCGGGACCTGCTTGGCTCCATGGAAATGTCATTGCTTTGTCTAGAATGTATAGATTAAACCTATCTATCACGAGACAAGCAGGTTACAACACTATGTTACATCACAGTTCAGATCTGTGGAGAGTCGCCCCTATTCACAAAAGAGCAATAGAAACAATAAATTATTGAATTAATAAATGCTCCATGGATATGTTTAATGTTGTACCATAAAACATTCCAGGCAAAGCATAACATCTCCATGGAGACAAGAAGGTGGCGGACCCTCCACCAGAAAAGCTGCGCAGTGCACCTTTAACTGAACTACTTTGGAAATCGATTTCTGTGCCATGCTCCGTTGGTCTCAGTGTTAGTCTTTTGAAATGGAAGTTATAAGTAATACAGATTTGTTTTTTTTACAATGTGGGGGAGGTCATCTGTGTTCAATCAGAGAAGCAGTGAGCCACCAATGCCGAAGAGGTGCAGTCAGACTTTTGGATCATTGAAAATCAGTGACGAAGGTTGTTTTGCTTAAGGCTTTTTAGTCTTTAGGGAGCAGATCCTTGGAGAGATAGCATACCACTTGGCTGTCAATTCCAGTGTGGCGGCAGAGAAGAAATAGGCACCTACAGTTTCTTCAGAAAGGTGATTAGTTACGCAAAAAAAAAAAAAAAACCTCACTGAAAACGTTAACAAGCTTGCACTTTACACAGGAATGGATAAGCAAGCGAGGAGGAGCGAAACGGAAACGCAGTCCAAAAGAACAGTTGGCCCATTGTCCAAGTCCACTCAAAGTTTTATAGCAGCACATGCTTTGCCTGAAGAAACAAGCTATTTACAACACGACAGCCCAATCTTGTTATACGGCGAATGATGATGTGTGGATTTGGAAATTCTGATACAGTGGTCTGTTTGCCGGGACAATATAATGGAGAATGGTCTGTTCTCTGATGGGAATTTTCCTTATAATGAGTGAGAGACAGAAAGGCCAAATTTCACTGGAGCCATAGAGGACCCAAGTGGAGAAAGTGTCCTTGTCTGTAGACACTGGGACAGTGGTCATCTGACAGCAGGTGGTAGCTTCAGGGCAGGAGTAAAAATAGGAAAATCTATAAATGTTCAGCGTAACTATTTGAGAAGTCCCTTATGACAAGAAGTTAAAGAGACATATTATTTTCGAGTAATTAGTATGAAACTTCTAACATACTGACCATTGTTGTTCATGAATAAACATAAACATAAAAAATACTATTGGTCTGAAACTCCTTAATAAAAAATAGGTCCACGGGCTTCGTGATGGAACTTCATTATAACATGTTCAAAAGTAATAAAAGTTTATTTGTCCCCGTTTAATGTAAAATTATTGTATATGTGAATTTATTGACAGTCAAGGGTGTAACATGAACATTTGGGTCAATAGCCATGGTGGACCTGCACTTAAATACACCATAACAGACCATGGGTAAACTATACTAGCCTTTTCAGCCCTAGTCAGACTGCCCCTAAAGTAATATTTTGTTTGCAGGATAATAAATACTTCAGGTTGGGAAAAAGACAGATCTTAAAGGAGCACTATGTAACTTTTTGGTTGGGGGTCTGTCATCTGCTTGTTTCTATGGATATGTCACTGCTCTGCCTGGAATGTTCCACAATAGGACATTAAACAGCTCTACCTAACAGTTGCAGGTGTTTCTATTGCTCAAAAATACATAGAAAAACAGGCATTGAGCAGGCCTCTACACAGATCTGACCTGTAACTTGGTCTGGTTGGTTCTCCATAAAGATAGACAGGTTTAATACCACACTGTGAAACATTCCAGACAAATAATAACATCTCCATGGAGAAAAGCATTTCACGGACCCTCCACCAGAGAAGTTACACAGTGCACCTTTAAGGATTCAAAACCAAAAAAAGAACAACTTGAACTGTTAAGAACACTTTTAATATTTGGCTCCCAAAAAAGTGTTCTGGGATGGTCAGTGCAATTCCAAGAGGTCGTGCTTCTAATTACATACAATTATCCTGAGTTTAGGACAAATGTACCACACGCCCCTAACCTGCTGGATCTGCTGCTTCCTGTATCCATCTTCAGCTAATGAGAGGCACTGTGCCAGCGCAGCCTGTGGGAGAATAATGAATGTCAGTGGGCACGTAGCTTTTTACTACGGACTTAAATACCTCTGCAGTATGAGTTTTATTCTGCCCACCAGAGTGTATTTAATTACTGTTACATTGGCAAAAAATAAATAAATAAAATACAATACTGAAGCAAAAAGTTATAAATCATATTGTGTTGTTTGTATTGTGTAATTAAAACACATAGGTCCTCAGATTAAAGATTAAATGTATTGAATACTACTCATAATACATATAATCACACATAACATTTAAGTGTGTGTGTTAATTGTGTTTGTAATGTGTTTGTTCCACATTTGAGAGTGAAACTAAAATAAAGGAATAATATATTAAATTAAAGAAACTTAATTCTAGTTGTATATGCTGAGGGGAGATAAATGGGGCACAGTTAGGCTGAGGTTGCCAAATCAGCCATGAGATCAGATGAGGGATCATGAGAGCTAAGCACAGACGCTCTATGATCTTCTTATTGTCCTTTGTTTGATTTTGCACTTTACTCCTTGGAAATGTTACCTAAGATGACTTACATGTAACTAAGTGTGACTTCAGATGGAGTTGTGTCACCAACTTGTCCAACCAGTTTGTAAGTCACACAACCAAACAAGAGCACACAATCTCAATATAGTACTATGTTAAGAATGGCACACTCCAGACACACTGCCAGGGTCATGTGCTTTAGCAGGTCAGATGTTTTGTGGAAAATTATCAGATAAGCTTAAGGCAAAAGAGACAAAAAGACAACAAAATCCCTGTAAAAGTTAAACTATGAAGGTATTAAAAATATTAAAATGTCAAAATGATTTCAAAATGATTCTTCTTTTATAATTTCTTTGCACATGTAGGCTGTGAATATCTTCAATAAAAGCAACTAAATATGACTATTTATACAGGCAATAGCTGCTATTGTAAGCCTATGAATCCACCCTGATGCCAGAGAGTTCATCGTATTGTGCGGGCTGACACCTGTTGGAACACTGGCTGTCATGACGAGACACGCATGGATGCAGGTGAATCACTGCCAGGTGAAAGACGCACGGCAGGTGACAGGGCCGTAACCACAGAAAACGCACACACACCTGAACAAAGGAGACACGAGCACCGAGCTTACCTAATAGATTATGGTAAAGGCATTACTGGAACTGAACAGGACTCTGCCAGTGGTAATTTGAGAACACATTTTAATTATTATTCATTATTTAGTCCATTCATTTGCTTTTAGATTCAGTCTACAAAACTGCATCTTTTTTTACACAACTAAAAATAGTATTTTTAAATCCAAATTATAATACCTAGGCCTATTTTATGAAATGGTCAGATATGATTTTTCATTCATGAGCCAATACTGAAATCCAATATTTTTATTATAATCGACAATACACAAATTAAGGATTAAAATTTCAAAATTTACTAATTTGTCTTTTCAAAAAGACAGAGCTGATGCACTGAGGGCAATCTAAGAATGACACGCAGAGGCTAGGGCACCTTAGAAAAAAATACAATTTTGCTTATAGTAAGTATATGGCTCTTTGATGGAATAGTATACAATAAAAATATACTGTTTAATTGGGAGCTCTGTAGTGGTCTGTTCCATTCGATATTTTATTTAGATGAGAATATCTGTACTATTTGTCATAGTTTTATCTCCGATTGCTTTTTCTTTTGGTTTTATGTCCATCAGCCTTGACATATGATAAAATACTTTAGCCAGCAAAATTATCCCTAGACTCAATATTTACAGGTTAAACAAGACCTTTGTGCAAACTGATATATCCAAGACCGAGATTAAACGTGCAAGGACATGTGTCTATAGCCCAGACTACAAGCAAATCTAATCTACAGCTCTGAGCACCAGCCATTTCAAGAGCAGATCAAATCCAAGGGTATGTCCACAAACAAAGCCACATTTCAGAGGGGAGCTCCCTGCTCACCTAAGCCCAGCCTCGCTCACTCCTCACTGGGCATCAGATCGACCACGGGCCATGGGACTTGTCTGGAGCACAAAGACCCCATTGTACACTCAGAGGTAACATTATAATTGCTACAGTGTTTCTATTCAGGTGAAGAGCACACGCACTTTTGACGCACTGTGACATTTAGAGCTCTGCGGTTTTTGGCTGATGCAGCTTTAATCTGAGGAGATAAAGAGGTAACGTGGGTGGTGTGAGCACCTGACACCTGACCACAACATTTGTATTATACAGCTGGAGTGACAGGGCTAATAACTCCATCTTAGCTTTCTATATGCCAGCGATGAAAGGGCCTGAAATATTTGTTATTTCACAACTCTTTCACTGGAAGAAACAAGATCAAAACAAACTGGAAAATATAAAAATCTCAAAATAGGTCTGAGCTGGTGGTTATATCTCTCAATATTGAGTACAGACAGGGACTAAGCATCTAGTCCTGGAGCGTTCATTGGCTTTCATGACAAATTGTTTGGTTTGAGACGCAAATACAAGCTTTGCAGGATAGCCTATAACAGAACAGTATGGCATTAAATATATGAACCATGTGTTTATTCAATTAATGATGCTTAAAATACCTTGAAAGCATGTATCTTTACTGTGAGTAGGGTTGTCTCTCCACAGAGCTAACCTGTAACTTGCCCTAGTCTGTCTGTCTCCATGGAGATAGATGAATTGAATGCTATATGCCCCATTCCAGACTAAGCAATAACATCTCTATGGAAACAAGGACATTGCAAATCCTCCACTGCACATTTTACATTGCACATGTTTAAAGATTATCCAACAATTTGTTTATTTTATTTATTTATTTATTTCTGTGACTGTCATCCTGATAGCACACAAACCAAGATATACTATACTATAAACACAAGTACGAATCCTTAGCAGAGAAGTTGCATGAGCAGCAATGACATAAATGCTCTGATTAGTCTTTGCCTTATCTCTGGGCCTTGTATTTGACATTTTAAACCTCTTCTTCTCCCCACGTGGTAGACACATCCTGGAGAGAGAGCTTTATCGCAACTAAAACTATAGAGGAAACTGTACTGAAGTCTGGGTGGGTCTAGCTGGTCCACTTCCAAGCTTTAGTTGAGTCTAGCACGAGGCCGCGAAGACCTTTCCCCGCCTTTTCATCTGCCTCGGAAACATCTGGACCTATCCGCGTGTGTCTTCTAGGAGGAGCGTGCCAGGAATGTTATCAATGTGCGAGTGTAGATTAGCGTCGTTCTTTAGAAAATAAATTCAGGAAATGCGTGAAGCAGCTCTGCCAAGAGATATTTCGGCTTTGACATCACCTCCACTGCGAAAATTCCTATGAAAGACATCAGCAAGCCTCCTCCCTAATACTAACTCATTGCAGGGTGGATGACTACACCATATTTCACGCACAAAACAAGCTCTTATCTCCTTTATGCTCCTCTTTATTCTCAACAGTTACAGTTGCGAAAGAGATCTGTCCACAAGGGTAAAATGGACATATTTGAATGGTAAAGGGTACAGTGATTATTGTATCCAGAGGAGCAGGTGAGGAGACAAAGCCGGTGCATATGTGGCATGTCTCTCCTTGCCCAAACTGAAGCATTAGGCCTCAAAGTGTTGACAGAGACAGACAGAGGGAAGGTCACAAGTCACACCTGCTGATCTAGCACTTCCTTCTCCAGCACATAGACCGCACCAAAACAGATACAAGAGAGTTCACACGTGCACATGCTGCTGAAAACACTTGTGATGTCATGTGGTAATACAGGCGCTCCATTGTGTTTTTAAACTCCATACACATTCATTGGAATCATTTGGATAATTTCAGCTCTGGAATAGCCAGTCTCTACTAAACATAAGGTAGCTGTTAACCTGAACTAACTAACTACCACTACATGACATCACAAGGTGGAACAGAGCACCTCATTTCTGATCCATTGGAAAATGAAAGAATCTGCAAAGCCAGTCTATAATAATCAAACAAAACACAAGCTGCTAGTTCCCATCACAATGTACAAAAGATTGTATATTATGTATATTATGTATAAATGTCTATTATGAATCACTTGTTGACAGGTTTATTATTAATTTTTACATTTGAAAGATAAAGTACTGCGTACAACTTCTCTTTTAACTAAATATTAAAGGAAAACTGTCTAGACTACAACGCAAACATGATTTCAGCTGAGTGCAGTAGAGGGCTGTAGGTGTGTGAGGAAGAGCGTGCCTGGTGTTTGGAGCGGGGAGAGGATGTGCAGGTCTGAGGTCGTGGTTTGGGGAATCAAGAGGAGGATGTAGTTCCTGTGTGATGACTCCTGACCTGTCCCATCCTCTGTCCTACTATAAACTGCTCATCAAATACAGGGATGCACAACTAGAACAGAGCAGGGCCCTGTGCCAGAGATAACACTTGGAAAACATGTGATTTGTGTGTAGCATTTGCAAAAGTCTGAAACCTAAATAATGTTGAAATCCAAGCTGTAGAGGACTGAATACTTATAATAAGCCTACAGATGATTTACATATATCATTCAACAGCAGGATTACTGATCAGTGAAATCAAATAGTCTTCAGTGTCATTATTTATTGAAATATTTTCTGTAACTTCAAAGTATACTTCAAAATGTGTTATTATGACAGGCATAGTTCAAATAAACGTATAAGTCCTATATTACACAAAATTGACCCTTGTGAGCTTTAAGTCATGTTAAATAACATACCTGGAGCTGTGTTTTGTTTCACACACATGTTAGAGTAACTTTTATTAATGTTCCACCTTGTGATGCCATGTAGCGGTACTTTTCAAGTTATAGCTACCTTTTACCTTTTGTTCAGTAGGGATTTTGCAATTCCAGGGCTGAAATCATCAAAATGATTCTAGTGAAGGTGCATGGAGTTTAAAAACACAATAGAGCACTTCCTGTATTACCACATGACATCACAAGGTAGAACAGAGTATTTTCAGTTTGAGAGAAGAATTCAGGATTTGTGTGTTAAACGTGTGAATGAAACAAAACACAACTCCAGGTATGTTTATGATGAGGAAACAACAACAATTATATCAGAGATCAGAAAATAGTGTAATATGGGCCCTTAAATAGAAAGCAATATTCTTCAGTACATACTCGAGTCTCTTCAGTTGACCTAAACCACAGTTTCTTGCCTTCTGCACCTTTGTATTCTCATTCTCCATTGTGTAAGGCCTGAATTGTTACTGCATGACTTATCTCATCCATTACAACAACATGGTGTCTTGCAGAGGGTGCTCAGAGGCCCCTGCAGATCCCACTTAGTGAATAGTGCACGCATGGACTCTCATCTTCACTAACACAAATTGACGTGATCCTTTGAAGTCACGATGCGCAGCGTGGACCTGGGACAGTCCCAACAAAAGCACATCTGATCCTGGGCTGATGTGTCCGAGCCTGCCCATAGACCCCTGACAATGGGCAAGGACAGGAGGGGCCCCCTTTTGCAACTTGTCTGTGTACTTAAGACTGGACCTGACTATGAGAAATTCAGTATAAATGTTTTGATCTAGGTCACTTGACTTTCGCCATGCAGAATTTAGTATTTTCGTTCAACCAAGTCTGGACAAATTCATGGTTGGGTAAATAAATGTAGATCTCTCTTCAGTTACAAGTTATTCCGTGTGCAAAGATTTTTTTAAAGAGCCTATATTACATTATTTTCTGATTTGTTTCATTGACACATGTTTAGCACAGAAACTGCATATTTAAGCTGAGTTTTCTCGCACTGAAAACACTCTATTCCACCTTGTGATGTCATGTGGTAATACAGGAAGCGCTCCACTGTGTTTTGAAAGTCCATACACCTTCACTAGAATCATCTGGATAATTTCAGCCATGGAATTGCCAGTCTTTGCTGAACAAAAAGTAAAAGGCAGCTGTTAACTTGAAAACTACCACTTAATGACATCACAAGGTGGAACAGGGCATTGTGAGATTTGGAGACGTAGACAGACTAATAATGCAGGATTATTCAAACATGTGTGAATGAAACAAAACACAACTCAGAATATGTTTTTGATTAGGCAACAACATTCTAACATGGCATAAAGCTCACAAGTGTCAATTTTGTATAATACAGAACCTTAATCGTAATTCCTGGGGTACCATTCCTGTTGAGGATTCCAGGGCTTTGGTATTTGGTGCTGCAACAGTTTTCATTCTCATCCACTGACGAAATGTGTTTATTTGAGTTTGTCACTCAACTTCAAAGTGCATTTGAAGAAAAATAGAAACCATCTCCAATCACTGTTAGGGCAACTACTATGTATGTGTGCCAGTTAACAGTGATAACAGAAGTCATGAGGATATCTTGTTCTGAATCCAAGGCCTGCGATATAACCAAGGAGAGAAAAGGTTATGCTGCAATAATTGTCCTTAACTAAACGCAAATACACAGTATTGTGAAGTGGCCGGTTACTTCTGACAACACACCATTTGCTGTTTTGAGAAGTAAATGAATGCATGTACCAAGAATACGTATTCAGAATACTAAATTTGAGTACCTGTGTTGCTCTTTGATTTGGTGGTATTGATCACACAATTTAGGCTTCAAACTTCACAATATTAGTAAGAAAATGCTCTTAAAGCATGTGCATACATCTTTACACTATAATTTAAATGCATCTTGGTGCAAAATTATTCTAAGCATTAAGAATACTCTACTCTAATTAGACCATGTATCAGTATACATCACAGACTACATTTAATGCAGGTATTCAGTATTCTGTAACTAAATACATTTTCAAAGCACTCTTCCCATCACTGACCATTTGTAAACATACAAGGGGAAAAAGTTTATTTCAGATAAATGCCAAAAGAAACCAGCAGTCATAATAATATAATTATCATGTTGCTCACACTAGTTTCAGTAGAAACCTGTAATTTACAAATACTACTCCATCCATAATGTGGTACACATACTGGTGCCATGTGGTGTGTGTGTGTGACTGATCTGTTTATACGTCTCTGCTCAAGGCTTCGTACAATATTTACAGTGAATTATTGTGTGGATCTGAAACACAAGTCTGCTTTTATATCTCTATACCACTAACTAACCAAACGACTGTCTAAGGAATATGAAGGAATGTCATGGCTTCCCTATTTAAATTAAGCTCCATTTCATATAATCTATGTGATCCTCTCTTGGGAATAAGAGCTGTCACTGAGTGCAAGGAAAAGTCTTTTTACACCTGTGCAGAACACTTCCTTGTTTGTCTTCAAAGTTGACACCAATATAAGCGTAAAGATCCTATAGCCCTGGTACAGCCAAAGATGACCTCAGTCCAGAACCTTCCACTACATCTGGATCACTTTAGCTTTAGCATCAACAAGAAGTTCCACCTCCTCCTGCGACTGGCTGCACACTGCTTCCTTCAAATACTAAAACGACACAAATGAATTACAGGGCACAGCTAACAATGAAGGCCCGTTTATGTATATTTCATGAGGTATTGAAGAACTGTATTATTCTATGACTGTTTTGTTTGGAGGACAATGAAGAGAACAATTGAAAACAGAATGACAGAGGATATGAATATGTAGGATTTTATTCAACGGAGAGGCCCATTTACAATTTATTATGGATTTTCTGTAAAGGAATTTATGTTAATAAGTATGTTAGAAAAATAGAGAAGGGATTTGGTAAGAGGTTGTGCTATGATAAAAGATTACAGCACGAAGTTCAAGAAAGTCAACTGGATGTGATGTTTTGGATAACAACCTATCAACATCAAAAACTGGTCTTCATTTCGCTTCACTTGATCCACACGTTTTGCATAACCAAAAATGAAAAACATGTTGACAAAACTGTAGTTGCAACATTGACCATTTGCTGTTCTATAAACCTGTGCTTGTGCAATGAAACAATAGTGCCTTTGTTTCAAGTGTGAATAGTGGAAAAATAAGGAATCCAGCGTTGTGTGCTGTTAATTGTTTTGAAAAAGTTAAATTTTGAAGGTTTTGGTTGTACTTTTTTTAGTGTGTACAGACGTCTCTGCTTCTGTGACATGTCCGAATTATGTATGAGATCACACAAAGTAGCACGGCTCTGTGGAGAATGCAACAACACAACCATACAAGCGAGACATTCCACTGTATGACAAATTGTCCTTAGGAGACATATCATTTTTAGCTGTCAGCACCTCTGGCTCCAAACCGACGCTTAACTATTGTTTTGATATAATTTGTCACATTGTCCAAGTTTTGTTTCAGTCGATGTACTTTTAATAACTTCCCATTTTGTTTTATAGGTTTAATTCTGCAAAGAAATGTGTAAATGCTACAATTTGTACAATGTGTTGATCTCATAGTCCAGGATAGGGGAACAGAGTAAGATTTTCCTATTGATAATACTGTATGTTCCACTGAAATATCCAAAAGGTACATTCACAAATGTTGAACCTGATCTGGATCATTTCTATTAGTGGCAAGACACTTGAACTTGAAAATTTGCATTTTAACAATATTCTTTATAGCTGTTCCCCTGTGTCTGTATTAGATATATTATTATACATTGTAAAAGTGCAACACATTTCAACTATACTGAATTCCAATTTTTCCAGTAGATGTTTAAAACCCTTGACTTTGATGCATTCTGCTTTGGGGAAATCTTGAGTGAATTCAATGTTAACAGTACATGTGTCGATTTGTCATTTTCTATCTATTGCTGTGCATATCTGAACATATGGAAGGCATTTATTGCCTTGAGTTTTAAAGGTAACACCTGGACTTAGAGGAATTACAGTAGTCCAGATGGAAAGTGTGAAAAGAGCAAAAGGCAAAAGCCCAGAATCAAAAACTAAAACGAAACCAGAGAGCTCCAACCGCACTAAATGTGATCCTATCTCCACAGCAACTCATTGTGTGGACAGCGAGCAGTTTGTGAGCTTTGGCAGTGACATACACCTCTCTCCCTGTGTAAGCCCCTCATTTATACCATCTATGAAAAGACTGACAGACACTAACGTGGCAACGGATAGAAAACCTGAAGTACAGAAGACTTACATTTACTTCAAAAATATTTATCCAATACTGATAACACTGGATTGGATTTACTAGTATATAGTGCCTTTCAAGACACCCAAAGCCCTTTATGAGGCATTATTCATTCACTCCACACTTTTACAGTGGTTGTAAGCTGCTATTGTAGCCACAGCTGCCCTGGGATAGACTGACAGAAGCGTCCCACATCCAAGCACTAACCAGGCCCATCCCTGCTTAGCTTCCAAGATCAGGCCATACACACAAACACTGGAGGGAACTATACTTTTACTAGTATAGCTTCTTATAGCTTAAAGGTCCTATATTACAACTGACTCTTGTGAGCTCTAAGCCATGTTAGAACGTTTTATTTATATATATATATATATATATATATATATATATATATATATATATATATATATATATATATATATATATATATATATATATATATATATATATATATATATATATATATATATATATATATATATATATATATATATATATATATATATATATATATATATATATATATATATATATATATATATATATATATATATATATGAGGTAACAATGAGTGGACCTCAGTCTGCCGTACATCTCCACCTAAAAGCCTCGGGCCACTCCTTTGAGGACAGTGAGGTCCAGATCTTGGCCAGAGAAAAGAAATGGTTTGAGAGGGGAGTTAAAGAGGCTATTTTTGTCAAGAAAGAGAATCCTTCCTTGAACAGAAATGGGGGTCTCAGACATCATTTGTCTCCCATTTATAACTCTATCCTCAAACCTAAATCAAAACAAACAAAGAAAAAAATAGGGCTAGCCAGGTCAGGTCCAGAGGTGTGAAAACACCCATTATGGCCCTGAATGGTTATGCTAACAAGACCCCACTCCCACTGCATATTTAATAGACCCACCTAACTAACAGAAACTGTAACCAAATAGGTGTGGTAGTCTCAGAGTAATTCATTGTAGTTAGCTCCTCCCTTCAGACAGATATAAGGCAGTGTCCACCAGCGTCTGACCAGAACTGAAGAAGCAGCTTGGATGAGCTGTGAAATGTATTCAACCAAATAAACTTTTGTCCAGCTGACAAATTGAATTTCTCCTTTTGCCGTCTGCTCTAAAACACACAGTGAATCCGCGTTTACCTTCAGTAAGGACTGTGGACAGTGAAAGAAGTTTTGCAGCCTCGTCTCCGGCCGTCCTCATTCTCCCGTGCTATAAACTATCTATAAACTCACAGAGAAGCGTGTATCGCAGCAGGACTCATATCTGCTTCACTATTTAATACATATTTCATGCCACTGGATTATTTTCTCCGCTAAAACGTTAGCTCTGCTGCGCAACATGTAAACAAACAGCGCCGTGTGATGATGTCATCGGCCCGTGGGCAGGTTCGGTTGTACCGGTGTGAGTGCGGGACATAGAACCCTACGCAGTCATGATTGAGCATGGCACGGTTCTAAAGTCCTAGGCTGTGTCTCAATTTGAGGGCTGCAGCCTCCAGAGGCTGGTTTTTCGGTCGCATACGTCACTTCCGGCGCGACAAGGCCTGTCCCATTTCATGCAGCTCTCAAATGCAACCTGAAAACCGGCCTCATTTCCATGGAGACTGTGCCGTGAACGAAGGACACATCCGAGTATCCTTCGCGGCCTCATATATCCCAGCATGCACCACACGCTACTTCTTCTACAGGAGAAAATGGAGTCCGCGGCTGCATCTTCTACTAGTTGTAATTTTAATTTAAATGTAAGTACTAGTTTACCTCACCTACAATGAATTCTAAGTTACTAGCTACATGAAACTGTCCCATTTTGCCAACGGCCTTGCGATCCGCGGAGGCTGGTTCGCAGGTTACAGCCTTCACAGCCTTCAGAGGACCCGGCCTTTGCAGCCTCCGGAGGCTGCAGCCCTCGAATTGAGACACGGCCCTAGTGTGAGTGCGCCTTTAAGCAAGTTGAGAAAACCGGAAATGAACCTTTACGAGGAGCGCGCGCACACACACACACACACACACACACATACACACACACACACATATATATGTCTATGACTAGGAGGGCGCGCAAAAAAAACCCCTAATGACAGCTGAACTTGAGGATCATTATTATGAGATTAAATGGCTTTTTGAGGATGGAAAAACGCATGCTGAGATTTGTAACGTGCTGCGGCAGTTATTCAGAGATCCTCGGAAATGTCGGTGAGAAGATTCTGTGTTCAGCACCAACTCAGGCCTAAAAGACATGTATTAGACACAGAACTGGAAACTGCTATCCTGTCAGCAATACATAAGGTAAGTGCAAAGGAAATGGGAAACATTTTTTCCATTATTCATTTAAACACAAAATCGAAAACTGAAAAAACAAATCGTTATCCGTTTTTTCATTTTGGTTTTGGAGACAAATAATGAAGAAAATTGTTGTTTTTTCGTTTTCTTATTTTTGGTTTTATTTCGAAAAACGAATGATACACGGATTGCACATCTCTATCTTCATACCTATCAGATATCTTCATCAGATTCTCCTGTGTCCTTTTTTCTCCCCCAGAATAAGTGCAAAGTACTGATGTAGGTGATAGCTTATTTTAATTGAATAATATTATTTTGACATTGCAATACAGTTTTGGCTACTCCATGTACCTCTGAATCACTCTCAGAGGTGGAAGAAAGGGAAAATTAAAGAGGGGGGGATTGGGAGGTGATGAAGTGGATAGAAGATTTGAGAGGGAGGACATTCCAGAGCCAGCTGTGGGTTGGAGGGGGATTTCTGATTGAATGTCTGAAAAATAAAAATACTGGCACAGTGTTTGGTAATGAGGGGAAAGGAAGATTTTGGAAGGAAAAAAGTCCACATGATGAGAGAAGCAGGAGAGTTGGATTTTGCTGTCCTTAACCACAGCAGACTGGTGGCAAACCTCTACTGTCATACAAAATGGACACAGGAGAAGCAGCTTTTGGGCCAATAGCTGAATGTACAAATTCCTCTTAGACAGGTGGTTGTGGGGCTGTTTAATAAATACAGGGATGAATGGAGGAAAGGAGAGTAAGAGAGGGAAGTCAAAGGCCAACTCAGACTATAAACAGCAGACTAGAGCAGCCATAATAAAACTACTGCTCTTCAGGGAATAAGCAAGGCCAGCTCCTCTCATAAGTCCATGTTAATGACTCACCCTTTCACTCTGGCACTGCGGGGCACCCTCTCCTCTCTCTGCTGCAGACACACATCCAGGACTGGGGAGAAAATGCGACAAATGTTACCTCATCAAAAACATGTTTAAAGTCGTGTTTTGCTTCATTCACGTATGTTTGAGTAATCTTTTATTATTGTCTGTCTACATCTTCAAAGCTTAAAATGCTCTGTCATGCAGTGGTAGTTTCCAAGTGGCAGCAGTGGCTCTAGTGCAAGCTATTGTTGTGTCCTTAGGCAAGACACTTCATCAATGTTGCCTAGTATGAATGTGGTGTGTGAGTGATTGGTAGTGGTCAGAAGGGTGCAGTTTGGCAGCCTAACTTCAGTCAGTCTAACTCAGAGCAGCTCATTTACAGGAAAACAAAAGAACTGGCGGAGTAATATGTGAAGGGATTCAAATGCCGATGATATGACTGATACTTTGCATCAGCCAAATTGAAACCAAATTGAATTGTTATTAATAATGTTTAAGTAAAATGTAATTGTTAAGTGTTGTATGGAGAAAAAAGTTTTTTCACATTGCTATAGACATAAGAAGTCTTGATTTCAGAGTGACTTGAATAGACAGTGACATACACAGGCTTGTCATACTGTGTTTACATTTATGGATGTTTATGGCCTTATGCCACAGTGAGACACACTCACCATTGTTCTGGATGCGTGTAGAAACTTGTGTGTTGGCCCAAAGCCAGTGAATGCAGCTCTGAGGCTTGTAGGAGGGGTAGAAGAGGTGACAACCAGTAATTACACATGAGACGAACAGAATGCCTTTGCTTCATTGCACCTGTGTCACAATAAAACACAAACATAAGCAAGAGCTGCCTGTAAATATATGACCCATCCAAAAGAGTAACTAATCACTTGAAGAATGCCATTTGTTTAGACAAGAATAAACAAAATAATATTGTTTTAATCTTATGGAAGATTACACATGCAGTTTAATTTGAATTAATTGAATCCACCTCTTTTTGATGAGGAAAAGTAACTGGATATGTGTCCTTTATCTGTCTTGTACCACTTTAAAAATAATTCTGCTTATTAAGGGTGAATTCTTTCAAACTGAAAACACTGTTCCACCTTAAACTTCATAAACCTTAGGTATAGAATCATTTGGATAAACTTAGCCCTGGAATTAGCTATCTCTATTGAAAAAAGGAAAAAACTACCTCTCATGACATCACAAGGTGGAACAGAGCATTCTGAGCTTTGGAGATGTAGACAGACTAACAATAAAGGATTACTCAAACATGTGTGAGTGAAACACAACCAAAGTAAGGATATGTGAAGATTTCTTTGTGTCCATCCTTTATGAGTCTTGTACCACTCTGCAGCACTGAGATTTTCCAGTGAGCTTCCTGATTGCTCCCAGACAGACAGACAGAGGATGGCAGTGCTGTGTGGCAAGAGTTCACCACATCAGAGAGAAGCTCCTGCCCAGTGCTTGTGTGATCTCGCCGACAACACTGGCACAGGCACGCTTCCCTTTTCCTAACCCAGCCTCCCCAAACCGCACAGATGAGAGGACAAGAGCCATCATCTGTTCATTTGGGAAATCCCACATCCTGCAATTTCATCTGCCTGTCTGACAAAGAGGGACCTCGGAAATACTAGACATGATAGCATTATTGGGACTCTACAACTGAGCCTTGGACAAAAGTAGAAAGGAAAAATGTTGATGAGCAGTAATCACTTCAGGAAGACTTTATTTACAAAGAATAATACAGAAAGATTAGTGTTATGAAGGACTATGAATGAAGAAAGGTGTATCAAATGACTCTCCAAAAAGCGTATGCAAATCTTAAGTCATATGCCAAGGCACTGGGCCCTGCTGTAGTAAATACCCGTACTCAGGACTCAGGGTCTGTGTGTGTTGTTCATGTTAAAAGGCCCATATTAAGCTATTTTCTGATCTGTTATAATGTTGTATCCTCATCAGAAACATACCTGGAGTTGTGTTTTGTTTCATTCACATATGTATATCTGCATATTTTGGCTGAGTTCTTTTTTCAAACAGAAAACACCTTGTGATGTCGTGGTGATACAGGAAGTTTTCCACTATGTTTTTAAACTTTAAACATACACCTTCACTAGAATAATTAGGATGATTATAGCCCTGGAATTGTCTATTTCTACTAAACAAAAGGTAAAGGGAAGAGTTCACTTGAAAACTACCACTACATGGCATCACAAGGTGGAACAGAGCATTTTGAGCTTTGGAGATCTAGACAGACTAATAATAAAGGATTAGGCAAACACGTATGAATGAAACAAAACAACTCCAGGCATGTTTTTGTTGAGGTAACAACATTATAACATGGTTTAAAGCTCCCAAGAGTCAATTTCGCATAATATAGGAGCCCCCAGTAGACTGCACTAGCCACATCCACTGTCTTATCTTCCTGCACTAACCCAAACCTCTCCCCATCTCTTTTTCTCCTCTGAGCTCGGTTTAGCCTGCCCTCAACACATTTCCCCGCTCAAACACCAATGACGCACATACCCCCCTGTTTCAAAGACATTTTCACAAAACCTCCAGTGTGTGTGGCGGTGTACAGTTAAGTCTTTTCAGACATTTAAAGTGCATGGAGAACGTGTCTTGTGGAAACAGGCCTGGAGCAGGAGCTGAGGAGCTTTCAGAGCCTACATCCCACAAGGCGGATGGGAATGATTAAATATATTAGAGTGTAATCCCACCCCCACACACACCCCTTGCTCGAGATCTTAAAATAGAGAAATGAAGCTGGTGCGGGCGGATGTCTGAATTCCTCTGATTGGAAAACATTTATTAGATCCATGTCAGTGATCTGCGGCTACACCATCAGTCTGACTATTGAAGAAAAAACTAAACTAAAATATTAAACTCTGACAAAAAAACTACACTTCCATTTACTTAAAGTACGATGTAATTTTTCTGGTGAGGGTTCCATCACCATAGATATGTTTGCTTGTAATGTTCCACAGTATGTCATTAGAGTGCACTCACACTAAGACTTTAGCACCGTCCTTACTGAAGGTGAGCGCGGATTCACTGTGTGTTTTAGAGCGGACTTTATTCACTGTTTTTATCGTATGAGTGACATCAACGCCCCTGACAGGGATCGTATAGTACAGTCGTACATGAGCCGTGCTTTGGCCCACCTCCTCCAACCGGGCCAAAGTCCCAACCGGGCCATGCCTGGGTGCGGTTCGATTGCGCTCACACTGGACAAACGTGCCGCGCTTTAGGGGCGATCAGTGCTTGGGCACGGCTCCTAGTGTGAATGCACCCTAAATATATCTGTATTTGTATTAAATTACAGATGTATTTATTGCAAAAATAAATCATTTAAAAAGTGTTCTTACTGAGCGGGGTCACCTCTCCACAGATGTGATATGTACGTCACCTGCTTGTCTCCATAATCAATCAAGGAATAAGGAATAAACAGATTAAGAATGGATTTATATTCAAAGTATTGGACAAGCATCAGTCTAAGAAAATATGCCAATTTTACTGTAAAAATTACATTGTAATGCATTGTGAGCCATCGCCTTAAAACAAAAATGATCACCATCTTAAAAGGTTCTAACCAACTTCACCATAAGGATTATAAATCATCTTGACCATATAATAAGTGGGCCCTTAGAATAACCAGGCTGGTCTGGGTTCCTCTTTATGTGAAGCCCTTTCAAACGACAGTCTCCGAGTTAGTTTATGCAAAACACATGTTCCACAAGAGGCTGGCACCGCTCCGGCCACAGAGATATTTATCATGTTAATAACCCGCACACGTCTGCCACGTTGTAACTGCTCCCGCCATTCACAGGAGGCCGGTCACTAATGAGCCATGAACTACTAAAACTAAAGACAACAAGGGCTGCAGGCGACACAGCTACGCTGTATAGAAACATGCAACTCGAGCTTTGCACATTGCCAAAATATCTGATTGTAGTTGTACAATCTAGAAATATGCTTCATCATGTTTTAAATGTGTATTAGACAAATGTGGAGAAAACTACAAAATTACCCACAAAAGTGCAGAAATATCACTTTACTCTTGTTTGACAGATAACAACAGCTTTTTAGTTATCTTTTTTGCACAGATTGCAGATTTTTTTTTAAACTAAAAATAATACCAGTATATTCAATATTAAAAAATAGCATATCCAAACAACATTTGTAATAGTAATAATTAGATATACTGCCCACCTCTGCCAAGTTTACCGCACAGATAGCTCAACACGTTATCATATTTGAATTGAATATGCTTAAAAGAGCCTTTTTGAATAAAAACAGTAAAAAATGTACACAGCTGTGAATGCAAAAATGTCTAAGAGAAATTTACAGCTGGGATGTCAGAAGTTGAAATTAGAAGTCAGGCTGTCCCATCAAATGAGTAACATACAAACACATGGTAACTATGGACAAAGGTACATTAAGACCTATCAGTGCATAATCTGTGACACTGCAGGTCCACGGTTAATCCTGTGCCCTCGCGAAAAAGATGTCAGCTACATTTCTTTGTTAGTTATCACATGTCCAAACCACAAAAGCACTAGTGGTCCTGCTAATTACATTTTGTTCACTCCAAGAAAAACATTGCCCATCTATAAAACTATAAAACTAAACTAAACTATAAAACTTATCTAAAAATGTATGACTATGAAAATTGTGGAAACCATTTAATTGTATTACATTTATCATATTGTATTACATTACTGATGCTACAGCTGCCTGTTTGTACCAGTTCCACACCAGGATACATACAATCTAACTAGAACTACTTCAAATATAACAATTTGACGTGCAATCTTGGAAGGAAAACCATAGTAGAAGTAATATTGTTATCTTTGGCTGCATACATATAGACTGAACACACATATGGTTCTGGTGCAGATTTGGGCCAATACAATAAAAGAGCTAAAACTGTCACATACAATTTCAACGAACTATGATGAACTTAGTTTGACCATGTGCACTTCTTGAGGATAATTTTATGAAACTGCAGCAATGATCTGGAATCAGTGTTTGTGACCTCTGTGTTAAGCTGCCAAAAGATGTAATTAAATCCAACTGGGCCCAGAGTTGACCCACAAACCCCAAATAAGGCCTATGCGATATGTCACAGAAGTTTTTGGCTATTTTAGGATAAACTAAGGAAAAACATGCCTCAGGTCGGCCAGTTGGCATTTTTTTAAATATTGAGATGAAACAGATTTGTTCTCTTGTTTTCTGGTTGGTATAATAGCCCAAATTTAATACAAAAGGTAGCTATTTTCAAAAGTTAAAGTTATGTAGCTTTTCTGGTGAAAGATCACCTGTATGGAGTGGAATAGACTTGATACTCAATACTGATTCTGATACCACCATGATAATAAAAAACATTCCTCATTTAGACAATGGATCGTAATTTTCAACATTAAATCATTGTACTTATTTCAATTATCACAGATACACAGTAGGTTCCATAGTTGTCCACGGGTGTTTATTAAGTCTATGTACGTATCTAGTTTCAGTATTAGTTTTAGTATTGAATAGGGTCTGATATTCGATACTACATCGATTAAAATTGGTAATGGTACCAGTTTTCCTAAAATGGCTTTACAAGGAGTAGAGCAGATAACGCCACCAGGCCAAGTTACAGGTTATATCTGTGGAGAGGCAAACACACTCACAACATGTAAATATATGTTTAGCAAGGTATTTTTAGCAATAAAACACTTGTAATACAATCAACAGACAAAAGTAAACTAAAGTGCTTTTCTTGTAGATTTAAATGCTTTGTATTGCTTTAGGTTTGCAAAAATAGCTTTCCCTGCCCTTTGATCGGCCTGTGCCTATGTATAAGACTCAATCTGGAGGCAAAACATAGTGAGCATCTCCTTGTAATCATCAGCAAAGTCTTTCAGGGATGCATAATGAAAACCAAATGTAGAGCAGAGCCACAAGTGGGTACTGGTTTAGAGGAAGTGGCCACAAAGGCAGCCCAAGACCAAGGAGGAGAGGAGGGGACTGAAAGGGTGGGGGGGGGGGCTAGCTCTTTACATTTTGACCTAAGCTTGGCCCCACGCTTGTGCCTCAGATTGAGACCAGATTGAGTGCGCGAGCCCCCAGAGACGATTGAGTGACAGAATAATCTGAATAACACAGCCTCGACCAGCAGAGCGGCGCTATCACACTCCCCCAGGGCTATCTCTCTGAGCGACTGTTACCTCAGGAACTCCAGAGATCCTTAACTCAAACTGATATTGCTGATAACACGGCACCTCGCCACTCAGAATGGTAATGAAGCATGGGGCTCTTTTAAGCAAGTCTGAAGAATGGCATAGGTGAGTACATACCAATTCTTATGTACCCTCTACCAAACTATCATGTGCTCATTTTGAATTTGCATATCATTCAATTGGGTTTTATTGGAATTCTCTATAATAATGTATAATAACTCTATAATCATCAGAATCTGATCTATAAAGTAAAGCCATTCTATTCCCAGGACACAACAAAAGGAGGAGAAGCGACCTGGTTGGCCAGAAGGTTAGCACTAAATCAAAAATAATAGAATCTTGCAAAAACAAAACATAGGCTTAACATTATGGCTCAGAGCACATCCCACATACACATCACACGCAATTGCCGGACCACCCCAGAGAGCTGACCCGGCCGTGCCCTCCACCACCACCCCTCTGCTCTTGGCGCCTGTCCAGAACAAACTTCGGTCTCTCCATGGGGAACAGTGAAGGTCTGAGTCTGCACTACTGAGGAGGCTACCAATGGTCATCCAGGCCCCAAGTCTCACTTCCTGTAGACCCTCACACCAAGAGCGGCTGCCGGGTCAGAGGTCACAAACAACCATAATACAGCAGCAGCGCTAAGATGGAGCAGCTGGATGGTCCCGGGCGTGAGCTCATTCTGGCCCATGCCCAGAACCAGAGGCGCAAGTTCCACATCAGTCCACATGCAGTCACTGAGAAAGCACAAAGAAAGGCATGGAGAGGTTCAACCAAGGCAAAAAATACTGTGAATCAGCATCTCCTGAAATTTCTTTATATTACACATATTTTTGGGGTTAAAGGGCCCTGATCTGTGTTATAATGTTGTTTTCTCATCACAAACATACCTGGAGTTGTGATTTGTTTCTTTCATACATGTTTAACACAAACCATGTGTATTTTGGCTGAGTGCTTCTCTCAAACTGAAAACACTCTCTTCCACTTTGTGATGTCATGAGATAATACAATACAATACTTTTAAACTTCATACACCTTCACTAGAATAATTTGGATCATTTCAGCCCTGGAATTGCCAATTTCTACTGAAAGGTAAAAGATAGCTGTTAGCTTGTAAACTACCACTTCATGACATCACAAGGTGGAACAGAGCATTAGATGTAGTCAAACTAACAGTAAAATGTGTCAAATGAAACAAAACATAACTCCGGGCGTGTTTTTGATGAGGTATCAAAAACATCAGCATTATAACATGGCTTAAAGCTCACAACATTCAGGTTTGTGTAATACAGGACCTTTAAAGTGAGCTGGGCACACATTTACTGTTAGAATGTTAGTGCAATGTTTCAGATTTAAGGGTCGGAAATAACAATTTAAAATTCTAAGCCTGAACCTTGTGCTATCAGGTGTGAATCCACCCTGAAGACATTCAAGTGTAAATACAAAAGTGGGCATAGTATCTTGCAACAGGATTTTTTTTTGTAAAATCAATTACAAAAAAATATATAAGGGGAAAAGAAGAGGAAACATCAACTTATCTAAGGGGCTAATTATAAACTACTGTGAAAATAAACCCATAATCTTATCTAATTAAGACGACCTTGACAACTTTAAGTGATGACATTTAGGCAGCAGTCCTTCGTCAGATACAAGACATTTTCCAGATGGCCACAAGTAACACTGAGCAGGCCTCGATCGTATCATTTTTAACCCAAACAAACCAGCTGGCCAACAACCTCCTCCCTATACCCACCCATAGGATGTGTTAAAAGAATATATCCATGCCAAAGTCTTATAGGTCATTGAAATACAGCAACATATCATGGCCACAAGATTTCTAAGACCAAACAGTAACAGCTAATAGGAGGTAGCAAACTATTTAAAACAACATCAGAAGCAATAAGAAGCAGGAAATAGACCATGACAAAGGGTTAGATCACTTACTTTTAAGACAGTGGGTTTGAAATACAAAGTCCTCATTATGAAGCAAATGGACTTAATTGTGATCCCTAAGGCAATCAAAACAACATGTAGTTCAAAATTGACCTTATATTCAATTAGCCCATGTATCTTTCGACATCTGTGTGTGTTTGAATATAAATACCCCTGCATGTACCATTAACTTGCGGTCTATAAAAAGGACACATGCGCAACAATTAACCCACATTCCCCTCTTATCCAGCGGAGAGCATTTCCAAATCACTATAATTCCAGACAAGGCTGTAATTTGCTCGGCCGACAGCGCATGCTTGGTGTGCTGTAGATTATGGCTTTTTGGAAACTTTTAAAGCCTGCGGTTTCCTGAAAGCACACCGCATCAGCTGTCATATTCATAATGACAGTGTTTCTTCTATTTCAATCAATCGTGTAATTACTGTGAATGCTATTTATGTAAAGGGGTAAAGTGTATGAATACAACTACTGCAGTTTCTTTCCTTTTTGATTTAGTCAGTGTTTTGTCTGTTCTCATGTTTTGGGTACGCTCTCTCTCCCTGGGTCCATATTGCTTCAGTTGCAGACTAAGGACTATAAATAGATGACTTCAATTAGGGTTCCAATAATTGCTAGTCTGTCTAAAATGACTCATAAAACTATAAAACTAATAGAGGGGCAAAGGTCCCCAGGTGCTGAAGCCATATGACCCACAGCAGGAACACCTGGGAGACATAAGCAGATAATAGCCATGTATAATAAATGTCAAGGTGAAAATGTAACTACAAGATATAGGAGATATAGAATTAGTGTAATATGTGGAAGTGTAATTTCTTATCTATTTCAGTGTAAATGATTATAGCAAGAATTTAAAAACATCATAATGAAGATCTGCATTGGGTTTAAGCCAGATGCCCTTCAAGATACAATTTATGTCCATTTGTTGTATGCTTTGGGCAATGTAAGCACTGTTTGCTTACATTTGAGTGGACATAAGAAACCCTACACTACATGGTGCCTGTAAGAGACACAAACAAGAGGAGTTCCTCTTCTGTATATGACAATCGACTAATCCATTTCAAAAGGACTGTGATTTTCATTACATGTTCTTCTATGATCTCGATACGCATCAAGATTTAGAGAATTGGAATCACACAATGTCCCCAAGCAACGGGTCCCATTTTTAAAAATGCTGTTTAAAATGCACAACTGTCCCATGTCAGAGACCAGATGTGACACATCGTATAAACAAGAATGTCGAGTAATCAGAATCATAAGCAGTAAGAGTTTTGTTCTGCTGTGATTGAATAAAGACCTATGGTTGATCATATAAACCATCAGATTCAAGGTCCAGGACATTCAGGGGTGCATGATCTTTTACACATGTCAGACATTTTGTAGATTTTCTATGAATGTATGTTCCACATTTACATTTTGTTTTTGTTTGTTGGGTGAGTTGAACGCAGCTCTTCAGGAAATGCTAAAACCACTGCTCCCCTCTCCATCCTGTAACACCTTTCACCTCTAAGATTTACAAGCCGCTAAATAAGCGGAGCCAAACATACACCAAGAAAATCATTCAAATTGGTGCAATTAGCAGAAATTTGACCAAGTCACCACATGTTTATTTGAGCTTGGAACCTAAATAGATGGTCTATCACACGTGTTTATTTCTGTGATTGTTATGGTGGAGGTTTTCTAAATTTGAAGTACTGCTTATGATAATTTGGACCAATTTACCAAGAAGGCCTGAGGGGAGGAAAAAAATGATCAGAGAGCCGCATTTGGGCCCTGGGCCATATACCTGCTCCAAAGGAATGGCTAAAAGTACATATTGAAGGTTGGAGTGCATAATGGTTAATAGTGAAAAGCCAAGTAATGTTCACATTTATGTATATTTTTCAATGAATTTGTAATATTAATGGTTCAAATGAGCAAAAGTATACTATCTAATAAACCTCAGTGCCCACCTAAATTAACAACATAATTATCCAAACAGTCAACAGAGCAAAGTCCAGAGTCTTTCTGAATATCACACCAAAATGAATCATGGATCTTAAGCCCCTCCCTTCTCCCTCTGCTTTAAAAGGGCACCATTGTATTTGAAGGATCACTATGGTTACTGCAGACCGACTGTAAGCCTTTTCGAATTATTAGCATTCCTGTCTACCTTGAGCACTGTAGCAAAGCTCTGCCGTCAATCCACCTGCATTCAGAGAAGGACACTACTTTTCATTAGGATTTTCCAACAAGCCTGGAATTAATTAAAGTCGAATTATGGACAAGAGCAATACTGAAAAACCCACAAATTCAGCAGCTCCCATGGAAAGCAACAAAGGGCAAAAGAAGACCAAATAACAAATATACAACAGCCTGCCTAAGCTAAGACAGAGATATTACTCAAAGGTTATTAAAATTCACAATGAGCAGGAGAAACCTGCCAATGTATTAATTCCAATTGTGAGGTTACAGTGCTCAGACCAAGGTCTAAAACAGGGATCTTCTTGTTTAGCAATACATTTATAGAGGTCCACAGAACTATTTTAGTTCCCCAAGCCCCTAAATATGTATTAAAATGCCATTCACATATTGTTTAGTACATGTAAAACTACTTGTTAAAGTAGAGCGTTAAACTAGCTCACATGTGGCTGCTATGAGCTGCTAATGAAAAGCATGGACTATTGCTGAAAGAACAAACCGTTGCTCCATAGGTGACCATAGGGGCAGTGCTATCGGGGCTGGGAGTGCTCCAGACTGTGGCACCTCCAGTGGAGCGGTGAAAGTAGGTCTGCCTGTGACCCAAGGGGAAGCCAGGCTGGTAACAATCTGCATCTCCTGCCAGAGCAGTCCAATAGAGGCCATTTCCCTGGAGTTTACACATACTAGTTTCAGTTTCACCCATCTCTGTTGTGCTTCTAGGTACATGCAGTGCATAAACAGCTCACCTGAAACCAAAAATGTAACCAAATATGACAAAGAAAGCTTTATACTGTTAAATATTACGAACAAAAGTTCAGCAAGAAAACACAGAGCGATGAATTTGCTGCAGTGGTTCCAGGATCTACCCCAGCAAGGGTCCATAGTCATTGACTGTGCTAAGATTCAAACACCAGGGCTTACAAACAGCAACAACAGACAACGGAAAACAGTTCTCAGTCTAGTTTTATTGTCATGTTTTAATGTTTTGAATGTTACTTTTTTAAATCTATAGTTTAAAGCACAAGCACAGTTAATTATTTCAGTTCCACTTGGTTTAATGGGTTTTGCCATGTTCAGGTAACAGGACTCTGCAAATAAAACAAAAATTAAAAAAACATCACATTTCATTAAGTATATTGTACATGTTAAATATATAGTCTACCTTAGCTATCACTTGTGGCCGTGGGAGTCCCAACCAATCACAAATCTGATTTCTGTGGGTTCGTACAGTTGCAAGGTCGCTCTCCCTGAAGTTGAATTAAAAAATTACAATCAAACACTTGTTTTTTTATGCAACCAATTAAAGGTACACTATGCACATTTTCCAGAGAAGGTTATACCAAAATGCTTGTCTCATGAAGATGATATTGCTTTGCCAAGAATGTTCCACAGTATGGCATTAAATTATCTATCTTGCCATTGTTCAATTACAGGTGTTTTATTGCTCAAGAATTCCGTCATAAACATGTATTCTGACTGAGAGTAGGGTCACCTCTCCACAGATCTTAGCTGTCACTAGGCCTGGTTGTATCATATGGAGATTGACAGGTTTACTGGCATACTGTGGATAATTCCAGGCAAAGCAATAATATTTACAAACGAAAAGAAAAGTTACATTTAAATGCAAGTCACTTTTAGCTTTAGTTTTAACATTTATAAATATACTGACCAATTTGTGTCACTAAGGGAGGTCATGACATCATCCAGTATTTCGGGCTCAATGACATCATCGTAGGTCAGCAGCATCTCGTACATTTGGCTGGCTGTGGTCTTTCTGATCTGTAGTTTTAGACAACAAAACCTCACATTTACTCAGGACAACAGAGCATTCATTTAAAAGCTATTTGGTGCACACTGGAGTCTCAACATTTTACAAACTCACCACAGGAAAAGAATGACAGAGTAGTATCAGCAACTGGGTCAGAACTTTGTTTCTTACATCACCTTGGAACTGGATCAAGCCACAAAACCTGGAAAAGACCAGTATTTAAAGTGGGAACATATATTCTGTTTACACATGCGAGAAGACTTTAGACTTACACTGTGATGCATGCACGCAACTTGGGAATAAGTTTAGATTTCTTGATTTCTTTGCAAAGGGTCAAAAGCTCCACACAGAATGGGTGACTGGAAAAAAGAGGAAGTTAAATTTTGTTTATACAGATAATGATGGTATAACAAAAACCTACTTCTCTTGCGTGGTTAATATTTCAAAGCAGTTGTTTGCAAGCATCTGGTTAAGCATCTTAAGGAATGGAATTGATACTCTGAAATAGACAAATACCAAATAAAGATGTAAGAAATTTGTAAAACTTATAAATCAGGAGACAACTGATTAATAGTACCTGTCATTACGAAGATTGTCTCTAAAAATACTCAAAAGGGAATCTCCAAATTGAGTGAGAGCAGCACAGTCTTTCTGGATGCCTTTTAGATACTCAAATAAAGAATGGGAGGAGTACTGCACCTGGAAATACAAATTTAAGAATGTAATTATAAACTGAATATAACACATTTTGGAAAGTACACTTTATAGTCTAGGAAAAACATAAGAAAAGAAAGTTGTAATCAAACATAAATATGTCAAACTCACTCTTGTTATCATTTATAAAAAAAAACAACAACCTAAAAACATGGTAACTTTGATGATTGAATGCAATAATTATAATTATTATGTATAGCACAGTGAAAGTATAACTTCACTCGCTGACCATATATTTAGCCTAAAATATAATTCTAGCTATAAAGACACTAAACTCTGCAATTGCAACAAACGGGACATAAACCTGGAAAATGTATTTAAATTCATGTTCCATATGACCACATGAATCTATAATATTTAATCATTACATCAATATAAAAGTACTATTTAGACTGTTTATCATAAATTCAATGCTGACTTGTTCCAAAAAGCACTAAAAAGAGAACATGCAGTACCGTGTCATGTTGCTTAATGTTGGTTATTAAGGTAAAAGTTGAAGTGTAAGTTAATGCTTTGGCTCTCTTTGCTGTGTGAATAAAACCATGCGGAGTGAGA
This sequence comes from Taenioides sp. WSHXM2023, assembly GCA_029959045.1. Taxonomy (NCBI): domain Eukaryota; kingdom Metazoa; phylum Chordata; class Actinopteri; order Gobiiformes; family Gobiidae; genus Taenioides; species Taenioides sp. WSHXM2023. The sequence continues at coordinate 15,083,033 of CM057101.1, read as the reverse complement.
ATGGTAAGCACTGGCTCAATGTTCGGCCCCAAACTCTGCACAAACATATCACTTTCTGTTGTCCAGAAACTACTTCTAGAGCAGCAAAAACAGACAAAGGGAAAACGTAACATGATACTAACTGATTGCAAAACTAAAATCAACTAATATCTTCAACATAAAAAAGCTATTAATGTGGTAAAGTAAAAAAAACTCAAAAAATTGTGGTTTTGCTTATTTGGGCACCAGTCCATTTCAGTTACGTTATGCAGGCAGATTTCATTAACTACAGTTGAGAGCCCAGTCTTACGTCCAGGATAAAATCAAACAAAACAAGTCACTTTGAAAATTTGTTTAGCATGGTTACAGTTAGGTCAAGAAAAACTTTTTGTTTGTGTAACCAATCCAAAATTCAACTCAATATCAAAATTTATGTCAAAAGTCTAAATGAATGGATGACTGAAATACTGTTACATTAATCTTAAAGCAATGTGTATAGTGAAGCTTTTTAGTAATTTGAACTCTAGTCAGATGGCGCCCTCTGCTGGCCACACCCTTAGCTTAGTATGTGAATTGTACAGCCTGTAAAACTTTCTCTGCACATGGTCCAAATCTTCACCAGTGAGACTTGCTTGAACAAATGAGGCACCTGCCGCTAATATTAATAGTTTAATAATCCTAATTTTTAAAGTCATTTTCATGCTATTTCTTACTAAGATGCATTATGCGTGTTTATAATACAGATCCAGATCAGCCTTATTTCATCATCTTACCAGTGAGTAAAACAAGTGAAATATATTTATCTTGCTTGCTTGTCCAAATATATGCAGATTTCATCATCTTTCATCATGTTTAGATGACTTTACTAATGACTAAATTATGACATTTACATTTCCACATAACCCTAAATGAATGTGGAACTAAACTCATTTGGAGCATATATCACATAGGTCTGCTCTTCATCGCTGCTTGATCATTTCAGAGGGCACTCCCCTTTGTGGGGTGAGCAAAACCGAGTCTTTTGAGAGAAGGGAGCCGTTTGGGAAAGGTCTAACAATTATCAGACCAATTACAGGCAATCAAAAGTGTATGCTTACATTCAGTGGGTTTCACAATGTAAGCCTGGCATTGTGTGTAAAATGTCACTACTAATTCACCTGTACCATGATGTAATAAAACTATCAAATATGTTAAACTAGTAAAACAGGTGAATACTAACATAGGCTTATATGAAAACAAAAGATGATCTGTTGCCTCTTTTGTTTTTGTGTGAGCAGAATAATCCCATTTCTATGACTACAGTGTGACTTGTCCATTCGGAGATGACCTACTGTGGACTCTGTGATCCCACCCACGGACACAGTGAGGCCCAGCAGGGTGTGGTACTGATAGTGACTCAGGCCCAGCAGGCGGGTGATATACTGGAAGGCCTGGGATGGGGCTTTCCAGTTCAGAGTGGTTTTAGTCTCGCTGAAAAGCACAAAAACAAAATCAAAACAACACTGAAAGTTAAAGGTGTGCTGATTAATAAAATGCTTGTATTGTGATTTTAATGTCTCTTATTCTGTAAAGCACTTTGAATTACTTTGTGTACGAAGTGTGCTATACAAATAAAATTGCTTTGCCTTGCCACTTTTTTTTTTTTAACCTTTTTTTATTTTTTATTGATTTGCCTCAAAGATTCCACAGTATGCAAGTCAAGCAAATGTCCCACCAGGCCAAGTTACAGGTCAGAGTTACAGGCCCACTCACAGTAAGAAGAACGCATGTTTTTTAAGGTATAATTAAATGAAGAATATTGATTAATGCTATATTGTGAATCATTCCAAGCAATTACATCTCCATGGAGACAAGCAGGTTTATGACCCTCCACCAGAAAAGTTAAATATGCTATATACTTAAAGGTGCACTATCTAAAAGATTAGTTTAATAAACTTACAAAGGAAAAATGGTCAACAGCTCCTCCTGGTGGGGAATGTGTGGTATTGCAGGGTCTTTGCTGTGGAGTAGCTGAAGGAAGATGTTGCCAGCGTGGGCTCTGTAGCGGTCAATCTTCTCTGCAGCCTGTTGTGCTAAGAAGCACATCATACGTCTGACCCTAATGTACAATGAAAAATATATAAATACAAAGTGCACACAATTTAAATTTGCAATAAAATATTTTTCCAACTAACAAGTCCGGTGAAAGGATTTCTGGAGCAGTGCCAGACACTAGCAGAGTCACATCCATCAAACTTGTCATTGACGCCTCTCTCACCCTGAGCAAAATTAAAAAAAAAGAAAAAAGAAAAAAAAAGAAAACAGAATCATGAAATGTTGTTTTTTTTATGAATGTCATGTTTTTTATAAATGTTATATGTTTCATTTTGCTCTCATTTAGTACCTCATTTGCATTTTCCTACAGCAGATTCCATAACTTTATAGGCAAATGAGCTCCATGGCCCCAGGTAACAATTTGTTTTTGTCAAGTTGTCTGGTGCATTCTTTTAAAAGTCACACACCAAAACACGATTTTGATAAAACTCAGAATATATCCATATGATTATGTCTAAAGATATATAAAAGACATTTGGGGAAAATTTCAGGGGAATTTCATGAAAAAGAATAAGAATCATGTAATCATGTCACAAACAAACAACAAAAAAAGTCAAAATGTTCATCAGATCACACCCATCCCATGCTGTTGGGACAAGTGACTAGCTTGGTGACATTCCTGGAGGGCAGGTAAGCTTGGCTTTAGGCTACAACTGAGACAGTCATGAAATCATGTGGCTGTGTCCTTAGGTGCAAACAGAGCAGCATTCATGTTTGAGATGCAGTGAGAAAAGGCACTCACCAGGCCCCCACGTCCCCTCGACTATCAGTGGTGTAGTCGCACATACTATTAAGCAACACTTCATACACCTCTGGCAGGTTTTCTGAGCAAAGAACTGAATCTGGGCATCCATCAGCACAGACTCCGGCTTTCACACACACCCTGTTTGAAAAGAAATGACAAAAAATAAATATACCTCAGTCAGGAAACAGTTACATTTCTAAGGAGCAGACACAGGCAGGAAGGAAGGGGCAGACATTCAGGTAAGGCAGGAACAGTAAGGATGATGTCGAGGTTTTATTGTAGTTTGAATAAGCAGGCAACAGGAAGTCCACACAAAGAAAGAAAAAAGAAGACCAAAATACACATAAATCAGGAGTCAAATCAGGATTAGATTTTTACACAATAGAATGAAACTGTAAATTGCATATACCCAACTTGCAGCTACTAATTTTGTCATGTAGCAACAGTTATATTAGCTATATGTGACTTGTATATGGCTTGTATGGCTTGTGAAGAAAAGATTATCCTTTTTGAGTGCATAAAATACCTCTTTTAAAAGGAGCGTATGTGGTCTGCACTCTTACTGTTTAAAAAAAAAACATGTTTACTTTTTAATTCTTTGGTGATAGTCTGTACTTACTGAGAAATCGCCTTGATTGCATCTCTCCTCGCTTCTGTAAAGTTGCCTTCTTCCTGGCTCTTTACACACATCTGTCGTAGGCCTTCAAGGATCTGATGTAAGACAGACTGGATTTAGTCTAATAAAAATGACTCCTGATAAAATGGACAATGATTTAATGTTGCGAGCTGGACAGACCCTCTTAAGTTAACACACCTGTTTCATTTTGCTATGGATCAAAAATGTAGGCAAAGCACCAAGAGCCAGGGCAGATCCACAGCGTGTGAACATCTGTGGACTCTGGAGACCGTTGATGTACTGAGATATCAAAACATCTGGACACAAATGGACACACCTTTATGTAAATTATATTCACTGTTATGATAACCTCTCTAATCTACAGGTTTCCTTACTTTGCACTTCAGGGTTAGCTTGGCCTGGCTCAATCTGGTAGTACTCCTCACATAACGCAGACAATGCAGTGACAACAGCAGCCTAAACAAATAAAAAAAAAAAAATAATAAATAAACTAAATTAACAAAAACTTTTTTTTTTAAATAAAGATACTAACCATAATGTTATCTAGAGCTCCACTGGACACAAGGTGAAGATTTTTTATGGTGTCATCAATTAACCACTGCCAGCCACCTGAAAACCAATATCCCTTTGTACATAATGTGATTTGTTTGGAGTAAAATGGGAGACTTTGGGACTTACCAATGATCGGGTCATCCTTAACAGGAAATTTGGAAAGGGAAAGCTTTTCAATGAGACAGCACACTGCAAAAGAGCACCAAAGCATAACTTTCATAATCTTTAGCAGCTTCAAATATCTAATCCCCTAATAATCTAATGTACCTGCAGGCTTCATCAGATCTCCGCCGTAACCCCTAATAGAAAAAAATATAACATTTAAAAAACAAGAAAATCTTTTTTGTAAAAAAACAGTATAACTTTAACCAGTTACCTGTACTGCTTTCTGTCGTGTATCTGAGAAAAATAAATTAATATAACTCATTTAATTTCAAGAGCATTAAAGTTTACATAGAAAGTATTTCAAAGTAGACAAACCATCTGATGAATATTTTTCAATCCTTCTATACACTCAGAGGAAATTATGTCAACCACCCCTCTGCCAACACAAAATAAGCATTATCTAAGCATTTAAATAAGTTTAACATTATTATATGATATTTTAACATAATGAATACACAACTGTACCTATTGGTTTGCAGGCCCAACTTATATAAAGCATGTGTGATTTCTGCACAGGCCAAAATGGCTCCATGGCGACTGTGAAGGTCGATGCCCACTGCCATCGGTAAGAGCTGCGGAAGTACTGAAACCAAACAAGAAAGGATTTATATTCAATCAGTATTTTTATAGACTTTTACACTTACACTATAATACTAATGTAAAGATAACAGCCACATTTACCTGTAGTTCCCATATATTCAGGGGCTTGTGGTGTCAGGTTGTGGAGTGCTTTAGTAGAAAGTTCTCTAATAACACTGTAAAAATAAACATCAAACATAAATACATAAAAAATACAATCATGATTAAACATGGATTCTGTTATGTGAATCTATAGTATCTATATAAAACTTACCTATCCCAGTGATTAATCTTCATTTCTAACAAATGGTCAATCAGTGCTTTCGTGTATTCAGGGAAACTGGCTACATAAACACTGTAAGAGATTATTGGATTATTTCAATAAAGTTTGTCTTTTTCAAACTTCATCATTATGATTAAACAGAGGCTTTTAAAATTGAAAAAAACAAACAAACTGTATAGCACAGGTCAGGTGGCCAATGTCTAAAATTTTTTTTATTTTTATTTTGATACGTTTCGCCAAAAAGCCTTCATCTCATCATTTTTACTTTTTTCTTGCTTTGGACCACAAGAATGAGCATGATGATGAAGTTTGAGAAGAGTTGTGTATATTTCACCTCAAGCTATGAAGAATCAACGTCCCATTCATACCTTATGTTCAGATAGCAGTTGCTGAGGTTACCAACAGCAAAGTAATCTGCTGCCGTCAATATGTCAATGCCATGAGGGAATGTCCCCTATTATAAAAAAGAGACCGTGAGAATTGTGTAACAAAGTAGCAATATGTTATGGTCACTTTTATTTTTCATATAATTAAGCCTTTGACATATACCAACAAGACAAGTTTGAACAAGACATGAATAAAAGTTATAAAGTATTCAAAATTACTGTAATTCTATTAGTCATACTGTATAAGTAGTCAATACTGTGGTTACAAACCTGCCTGCCAACATTCTCCTGGAAGGCAGCCTGAAACAAAATGGGACATAAAGTTGATTTTTACCATGTAACTGTATCTCATGAAAAGCACAGAGTGGATGAGGAGAGGACTTACAGACGCAGCTCGGCGACAGTTCACATCTCGATCAAACACAGCTGTGATCACTAGAGCACTATGGACACAACAAGACACTGTAGCACATATAGGGAAGATACTGAGAATTGTTGCCTTGATATAATGTTATGTTAAAATGTGGAGACCTAAACCCTGTTGGCCCTTTTTCACTTTGGCCCCAAATAACAGAAATCCCGCCTGCAGCTAAACTGTTTAGATTTACTCACTGGTCTACCATGAGGCCTTGGAAATAAAACCAGTGCTGAAATCACCTCATTACCCTCAACAACAGTTTATGATTTATATCTGCAGCTGCTACAATTAAAGTGTATGACTGTGTAACTCTGGGCATAACTCTGTGCCCGCAAGTCACTTAGTCCAACATTTGCAAAAGTGAGTTTTCTCCAAATGTCATCAAGCTGTGACGAATTGAGCAGGAACCAGCTTGTCTAAAGACGAGTGCCAAACGGCGACCGAAACCTACAGCAACAGGCGAAACCTGGCAGTCCTGCAGACGGGAGAGGGCGGGTGCTGTCGCGACTCTGGTTAATACTACTACAGGGGTTCAAACTGACTCTGTAGAGCTGGTCTGACTCTGCACAGTCAGGACCACAGGTCCAAACATGCTCAAAGCCTGCTCTCTGCTGTGAGCAAGTTTGGCCTTACTATTAATAAAGAGACAACATGCAGCAGGACCTGGGACTGTCATGACTGCACTGTGTATACAATGGATATTTAAATCTTTCAACTTTATTATGTCTGAGACTAAAACCTTGTGACTTATCCTCAAACAACTACCAAACAACAATAATACATTAACTGTGTCAATAATACATTAACTGAGTCTTCTAACATACAGACCATAAGAAAGTTTTACATTGGCAAAAGTGTTCAGTCCCTGTACAGCCACTAAAATATACTGCAAACCCAGACTCTTTATTTTACAGCACTGCAATAAATGTCATTTCATGGTACTAAGGGTTAAAGTTGGGGTTAGAGGGGTTGGGTTATGTTCTCATGTTGCTGCATTGCACTTAATGAAGTAAGTACATTGAGTGTATCTATGTAATCCCCCAGACAGAACTTATAGACAGTTACACATAACGGATATGAACTACAAAACACTATTGTGCATGCGTGTTTCCAATACATACATTCACCGCATTTATTCTATCATTCTTAAATGGAATGGAGCTGATTTCTATTGTTCTGTAAAATCCCATTGTATATATTATTTTATTAAGCCTCACAATACAGGTTTAACATAGACACTACATTAAACCAAATAGTAATGGCAGGGTGAGACTTTTATGATGTTGACACAAGGGACTGCACATGGAAACTAGCTGTTTAGCAATAATCTGGTGTGGAACATCTCTGTTTTTATAAGCTTAATGTCTGTGTACATTGTCCCTTCAAATAAAGATTAAACTAAATATGGATAATTTTTGCTCTTCTTAACTTAAACCAATCTTTATTTTCTGGGACTCTGGGGGCTTGTGAAATGAGCCCTGGCTGTAATCCACTCTGATCAAAACCTGAGAAGCCCTGGTAGAATAATAATATTTAAGCTTTTGATGCTACAATTTAGTAAATAAACAGTTACCTTGCAATCTGCATAACAAAAGGTGTGAGCTCCTTGGGTTCGTAGGCCCTGGCGAAAGACCAGCACACATAACAGGCAGCATCCCGCACATTGGAGCCCACACTGCAGGCTCCCCGTTTCTCCTCATAGGTCAGTGACTTGATGATCAGTGGCACAACTGAAAACAGACATAAATACAATCTAAAATAAAAGGAAACAGTATTATACAGCGTTTTACTGTGTAGCACAATAACGGTTTATCAATTTTTAGTGGCATGTGGATCTAAACTTGTCACATGCCAAAGCATGCTCATGCTAGTTCCTGCCTCTTGTCCTCCTTTTCCACTGTGGGAAAGTAGTCTTGTAATCACCTGCATCCAATACCGATCACAGCTCTATGATATTCACTTTACAAAGTACAGTTTAAAGGGACAGACATGGTTTAATTTACAATTTGCAATTTTAGTGCAAAGTAATAAGTGAGACAAAAATTGTATCATTGACAACACCATGGAAAGACCCTGTTCACAAGGGATGCTATGGTTATTTACATTAAACAACAAAGAGGAAATATAAACATGATGCAAGTGTCCCTATCCTTGTCATGTAAATCATTGCTCCAGGCCTGACTAATATCAGATACATCACTGTTGCCTCAGGGCCCTACTGTTTTGGTTAAAGCCCCACCCACAGTGAGTGAACACCTCAGAAAGGAGAAGTCACCACACCACTAACATCACTAATCGCAGCGCACACATGCATGGTCACACGGAAGAGCTTATCAAGACCTTGACGAGAAAAACATCCTAAAACCAAATTAAAAGTATCATCAGAGAATCATAAGTGTCTGGCAGTCCTTTCCTCCAGCGACGAACAGCTAACATCATAACTTCAACCTGAGCAGGTAAGGCAATAAATTATTTAATTAATTAGTTTGCTTAGAGGTTTATTAAATAGGCAACCTGAGTTGACACGAGGCTTCCGTTAGTCCATTTGATGCTTTGGTCATGTGAATTTGTAGTTCTGATTATCTGATTATTTCACCTGCCATTTGAGGAGGTGTGCACCTGCTGCAGCAACTTGACTGGTTTGCTGTGAAAAGGAAGGATTTAATAACATTTGCAGTCACGTCAAAAATAATAATGTAGAAATAAAATGGTATTGCTGTATTTTTAAGTAATGTAACTGTATAACTGAATGTTAATGTTATAAATTAAATTAAAGAAATTTATATACCATATTTATCTGATCGTTTTGATGGACAATTAAAAGTTCTTAATCTTTGAGAATAATAAATTTTAGGTTAAACAGGGATTTAGACTGAATTTGAGTCCTTAGGGAGTGGCTGTGCATGCTCCTACAGTTGAACAGAAACTTGAGTGACAACTTCTTGCGACAGCGCACGACAAGCCGGTTCCTCCGAGCAGCCGCCAGCACCTAGCCTCACTTAACTCACTGCTCCAGGTGATGCTTCATTTTAAAGGAGGACCTCAAGGGCTTGAACCTGGCAGTAAATAGTTAGGATAATATCTATTGTGGAGGTACTGAAACTCAACATTTAACTGAAACTGTCTTGGTCTTTTTGTTATTGGTGCATCTTGGGAAAGGGAATTTCATCAGTCCGTGATGAATGAAGGATGAGTGCATCCCACAGGTGTAGTCATGGGAAGCAGGTGCCTCCTGGTTCCCACGCCAACAGCGCTGAGTTTAGTAGTGCTGCAAGTGAAAGCAAGTTTCTGCATGCCCTCCAGCTCCATGTTGATAAATGCTTAGTCTTGTTACACCTGCCGACAATATCTGGCTCTCCATTAACCGAACGGTTGAGTGGAGTGATATCAAAACCCACAATAAAAACACGTGTAGAAAGTATCTTCTCAGCTAAAACACACTGCTGTTATGCAAACATGTGGCCAAATATTTGCATAAGAAGCACAGTTTAACTTAAATCATACTCCATGTTCAACTGAGTGCAAATAAGCAGGAAAAGAAATAAACTAGCCTCAGGGTGTAGTGTTTTAAGTGGTTGAAGATTTTTTTCTGCCTTAGCAGAGAAAAACAAAGATGAGAAACCCTCTAGTAAGAAAAGACGCTTGGACCAGTCTGACTACTCTATTAATCACAGCTTGACTGTCGTACACAGAATTTAGGGCATAAAGTACCATCATTATAAACGTCTGCATATTTGACATAATTAAGTAAATGTTTTGGTTTGTGGTTTAAAGGTGAACCAGAATGGAAACTACTCAGGAGCGAAAACCAAAGAGACCGCACTACATTCCCAGGCCGCCAGGAAAACCATTCAAATACCAATGTTTCCAGTGTCCTTTCACCTGCAATGAGAAGTCCCATCTCTTCAACCACATGAAATATAACCTCTGCAAAAACTCCATCTCCCTTGTATCACAGAAGAATGGGACAGCATCAAGACAGATCAAGACTACAGTCAAAGCTCTTGGGCCCAAAACTAAGGACAGTCCTAGCCCCTCCCCAGCACTTCAAAATGTTGATAAAAACATTAATGGGGAGAACAAAACAGAAGAGGATAAGAGCAAGGAGGACACAGAGGAGGTAGACGTGGTATGCAATAGTCCAGACAATAAGGAGAGAGAGAGTTTGACCAGTCCAGTTGTTGATTCAGACAACACAGAAAATAATGAGCCGATGTCTCTGCCACGCCCATCCGCCTTTTCCCCAGTAACACCAACAGGAACTGAGAAACCTTCAATAGTGAAGCTAGAAGATCCAAAGACAAGCACTTTACAACAGCCTGGCTTTCCATGGGGTACTATGACGACACCACCCGTTCCTTTAAAACCCTACCCCCCTCCAATGGTGCCTGAATACCCCCCGTATCTCCTAACAGACCAAGGCCTCTATCCGTCATACTACCTCACTGGAAACCACCACAGAAGTGATTCAAACTCCAACTCTTTCAGGCCTGAGTTTCTGGACCCACAAAGGCCAGTTGTACCCCAACCTGTTACTCCATCATACCCTCCCCTCTTTCCACCATACTCTTATCGATACTGCCCCTCTCTCCACCCCACTCCTCCTCTTCACTATAGCCTCTATAGACCACATGAACTTGCCATGCCAATAACAGGACCAAGGTATCTTCCTCTTGACATGTATAGTCCAAGCCTCGGGTCAAAAGACTATGAGTTTTACTTACAAAGCCGAGCCAGTCATAGTACAGGCCCAGCAGAGGAGAACAACCAAGGGCAAAACAATGATAAAGCAACTAGACTGAGTCCTAAAGAGGGTTGTTCTGCCTCGGGGTCCCCTGATAGACCATGCAATTCAAACAATGTCCAAACAGATTCAGAGGGACCACACTACACCCCTCCTTTCTCTCAACCCAGCTGCCCTGACTCAAGAGAAGAAAGCTCTGCTGAGATTTTAATGCAACTCAGAAAACAGTACATGGACCCAGGGTAAGCTAAACTACTGATACCGTTTTTTTGTTTTTTTTATGTTGAGAGTCATTCTAACTAGTCTTCTTAACATTTTCAGATCAGCTGATAAACAGTATTCAGTTACTGACAACAGAGAAGAGGTGGCACCACTCAACCTCTCAACAAGAAGCCATGACAGGGAAGACAGTTCTCCACTCAGACATGGCAATGACAGTTTAGGCAGAGAAGAATTGCCGCTAAATCTGAGTATCCGACCATCTCATGTCAGTCCCTCAGTTTGGAGCACAACTGAAACCCTCCAGTGGGAGCTGGATGTGGAGATGGATGAAGAGGAAATTTGTGACCAAAGGCAGACAGCAGCACTAGCACTTTGTCAACTGGCCAGTGCTAGCTCTGCAACCTCTTATGAGCTCAACAGAGATGTCACAGAACTCTGTACACTTCAAGAGAGAACAAAAAGTACAACAGAGACTGAAGCAAAGATAGTGAAACGGAAAAACAAAGACAAATATGAAAATGACAACCACAAGCCAACAAAGAGGGCAAAGACCACAGGACGGGCTGTGAGAAGGAGGCCTCGCTGCTGCTAACAGATCAACTACTGGAGAAATATAGGACTGATGCCAAAGTACAAAAATGTCTTACCCTGAACAGTACAAGCCTCCACATGAAAATGTTATTTGACAATGTCAACGTTAAAGCACTGAAATTAAATTATTCAAAGGGGAGCAGGTGTAACACATTTACTGCCACAAGGGCAGTAATAAAGAAAGCTTTTATCAGAGGAATTATATCTACAGATGAAATGTAAATGAATGCTTTATGATAAACACTGTTGTTGATAAACAATGCAAATGTATTTAGACATTGAACAAATAAAATACGTTTATATATCAGTCATCTGTCTTACGTTAACACCTACCATCGTTCAGTCTAGAAGGGAGCAGAAGCCCTCTCCTGCCCAGTTCTGCCAGGGCTAAACAGCCTCCGTGCCAAGCATTATCAGTTTCCTGAAAGCTTCATTAAGACATAGAATCAAATGAAAAAAATGATCAAAGCAAACTGGTGAATTCTACATATTCATAGTATGACAAATAGAAGAGGTATAAGATTTGATTTAAAACAGAAATGAGAGATTACCTGAAGCAGTCTAACACTGATCCAACCACCTCATCTGCCAGCTCTCTGGGAAGTCTTCCAGTCACACGCCCAATACTCAAACATAAAACAATATAGTTTAAATAATGCCTTCATTTACATAGAATGAAACATCTTTTATTTTAAATGCAATGCTGAGGCTAAAATCAAGTTGTAAAAAATGCATAGCTACCCCTTAGCTGCAGACCACCGCACAATAGTTTCCTTATCTTTCAGTCCCACAAGAAGATGCTCTGCGTACGCAAAACATGTTTAGATATGATTTTCTTCAATAATAATTTTTTTTAATGTAAAGATCAAACCAACCAATCACAGTCTCCACCTCCTCTGGAATATCATAATCCTCATCCTGTTCTTGTGGCTCTAAATTAGGACTAACAGGGACTATATTGGACTGGAGCATGGATAGGTTAGCAGCAAGTGAACGACTTCCTCTTTGATATCTGAAAAGGTTTTGCATATTTAAGAATGTATAATTTATAGATGATGATTTAATAGATTTAGTCTTGCCTCCAAGAAGCCAAACGTGGCTTGAGAAAAGTAAGGCCAAGCTTCTGGGTTAGTTTTACTCCTAGTTTACGCAGCATGGCTTGGTTACTATCAGACAGGTGTTTCTGCTCAAGACACTGTAGTACTGTAGGAGCTTAGGACAAAATCAACAACATGAACAAACATGAAATAAAAGTAACATGAAATAAAAATCAAATATAAAGATGAGACTTACCATATTGAAGGAGATCATCTCGTTTTCCGTGCTTAAAGAGTTTGGCCTAGAATGATAACAAAATATTATTAATTTTAAAACATCAAAGAAATATATTTGGTTTTAAACTATAGGTCTGACAGAGAGGTGTAAAAATATTTCAGTCAATACAAAAATGTATGCAATGCAATGCTTCTTCTAGCCTTTTTAACTAAAATTACCCTGCCTGATCATAAACAAAATCAACAAGGCTGCGGTCCTTTAGGCTTGCCAAGAGATTTTACAGAGCCAGAGTGCCTACAGCGACATTTAGAAAGAAGTAATACACAAAACTGCTTTCTAAACATGCAGTGCCAGATGATTGGCCAATAATACCACTGCTCGAGGGCTGAATTACTTACTTTTACTTTGGATTTAAAGATTCTTGTGGTGATTATAAAAGGAAATCTATGCATGTCTAAAAGGCATCAATATCATTTTTCAACAGTAGTGTTCATTTTTATTTAGTAACCGTTTAGCTTTGAGCACACACACAAGCAGCAGGTGCATTCTACACCTGTTAACACTATGTCAGGTGAAACGTACTAGTCATGTCTGCTCTTGCAAATTGCTTCCAGGACTTAATAGTGCATTGCCAAATAACTACACTTGACTCACAGAAACTCAGCCGCTGATAATGCAGTATTTAGCGCCATGATTTTTATGCATTACCAGAGATTGCAGAATTCCATCCAGAACCATTATATCAGTCATAGACTGATCACTGGTCTGGGAAAGAGTGGTAAGGCTCCAGTCTAAGAAGTCTCCTAGGCGCTTCTGCTTCACATCTGGGCGTGTCATGAACCTGCAGAGTCATGTTCAAAACAAGCTTTGAAGATTGTACACAAACATGTAAGTGAAAACATGCAAAGGATTACACTGCCCTCTGGTGATTGATTATATTACAACTACAACTTAGTTGAAAAATAATATTTAAATTACTGGATTGTGTTCACCAAAGGCTTACATTTAACCTATTACAATTATCACTTGATATACTTACTTTGATACCAGTACTGATGCAGCATCCCTAGGAGTATCACTTACAACCAGATAAGACTACAAAAACACAGTATTATTTTTGTATAAAGCATTATTTAAGGCAGTAATTCATAAAATACTACAATATTGCCACTTACTTTTGCAATGGCTAAAATACGATCCATAGTTGACTCTCTAGCATGTCCTCCATCATGTTCTAAATGTCCATCCAGCCGAAAGAGATCAAAGGGTATTAGGCAGGTCATTGACAGCCACAATAAAAGCATGTAGCGGGTTTCCCATGTCTAAAAGATGCAAAAGTGATTAACACCATAATATCAACCTACCATAAAGTGATGTTAATCATATGTTCTTAGTTTTACACTTTACCTCGTTGTCTTTGGGATCTTGTCTTAATAGTAGGTCCAGCACAGGCTGAACATCAGCAACCTCGTGAGGAAACAGCTGCATGAAGACTTTATAGCCACGCACCTGGTCAATGGTGCACATTAGTTCAAAATATTCAACAGCTTTCACAAAATGTTTTGTTGTCATGTTTAATGCACAGTATGCAAAATCTACATCAACAACTGACAAACCTTGCAGATTATGTAGAGAAACTTAAAGCTTAGATGGACTAATGATGGTGGGGATGTTTCACTTCTTATAAATTCCAACAGCATATTCACCATCCAATCTATTAGATGCAAAAAGCTGGTATTTAAAAACATTGGACGTGCTACCAACAAAACGGCAGAAATAGGAAATTATATGGTACCAAGATGGGGGTCAAGCAGATGTGGTTGCTCTTGATATCTGTTCATTATTACTGAAAAAAGATAACAATACAATCAATAGCAATAAGACACCCCCAAAGTATTACTAATAGTAGTAGTAGTAGTAGTAGTAGTAGTAGTAGTAGTAGTAGTAGTAGTAAGCATCTCACCCAAAATCTTCTGCATTGTAACTTCTGTAGCTATCACATCCCCGTGAACTTCTGGCAGGCTGGAGATGATTGTTTTGGTCTCATCGCTGTCACTGAAGCCTCCCAGTAAACAGGTTTTAGCCAGAATATCTGATTCTCCCCCTTCACCTCCCGTCATACCACCGTCGTTATCAGGTAAAGCCATTTTTTTATCAATCCGTCTATTACAGATGTATACTTTGTAACAACTAGCTAGTTTCAATTAGCATGTACGTTGTTTTTTTTCCCCCATGTAAACATATACGCGAAACGACAGTTGGTGTTACGCGTGGAGTAAGATATTAATTAGCGATAAAGTAAAATGTATTTCTAGGTCAATTTAAAACACATTTTAGCATAAAGACGAACAATTCTTCCTAAAGTGTGCAGGTTTGTGTTGACGCCCTTGCCTGGTATGGAAGCCGACTTGGAACAAACAATCACGTGACATGGCAATCGTATGACGGCAGAAACCTTGCGCGAAATAAAGATAATTTAAGAAAATAAATTACAGAGGCTTGTTTCGCTTTATTTATTTTATTATTATTGTTTATTGATGTAATAAAAATTACCTTCTAAATACTCTTATGTTTTAAAACAAATTTATTTTTATACATATACCTGCTACATGTGGAGCTTTGATGGAACAATACTTTTTATTCCTGCACGTTAATTGCCTTTTTCTGTCACAGGGAGGAGTACATTACGTGTAGTGGGTTATCCATATTATTTTACATTGCAATCCATAGGAATGTCTTGTGATAGCTCTGTATGCTCATACATTTTCAAGAGTATTTTAGCAGATCTTTCATTATTCTTATTGAGGAGCCCCTGTAACTACCCCCAAAGTGGTTCCAGTGATTCAGATAGTGGAAAAGTTGGTAAAGCTGGTGTCTTTGTGCAAAGCCTGGGGCTTTGGGTATTTTCTCATGGTACGCAGAGTAAAAAGATTTACCAAACCCACCAAACATCCCTGCAATACCCAATTCAAACTCAGAATGACCATAAAAGGAAGCAGGATCAAAGATGACAGGACCCTCTGCAGATTCTCCCACATTACCGCTCCATAAGTCACCATGAAGCAAAGCAGGGACGATTTCCATATCTTTGAAAAACTGTGGAATCTGAAGCTAAAATAATAATAATAATAATAATAATAATAATAATAATAATAACAATAATAATAACAATAATAATAATAATAATAATAATAATAATAAAACAGTAAATGGTAAACAAATCCTATTAATCACCATATAAATAAAATCACTCACCTGCAACTTTGCCCATAGTTCTCTCGATTCTCTGTCTCCATATGACTTCTCAATTAGATTTAGCTGATGGTCAAGTCGCTGTCTGGTAAAAAACATCACCCAGTCTTCCTGCCAGTCATTAGCCTGAGGAAGAGAAAAGCAAAAATTAAGTAAAGTTGCTGTAAAATTAATTCATTTATACAATTCTATTATTATATTTTGTTCTTACGAGTGGTAGGTATCCACAGCATGTAGGAACATCAAAGCCAAATTTTACCACTACATTTGAATCCATCTGTTCTGCTCCTTTTCCTAAAAAAGAATGAGTAATACTGCATTAAGTTTTAAATCTCACATTATGTCTTTAAATATGTACATTACCAACTGTCTGTTGAGCTTTGTTTAGTTTTTCCAACTGCCTCTTGTTATAAAGATGCATGTCTGCTAATTCTTCTCCAAGGTGCTGTGAGTGCCTGCATAATGTTAAGTAATTATAGCATTTGCACACCACTTGTAACTGTGTTGTTGTGATGTAAAGGTATCTTACCTGCTGAGACATTTCATGTCCAGATGTTCCATTACAAATGCACACCCCCTGTCAAGTTCGATCACCTTCACAGGCTTCGGAACCTTAATTGTTGAAGTCTTTATGATGGCTTCAAGGCTGGCCATTTCACCATCAAACATCAATTTGGCCTAAAAAAAAAAAAAAAAGTGGGAGTTTTACAGTAGGCTATAGTATTGTGTTTCTATATTTGTGCTTGCGTGATGGCGTTAATCAAAGGCTAAATACAAGTGCGAAGACAACAAAATGAATTAATAAATGATTACCTCGCTTTTATGGTTTATCTTTACAAAAATCCTCCCGCTGTCAGTATCATAACTTTGGCCCTCACTGATACAGCCGCCGCTTGCATGACCAATTGACCTGAGCACTGAAGTACCCAACTCTTGTTTTAGTTTGGCTTCCATAGCAATGATGTGGATTTATAGATGGTAAATACCGAGTAATTACAGTCTGAGCCTGTAAATAAAACAACAGTAACTAAACCACGCATGCAGATTATTGTGTTTCCTGTATCATAACCAATCAGATAAAAGATTCTACTTCCTTTTTGCTGTTGTCCAATCACATTGGGACTCTGGGGTCACGTGAATATCACCATGGTGCTGGATGAGGCTTTCTGACTTTGTCATGCTAGGCTCGTAGGCTATGCTCGCTAATTGTTGTCGCTGGATTAAAAATCCACTATGTCCTTGCGGACAGACAGACATGATCAAGACTGACACTTGTCTGCTACTTGGCGCGACGGGTGTCGGAAAAACTCTGCTATTAAAGCGTTTGCAAAATATCCTTTGAATCTAGCAGTGGCTACAGGACTAAGCTAATGGTCACCCTATGAGAAGCAAAACCATTTGTCAAATTGTCAGTTGTTCTTTTATGTAGCTGCTGATGTTGCCATTTTTCTTAACATGTTTTATGGTTTAGTAGGAATGGCTTTGACGAGCTTGAGGCACCCCCTTCTACTTTACCAACGGTAAACCACGCTTTTGCTTTATGATGCTTTAGTACGACCTTAAATGTTCTTCTAAATTCTTCGTTTTAACAGGTTGGAACCAACTTAATAGACATCAGCTTGAAGAAGAGAAAGAAGGTGACATTAAGAGAGCTTGGGGGCTGCATGAGCCCAATATGGCCAAGTTATTACAGCGATGCCTCTTCAGTAATAGTAGGTTATTACCTTAAACAAGCTCAGTTGTGACACAATGTGTCATAGTAATGCTTCTTTGATGACATTTATAGTTCATGGTGGACGCATCCAACACTTCTCAGGTATCTTCATCCTGCATCCAGCTCCTGTCAGTTCTGGCAGCTGAGCCTCTTCAAGATGTTTCTGTGCTGCTAATTTTTAACAAAAGGTATGTTTGAAACATGTAAAGTGATTTTTTTTTTTTAATTATTATTTTTGAAATTATATTTTAATACTTTTAAATTTATTGCTATCATTCTATGTATTTCAGGGACATCCCATGCTTAATGAGTCTTATCGAAATTAAGTCACTTTTCCGATTAGATGATATTATTGCATCTGCCACTCAATCAATCACAACAATGGAACTAAGTGCCTCCTCTGGACAAGGGCTTCAAGAGGTGCTTACCTGGTTGGAGTCTGTCACTGTTAAGTGAGCTTTTAAACTTATGCAGTGTATATTTGGCCATTGCTACCTCAGGATTATTGATATAACCAGCAACTACTGTAAAAATGTGATAGATTTTTATTGTTTATTATATAATTGTATTATACTGATGAACTCCTTGATGGATTGTTTTTAATAATCAAACGGACTGCAAATGTAACATGTAAACCAAAAAAAAAAATACCCTGTCCAGGGTATTAGCAAAAAAAATACCCTGTCCAGGGTATTTTTTTTTCCCTGTCCAGGATTTTTTTTTTTTTTCCTTTTTTTTTTTTCCTTATTTAAAACTAATAGACATTATTTTGTATAAACTTGATACTATGGTAACTTGTATTTTTTTTAACATTCTTCTTTTTAATATTTAGCAGATCATGTTGAAGCATTCAGAAGCTACATCATTCATTTATTCCAGGCACCTGATAATGTCACATGTGCAAGTTTTGTGTTTTCCATTCAGCCCCATGTGCACAGTGTTTGTAGCAGAAACAGGAAAAGCACCATAAATGGAAATCAAAGAGGTTTAAAAACATATGCTGCAATCCAGGGAGAAATTTTGACAAATGAGAAAGTCCTTATCAAACTTGTCGATGAAATATCATAAACTGTGCTTTTCAATATTTTAGCAACTGCTCAACTTCGCAGAAAAGTTCTTGAAGCCAATTTATTGGATTCAAAGCTGTCACATTTTTTTTTTTTACTTTTCCAGTTAACTTGACAGTCCTGTCCCAAATTAGCATCAATCTAGGGTTATATTATCACATGGCATTATATAATGACTAAGAATAGTACAAGATGCATCAGATTTGTTTGTGCCATAGTCATGGGAAATCATTCCCTACTGAAATTCCAAGTTTTATTTATTTTTTAGTTGTTCCTCATAAGAAAGGGTTTTGATTGGCTTGTGAGGCTTGTGCTGCCTGCATGCTGCCTGACAAGGGGAGCAGTGGCTCAGGCATGGTCCCCAGCAGGTCCAGGCCGGGCTGGGTGGGGTGGGTGTAAGAGGAGGGGAGGCTGGTGGGCTGGTGGCTCAAAGGCAGAGGCAGCGAGGCACTATATGGAAGAGAGGCATTATTGGGAGCAGTAGAGATCAAACCAGAGCCCATTTGATTCAGTGTTAGTTTAGGCTGCTCAGTTTGGAATGGATTATTGGCAGAAGGCGCACTCAGACCTTTGGAGAAATAAAAACAAAAATACATCAATGCCATGTTTAAACTGATATCTTAATTTGGAATTTCTGAGATTATTTACCTGTCAAAAATGGGTTTTTATTCTTCGGCTCATTTACTGGGATTAAACTGTCCAGGTTTACAAGTGAGGCTGCAGCTGGATCGAGGAATGACTCAGGTGTTCGACATGTGCGAGCGTTGGAAGCAGGAGGCAAGTTTTCCCTTAGATTCGTGAGGTCAAAAAGCTCCGGACTAGCCGCATCACCTCGCCCGTTAATGCTTATTTTGCCGCCATCCATGGCTTCATCAAATAAATCACCATCTAAGTCAAAATTATGTTAATTTCACATAACAAGAGCAAATTGTGACTTGTCTGTTGGAGGGTCTGCCACTTGCTAGTTTCCATGGAAATGTTTCCTGGAATAGTATTACACAAATCTAGCTACATGGGGACACGCAGGTGACACCACAAGCCCAATATTCAGATCTTTGAGGAGGCGAGCCTACCCACAATTCTCCAACACAATAAGATAACTGAAACTGAATCTATCAAAAGATAGATATGTTTAATGCCATACTGTGGAATATTCCAGGCAAAGCAATAACATATCAGTGAAGACAAACAGGTAATGGACCCCAGCCAGAAGTCACATAGTGCACCTTTAAAGATATAAATAAATTGTGGACAAACCTGATGGGCTACCAGTACGAGGAGAGGGTACCTTTCCAGCTCCTTTAATCCGATCTGATGGTGCAGCAAATGGATCTACTCCTGAAATCAGAAAAAATTTGATTGGATTTTGGGTTCAGTGAATATGGTGAAGATTGTAAATTTTAATGTTTTGGACAATGTCATGCACCTGCACTGCCAGAAGAGGCCCACATCCTGCTGTTGGAGGCAGGGACATTGTTCAGTGGGGTGTCCCATGGGTCCACGGAGGCCTGATATGGCTCCCAGGGCGGAGGGGGACTGCTTGGAGGTGCCATCCACGGAGAATCAGGTCTTGACAGGTTGGTTCCTTCATCTTGGAAAAAAAATAAAATAAAAAATGGTTTCTGGTAATTTTTGAAACATTTAAGTGACACTGAATCTTTTAAAATAAGTGACCTGATACTTACATCTTGAGAAATAAAGTAAACAGTTGGAAGAATGGGTATTATAGAATATGAACACGTTGAAGAATATTTTTTTCTGTATATGTACATTATTATTAAGTCTAACCAAGCTGCTTTAGGGTAGGAAAAAATCTGACACACGATCACATGACCAGCATTGACTGAAAATCAATCCACCTGCTTTACCCACACAGTCAGCCAGGAAAACCAATGAAAACCCTTAGAAATAGTTTACGGACACGCTAGTTAAACAAAACATTTTTAAACATCAGATATATTTGAGACTTGAGACTGACCCAGCGAGTCCCATGGGTCCCTCCCTCCACCTCGTGCAGCCGCCTGGTGTAGGCCACTGTGAGGGTCCCGTGAAGGTGCATCTGCAGGCAATGCAAAAATATCTACCAAGTCCATAAAAGCTGTCTGATCAGAACACACAAAGAAAAGTACAAAGTGTTAATTATGCCAAGTAATATGTAAAAGTCAGTCAAAATCATTTCCACTGTGATGTGTACTACTTGCTCTTAAAAACCCCATTTAAGATATTTCATACCCCAGTAATTCATACCCCGCCTTTAGCCTCCATCTCACGTTTGCTTTCTTCAAGAGCCCTAATCAGCATTGACTCATCTCCTTGACGAGTGAGTTGCTCCTGTCAATTAGCACACATACAAAAAAATCTTCAATAATAATAGCAGCTATTTTTTAAGTCACTATTTAGTGTTACTAGCCCAAAAAACAAAACAATTTATATAGAATACCTGCTGGTGCTCCTCTTTACTCAAATTCAAGGCTAACTGAAGCTGGGCGTCTTCATCCAAGTCCACGTTGTTGGTTGGGGCACGAGGGGCTGGCTAAAAAGAAAACACATATAAATAAATGAGAGTTTGACTGTAGTGCAGGACAGCATGTTTACGGTCTCCAACAACAATCCAGTACCCGAGATGCAGTTTTAAAACTCATAATACTGGTTTTGAAGCAGGAGACTTCTTGGGTTAGTGGAATAGAAAGTTGCAGGCTCATTGGATTAGTCTCAACCTTCTGATACTAGATTACTTTTTAAAGCGAAGTCCACAGATAAAATCCAGGTAGCGTTTAGTAGTACATGCACTTATTCTTAAGGGAAAGGTACCCACTAAGAACGTAACTACCTTCTTTGAATCCTCCTTGCTGAGACTCATTGCGATTTGTAGTTGGGTCTGTTCATCAATATCCACAGTTGGAGGAGGTGGCTAGGGTCAAGTAGGAATGATTAAGAGGAAGTCTAATCAAAGATGAAAGTACACTTCACTGATCAATAAAGATTACAAAGATATTATGGAGGTGGAATGGGGACGAATGATCAAATATAAATAATGATCAATTTGATCATTAAAATCATAGTGACACACACGATCAGAGCAGTTATGCAGCACACTGCCCCATGCAAGACACACAGGACCACTGTCATTCTCATAAAGATGAGAAGATAAGAGCTGGAGCTCAGGACTGGATCAATGCATGCATCCTGTCAGCCTTTCACTCTTTCAGCAGCTTCTGTGCTGCTCAGGATCACTCACACTGATTGGTCAAATTGCCATTATTGGCCACATCAGAGACCGTCAATGATATCACTTTCTAAAGCTTTCTGGTAAATGGTAGCTTACAGCGCATAGTGGTGTTTAATGGCCTGAACAGATGGTGTGGAAGCATGGGAGCCATTTTACGTTTTACTACAGCTTTACTGGACAGGGTCTCACAGAGTGCATGAGATACCTTTTCACTTTCCTCTCGGCTCATGGCCAGGGCCAGCTGCAGCTGCAGCTCCTCTTCTCCACTGGTCTGAGGTCGAGCCTGCTCGATGTCTGGGGCAAGGCGAGAGGAGGAAGAGGAGGCTAAAACAGAGGAAGAAAAGGATCTCAGTGTTATGGGAGATGACACAGCAAGACGGCACAGGGAAAAATGGCATGCCAGAGTTTCAGTGGCAAAAGAGAAAGACAAGCAAAAATAAACATTAGGATGATTTTAGCACTCGTACAGAGGGTCTACTGCCTATGCATGCTAATTCTATTCCACAGCCTGTTGTTTGGGACATTTGCTGGCATTGAGAACCATCGCCTGCCTAACTCAGCCTGCCCCGAGAACAATGGTCTGCCTGTGTGCGAGTCAGGCTAGTGGAGGAGAGAGGAATGGATGGGGCCTACCTTATTACCCTGAAACTGGGTGGGTTCCAGGATGCAGACTTGGGCAGTAAGGGGTCCCAGTGAACCAGCAGGGGCCAGGCAATGGGTCACAGGGCTGAGAGGGCAGCAGGGTGCACACTGGCAAATCTTGCTTTAGGAAATCAATCACTTCCACTGTGCTGCCTCTAAATATGGTATTTGTGCTGAAATGCATGTTGGCAATTAGCTGGTGCCAACCAACTGACCCCCACCCACACCATACATTTTATTTATCCACCACTCTATTTTAAAAATGCAACACCTGTCATATTTTATTTTTATCCAGATTTTTCATATATATATATATATATATATATATATATATATATATTATGGCATGCCGTTTAGGAAATTAAAGAATATATTGAATGGATGTCTGAATATATTGAATGAACGCTTGAATATATTGAATGAAACCTGAATATATGGAATGAAACTTGAATATATGGAATGAACGTTTGAATATATGGAATGAAACTTGAATATATTGAATGAAACTTGAATATATTGAATGAAACCTGAATATATTGAATGAAACTTGAATATATGGAATGAAACCTGAATATATTGAATGAAACCTGAATATATTGAATGAAACTTGAATATATGGAATGAACGTTTGAATATATGGAATGAACGTTTGAATATATGGAATGAACGTTTGAATATATGGAATGAACGTTTGAATATATGGAATGAAACTTGAAAACTGACGTCATGGCGGCACTGGCGCCATCTTTTGTTTTCGATGTCAGTTGGTACTACGGTGGCCAAGAGGTGCAAACCAAATTTACAAACTGTAAAGCACTTTACAGTTTACAAAGTTTGAGACAAATTTACATTTTGGAAACCATTTTTACATATCATAAAACAAAATTACAAGTTCTGAAACAACTTTGCATTTCAGAAAACAATTTAACAAGTCGCGAAACACTTCTGCGATATAAACCGGCTTCATTCAGTTTGCTTTTCAGAGACCTCAAGCTGATGTGAACACCGTGTAAACATGACATCATGTCCACGATTACGGCGTACGAGTGTCCCTCATTAAAATATCTTATACACTGCTGCAGCATATCCGGTCTGTCGGTCTGGTCTGTGCCTTTTAAAAACTCTAAAGACCGACCACACGAAAAACAAAATCGCGTTAATCGGCTCATATGTTCCCCACAAAACGGGCAAAACATCACTCGCTCGCTGTCCATCGTGCTTCACCATAAACACCATCAATAGTTCTCGTACTGGCCGCGTCTCGTCATCACTTCCGGTTAAACCCGACAGTTGGGACATTCCCTTTCCGGTTAAATTTCGCTTGTAAATATGTTTTGGGATTTGTAAAAGTGTCTCGGAGTTTGTGAAAGTGTTTCACGACTTGTTAAATTGTTTTCTGAAATGCAAAGTTGTTTCAGAACTTGTAATTTTGTTTTATGATATGTAAAAATGGTTTCCAAAATGTAAATTTGTCTCAAACTTTGTAAAAGTGCTTTACAGTTTGTAAATTTGGTTTGCACCTCTTGGCCACCGTAGTACCAACTGACATCGAAAACAAAAGATGGCGCCAGTGCCGCCATGACGTCAGTTTTCAAGTTTCATTCCATATATTCAAACGTTCATTCCATATATTCAAACGTTCATTCCATATATTCAAACATTCATTCCATATATTCAAACGTTCATTCCATATATTCAAACGTTCATTCCATATATTCAAACGTTCATTCCATATATTCAAACGTTCATTCCATATATTCAAGTTTCATTCAATATATTCAGGTTTCATTCAATATATTCAGGTTTCATTCCATATATTCAAGTTTCATTCAATATATTCAGGTTTCATTCAATATATTCAGGTTTCATTCAATATATTCAAGTTTCATTCCATATATTCAAACATTCATTCCATATATTCAACTTTCATTCAATATATTCAAGTTTCATTCCATATATTCAAACATTCATTCCATATATTCAAGTTTCATTCAATATATTCAAGTTTCATTCCATATATTCAAACGTTCATTCCATATATTCAAGTTTCATTCAATATATTCACGTTTCATTCAATATATTCAAGTTTCATTCCATATATTCAAACGTTCATTCCATATATTCAAGTTTCATTCAATATATTCACGTTTCATTCAATATATTCAAGTTTCATTCCATATATTCAAACATTCATTCCATATATTCAGGTTTCATTCAATATATTCAAGCGTTCATTCAATATATTCAGACATCCATTCAATATATTCTTTAATTTCCTAAACGGCATGCCATAATATATATATATATATATATATATATATATATATATATATATATATATATATATATATATATATATATATATATATATTATATATATATATATATATATAATCACAAAATACATATCACAGTTATACGTGAAGATGAAGTCTGTAGCAATTTAACAATCTTAATACAGATAATATTAAGATCGCCATCAGCTAATGGTGCCAATTACTGATTTAAAAAATTAAAAAGTGATTTCAAAAATGAAAATGTGAGTTCTATACAGTAAATGATAAAAAGAAAAAGAAGGTTTGGAGATGAAAAGAGATGATAAAAAGATCAGATAATGTCTGTGGGTAACATTATGCAGACTGAAATTGGTCCCTATGATCAAAGATAGTTATAGTTGTAGTATTTTAATAAAGCCACAACTGGGTTTTTGACTAGTGTATTTGAATAAACACCAAGGGCCACAGTAATCGCACATCTGTTAAACACTTCCTCACACACACACACACACGCACACACACACACACACACACACACAACCTTTGTAAAAGAGGAAAGGATATAAGATTGAGTTTAAATAAGTTAATTATTGTCTGAAATGAGAACTATGATCAGATCGGTTTTGTTGCAGATACTTTCACATTTGTCTGGGAAAATGCAAACTAGGACTCTTCTCTTTAGTAAAATAGCATGAGTATGAAAGGAATGTTCAAATGGACAGTTCAAGAAAAAAAATGAATAAAAGCAAAAACAAGTAAAAAGCAAAACAATCATTAAGAGAGTTTGAAAAAAATCTTAATATAGCTTTTATATTAAAA
The DNA here is from genome assembly GCA_029959045.1 of Taenioides sp. WSHXM2023. NCBI lineage: Eukaryota > Metazoa > Chordata > Actinopteri > Gobiiformes > Gobiidae > Taenioides > Taenioides sp. WSHXM2023. The sequence goes on along the minus strand of CM057101.1, from coordinate 15,057,364 downwards.
AAAGTATTTAGAATGTATTTTTATGTTACAGCTGCCATGTATCAATTATCTGTCATTTATCAGTTCATCTAGTGAACTTGTGACTTGTGCATTCCAGATGGATGAGATGTCACATGACTTTTTTGAACATTAGATAATAGGAGCCATTCATCAAAGCTGACACTCAAATACAGCTGTGCAATTAACCAATCGGGATTGAGATTCTGCCATTTGTAAGCATCAATGATATGCTTGGGTCTTTTTGACCGTGAGGTCTACAGCCAATCCTCTGTCAGTAAAACATGTGGTTTGGAGTTCAGACTTTGGAGGAAGGAATGTGACTATTTTTTTTATGTTAAATGGAAATCATTCAACTGTTTGTTCGTGTTTAGGAAATCAATGTTAAAGGTACAGTGTGTAACTTGTGGTGGTTAACTGGTGGAGGGTCCGTGAAATGCTTTTCTCCATGGAGACGTTATTGCTTTGTCTGGAATGTTTCATAGTATGGTATTAAACCTTTTATCTTCATGGAGACTCAACCAGACCAAGTTACAGGTCAGATCTGTGGAGAAGCAGCTCTGCTCACAGTCATATCCATAGAAACAGGCAGAAGCCGGACCGCCAACCAAAAAGTTACACAACGCACCTTGAAAAGACAAATAAATGTTTTTTGCCATACCAAAAAAACAAGAAAAAAAAGCCTCATTGATTTAATTTGGAAAAAAAAAGGGGATTAATTATTTTATCATATGGCCAGGCCCTACACTTAAAGTACTTACACTGAAGAGGGGATGATGTTCTCCTGCACCTGCCTGACTCATCTCCATAGGCTCCGGCAGGGTGACTGGTGCGGCGCCCCGGGTAGGGAGGGGGCATGGACCCCAGCATGCTGCTCACTCCAGCCATGCGTGTCTTGGTCTTCAGTGCCTGGCTCCTCTCCTTCTTCAGCTTCTCCTCGTCCCTCAGCAGAGCCACGAGCTGCTTGGCCTTCTCCCTCACATTGATGCCCTGGTCACGTCCGTCTCTGTCTAAATACTGGAAGTCCCTCAGAGTCTGAATAGAGTAGATTTTCTCTCTACACTCCTTCGCCACTTGCTCCGAACCAGTCTTCACGAGATAGTCCATCAGGGTTAGTGCTTTATAAACATGACGCCAGTTCTTACCATGGTCATTGAGCCTTTTCCATAGCATACCCATAACTTCAGCAATAGCCACTGCATTGAAAGTCAAATCTGCTATCTCTGCCATAAGAGAGGTGGGAGGTCCCCAGGGGTCATTGGAGGTGGCTTCCCTGACCTTGATCTCGGCTTCGGTGTAGTTGTTGACCACATTTTTCATCTGACGACGAAGCGATGAGGTCTGCATGTCTGTCTCTTACAGTAAACTAAATTTAAAAAACACAATCCACACTCCAGATGTGAAGCCTCTGTTCAGAGTGGTACAGCCTTACACGCAAGATTTCTGTGGAAAAATAAAGCACAGGTCAGAGTTAAATTCACTATTGGAATAATTATATATATTGTTACTTAACTGTTATGGAATAAATAGAATTATGACTGGTAAATAGCCTGTCCTTAAAGGCAGTATGCTCTTTGGAAGCAAAGGTACTCATCAAAAATCAAGCATCAAAACCTATTCACCATGTTTATTCCATCTTTTTCAGAGGCTTGAAAACAACCATGATATGATATAAACCAAAGCCAAAAGATGTTACATAAGCTGTTTTAAGGATGTATGTTAACATATATCAACATGGGTTTAATGTACTCTTATGCCTAATAAATGAGATGTTGGAGTAATACCTGGAAAAAACAATTCTTCATTGTACTGTGCACTTAATTTGCTCTAACAAGAATTGTTGGAGGAGTGGCACACACACTTTACTGACAATTTGTAACAATGTTAGGATATTATTTTAGAAAGAAACTATATGTGACAACACTGGGTGGTTGTTAGAAGTTGTTAGAAGTGCTTGCCCCTGCATAGTTAAGGTGATCACAGAGACAAATTGTACAATTGAACATTTGCATTTTTTGCATAATATGGGCTAGACAGGAAGACTGTTTTTTTGTTGTTGTTGTTGTTGTTTTTTAAAGCACGCCAAACAATAACAAAAACACATCCCTAGTCTATCTTCTATCTTATGATTTTCACTACACCTTCTGACCTGGCAACCATTTCCCAGAAAAATACTTCCTTTCATAATCCAGAAATATGAGACGGAATAATTGTCTCTAATGTCAAGGAAAAAAATTGCGTTCTGTAGCCAGATAGGGCCTATTTGTTAGTCCACAGCTGTTAGGGACCGTGGAAAAATCCCAGTGAAACTCTCCTAAAGCCCCCGTCCCAAACTAGGACGAAGAGCGAACTCCATCAGAATGCACGTTGCGTCAGATGCGATAAGGTTTGGAGTAGCGTGACTCAGCTACCATCATCTAAAAGTTAAAATCTAACGAATAAAATCTAGTCTAGCTTTCGCAGTTCACTTTCCCTCTTACCTTCAGGTCATAGCTGCTCAGAGGGGTCCAAACTTGGGGAGGTTTTGGGGTTAAAGGAGAAGAAACAGATACGCCTTCCCCCGTCGACATGTCCCGGAGCGTTCTCAATGCCCAAACTAGTGTGAAAGCAAAACAAAAGAAAAAAAACAGATGCACGCTTGAAATCCACGAAAGTATCCGATTGGAAACAAGTTGAATATGTTTTTAAATGTCAGGAGAAAGCGGGGCTTGCAGATGGCACACTTAACACCCCACCTCTTTGTAAAAACACAGTGAAAATGGATGGGAAGGGACGAGGCAGAGCGGGCGGAGGGAGGGAGGCTCGGTGCATGCGGAGTCAGACTTAACCCGTTCAGTGCTGCAGTGCTGAGCAGGTGAGGGGCTGGGTCACAAATATAGGCCAGCAAAACAGCATTTAGAATCCAATAACTATGCTTTCTGCGAGGTGAATTCTCTTCATTTGTTTTACTTCAAGCTGACATAGCCATGAAATTGTATTATGGAACAGATTTGATAATTAGCCTGGTACAAAGACAGGTCCACTGTCAAAATCACACCAAATTTGTTTATTTATTGGCACATATATGTATGCTAATAGATCCTACATATAGGCCTATAAAATCATAGTTTATTGATTTATTTTTATTATTATTATTTTTTTTTAATATAGGCAAAAATTACAACTTTTTGTGCCAGAAAAGGTCACATATGGTTAGGTCTGTGTATTACTAAACTGACCTTGTTACTGAACACAAACTTACATAAATCTGTAATTATTAACAAACTTATATAAGTAATTGTATTTCTGACCTACAATGTTAGCTTCTGACTTTTATATCAACACCAAAGAATCAGATGAGATAGTAGCCTAATTTGCAGTTTGATCTAGGCCTGCTTCTGTACAGAAATAACAAAAAATGCTTCATCAGACCCTCTTCTTTTGTTTAGAGTAATGTTATACCCTTGGGAATTCAAAGTCCATTTCCTTTTTAGCTGCTTCATCATTCCACAACTGTTTATTTATTTATTGCCACTAATGGGAAGCTGTCTGAGGAACATCTAATACACTATACAGCTTAGTTTGCACGCTTTGTCAAAACTTACAGTATTGTTCCATGGTGTAGTTGGATTTTATCAGAGGAATAATAGTGTCTTGAGGTTGAAGGAGCAGGATATACAGGAAATACCAGCTCCACCTTCAGCCAACAAAGACACGTCACTTAGACACGACAATAGGACAAAGTGTAAAAGGTTTAGTCACCGATGAACACAGATGGAAAAATGAAAACATTGACTTAATGCAAATCAGTGTTTTCTTTCTTCTTGGCTGTTTGTTTGACGTTAAAGGAGAGAGCTATTGTGGACCAGTGCATATTGTGCAAATACCTCACAAAACTGCATAATTGTTAATTAAAGGTGCACTAAGTAGCTTTACTGGTGGGGGCTCCATCACCTGCTTGTTTTCATGGAGATGTTATTGCTTTGCCTGGAATGTTTCACAATATGGCGTCAAACTTATCTAGTTTGCATTTATTCAATTACAGGTGTTTTTATTGCTCCAAAATACCTGGAATAACATGTATTCATACTTTGAGTGGGGTCCCTTCTCCACTCTTCACAGATCTGACCTATAAACTGGCCTGATGCTGTCACCTGCTTGTCTTCATTCAGATAGAGATTAGATTCCAAACTGGAACATTCCAGACAATACAATAATCCCCATGGATACAAGCAGTAATGGTCCCTCCACTAGAAAAGTTACATAGTGCACTTACAGAACTAACAGAATAATCATTATGCTTACTTGAGATGGTAGGGTTTAGGAAACAGAACATTAATTAAAGTTATCTAGAAATAATAAAAAATACTTTAGTAGTTTGCGTTCTAGTTTCCACTCCTGTCTCCTGTCCTCCCTCCTTTCCTGCGTAGCTATTTCCCCTGCAAACAGCGGCTGGAGCATGCTTTGTCTACCAACAAAGGCCTGATGAGGTCAGCACTTGCAGGGGGAACACAGGTCTAGGGCACAGGGAGGAGAGGGTGATAAATAAAACCAGCCTATAGTGATGCCTGACGTCACAAGGACTATGAGGGAGTCAGTATCAGACAGTGTATCCTTGTGGGAACTTGCACTGCTGCTTCTGGTAGGGGAGGATGGTGATGTTAATGGATGGAGTCAAATGTAAAGTAACTAATCATAGCCCGAAACATGAGGCAGTCACTGAACAATGGGAATTTCAGTACATGCCCGATGCAACTGTTTAAATGTCCAAGTATAAGATATAATGATATTTAACTGCTGCCCTCTAGTGGATATGGTTGTGTATCATCAGTATCATATTTGATACCAGAAGGTATTAAATTACATTTGCTTTGTTTGTTGCATGAAACAGAATGAATAAGGGCTAGGTGGTTTGGTGAAATAGAAAATGTTAATATTACTTTCAATATTTCTTTTTTTCCTCTCTGAAATATAACATATGATGCATCAGAGATGACAGTAATAGCACAAAAATTTATATTTTATTTATACATTTTATATTTTCACTGGTTTGACCTAAACAAAATATGTAATGGCTACATATCCCAATAGGTGACAACAAATGCGTTTAATTAATTGTAGTTCTGTTGTATCTCAACTGTGACTAAATCTTGACATTCTCCCACTGCTTTGGTTGACCTTATATTCATTTTATTTATAAAGCACAAATGAAACAACAGAATATACCAGCTCACATGACTAATATGTTAATGAGATTTTAATTGTTCAGATGTTGAAGTTGAAGCTCTTCTCCAGTGGTTGATGCTGTTTCTGGGTAGAGCTGGTGTGTCATGGTGACGTATGCTGTCACTGCTGGTCATACACAGAAATGACAAATCGTTTCAGTCCCTCTATGTGGTAATAATCTAACCTTTATTTGAGCTGGGTTTGCTCAGTCTTTGGTGCGTTCTCTCTTGCATATGCCACATCAAATTTGGGTCTAAACTGGGACTAAACCTGAGCTTGAACAGGATCAAATCACTAAAGTTTACACCAGGAGGACTAAACTGAGCTTAAAACAGGACCAAAGCAGGACAAACTCAGCCTTAATGATGCACTAACTTACCTGGTGGAGGGTTCGCCACCTGCTTGTCTCCATGCATGGAGATGCTTTGCCTGAAATATTCCACAATATGGCATTAAACATCTATCCCCTATTTTCATGGAAACATGTGGCACAAGGCCAAGTTACAGATCTGTGGAGAGGCCCCCAATTTCCATCAAAATGCATGCTTTTCAGAGTATATTTTAGCAATATGTAAAGAAAGTTTAACTTATGATGTTAAACAATACCTCACCAATAACAGAATTATAGAAAAACCTCCTTGAATTTTCATCATAGCAGCTCTATGGCTGGACTTATTCAAACTGGCCATGACAGAAGCATCAGTGTTCTGAGTGAGTACAGGCAGCCCACTGCACTCTTCATGTCTCCCAGAGGAACAGTTGAGAGCAGCCTCTTCATTCAGACAGTGTCCTTGCTTCATCAAAAGGATGCTCTACAGCAGCACGATCCCAATCAATTGAGAACGTTCGGAATGTTGTGTGTCATATACATCAGTTTGTTTATTTTAGCTTATTACACATACACACAGAGGCTGTGTGAATCACAGAGCATGAGCTGTAACAAAAAGCAGATCGTGACTGTTTGGTCCATGCAATGATAGGTCTATTTACTCCTTTGGATTAATTTCACTGCCCGTCCAACATAAGGAAATAGAAAATTATAGTAAATGAAGAGTGAATAAATAAATAATAAAATAAATAAAAACTTAAGGCATATAGAATGTCTAAATAAAGCCAAAAAAATAAATAAAAATATGAGCATAAGGGTGTTATTGTTAGGCACAAACTTGCCAATGTGAATTTGCTAAATGTCAGAGGATGCGATGTCCTAGACTTTTCTAGTGCTAAATATTATTCACAAAGAAATCGCGAGTTAAACTGGGGGCTATTGGCCGGCATAATAAGCTTCTATAAAAGGAAGGAAATTGTTGATGACACTTGATGACGCAGAGCGCGCGCCTGGTGCGTCCTTATAAAACTGAGCGGTGACTGTTTTATGCGGAGACTCAGAATTGAGAGGCAGTCGTCTCGGTAAGGCTCTTAATATCGGGGCGTCCGGACAAACAGATAAGTGAGATGAACTCATCTGAGAAGGGCTATTTTCCTTTTGATGGCATCCTCGACCTGTTCAGCCTCCTCGGACAGCAGCCCCAAGGCGTCTCGCACCTATTGACCAGAGCGAAAGTATCCCAATTTCTTCAGCATCCCAGCACGTTCAGTCTGTCCAAGACGGGCATGAGCATCGTAAAAACGGTCCACGACTGTCGGGGAGAACACGTGAAAATGACGAGGTCAGCCCGGTCTAGCTCTGACCAGAGACAAGTATCCAGTGAAAAACTTGTGAAAAAGTCCGTGGATAACATGGATCTCGAGCGGATAAAGCCGCAGAACTGCCAGAGGATAGTCGTGCTCGGTGCACCAAAGGTAGGCAAAACCAACCTCCTGCTCAGGTTCTTGGGTAAAGACTTTAAAGAGCACTATGAACCCACCAGAGAGGATTTTCACAGAAAGTTGTTTCACATCGGAGGAGAGACGTACCGAGTGGATCTTCTGGATGCGGCGTGCGAGAGAGACTTCCCGGCGAAGCGCAGACTGTCTATCCTCACAGGTGGGTCTCATAAATGAATGAACATGCAAGAACAATGTGTGTTTTACAAATATTAACATCACTGTGTTCTTCCAGGTGACATATTTCTGCTTGTCTTCAGTTTGGACAACAGGGACTCATTCCGAGAGGTGTGTGAGCTGCTCAATGAGACCAAATCTGCAAAGACAAAGTTTATCAAAATGAAGACTCCGACCAAGGTCCCTATAGTGGTCTGTGGGAACAAGACGGACCTGGGCGCACCGCAGAGGGTCATGGGCCGCTCTGAAGTGGTCAAAACACTGGGTGACGACGTTACGTACATCGAAACTTCCGCCAGGAACAGTACAGGACTGGAAATCATGTTCCGTGCGCTGGCCCGTTTGGGCGGTTTGCCTGACGAAACGAGCCCGTCACGTCACGAGATCATCCCCATCCTCAGCTACCAGTCTCTGTGCGCAAGCCAAAGCGGCAGAAGGGGCAGAAGCAGCAAGACGCACAAGGCACGTGCGCCATGCGGGGCCGTGGATCCACTGGCGCGCAGACCCAGTTTCACCACGGATCTTAAACTAGTGCTTGGATCAAGCACAAACTCATCCAAACCCGAGAGGTGCCAGATTCAATGAATTTGAGCCTTCTTGGAAAACCAATTGTAGTAGTATGCTGCAATGTCATATAATGTAAGGAGTTATACTCCTGTAGCATCTGGCTGGACCAATGCATTAGAACATTTTGTACTTTTCGTGTGTATGAATTATTTAATAAAGGCTGTTTATATGTCACAAAACCTTTGTTATTTTCTGCACATTAATCATTTATATTTTCTATTGAGGGGTTTCAGAACTATGAAGTGGTTCTCAGATGATGATCAATTAAGTAAATAAAATTATAGCAAAAGGAGAAATTAATTTGTCAACTGGACAGAGTTTATTTGGTCGAATAAATAAAATTAATGTATTTAAACAATCTTTTAAACAGTATTTATAGGAATTATTATTATAAAAATAATATCTTTTTAAAAGAATAACTTTTAACCGAAGAGAGAGAGAAGCCTTGATACTTAAAAATAGCAGAACTGAAGAGTAGTGAGTGGGCAACAGGAACAAAATCATAAATTCAGAAAATTCAGTACCATGGAGAGAGCTCAAACAATCCTTATTGCCCAACGTCCTGTTTATACAACAGCTCCTACAAAGCTTTTGTAATTGTGATGAATGCAATATGACCTGAGTACATTTCCATTAGAAAAAAAGACACTTGAGAGGTTGTGTAGTAGGCATAAGTAGGCAAAAGGACAGATAGACCACCGAATCTCATTACACACGCCTACTCATGACAAATTAACACATATTTCCGCCATCTCAACAACAAGCCATTTCCTGTCCAATAATAAAAGTGCATTGAGAAGGTGACATTTTTGTCTGTGTAGTCATCACTGCAAAACAAGGTTGAAATAGAGAGAATAAAAATAATGCAATTATGATGCAAATCCAGATGGTCCTGATTCAACTTCTCTGTCACAGGTTTTATCCTAACTAATTAACAACTAAAGTCAAGCCCAACTGAGTTAACATGAAAAGTATGGCTCTGAAGAACACGATTCAATTTGATTCATTTTGTTAATAACATTTTTTAATCTGTGTTATAATGTTTTTTTCCTCATGTTTTGTCTCATTCATACATGTATAAGACAGTCACAAACTGTTCTTTTCTCAAACAGAAAACACTGTTCCACATTGTGATGTCATGTGGTGATACAGGAAGTGCTCCACTATGTTTTTAAACTTCATACACCTTCACTAGAATCATTTGGATGATTATAGCTCTGGAACTGGCAATTTCTACTAAAGACAAGATAAAAGGAGGTGTTCACTTGAAAACTACCACTACATGACATCACAAGGTGGAACAGAGCATTTTGAGCTTTGGAGATCTAGACAGACTAATAAAGGATTATGTGTGAATGAAACAAAACACAACTCCTGGTATGTTTTTGATGAGGTAACAGCATTATAACATGGCTTAAAGCTCACAAGAGTCAATTTTGCGTAATATAGGACCTTTAAGAGCTTAATATTGGTATGCCTATAAGTCCGGAATTATATATAAGGCATTAATCAGTCACCAAGTCAAAATGTACCTTCATCCATGTTGTTGTCACTTCGGATTGTAAAAACTGTTATTGTCTTTTTGTTTTGGAGCATAAATCCGTTCAATTTCCAAGAGCAGAGTCGGAAGTATGCTGTCCAGTAAGGCAAGACCCTCATATGAGCAGCGAAGGCCTCTAGAAACAAAGAAATGGTCCTCAACTATTCAATTTGCAGGTCTATAGATAGATAGGTAGGTCTATAATATAGAATAATTATTACCTTTCATCAAGTATTAGTTTGCCACTTTGACATAAATCTTGTACATCGGGGGACGAACCAAAAATATGGTGGAGGTTCCCGTGTGTGCTGAAACGCTGCCAGTGCTGAGACAGAAATAGCGTTTCATTGAAAGATGATATATACAGTGTAATGTGATTAAAACAGTTTTGTAGTTTTATGATTCATATGGAAGTTACCTTGTGCGTTATGCCTTTGGTCATTCTCATTCCCATCACCAACACTTCCTCTAGTCTGCAAACACATTGGTCTATAGTCACAAAGACAGACTTGATAATGAGGAGAAAGTGTGTCTGTGGACAAGTTTATAGATAGGACTTCTCAAGAACAGTGAGGACATGAGGACACCGGGCCCTTCACATGCTGGCTCATATGTCATTGTCAATGATATCACTTACAGGGACATCTTGGTGACACAGTTCAATACTTACAGCTCATGTTGACCGAGATGAATCCTTCTCCGGGTGCCATGTCCCCTCTTCTGGACCTCACACATCCAAACTTCAGGCTCCAAAGTCTGTGTCCTGGCTTCTCGACAAACTCCCCCCTCTCCCAATGGGACAAATCTGCCATGTGCCCCTAAAAAAGGAACTTTAGTCCTCCAAAAGTATCCAAAGTATACAGATAAGAATACTAAGACTTAAAGGTTAATCAAAAAATTGAGAGATTGCGATTCTGACATGTCTAATTGTCGGCGGTTAGTTTTGAATCGAGAGGTCCACAGCCAATCCTCTGTCACTGGACTTTAGAGGAAGTCATTTGATATATTTATACATTTTTTGTGTTCAATGGCACAATGATTAGATTGTACTTACAGTAAATGTGCATGAGATATATAGATATCCAGCTTGCATTTACTTAATTACAGACATTTTTATTGCTTAAATCCTGGTTTGCTGGTGTCACCTGCACGTCAAAAAAGAGGGTGTTTTCCAGAAAGCTACATGGTGCACCTTTAGATGCACTTATGATTCAAATTAAATGCTAAATTTCTAATCAACTATTATTAAAATAAGCTAGAACTGTCTTTATGTACTAATGGCCAGGTTTACAGGAAACAACTATTAGACCTTAGGCCTCTAAATCAATATTGTCATTCACAAACATTATGAAGGTTTCATCAAAAGCTTAAAAAAAGTAGAAAACTTTTGTTACTATGGAAACCACCTGGAACACAGTGGGATTGTGCAGACATTTTGAAAAACACAACACAAATTACCTGGTCCAACTCCAATGTACTGTTTCCCTTCCCAATAACTCAGATTGTGATGGCTAACAGCATTCTACAAAAACATAGAATATCAGTAAAATGAATGTGTAATTTAAATAATATACATATATGTCATAACCATTGACTCACATGTCTTGCAAAGTTTGATACTTCATACTGCTGAAAGCCGTGTTGGTAGAGGATAGCCCTGGCTCTTTGGTACATCTCTGCACTAACTTCCTCCCCAGGTACAGTCACTTCTCCACGTTGTACCTGTTTAAAAAGCTGTGTGCCTCTTTCCACAGTGAGCTGGTACAGAGATAGGTGGTCATCACAAATCTGCAACACCTCCCTCAACTCAGAGTCCCAGGATCGGACAGTCTGCCCAGGACGCCCAAACATGAGGTCAACAGAAACTCGGCCAGGACACAGACGTGATGCTTCCTCAATGGTGCGCAATGCATCATGGGAACTGTGGTCTCTTTCCAGAACTGCCAAATCATCATCATTGAGAGTCTGCAGAGAACCAAAAATATGTTAAATATTAAAATTGCAAACAATACTTTAAATGTGCATTGTGTAACTTTGCTGATGATTCTAACCTGTAACTTGATCTGGTTTAGTCTCCATGAAGATAGAAAGGGTTAATACCATACTGTGAAACATTCCAGACAAAGTGATAACATCTCCATGGAGAAAAGCATTTGACGGACCCTCCACCAGAAAAGTTACACAATGCACCTTTAAGATGGACTCTATAGACAACATTATATGAATTTTAAATGATTACACAGGAAAATCTATCCAATCCAATCCCAGTCCCCATTAACTGACAAAAATCTCATAGTTAGTTTTAGTAATAGCCTATTATTAGTTTAGAGCTTAACTGAAATCTGTTGGGCCTTCATAAGTATTACAAATTCCCTCCTCCTCATCCCCCTCCAGTTACTATGAAAATTAAAGCAGTTTCATGCCTATACGTGCACTGCTGTATTTTCCAGTTTTAGTTAATATAGCAGTTACTTAACTCACCTGGACGCCAACTGAGAAACGGTTAACTCCAGCATGGTAAAAGTCCTCCAGCTTTGTCCTTCCAAGGGGGGTGGGGTTGACCTCCAGAGTCACTTCAACATTGTGAGGAATATGAGCATGTTGAGAAATGGCTTCGAGCACAGCTGCAATTGTTGAAGGGGGGGCTAGGCTTGGTGTCCCTCCTCCGAAAAACACAGATGTGATGCTGCAAACACAAACAGGTTTTTGTTTTTCAGCAGGACCAACATTAATAAGATATTAGCCTTTCAATTTCAGAAATCTTGTGTAAACAATTCTTGCATCAATCAAAGCTCTGTCTTTTATCCATGAATGCATCAATTCAGCCTTTTCAGTTCTGAAACCAATTTTCAGTAATACCAGTGCAGGGACTAAAAAGGGACTTTATTTTCCTAAAAACAAAAATAGCATATGACAAAATGTGTTACTGTTATTTATCTCTAAAGTTACTACAGAGCAACTTTGCATAAATAAAGCTCAGAACCAATAATTTGGTCCCGATCCAGCAAATTTTTATGGATGGAGCAATATTTGATAGTATTGCTATCAGTGCATCCCTATTTTTATCCATTTTTATTTCTTTCATACTACTACTGGGGCTACTCATCAAATAATTACATTACATAAATCAATTACATTAACATTACATACCATGAAACGTGACTCATTTGAAGCAAAGTTTGTGTCTCTTTCTGGAGGCACTCAGTCATGGTGTCATTATTGCTTGATCTGGAAATATACTTATTGAAATTGCAGTAAGAACATCTTCTGATACAGTAAGGCCACTGCAGAGGAGAACAAAAAGGCATTGACGTAAGCTGTTCACAAGTTATAAAAATAGAACAGCTGAAGGACGTTTTAAATAAATGTTATATAGTCAGACAAGCTCACATGCACGTAGAGAGAAGCTGTTCTCTGTAATTCATCCTCACTTAAGTCTTCTGTTCCAGGGATGTCAGAGAATAAATGCCGCGGTACAATGCGTGCACAGGCGGGCACGGCTCGTCTCAGCGCCCGGGAAGTCTGAAAAATCATCTTGAAAGGGGCGTTAAAAGTGTTCAAAACTAACTGATTGTTGTTTAGGTTTCTTGCTTTTCATAAAGGTCTTCTCAACGTATAGAAAGTAAATAAATAAATGGGTCTGCATGTTAAAGATAAGCCGCATTTGACAATTTAACTAAATAGAAAGGTCAACTATTTACATTGGCAGCCCATGCTTTGAACAGCTGATGCGCCGGATGTGACGTCGCGTTGAAAACACAGGACTTCCTGCTTCTGTTATACAAAATACGATCACACGGAGGCGCTAAAAACTGTGCATTTTTATTCTTGCAAAACAAACCACTTTCTTTTTACGGTTTCCACTATTTTGTTGGTTGATCTGGGGGTAAGTAAGCCTGCTTGTTTATTCAGCGTGTTTGTACTATAACCGGTAGAATTTTCTATGATTTAATGATTGCAATGGTGTGTAATCATGTGCGTAATAGTGTTTCTGTTACCTATAATTTTTAGTCTCTCTCTCCATGAAGGTAAGTGATGTCACCAGGTCAGATCTGTGGAATGGTGACTCTTCTCACAGTAGAATATATGTTTAGTGTGAAACAAACAAGTGGCGGTCTTTGCACCAGAAAAATACATAGTGCAGCTTTAAAAAAGGCCTACAGAAAAGGTTTGAGGTAAACTTGGACATAACCCTAGTAATTTAATGAGCTATTGATTATACTGTACTATGATTAAACTATTTGGCTTTGTGACAAGGAAACGACCTTGCTATGTTGCCTTTGGATTACATATGTTTCTGATTATTCGCGTAACAGGGTTGTTATTATTAGGAATAATTTTGTGAGTGGAAATCAGCATGTTTACTCCTTATTAGACCTCATTATGAGCTGATTGCACTTGCTCATACTCAGACTGTGGGATCTGCGCAATTACGTTTGTCCCTGACTGCACTTCAGCTGCATAAAAGTGAAAATTATCAAATACTATTATCCCAAATTAAAGGTTAACTACCTACATTTTCTAATATGTCTACATCAATGAGTGCTTAGCCTAGAGTCATTTTCCACTCAATATTAAAACTGTTGCACAATTGTGTTATCAACAGTGAATGTATTAGTGGATCTGAAACCCATGAGTTAGGAGCATATCAAATCCCAGTTAATTAATATAGAATTACATTATTTATTATTTTTTTCCTATTCGTAACTAATAAAGGAAAGTTTGTTGATCATTTGGCATGCATTTATTGTAATAGTAGCAGACCATCATTAATTGCATAGCTGGCCCTATTTTAAAAAATACTGAATTTGTGAACATTGCATAAAGAAATACAATAGCAATACACATTTGTTTAAAGTTTATATCTTGCTTGCCTCATTTTACCTTTACCTGTTGTATATTGTAACTCTTAACTCTAACATTTGTTTTTAGGCTCTGCTCTTGAACTGAGGTTGATGGTAGTCGGCAGCAGTGGTCCTTCCCAGTTCCAACTGACCAATACAATATTAGGACGTGAGGAGTTCCCTACGGATGTTAACAGCTTATCCTGCTGCAGTAAGAAGAATGGGGAACTGGCTGGGAGATGTGTAGCTGTGGTCAACGGGCCCAACATCTATGATAAAGACATAACAGCAGTTAAAAGAGAGAATGCCTTTCTGGTTGCTTTTGACATGGACAAAATATCTCCCAATGTCATGAAAACTGCTAAATTACTCAAAAAGCGCTTTGGAAGGAACTGTCTGAAGCACTGCATGGTCCTGCTTGCACATGATGGACCACTAGAGGGCGCTGTAATGGAGGAAAGAGTGAAGAAAACCAATTGGTACTTGAGAGAACTTGTGGAGAAATATGACGGTCGTTTTCACATTTTTAACAAGAACTGGCGGGACCGTAGCCGTGATAGGGAACTACTTCAGAAAACTGAGTGGATGGTGGCCTCATTGGGAGGTGTGTATTTCTCAAGCAGCAGTTTCCAGAAGGCAGAGGAGAGTGTGAAGAAAGAGGAAAAAAGATTGAGAAAAAAGAGAACAGCCGAGATGGAAAGGGTTTGGGCTGAGATGGGGAAGGAGTACATCGCAGAAGACTTGGATCACAAAAGAGATGCCTACACAACTAGCGTCAGTGCAGAGATCAGAGCTAGAGCAGAAATGGACAATGGCTGGCTCAGGAAGTCCTTGGCTCGAGGGCTGGGGACTGGCCTGGTTGTAGGAGCCATTACGGGTGCCCTGGTTGGGTCCATAGAGGGTCCGTGGGGTATGGTGTTGTATGGGGTGATAGGCGGAACAGTGGGGGGCTCGGCTGGTGGGACAGCTCAAGTAGCAATAAAACACATAGAGAACAGAGTGGCACAAACTGCAAAACTGAACTTCAACTCTATCTTCATCAATCGCTTCTTTGCTGCTCCACGCAACTGAACTTCTTGATAACTGGACTGAATAAATAACACTATAACCTTGTGAAATGGTAAATGGTCACATGTTATATTTATTTATATCAAAGAACCACTCACCCCTACACACACACACCTTCACACACTAGTGCACGCAAACATTAGGGGCAAGACATCTTAAGTGTCTCACACAGTATTCATCTTTGGCAACCGGGACCGAACCACCAACTTGTGGATCTATGGATCTGACTGCTCTACCAACAATGTTTAAGTCCTGAGACTATGGAGATAGGTTTGTGTCTTTATTATCTAATAAATTGTACACCATTCACAAATACATTTCTTGGTCCAGAAACTAATGTAACGACATTCACAAATATAATGTATGACTTACAAATAAATGTAACCACATTCACAAAAGCATTTCTCGACTCGTACCGTACATATTTGTGACTACCTCTGCATTTATTTGTGGATTTTTGAGATCTTCCTGACAGCGTTCCATGCACATTTTTTTTTTTTTTTTTTGCATCAGCTGAAATTTGAGCGTATGGTTTATGGTTGACAACATTGCGCTACTATTGTGCATAGTAGTAATAGTTAGGGCCATCGGTTGACTGGTGAAAATGGCGGGAGAAGGTAGTTCGTCAACAATATGTTTTATACATATATATATATATATATATATACACACACACACACACACACACACACACACACACACACACACACACACACATATACACAACAGCTGGGGATGGGGGTTTAAGCTACAACCTATATTATAAAAGGTTACAAATGACTTACTTATTAACCAAACTTGCCCCTAGCATGAAAATATAGGTCAATCTTCCTAAATTTGGGTTAGGTAATAATACATTTGTTGTGTATATATACACAACAACAAATGTTTCTAAAATATATTATCAGTATCAAATATTATAAATTGTGTTACATTAATTTGAATACAATTCTGCAGGACATTTTATATCTCTTTGTAATGAGAGCTATCTCAAAGAGAACCATAAAAAGCTCATATTTAACATTTTGCCATTTTATGTTAAACAGAAAATCCCCCAATGAAGAATGCCAAAATAGGACATGGGTTGTTTTGTACTGGCTTGTTTACCTCTTTTCTTCTACTTGTTTTAGGCCTTAACCATTTCCTGGAGTTTTGCTCCTGGCTAGTTAACCTGTAGCTCAGATAGCACAAAAAGAGGTGGAGCCTGGTGTAAAATACCATTGAGAAAAGCACTGCCCTCTTTACTAGACAACACACGCAAAGCTCGGTGCATTTGTTACCTGTTAACCAATACATTTTGTGTCCTCTATAAGTCTATAGAAAGAAGCCAAGCCGGCCAGTTGGATCTGTGAAGCAGAAAAACCGGGGTAAGAACAGTTTACATATAATAATATGTAACATTACAGAGCAAGTGTTGTTTCTACTAATGATTTTAAGATCACCTGTGATTTCTCTACTTGTGCCAATCATAAATTATATTTAAGTGTACTTTGCTTAATGCTAATATAGCTCCTACTGAGATTTGCTACAGTTTCGCCTTCACTATAACAGACCAAATCATTAGATTCTACCAGTCTGACCACATATTTTCACCACATTCTTTCACTTACCTTTGTATTTACATCATTGTATCCTCATAGTTCATTGTTAAAGCTTGGGTTTTGTTCCTATAATGGAGACAAACTTTCATAGACCAATACAAGACAGTTAAATCAAAGTTAGGTTGTCAGTGGTATATTTGGCCCTTTGTGAAGTCTTATGTAAAAACAGGTGGAATGTAAATGAAAGAACATGACGTGCTGTTTGCATTGAGTGAATGCTGTTTGGCTGCTATAAAAGCATCTTTGGTATTAGCCTCTGTGTACAATAAGCATTTAAACATTGAAAACAGCATGAATAGCTCTCTGTTATTTATTTTACATTTCAGAAGGAATATGTATATTTTTGTTATGGTGTAACATGGTAACATTTCACAGCTAAAATGCAGTCACATAACATTGTTCTGTCCTCTGCTACATTTTCTAATGAATGTGTGCACTTAATCAGGCATAAATGTGAAGTCAGCTGCATTATTACAGCACTTAGCTTTGAATTGGCACCAAGATGACCTTGAACAATACATTTTCTTCATAAATGAATTGCAGTCTAGTTTCAGACTTTTTGCTTGTTGTATTATCATAAATAGTAACTAACATATTTACTCCAAAACTGGATTCAATAAAATAATTCAAATAAGGACTGCTTGGACCACCATAGTCTTGTGTAACCCTGTGGGAAACATCATTAGTCATAGATTTAAATATCTAAAGCAAACACAATGTTCCCTTTTGCTCATGCTTAGTCACCTTATGCATTCTAACCAAAGTGCAACTGTGCGTTTCTGATTTGATAACACCTGATACTTTTACCTTTACAGATAATGGCCTCCCCCATCAGTCTCCTGTCTGAGAAGCACCTTTTGTGTACTTTGTGCCGAAAAATCTTCACCAATCCTGTGACCATACCATGTGGACACAGTTTCTGCATGTCCTGCCTGAGTCACTTCTGGTCCAAACATTTGTCCCGATACTGCCCCCATTGTAAGCGACTGTTTACAGAGCGCCCTAATCTCAGCATCAACCACGTTTTAGCGGATGTGTCGGAAAAATACAGTAAGATCAGGCCTCCAAAAGAACTTGAGGAAAACACTGTGGTACGTTGGCATTTTAAGGGTTAATTCGACCATGACATAATTTTATGGGTGTCATAAATGTGGTGTAATCTTACAGGTGTTTGACGTAGAGCAAATGGTTCAAGAGAGGCTGCAGAAGATAGAAAGGTTGAAGAACTGTCTGGAGCAACAAAAGGTGAGAAGTAATCCAAATAATATGTAATACACTGTTTTGCATATAACATTTAATTTCTGGGAGCATACAATTTCCACAAGTTTAACAAGATTACCAAAACAATTAAACATTAATACTTGTTGGTTTGTCTGCAGGATTCTTTTGTAACACTTTGGTAAGAGTTTGAATAGAAATCTTAAAGGTGCACTTTCTGGTGGAGGGTTTGCCCGCTGCCTGTCTCCTTGGAATGTAACACAGTATGGTACTATATGTATCTAGAAACATTTTTTGCACCCCTGAGATTAAATAACTGCAAGATATGATTAATGCTATATTGTGGAACATTCCTGTCAAAGTAATTACATTTCTGTGCTGACAGTCAGGTAGCGAACTCCTCCACCAGAAAAGTTACATAGTGCACCTTTAATCTAGAAATTCTCAGATTACATTTATTATACAACTCTAGAGACTTTTCACAGCCCTCTTTTAAAGTGAAATAATGTCATATCTCTTCACCTACAAAATTTAGAATTCATACCTCAGAGAAGTTCGTGAGAGCCAGAAGACCTTCTCAGCCCTTCTCAGTGCTATGGAGAAGAGCCACAAAGCTGTGGTCACAGCCATTGAAGAGCGGCAACGGGAGGAGGAGAAGAGAGTGAGCAAACTCATAAAGGAACTAGAACAGGAGATTCAGGAGCTGACCAAAGACACCTCTGAAACTGAGCCAACAACTTTTGCCAATGAGGAGCCAAGTGATGAGAAAGAGCAAGGTTCAGTGGTAAGCCCTGTCAATTATACCTCTAAGACAATATTAAACTTTTTTAGTGGGGGGTCCACCGCCTGTCTCCAAGGGTGTTTCACCTTGAATCTTCCACAATATGGCTTTAACCTTATCTTGCATTTATTCAGTTTCCCTCTCCCTTGAGAAATATGCATTCTCACTGTGGCTGCAGCCTTTGCAAAGATCTGCACTGTAACTTGGCCTGGTAGCATCATCTGTTTGTCTTCATAGATAGATAGGTAGATAGATAGATAGGTAATGCCATGCTGTAAATCATTCCAGGTAAAGCAACAACATCTCTGTGGTCTCAAGGAGGTGAAGGACCCTCCACCAGAAAAGTTACATAATGCATATTGATTAATTTTTTTCTGTACAGCCCCCAGCATGTCCACCAGAAATGAAGGATTGGTCCCGGGTGACTGTGGAATCTGATCCTTGTATTGGGGTAACCAGACGAGCTTTGTGGGAAATGGTGGAAAAAATAAAGGCAGAAGTCAATAGGCTGTCTAAATCTGGTAAGTGAAATACTGCAACAACATGTACTGTAATAATAATAATCATTATTTACATTGTATTGCTTTTCTTCTTTGTTACTAGAATTAAAAAGGATTGAGAAATATACAGGTAAACTTGTAAATTGTAAAATTAAATTCCTGTATCAATTATACCATATTCTAATTATATCTCATTTTGTAGTGGACATCTATCTCAGCGCCAAAACAGCGCACCCAGCACTCTCTGTGTCTGAGGACAGGAAGCAGGTCAGGCACACAGACAAGCTTCAGGAGGTGTCAGAAAACCCCAAACGCTTTGACCGTGTAGCTAACATACTGGCCAAGGAGAGCTTCGGCAATGGGAGGTACTACTGGGAGGTGGAGGTCGGTGAGAAGATCGAGTGGAATCTAGGAGTTGTGAGACAATCCATAAACAGAAAGGGCAAGTTTACAGTCTGCCCTGCCAATGGCTTCTGGACTTTGAGCCTTAAAGCCAGTGGTCAGTATCTCGCCAATAGCTCTCCAGTCACCCACCTGGCTCTGGATTATAGGCCCAAAAGGGTGGGGGTGTTCCTGGACTATTCAGAGGGCCAGGTGTCCTTCTACTGCGCTGAATCTGGAGCCCACATTTACACCTTCAATGACAAGTTCACAGACCGATTACATCCATTTTTCAGTCCAGGGCGCTTGCATGGAGGCAAAAATACTGCTCCCCTCATCCTCTCTTCTAGTTTTTGCAGTATCTAATGTATAAGAAAAAAAAAACAATCTAACACTATAAAACTGATGTGTTGAGTCTTCTCTATTTATTAACCTGAAAATTACATGTGAAAAACTATGACATAACATAACTCAAGCCCAAGGGCAAAGAGGGCCATACAAAGGGCTATACTAGAAAACTTCAATGAAACCCATAAACAGCCTGACAAAGAAAGAAGTGGGAATAAGAAAAGAGAAGGCTCTCAAAATCGAACAAGTGAAACCAAGTGGAGAAAAGAAGTAAATGTGTTGTGAGTTGGATGGATGTTGTTGGCTGGGACAGGGGTTGACGAGGAGCCTGGTGGGGGGGGCGATACCAAACAGCAGCCCATTGTACTGAAACACCAGGCACTGGGAGACACACTCGGACACATTCACGCATTCACACACTGGCACCGAGCGCATGCTTCTGCCCACCACCACCACACAGACTCTCACTGGCATTTGGCAGGACGGGCCCATCTCCAGTCCGGTCCTGGGTGTCCATGCAGTGAGACTCTCCATAGATCCACTGCACAGTTCAGCTGAAGCCTGTTTTGCTTGACAAACTTCACCTCTGGAGTAAACTGAATTCTCAGGGCAATCCTTAAATCAGTAATATCTCAAGACGTCAAACCGGACAGGGACAACATAAGGAGCTGAAGCAGCAGTCTTAGGACAACAGTCTCATCGACAACAGAAAATCAGAGGAACTGATACAAGGTAAATATATATCTAAACATCTCATCAGTACTAAACAAATTTAAGTATATTGTGAAATCAGGAGAAAATGTATTAACTTACTGCTCTTTTGAGTAAAGCACTACATTGAAGTGGAAATAAAGGAAATGTAAGAGTTGTAATAAGTAATTTAGATCCAAACAAAATGAACACTTCCAAACATTATATCTTCTGTCACCTGCTAGTTAGTTCAGAGATAAAAGGATAAAAAGGTGGATATTGGGAGCGATGAGGACACTGGTCCTGCTTGCCCACTCCTCAAGCCTTCATGAAAGCTGCTTGTGTTCAGTCTCCTCATGTTTTTCTGAGATAATCCACACACCCACAGATGTGTGAAAGACGGCTATTCTCTGCCTCACACTGGAATCCACTAAACATAGGCCTACAGCCTGATTTCAAACATTTAACATACAATACAGTATGTTCCTTCCATGTTCTTCAGCTTTTAATATGAGGTAACTTTTTTCTTTCTTTGAATTTCAGGAGACCTGTCCTGGACAAATCCAAGAAAAAAGCACCATCTTCATCACTCAGAGACTGTGATATCATCATCTTTACAAACTCACATTTCTTTGTGAGGCTAAAAAGACACATTTAAAACAAGACAAATCCAATTGTTTTTAACCAGAGCTTTGCCATGGCGACCACAGGCATGCAGCTGCTGGGCCTGGTCCTGTCCATTGTGGGCTGGGTGGGGGGGTTAATCGTGTGTGTCATCCCTCTTTGGAGAGTCACTGCCTTCATCGGGAACAACATAGTGACGGCTCAGATTATCTGGGAAGGTCTTTGGATGAATTGTATAGTGCAGAGCACAGGGCAGATCCAGTGTAAAGTGTATGACAGTATGTTAGCACTCCCCAGTGACATGCAGGCAGCCCGAGGACTCACTGTCCTCTCCCTCCTGATGTGTGGTCTGGCTCTGGCTATGGGAGTCCTGGGGGTTAAGTGCACTAAGTGCATTGGTATTAACAGTGTGAAAGCACGTATTGCTCGTATTTCTGGTGCTCTCTTTGCTATTGCAGGGTTTCTGTACCTTGTACCTGTGTGCTGGACTGCTCACTCCATCATCAGGGATTTCTATGACCCACATGTGGCAGCTCCACACAAGCGTGAGCTTGGTCCTGGTCTGTACATCGGCTGGGGAGCATCGGCTCTGCTCCTCATTGGGGGCTCTCTGCTTTATGCTGGATCCAGCCCCCCAGGCATCCCTGGCTCCCCCACCTTTAGCAGTGGAGACAGCAGTCCCCGTAGAACACCTGCCACACAGGTCAAAGGTTATGTCTGAGCTCTGCAAACAAATGCACTAATATCTGTCACATCTAAGTTTCCATTTCTCAACTGTGCTCTTTGTTATTTTATATTTAATGTTTTTTGTTTTTGTATTTTTTTTTAAAGCTGCACTGTGCTGCATCAGAAAATAGATCTCTTTCCATTTTGCATATCTATGTCTGTCACATAACACTGTACTTGTCATTGGAAAATAAAAATGACCATCCTTCTATCTGCTTTAAAACATTTCATTCCTGAAGTTATATGAGGTCTTGAATCTTGTTAAGTGATCAGCTGATCATTCATTACTGTATACGGTATTGCTGTTTCTAGAAATTAAGTTTAGATTTTTGCCTCGCTAGTTTTTTCCATCTTACTTAGTGTAAATCACCTGCCTTGGGATAATATGGTAACATTTGCCTGTGTATTTACCACAGTGTATTAAAGTAAATGACACAAGTCAAGCATAGGCCTACTTTACATACACTGTAGTAAGCCTATATGATGATGATGACTGCTGAGGCCTGTCCAACACAATAGCACTTTATTGTGCATTAGGCTACAGCAGCACTAACAATTGGCACCAGTATTTCTAGTGCCAGGTAGTGACTCATACATGACCCAAAGAGACCTAAGCTATATCATTGTCTTAGAAATACCATGAATGGACTCTATGGTTCCAAGTATAGAGCCAATGAGTCTTTTAAAATGTGAACTAGAATAACACTTGAAAGTTGTCTCACATTGTACTTCAGCACTTGTTTATGTAGGCTATGTCAGTACAACATATCAGTCTGACAAATAGTGAAGGCAACACGTTTGTGTCAGTGTTGTTTCTACTATGGGGCAAAGAATAGGCCTAAATCTGCCTCATTCACTGTAGACTAGGTTAATTGGCATCAAATGTGATAACTGAATTACAGTTAATTAAGCATTTCCTCAATTTATTAAGTTCTGAGTTTAACCATAGGCAGTTAGTTGTTTAATCATAGACTGTATGGTTTTAATCCAATCAATATTTGTCACTTGTTTTTGTACATAAATAGTTATTCGGGATTGCCAAGTAAAGTAAATTTAAGTTTTCTGTGACATGACGTTACTGATTTGAGGCTGCCTGATATTGTTAAATTACCAGTAAATTGACAAACAATAATGTACAAAATTATTATATATTACCAAAATTGTAAAACGCGTTAGGATTACTCACCTAACAATCTGGCAACACTAGGCGGAAGTGCTCCCAGCTAAGGCTAACTGAGAAGGCTAGCTGCTAACAGGCTAGCATCGTCGTTGGGAAAATTGTGGACCTAACAACACACATCGACTAAGACCAACATAATCTTCCAACATGGGCAAAGGTGGAGGTACATTTGAACGGCTTCTGGGTAGGTTTTAAGCAATTGTGTTATATTTACATGTACATTTGACAATCGAACTGCGATGATGTTTTCGGTGTATTGTTTTGCAAGGGCTGTGGCTTTGAGGCCAGCTAAATTGCTAACTAAATTAAATACTGTTATGAATGGCAAGTCGAGATATAAAATCAGAAGTGACAAGCTCTTTATTTTGCATTTAATCAAGTCCCCTTCCCTAGAAACTGTTACCATTTTTACGAGTTGTCTTCGTGTTTTGTTTGCTAGATTATTAGCAAACAAACAGACTATTTAATTTGTTTCCCCGTTGTAACCTCACCATGGGATTTGCTTTTTTTTAAAGACACAATTCATGTAACGTTATGAATAAACAAAAATACCAATCATGTTAAAGAATTCCACTAACAGGGTTGCCCGAACCATTTGAGTAAAGCGCCCTGCCAATTTTATCATAATAGCCCCAAAATATTGATGACACAGCTTTATTAATTATGAAATCCGAAATCAATGTCTTATTATTATTATTATTATTATTTGCAGATAAAGCTACCAGTCAGCTGTTGCTAGAGACAGACTGGGAGTCCATCCTGCAGATCTGTGACCTTATCAGACAAGGAGACACACAGTAAGTACTCTGTTTTCTAATTATTTATCTATTAAACAAATAAAGGGTAAATATTTAATGTTAACAACATGTACCTTCTAAATGTCCCATCAGAGCAAAATATGCTATTGGTGCAATAAAGAAGAAACTGAATGACAAAAATCCTCATGTAGCTCTGTATGCACTGGAGGTATGTAATAATGAGAAAACATAGTGTAAGCAATTGTCTCAGTGACTTGGTCTTATCCAGTATGTTTTGTCGGGGAAATGTCTGTTCATTTTAGGTCCTGGAGTCTGTCGTGAAGAACTGTGGCTCTACAATTCATGATGAAGTAGCTTGTAAGCAAACTATGGAAGAACTCAAGGAACTTTTAAAGGTGATTTTACGACAAATAAAATAAGTTGACTGGTGTAGTTTTGGAATAGACCTTAAGCTTTTCTATTCTGAGGCTTCATCCATTTTCCATCTTATTTTTTTTTCCTTGATAATAGCACTCCTGTCAGGATTTTTACTGTATTACACCATGACCCAGCATTATCTGGTTGGCTACTCAACGTGTCATGTGACACTACAGTCTAGGCCAGTTTTTGCTTCCTGGTGATGTCATTACCTTGTGACTGTAGTGCGTGTTATGGTGCTTCCCCTTTATTTACATGTCAGTGCCAGTGCTTAAGTTAGAAGAAGGAAAACCTCCATGATTCTTGACATTTATTTTTACAGAAACAGACTGAACCAAACGTTAGGAACAAGATTCTGTACCTAATTCAAGCCTGGGCCCAGGCTTTTCGTAATGAGCCCAAATACAAGGTGGTTCAAGATACTTATCAGATCATGAAAGTAGAAGGTAAGTTTTGTTGTTAGGTTACATTTTATTTCACACAATTTTCCTTTAAATCTTATAAGTTATCTTATAGGTTTACTAAAGTAAATACTTTTTGCATAGGCCATGTTTTTCCAGAATTCAAGGAGAGTGATGCTATGTTTGCAGCTGAAAGAGTAAGACAAAATTAACAACTTAGAATAACACAATGTTTTCTGCCCACATACATAGCTATGTAATGCTTGTGTTGTGGTATTTAAGGCTCCAGACTGGGTAGATGCAGAGGAGTGTCACCGGTGCAGAGTTCAGTTTGGTGTTATGACAAGAAAGGTAGGCAGGACTTTCTTCAAATCAGGTCACTTTCTTCAAATCAGGTCACTTTCTTCACCTAGTACTTACTCTGTGAAACGACTTGAAATTGGCCAACAATTTTAATGTTCAAGTTTGACGTTTACTTTCCAGCATCACTGCCGAGCCTGTGGACAGATTTTCTGTGGCAAGTGTTCTTCTAAGTACTCCACTATTCCAAAGTTTGGTATTGAGAAGGAAGTGCGTGTCTGTGAGCCCTGCTTTGAACTGCTCAACAAGTGAGTCTTGAGAGTTTTGTGGACCATTGTGTTTCATTAAGTGTTCATTACTGTGTTATTTGGCTTCCCCATATTTGGAGAGCTATTGTGTCATGCTCTCTGCTGATTTTTAAGGCTGTTTGTCCTCCCTGGTCCCTTTTCCTCACCAGCCACCCCTCCCTCTCTCCTCTACTCAGGAAAACCGAGGGAAAAGCTCCGGCTTCTAGCTCAGCCGATCTGCCTCCGGAGTATTTGACCAGCCCCCTGTCTCAGCAGTCACAGGTCTGTCATGTAGAATTACCCTTGTCTATTATATACTTGCTTCATTATTTAATTCGACATATGCAGACTAAACAAAAACAGTAGAATTAGTTATTGGACATGCATTCAAAACATTATTTAAATAATAATAAATAGGCCCAACACACAAGACACACGACATTTCTGTTGACCATTCTTAACATACCCTTTTGTCATCTTTCGTTCCTCAAAGCAGATGCCCCCCAAAAGGGATGAAGCAGCCCTGCAGGAAGAAGAGGAGCTGCAGCTGGCCATTGCCCTGTCTCAAAGTGAGGCAGAGGAGAAAGAGCGCATGGTGAGTTTACAAGTCATTATTTGAAATTCTATCTGTTCTTGAGGAGAACACATATATTGTATGGATGCTTGTTGTTTTAATTAACAGAGACATAAGAACTCTTATTCGATGTATCCCAAAACTGATCCTACTCCAGTGACTTCTTCAGCACCACCTGTTAGCACCCTCTACACCGCTCCCATGGTAACACAACCTGTTGCTGTATGTTTTGTTATAATCAAACTACTTTCTTGTTTTTAACTATCTATTGGTCCTTTTAGACCTCCTCTGCCCCTTCAGCTGAAGATGTAGACCCTGAGGTATGTTTTTTTTTTTTTAATCTTTAAAGGGTGGTTATGTAGGATGCGTCGTGACCAGTTTTAGAAATACAACAATCAAAACTTAAATCCACTGGTGCCTTTTTAACTGCATGTTGAGTACATAAATACAAGGTTTGCTTATTCTCAGTATATATGGACAGACCTTGCCTCATTTGAAGAGCTTGTAGAATTCATTCACTGAGCTCTAACACCTTGAGACTGGACTAGCATATTATTATTCATTATTAATTACATTTGATTTGACCATATTTAGTTAATATCTGAGGAAGTAGAAAGGTCATATTTTTTAATACAAATCTTACATAATCTACCTGTTAAAATACTCGTATATTTTGTTGGCTAATGCTAATGTCTTACTCTAGCTGGCCCGTTATCTAAATAGAACATACTGGGAAAAGAAACAAGAGGAATCCCGTAAGAGTCCTACGCCCTCAGCCCCTGCTCCAGTCTCAATAGCAGACACCCTCCCAGCACCAATAAGCCAACCCGTTGAAAGTCACGTCCCGGTACAGCCTGTCAACATTGTCGAGGTATGTGAATACTCGTAATTGATTATTTTATTTTAAGATGTATTAAATTATTATGTTGTCCCTTCTTACAGCAACAATACCAAAATGGTGAATCTGAAGAGAATCACGAGCAGTTTCTGAAGGCCTTGCAGAACGCTGTTACAACTTTCCTGAACCGCATGAAAAGTAACCACATGAGGGGGCGCAGCATCACCAACGACAGTGCTGTGTTGTCTCTCTTTCAATCAATCAACAACATGCATCCACAGCTCCTGGATATCCTTAACCAGCTGGATGAGAAAAGATGTCAGTGTCTGTAAAAGTCTTTGCAGCTTTTTGTGAACTATTCTACCTAGTCTATGTCAGTGGTTCTCAGCCTTTTTTTCTTGAAGCCCCCCTTGCCTGTGTCCAAGACAAGCCAGGCCCCCCCCCAACCCCAAATCCTACCTGCATATATGCACTGAAAGAAAAAAGTGATTAACTACAAACTTTTATTTGCAAAAATTCTTCATTAAATGTTATCAGGTGTATCTAACACACACACACACGCACACACACAGAGTTTAATTTTTGACAGCCAAACAGAATAGGTATGACTTATTGATATATCTATATGGCTTTCTTTCTTCCGTGTGTCACCAGGTTTATAAAATGTTCAGAAATAATAACTGCAGGGACATTTAACTAGGCCTGGTGTCTCTTTTCATGAGAGCTAAACATTAAACAGTTTTTCTAAACAGATGAACAGAGTGGACACACACCTTGCATAAGGAATAAAGATAAACTTTCAGAGATATATCAGCACCTAGGCCTATACATACAGCTCTGCCACAGATCTCCTAATGAATTTAAATGTGGACCAAAAATATAATATACAAGTTTTAATTTGAATTACACCGAATTTTGATTATCCTATTGGGTGTGTTGTTGCGATTCTATCAATTTAATGTGCACAAATATAATTTTGGTAAAGTCACAATCTCAACGCAGACAAAGTTGTAGGGGGCACGGACTACAGGTTGAGAACCACCGATCTATGTTTGCAAGTAAAAAGTGCAAATCTCATGTGTAACAGTGTACTATGAGGGACTGCAGGACAAGCTGGCCCAAGTGAGGGATGCTCGAGCAGCTCTCAACGCCCTTCGGGATGAACACAGGGAGAAGCTGCGGCGTGCAGCTGAGGAAGCAGAAAGGCAGAGACAGATTCAGCTCGCTCAAAAACTAGAAATTATGAGGCAAAAGAAACAGGTAATAAAAAGTGAAATACCTCATCTTTGTCTTGGAGACATTACTGAAGTACATAATGTTCACTTTACAGGAGTATCTTGAAATGCAAAGACAGTTGGCCATCCAGCGCCTCCAGGAGCAAGAGAAGGAGAGACAGATGCGTCTGGAGCAGCAGAAGCACACCATCCAGATGAGGGCGCAGATGCCGGCTTTCTCTCTCCCCTATGCTCAGGTAAACTCCAAAGCCTTCAACAGTGTGCTCTGTGGATGAACACATTTTATTGTCAAAATGTCCATCCATCCATCCATTTTCTTTCACTTTATACGTGGCCCAGGTCGTGGGGGCAGCAGTCTGAGCAGGGAAGCCCAGACTTCCCTTTCCACCCACACTTCTTTCAGCTCTTCCAGGGGGACCCCAAGGCGTTCCCAGGCCAGCCGACAGAGGCCCTCCAAGGTGTCCTGGGTCTTCCCCGGGGCCTCCTCCCAGTGGCACGTACCCAGAACACCTCCCTAGGGAGGCGTCCAGGAGGTATCTGGAACAGATACCTGAGCCACCTCAACTGGTTCCTCTCGACATCAAGGAACAGCAGCTCTACTTCGAGCTCCTCCCGTGTGACTGAGCTCCTCATCCAGAATGCCCAGCCACTTTGCGGAGCAGACTCATTTCGGCCACTTGTATCAGCGATCTTGTCCTTTTGATCATTACCCAACGCTCATTCCCATAGGTGAGGGTAGGAATGTAGATTGACCGGTAAATCGAATTTGCCTTTAGGCTCAGCTTCTTCTTTACCACAACGGTGTGATACAGTGATCCACCTGTCAATATCACGTTCCATCCTCCCCTCACTCGTTAACAAGACCCCGAGATACTTGAACTCCTCCAGTTAAGGCAGGACCTCTCCACCCACCTCGAGAGGGCAATCCACCTTTTTCCCAGTCGAGAACCATGGCCTCAGATTTGGAGGAGCTGATCTTCATCCCAACCGCTTCACACTCGGCTGCAAACAGCCCCATTGCATGTGGCAGGTCCTGTTTCGATGGAGCCATCAGGACAACATCATCTGCAAACAGAGCCCTGACTGCGCCTAGAAATCCTGTCCATATAAACAATGAACAGAACCGGTGACAAAGGGCAGCTCTGGCGGAGTCCAGCATACACTGAGAACAAGTCTGACTTACTGTCGGCAATGCGAACACAGCTCCTGCTCCGGTCATACAGGGACCAGACAGCCCTTAGCAAAGGGACACCACAAGAACGCGGTTGAATGCCTTCTCCAGATCCACAAAACACATGTGGACTGGTTGAGCAAACTCCCATGAACCCTCGAGCATCTGCTGGAGATTATAGAGCTGGTCCAGTGATCTGCAACCAGGACGAAAACCACACTGCTCCTCCTGAATTCGAGGTTCGGCTGTCGGTTGGATTCTCCTTTCCAGTGCCCTAAATTACCAGGGAGGCTGAGGAGTGTGATTCCCCTGTAGTTGGAACACATCCTCCGGTCCCCATTCTTAAATAGCGGCACCACCACCCTGGTCTGCCAGTCCAGAGGTACTGTCCCGGACCGCCACGTGATGTTGCAGAGACATGTCAGCCAAGACAGCCCCACAACATCCAGAGACTCCTCCACAGCTCCCTAAGTAGAAATGCCTCCTCCTGCCTCCTCCTTACTCTAGAAATTATGCTTTTTTGTTGAAGTTACCTGTCCAGAAGTAATTTAGGGTCAGTCTTTAGACCCTTTGTCTGCTTCAGTGCACGCCATCGCTGGAAGGAATCTCCAAGAATCACCTTAGTTTGGCTTCGCTCCTTTTTCTCTTCTCTTCTTCTTTCAGCAACCTCAAAAACGGACTTTCTTTTGCAGCTAACTGGTAGTGGATTCTTGTCTGCCATTGCAGCAAACTTTGTGCTAACTGCAAGGAAGCTACAGTTGGAAAAAGCCGCTAAGAACCGCTGTGTTATTTGAGTAAACAGCATCTTACGTATGTGGAATGCGTGACAGGCATACGTAAGCCACGTAATCCCAGCGCGCCGGCAAGTCGGTTACGCTAGAAATGTAGGGGGTTTGATTGACAACCTATAGATAACGAGGTGGCCTCGTTATCTTTTGGCTGTAAACTGTGTTGATGAAGCACTGCTTCCCCCTCCTGAGGAGTCGGACGGTTTGCCAAAATTTCTTTGAGGCCGACCAATAGTCCTCCTCCATGGCCTCTCCGAACTCCTCCCAGCCCCAAGTTTTTGCCTCTGCAACTTGCATGAGCTGCAACACGCTTGGCCTGTCGGAACCTGTCAGCTGCCTCAGGAGACCCATAAGCCAAGGCTCGATAGGACTCCTTCTTCAGCCTGACGGCATGCCTTACTTCCACCACCGGGTTCGGGGATTGCCACCGCGACAGGCACCACAGACCTTGCGACTACAGGTACGAGCAGCCGCATTGACAATGGAGGTGGAGAACATGGTCCACTTGGACACTCGGACCAGACGTTCCCAACAGATCCGCACGATACACTTGGGTTTGCCAGGTCTTTCCGGTTTCCTCCTCTGCCAGCGGATCCAACTCACAACCAGGTGATGATCGGTTGACAGCTCTGCCCCTCACGCAAGTGTCCAAGACACAGGGCCGAAGGTCAGATGACACGACAACAAAGTCGATCAGTGACCTCCGGCTTAGGGTGTCCTGGTGCCACATGCACTGAGGGACACCCTTGTGCTTGAACATGGTGTTCTTATTGGACAAATAACAGCACCACTCGGGTTCAGATCAGGAAGGCTGTTCTTCCCGATCACTCTTCTTCAGGTGTCACTGGCGTTGCCCATGTGAACAGCAACGGAGTCCCCAGTTGGTGCGCTGTTTAGTACCCCTCCCAGGGACTCCAAGAAGGAACCCAAAAGCGCAGGGACGCGACCCTCTTGTTCACTGTGATTAACTCCAATATGTGGCAGCTGAGGCCCCCTCCCGGCGAGGTGACGTTCCACATCCCTACAGCCAGGCTCTGTGCCCGTGGACTAGGTGGTTTAGGCCTCTGACCTTGACTGCTGCCTCGTCCTGTTTGCACCCGACCCCTGTGAAACCCTCTGCGGGTGGTGAGCCCACCGGAGGGCCACCACGTCGTCCTGTGGGTAAAGGCCCGGCCACTGGGCACAAGCTTTCGAGCCCCAACCTCAGGCCTGGCTCCAGGGTGGGGCCCCGGCTGTTCATAAGGGTTCATGCTTCCCCTTGAACTGCCACCTTACCGTGGTGGGGGCTTAGCGTACCCCGTGATGGCTCAGACTAAGCAGTTCATGAACCCCTTGTCAAAATGTCTGTGGTGTAAATAGTTGCTCTGTTCAGCTCTTTGCTTGAAGTTTTAGGTCTATTCTAAAATGTATATGAATGAAGAGTTACCAAATTAATCCTTGTGTGTGTTTTGCAGATGCAGTCTTTGCCTCCCAATGTAGCAGGAGGGGTGGTGTATCAGCCTGGTGCTCCACCCAGTTATCCAGGCACCTTCAGCCCTGCTGGCTCAGTGGAGGGTTCACCTATGCACAACATTTATATGAATCAAGCGGGACAAACTGCACCCACACAGTATCAGGCTATGCCTGGTGCTGCACCAGGTGAGATGTTAATCTAAAATGAAGTTATGCTTTTATTTTTTCTTGTGGCCACACCAATTCTTTTTTGTTTTTCCTTTTAGATCCCAACATGGTTAATGCGTACATGTACCCAGCTGCAGGCACCAATGGGCAGCCAGCCCCCCCTCCTGGTCAGGTCCCTCCCACAACTAGCCCCCCATACTCCAACTACCAGCCCACACCTACGCAGGGCTACCAGGTTTGAATACTTTATTGTAGTAATTCATCCTTGTTTCTGTACTTGTTTATAACCACAATTCTTCCATTCACAGAATGTAGCCTCTCAAGCCCAGAGTTTGCCTCCTATGCCCCAAACAGTCCCTAGTAATGGTATGGCTTACATGGGTTATCAGCCGTACAACATGCAGGGCATGATCTCAGCGCTACCAGGGCAGGACCCCAACATACCGCCACAACAGCAGTACATGCCAGGCCAGCAGCCCATGTACCAGCAGGTTGGTCAATACAGTTTTCATGTTCTTAACCATATAAACATGTGTTAGACAATATAATGGTATACTAATCATGATTCTAACCACCACTTCTTTGTTTTAGGTTCCCCCTCCTGGTGGCCCTCAACAGCAACCACCCCCAGCTCAACAGCAACCCCCGCAGGCCGTGCCGGGTAGTGCAGAGGCTCAGCTCATTTCCTTTGACTGAAAAACATGTGCGCTTCTGCTTCTCTCACACACTACACCATTTTCTCCTCCTTTAGCCTGTTTCTTCTCTTTTTGGACTCTTGCACCCCTCACAGACATCTCACCTTCCACTGCGCTGTGATGTTGTGGCAATGTGAATTTTGTGATGATGTTGCGAAAACAGTTGCCCTCTTTCCCTTAGTTCAGCAGGGAGCGTGCAAGTAAAGGTAGCAATACCTAAATCCTTTCTTTCTTCTAACTTCCTGGCTCATCTTGTGTACATTTATGTAATATTTCCTAATTAAATGAATAATTATGCTCTAAAATAGGCAGTGATATTAAATTAAGGTAATATCCTAATAATGGAGGTGTGAAAACATAACCAACCTTTTCATTCATATTTTTATAATTCAAAACTTGCATGTTAAATTGTATTTGTTTTTCCAAAATGGATTTAAATCATTGTAGTGTCACTCCAATTTAAGGTTTAATTGTAGGCATCTGTTTGTACTGTTGAAGATATTGTACGAATGTCTTCACGGAGAAAGCACAGTCAAAGGTCAAAATAAACGGTGCAAGCCTCATCAGATCAGATGGGCAATTCTGTTGTGTTTTTATGCAGTCAGAGGCAGACATTAAGAAACACAAATATCCCTGAAGTGGCACCTCTTGAAAGTACATTAGAATAGAAATGGGATATTTTGTAATTCCTCAAATAGTTTTGATTGATTGCCTCTGTTTTATTGCCCAGCACTTTTAAATCTTAAATGAGCATAGGACCTTAATCGAATACAAGTTGCCTTCATTGTCACAAACAGGATGTTTTAGCCGTTAGGCTAGCATAAAGCTATGGTAGGCACTTGTTGAAAGTGATGTTGGCATGTGGATTTGCCTGTAAATCAATGTGCCGCATGTGTGAAACTCATTTTCAGTAAATTTGTAGTTGCCATTTGTGATCTTTATCCCACACTCATCTGTCTGACTTTAAAGTAATTTTAAAAATATATTTAATAAATTTGATTCTTATTGTCACCATGCTCCATTTATTAATGTTATACAAGAAAAGTCAATTACAGTGGAAAAAAAAAATAATAATAAAAAAAAATAAAAAAATTTATATATATATGTATATGTGTATATATATATGTGTGTGTGTGTGTGTGTGTGTGTATATATATATATATATGTATATGTGTATGTATGTATATATGTATATATATATATATATATATATATATATATGTATATGTATGTATAATTTTTTCTTTGTAGCTTCTCTAAAGTTTCCGAAAGATTAGACATTTGTAGTAATTCTCCATCTCAACCTAAACATACAGAACATATAATGTAATAAAATACACATTTTTTTAAATGGTAAACATTTACAAGTACTTACTATTCTCTCCATTCGCAGTCCATTTCCATATGCTATCTGTCTTAGCACATCAATATCTGGAAGGCCCCACTCTGGATTCCTGTAAATTCAGGGATCTAGAGGTGTGAGTGAGATATAACTAAAAAAATGACAGGTAGAATTGTGCTTACAGCTTTCTTATCTCTTCATCCAGATGTTCATTACAGCTTGGTGTAATTGTTCCATTTATTGCATAGACCTGTTTGAGACAACAGTCGTAGAGGTACAATTGTTTTATCTCTAACCAAAATGATTACTATACATACCCCATATATTATCAGAAGACCATTTTGTTTGAGGACCTGACCTGCCCCAGTGAAAACACCCTGGAAATAAAATAGTTATTGGATTCTTAATATACTTCTTAATTAGTAGTGGTCTTGTTTGACACTGCTTACAGAATGGCTGAAGGGAGTAAAAATCAACTTTACCTGTGCTGTTTTGAAGGAGCTGTATTGCAGTAGGTTTATAGCGACAATAACATCACAAGAATTAACAGAAAGGTTTCCCCATTTCTCCCAGGGATCACTAGCGTCAAGATGCACTGGTTGGAGCACAGTCTTTGCATTGGTGGCAGCAATGTATGCCTTAATACTTTAGACAAAAGGACCAGGTTTAGGATACATCAATTACATATCAAAGAGTTGGAGTTTTTCAGATACACACCTTTCTCTTGATTCTTCTTTGATGTCTGAAGGTTGCCAGGTCACAAAGGGCATTTTCTGGGCAAAGCGTATGACATGCTGCCCTGTGCCAGAGCCCAACTCCAAGGCAAACAGTTGCCTGTGAGATTGTTCCTCCAGCACATCCTCCAATACTGAAGCCAAGCTCTGCCAGTTCCTCTCTGCCTGAGGAGACACCAGCATGGTTCACCCCAGAGAAGACCAAGCACAAAATAAATGCAGGTGAAGACTGAAGACTGGTAGATGATTGGAGCAGATGGTTAGAGATTACTTTGTTAAGAGGATTGTTCTCAGCTCCTCCCTACTTTTTGGTACACCAGGGTATAGTTATTAAACGGAAAGTCCTACAGCCTAAATGTTTTTTTTATTCTAATTGCTGTATGGCAGCAATAACTACTTCATTAATTTTAGTTAAATATTATTAACAAATATCTTATTTATATTAGGTCACACACACCTACAGGGAAGGTAATAATTTTTAGCCCAATAAATCAAAAGTACTATGTCGTATCGAGTTGTGGATTACCAAATTCAAATTTCCTAGGCTTTGTACGTGCGAGCCACCGTATGTAAGTTCACGCAATGCATCTTGGGTAGGTCAGTAGTCGAGGGGACGCCATGTGCTATTGAGGCAGGAGGAACTTGGTTCAAGAAAACTTATCTGCCTTTCAGTGGATAATCAGGCCTAAAAGCACCGTATTTTATAAATCATGTACTGTTCCACGCGATGCCTACGAACGGCGCTGCGAGGAGCTGCACGCACGTACAGGTACGTAATATTACGCACTGCATAGTCTGAAATCACGTTAGTACTGGATCTAACAGAGGTGTTTGACACACGTCAAGGGCAGAAAACCGGTGATGCATCCTGTCACTTGTAGTCTTTATCATTCGGTTTATAAACGACTCTTGTAATAAACGTGTTCTCTGATGTAATTCTTGTGATAAAACATACCTCCTTCAGCTGTAGGAGGTATCCGACATGGATTGTAAGCCAGTGAACTCACTTAGTGTCAATCATTCATGTAAAAAAACAACAAAAAGCTTTAAAATCGCCCTGCAATTTGCCGTAACACTACTAGCATCTATGTATTTTACATTGTTTTTGATGTAAGATGTTTATGCCTAAATTGCACATCAAGGTCACTGGTCTGTTTTGAGCCAACATTTCCAGCCTATTACTGAAGACTGTAGGGAGAGCATCCCAACTGTAAACTGTAGGTCAGGGGCCCGCCATAGATAAAGGGGTCATTACATGCATAAAAATGTGTTTTTGACATGACAGAAACACAAGAAGACCTAATCATTATCTAAATATAGTGACAGATGTATTTGTCCAATTGTAAATTGTATGTTTTTTTTCTTCAGACAAGAGAACCAGTTGCAGGCCTCAGCTTTATTGGCGTGCAGGCTACTGAGGACCAGTTCAACAAACCATGTAGAGACCATAGCCACCCCTCCTCTTGACGGAGCAGCCAAACAGTACTCTCCTAAAATTCAGCAGCTTGTCAATGACATAGCCAGTCTCACTTTGTTAGAGGTTTCAGACCTCAACGAACTTCTCAAGGTATGAAACAGTCATGAACAAGTGTCATAAAAGTAGATTAATTATTGAGTTTTTATCTGATTTGTATAGAAAACACTGAATATCCAAGATGTTGGAATGATGCCAATGGGTGCTGTAGCTGGAGCAGCAGTACCTGCAGCTCAGGTAAGAACTGATTGAACAGAATATAAAAGTGCTTAGTGATGGCACATAAGTTCCTTGTAATTACCCATTTGATTATGTAATGTAGCTATGCCATAATGAAACATGCCATGTTTTTTGCATATTCAACAGGCTGCAGAAGAGGATGAGGCACCAGCCAAAAAAGAGAAGACTCACTTCACAGTAAAACTGACAGAGCTGAAAGCGGCTGAAAAAGTGAAGCTTATAAAAGAAGTCAAGAACTGTATTCAAGGATTAAATCTAGTACAGGTACGTATCAATACAATTTTTACCGTATGCACCATATTACATGTCAAATATTTAGCAAGTACTTGTATTGTCTGATTCTAAATTGACTTGTCCTTCCTAATATTTTATTTAGGCTAAAAAACTAGTGGAGGCCCTCCCTCAGGAAATCCGAGCCAATGTATCCAAAGAAGAGGCAGAGAAACTGAAAGCTGCCCTGGAGGCAGCAGGTGGCACTGTGGTGCTGGAATAGAGCAGTGCCAAACCACCATTCTTGTTGCACTTCCTTCTCTGTTCTACATTCTGATTTAACAAAGAAGAGGGAATAATCACAAAGGATACAGAAATGCCTGGGACATTTTCATTGAACTTGAGGCGGGACAACACTGCTCGGACTGAACTTTTAGGATGAAAATGTGCTCTAAAGACTGCTTCTGTTTGATTTGTCATTTGTTCATATATATGTGTATGATTGCAGTGTAGCCTCTGGACTACAGAGAACTGGTTAAGTGCTAAACTAGTCAATTTAACTCTGTATGCAAGTGTATAAAGCAGAATGGTCTTTTACTGGAACGACCTATTCACAAGCCCTTAAAAGAAAAGCAGGGCTTGTTGAAAGTTAGGAAGACATTGTATTGCTCAAGATACTGTTAATGATGTGATTAAAGTTGAATTATCCATATATAAAATATTTGTAAATTGGTTATATATACTTCTAGCTCTCAGCATATGTCCATACCACACTCCATTATTAATAATATAATTCAGCATGATGCGCGTCAAACTGAATAGTGCAACGTGAACATTGCAATTGTCTTGGTTATTTGTCGAACCAACGCTAGGTGGCGCATGAGCTCCATGCTTGCAAAGCGATACCAGTCAATGTCATCAATTGTCAATTTCAAATGTGAGTACAAGCACAAAAATACAAACAGTTAAAGCATGTTTATATTTAAGAAATATATTTTAAAAGATCTACAATGATTTCTATACTTCTAAACTCCCAAATAAGGGTTACGGTTACAGCATTTAATGCTATGGTGTTCTTTTCAATATACTGATTTCACTAGACACTGAACTATTTCAACACATTACTAATGTCACAGAAATGTTTAGGTAATTATGCATTTGGTCTCATCACCTGATCGGTGATTTGAAGTATATTACAACTACATTATTTTCTGGCTAGAAATGCGCTGATTTGTACTGTTTGTCGCATTTAACAATGACACAAGATCCACACTATTTATTATCCTATGATGAGAATTTGCAATTTCCATTTACACAGACTACTAGGCTTATGAACATGTTGGCGATATCGATAGAAGACTCGAGAACCTCGGGTAATATTTGAAGCAGTTAAAATTTGCCAAAATGAACAGCAATCAGGTGTCCTGGATTTACCTCTACAATGTCATTATTTGCCTGAACCCAGAATGTACCAGGTTACTCATGCTGAGAAATAATTTACACTTGTCGTTTGTGATGTACTGTGATAAGAACATCCCAATTTGAGTGGGATACCAAATTAAAATTAGATATGTGCAGGCAAGTCCTTGTTATTACATTTCTGGTATGGAGCATATTTTTTTTTTCAAAATT
The DNA here is from genome assembly GCA_029959045.1 of Taenioides sp. WSHXM2023. Classification (NCBI taxonomy): domain Eukaryota; kingdom Metazoa; phylum Chordata; class Actinopteri; order Gobiiformes; family Gobiidae; genus Taenioides; species Taenioides sp. WSHXM2023. Next base: position 15,019,374 of record CM057101.1, on the reverse strand, counting down.
TGCCAGCCTTGTTTTGGGGGGTTATGTGTCAGGGATTTTCCAAATTTTTCTCCAAACAAAATTTTATGATGCTATTTGAAAATGTATATCTTTCCAGTTGATCTTCCACTCTATGGCTTTGTTATAGATGGTGGATATAGATATATATGGACATCGAGCCACATACTATAGTGAAACAGAAGTAGTTATAATGCATAGGATTGTGTGGGCCCTGTGATTTACCTGACTACAACCAAATCTTTTTATGTATTTTCACTTACCACATGCATGATGGTTAAAGTAGTTTCAGCTCTGTAGCTAAGTAAGACCATCTGTTGGAGGTCAGGGGCAGCAGTGGCACTGAGAATCTCTGGTGGTTTCTTGTCACTCAAAATATTTATGTTTTATTCATGCTGGATGAACTGTAATGTGTATGTAGCTTGACATGCCATAACCTGTAGATTTCCTTTTATAGGTTTGATCTTTTTTCAAAGAAATAATAAACACTTGCAAAGGAGGTAGCAAGCATGTTATATTATACAAGCAGCCTATGTTTTTGTTTTATTGTACTAGGGTTATATGATTTCTACAATTGCTTTTGCTGCTTACCTCGGTATATGTATGTATATTCCCATGTGATATATGTCACTCTAGAAACTAGTTCTTCACCATATTCTATACTATATCATAAAATATAAGATAGCTGTGTGGTACACTCACCAGTCACAGTAGGCTATTGCCTGGACAGATCATGGAAATCACAAAACAATGGAGAATTTCAATGTAAGCAGTGTTTTCTTTCAGTAGTTTTGTATTTGTTTGGTGACTCACATTGCATTGCTCAGGAAGCATGAAATGAATTTGTTGAGGCACAAATGCATATTTTATTAGACCATAGCTGTATGCCTCAGTAGCAAAAGGATTTCCTGAGTTTACTACAAAGTAAACTAATGCTTAGAAAAACATTTAAAGGGCCCCTGTTGTGCTGTTTTCTGATCTATAATTTAATGTTGTTTCCTCATCTCAAACATACCTGGAGTTGTGTTTTGTTTCATTAATACATGTTTAACGCACCAATCCTGCAATATTTAGAGGATTTTGAATTTTCGAGATGTAGACAGACTAATAAACCACGATTACTCAAACATGTGCGAATGAAACAAAACACAATTCTGGGTATGTTTTTGAAGAGGGAACAACATTCTAATATGTCTTAAAGCGTGCAGTAAGCAATCAGAGCTGTAGCCTACTGAACTGAGTTATATTATTACTTTCAAGGCTATACTGCTTGAATGCATGAGGCCCATAATGTAAAGTAATATTAGATTAAATATGTTATAGGTTTTCCCCTCTCTCTGAGCCTCAGTTGTGTGTTTAACCATCTTTTTCTTTACCTAAACATTTACTACCAGTCAGATTCAGCTTATGCTCTAGATTCAAGAGCATCAAGAGCATTTTCACCCATAGCACTTTTCTAGCTGGGTCTATGAGTCCTCATGAGTAAGTCTTGGCTTTGCGTGGCTATATTTTATGTGGATCCAGGTATTACTTTTCTTTTAAGTTGCTGTCCCATCCATCATAGTCAGCATTAGAGAGCTCATCATCTTTTTAGCCCAAGGTTTGGTCCATATGGGAATTTGTACATCCATTATGGCAGGTATGGCATACAATAAAAGGAATAGATAGACAAATTCTCAGCTTTGTCAAAGAAGTGTCTTGAATGGCAGCGCATTATGACAAAGCAAAGCGATCAAAATCAGCCTAATGACCACAAAATGGCCATAAAAAATGTTAATGCTATCAACTTTGACATAAACTTTGGCTACAGTACCATAGACACTGAAAAGGCAACAGGTAAGACCATCTTATCCGAAGTTGTTGATTTGTTTTAGGTCTATATATATTTTCAGACTTTTTTTCCCATAGAAACATGCTGCATAAGATAGCTCAAATCTGCATCAGCTGCTCATGGCCTAATATTGTCAGGTAGATATTCATTATCACAAACCACGACGTACAACAAAACAAGGACAAAGATCCATCCAACTTTTGTACAAGGACTCACCAATTAAGTAATTAATGAGTTATTATTTTACTCACCTACTGATATAACTCCACAGGAATGCAGTCTATTATTTATAAGGCTGCTGGTGGGTCCATGTCGTAGTCTCTCACCAATAACACACCATACAGCTGCTTACAATTTAATTCAATAAAGATAATTGTCATGAATTGAATTTCCACGTTCCTGTGCAGTGATGAAAACCAATGGGGACAATCTGACAACAAACTTCCCAGTGTTTCATATCGATCTTATTTAACCACAGCAGTTTTATGGTAAAAAACTGTAAGGATTAGTAATTTATTGGGATAAGTAGGCCTACATAGTTATATTTGTCTATTTTTTTCTCTGTTTTAGTCACTTTTATTGTAACTTTACAGACAAGTAATTAAATGGAAAGAACTTTAATGATAGCGGATAACCTCCATTTTGCAGCCCTGTTTCCATAATATTATTGATAAAATACTTACCATGTTTCCGGGAACAATCTTCATGCTGTGACTGAAATAGGTGTTACACTGTTAGTTACCGTCCTAATAACTTTTAAACAGCCCATATTACGCTATTTTCTGATCAATGTTACAATGTTGTTTCCTCATCACAAATATATCTGGAGTTGTGTTTTGTTTCATTCACACATGTTTAACACAAATCCTGCATATTTAGGCTGAGTTCTTCTCTCAGACTGAAAACACTGTTCCACCTTGTGATGTCATGTGGTAATACAGAAAATGCGACACTGCCTTTTAAACTCCATACACCTTCACTAAAATCATTTGGATGATTTCAGACTTGAAATTGCCTCTATTGAACTAAAGGTAAAAGGTAGCTTTTCACGTGAAAATTACCACTTCATGACATCACAAGGTGAACAGAGCATTTTGAGCTTTGGAGATGTAGACTAATAATAAAGGGTTGCACATGCATTACTGAAATAAAACACAACTCAGAGTATGTTTTTGAAGAGGTAACATTATAACGTCATTTAAAGCTCACAATAGCCAATTTTGCATTATATAGGACCTTTAAATACAGTGAACTTCCCGGCACATCTTGAGGTTTGTTTGAAATGGTCACAGCTTTGGACAGCAATGTAAGCTGTTTTCCTTCTCCTAACGTAAAAAAAAAAAAAAAAAAAAAAAAAATCCTTTCTTTTATTTTTCATTTATGTCACATAAAATGCCAGACCTTCAAGCAAAGGACTGGCAGGTCCCCTTTGAGCCTCTCGCACACAGGGTTTTACTATTTACCTTGTACAACCTTTCCTTTACTGTGTGTACCCACCTCCTCTGCACTGACGCACCTCCTCAGTTTCTTTTTTCTCTGTTTCTGTAGGCCACCTGTAAGAGTGTTGATCCAATTCTGACGGCTCCTGATGGAACTCATGTCTTCACTTCCAGATGTACTTCTGAAAAGGTTTTTAAAAAGTACCTTGAGATGACACGAATCTGATATTTATAAAGCAGGAAAGTAAGGACAATTGCAGTTTCCCTGATTACACACTTCCTCTTTTTTAGGAATCATTTTGCCTGTTACTTCCTGTGTGGTAATGGCACTATTTCCTGATTTGGATCCAAAATGGAAAACTTCACCGTGGGATAGACAAACTCTCTGCTCTAAAGGTTTGGCATTTTTCTCTTGAATTACACCTCATTTGTATCTGTCATGCCTTAAGCAATTAGCACTCACATAAGGCAGTTATCTTTAGGCAAACAGAACAAAGCTTAAGGGCTTTCTTGTGACTAGATAAACAAGAGAACTGCTCCACGGAGATAACCTGCATGTAAGCTCAAAACAAATACTTTTCCGTCAACAGATGGCCTTCAAGCTTTGCAATATAAATTATGTATGTTAAAAGAAAATGTTTCAAATGCACTATGTAACATTTGTGCTGGACTGTCTGCCAATTTCTTGTTTCCATGGAGATGGTATAGCTTTGCCATGAAAACTCTACAGTATAAACATTTAACATTAACATTTAACATTAACATTAAATTCTATCTTGGGCAGCAGGCGCCACCAGGTCAAGTTAGATCTGTGGAGAGGCAACCTTGGACATAGCAATAATGTTTTTCAGGGTATTTAAACATCTGTCACTGAATGCAATATATATCAGGACATCTTCATGGAGACTAGAAAAAGCATATTTATGGTATTATGAAGGAGCAGTCATTCCTGTTATACTGATGTCAGTGGATAAAGAGTGTGTATAATGTACTTGAGACTACGGGACTATGGGCCCAGCATAACACTGGAAATTAAGTTTAATTAACTAATCAGCTAATGATATAATCAGAACTACATTAATTAAAACAATCTGTGATGTTAAAGGTCCTATATTACACAAAATGGACTCTTGTGAGCTTTAAGACATGTTAAAATGTTGTTACCTCATTAAAAACATACACAGAGTTGTGTTTTGTTTCTTTCACACATGTTTGAGTAATCCATTACCATTAGTTCAGTAAAGTTTGGCGATTCCAGAGCTGAAATCATCCAAATGATTCTAGTGAAGGTGTACGGATGGTTTAAAATCCCTGTGGAGCACTTGCTATATCACCACATGACATCACAAGGTGGAACAGAGTGTTTTCCGTTTGAGAGAAGAACTCAAGCTAAATATGCAGGATTTGTGTGTTAAACATGTGTATCTGAAGCAAAACACTTAAAGGACAACTATAAAATCTACCAGACACACCTTTACCCTTACTTACTAGTTATAGCAGCAAGAAAGAAGACAAAATCAAAGCTATTTAAAGTAATTCGTTTTCAAAAATGATGACGCTATCAGTGGTTTACATGTGGAGTACCATAAATAATATAGATTACATATTAGAGCTGCTTTGCTGTTTAAGTTTATTATCTGCTCATTTTCTTGTGCAGCAGGATACCGACTCAATGAGCTAAACTGTGGGGGATGACATTAGTGCATATAGAGCTCATGTTGGGACCATTAGAGGAACATAATCATATCAGTACACTCACTGAACTCAGCTTTCACAATACTAGTAACGTCCTATTAATAACTACAGCATAAACAGCCATCGCATTCAGTGTTTTCATAATCCAGTTGTTTTGCTCTTAATTTCACACAAGATTATATTCAAGTTTGTGGAAAGCAGTGAAGCTCAGTCATGCAGATACACAGAAAGAGGTCACCGCTGGAGGTACATCCCGTAGCCTGTGTTTAATACAATCATGTTTTTCCTCAGGGGATGCCATTTTTATAAAGATTCACATTAAAATCACAGCAATTACTGCATCTGGAGGTTGTATGTATGGTGAGCATGTCTGAGTACACCATTTAAAAAGCTGTTTTGCTAGTCAGGAATACGCAACATGAGTTAGAATGCTGGTAGGGTCTGTAAAAAGGGAATGCCTGGAACTACACAAAATGAAGTGGTTAACTGTAACTCATGTGGACTGACAAATGGTCCTAAATTCACACTGTTACGTGGTCTGACTGCAGATATCAAGCACTGCTAGCCAGCTTTTTGTCATCCGTCAAATTAGTTTATTGCCATATGCTCTTGACTCTAAACTTGGCTCAATCAGTCAATGATAAACAAGCAATTAAAGGCTGTGTTGATTATAAGTGATCCCACCCCTCACTTCTATGGGAACATATGGATAAACTGTATTCCGCAATATATCAAGTTTATCTGTAATCAGTTATATTTTGCTATCTTGAATCAGATTCTGCATCCAATTTGGTTTATTTGGCATATTATTTTTGTTTTCTATTTAAAGAGTCCATATTTTGCTATTATCTGATTAATGTTATAATGTTGTTTCCTCATCACAAACATACCTGGAGTTATGTCTTGTTTCATTCACACATGTTTAGCACACAAACCCTGCATACTTGGTCTAAGTTCTTTCACAAACAGAAAGCACTGTTCCACCTTGTGATGTCGTGGTAATACAGCATGATTTCTTTGGTACTACAGGAAGTTCTCCACTGTGTCTTTAAACTCCATACACCTTCACTCACTAGAATCATTTGGATCATTCCAGCCCCGGCCTTGCCAATCTCTACTCAACAAAAGTTAAAAGGTAGCTGTTAACTTGAAAACGAACACTTCATGACATTACAGGGTGGAACAGAGCATTTTGAGCTTTGGCAATAGACATACTAATAATGCAGGGTTACTCAAACCTGTAAATGAAACAAAACACATGCAAGACTTATGCAACACCAATATGAGAAAGTCACCCTAAAAACTGGTATGTTATGTAATGCCTGAAACAGTCACTTAAAATGCAAAAGGCACTGACACAGGCATAAAACAGATTGTTTCTGCTTTGGGGAATCTGTTAGAAATGTAAGGAACACTCGGTTTGTAGCAAATGGACTATAAAATAATGCAGGAAGTGAAAGCAGACTCAGCCAAAGCATAAAAAAACATGAACTTTAGTGCAAGTGAGCATAAGATGTCATTGTGTTGCTCTATACACAATGTAGGTCTAGACAATTTAAGGGGAAAAACTGAAAATGCGATTCGATTTTAAATTTTCAAATCAGGATGCACGCCCAGGAGCATTAACATTTGAGAGAAGACAGAAATATAAGATGCAAATAATGCTCTTTCATTTTAGAATGTTTGTGGATGTTCTCAACAACTTTTCCATAAAAAGACAATTGCTTTTATTTTTTATAATACTGTTTCAATAGCGGATCTTTTTTTATATTTTGGATATACTTCTTGCAAATTAACTGTGCCTTTGATATAATCTCCAACCGTTTTAGACAAATGAAATCATTTACCTGTTCTCCATTTTACTTTCAATAATAGGCCTTTACAAATGGAGCATAAATTCAGAAACAGCCAAACAACAACATCTTATTAAGGCCTAAACGTTTGTATTGCCTTTTAATTTGTTGATGTTTTTTTGGTTGTGCAAAAATATATGATTCCCATTGAACAAATAGCAATGTTCTCCTTGGCTTTAACTTGTTTATTGTGAAGTGGCTCTTACCTGTGTTTTACATGAATGTGATAGTACTTTATCTATTATTGTTTGTCACCACATTATCAAACAATTGCCTTTCATTTCCCTTGGTTTGTACGTTTACCAAATTGAAACAATTTAGAACAAACAACAGGTTCAAATATAACTGGTATATCTCACATAAAGGAAATAATGCTCAGAATTATAACCCAAATGTTTGTTCATAAACAAGGCAGATTGGTACAGGCTGTTTTGCTGCGTCTTTAAGCTTGTCATTACAAATCCAATATGGCAGTTCTATTAAAGGGCGGAAGAACCGAGTTAGACTGAGATTGTTTTGTTCACATTGTGCCCTCTGTTATAGAAGCATCCTAAACGTGGCGGATGCTAGTCATTATCCCAGCAGTTTATGTCATTCACCAGGGACCAAACATTTTCTACCCAAAATGCATTGGGGTCAATAGGTCCATGAACTGTGTGTGCGGTGTAACACTAGTGAGACACAGCTAACAGCTGACTGCTATTCTGTGGTCTCTCTCTATGCTGGTTCATTATAGTTGTGTTTAAATCTACTTTTATGAGTCTTTATAATGTTGTTTCCTCAGCAATAGCATACTTAAAGATATATTTCAACTGATTCATGCTTGTTTGAGTAATCCTACATCATCCTGCATTTGAGGTTTGAGTGATCAGAAAATGTATTGTTTTTACATGTCCCTATTCCCACCCACTTTCTTGTATCTACTTAGAAATTCTAATTAATTCAGACTCCAGATCAAACATATGTCTTCTTTATAAGGCCCCATGCCTACATACATCTACATCTGTAATAACTGGTTTGATTCATTAGTGTTTGGTTTAATTGTGCAAACATAACTGATGATGTGTTTTGGCTTCCCAGATGTGGCCAAAAAAGGAAAAAGAGCCCAGCACTGTTTCCAGTGCTGGGCTCCTGATGACAGTCATTCAAAGATCCACAAGTGGACTACAGTGCTAGTCTATTACCGATGGGCGCAACACATCACCAGCTCTGGTAATTTACATTGCACCGACACCAGCAAAACATGAATGAACAAGGGCCTTGAATGATGAGGGAAAGGACTCTTGAAGCATGATAGAGGCAGTACCATCAGGTACAGCCACAGGAGAGTGATTACTATACACACGCTTTAGATGTACAATTCACAGAGAAATTGTGAAAACAATATATATCTTATCAAACTATCCTATCCACTAAGCTAAAGGCTACAGGTTTCTATTATTATTCTTTTAAAAAGTGACTACAGTCATCTACTGTACCTCTAGGACTGATTGTACAATTTTTGCCTGTGTTGTCATCTTAAAGCTGTGCTTGGGAACATTTCACCAAATAGTTACACAAAAATAAAAGCATTTAATTACTGATGTTTTTATTGTTGACAAATACCTTGAATAACATGAGTCCTTACTATGAATATGCTCATCTCTTCTCGGATCTGACTCGTAACTTGGAGACGGGCTGCCAATTTGTCTCCAAGGAAATGTTGCTGCTTTGGTTTGCGGCACTGTTTGTATTTTTTACTTATTATTCTTTATCATTTGAGTGAGTATTCATCTGAGTAAGTTTGATTTGGACACTTAAACAGAAACGTATGGCTTTACATTTACAAACATTTTAATTGGCTCTTGTCTCATGTAAAAACCTATGCCCAAATGCGACTGTACTCAAACTGAACTAAACACTGAACTGGAGTGTCCTGTTCTAGTAAGTTAGATGTGAATTCACTGCACTCTTTACCACCCAAAAGGCCCATTAATCCCTCTCTAAGAGCAGCAACAAACCTCATGCCTCTATAATAGATTAATGATCCCCGCTGAGAGCTGCACACTGGAGATTACCATGAGACAGCAGCTCAAACACAAACAACATGATGTATTTACTGTAGTGTTGTGTGATGACGGCTACATTTCAATGACAGCTCTCAGCATGCAATCAGGACTATGCTATTTAGTTTGGTTTTCCTCTTTATACAAGCCAAATTTGAGTGGTGTTTTATTTCATTCACACATGTTTAACACACAAACATTAACACACTAACAACATTATAACATGACTGTGAGGCTCAGAAGAATCTATTTTGTGTAATATAGGAGCTTTAAATATGGGTGACATTGTCTGGAAAGGTCTATTGAAAAGACAGAAATTATTTGGCGAATATAAATGCTAAAATCATCATGGGTATAAGTTTTTTGTAATTTTTTTTTTTGTAATTTTTTTTTTATATTTTACAAAAAAATTTAGTGACAGTGCTACAATTTTGATGTTTGTTCAGAAAAAGGAAGTTGGTTTATGCAATACACTTGACATATTCACTGTTTTGATGGTTAAAACTGGTTTATTGATTTTGTACAGGTAGTGGTTTAACAAAGAAATACTGTTGTACACTCTGTGATTCTTAAAAATAGTGACATATTGCAGAATATCATGTGCAATATACCAGTTATTGCATGAATTGCCATATTGTGATAATATTGTATAGTGAGCTGAGGATTGTTTCAAATCGTGAGGGACCCTGCAATTCCCAGCCCTAATCTAAGCATCAACTAATCAAACAATCGTAGTTCGTAAAAACTAATTACTAAAGTTCACACGATTACAGTTTCCCAAAGACGACCCCTTCTGCTTAAATACAGTTGTATGAAAAACTTTGAGCACCCCTCTGAGGTTGCATAATAATTGACTCTGTCTTCACACAAAATGATTATAGTGGCATGTCATTCATTTTCCCATAAAAGCCGAGGACTGGGTGGTTTTCCAGACACAGATTTTAAGTGTAGTAATATTCATTTGTATGAAATTAAATCAAATGTGAAAAATAGGCTGTGCAAAAATGTGGGCACCCTTATCATTTTGTTGCTTTGAATACCTGTAATTAATCCACACTGAGTAATTGGAACACAAAATTGGTTTGATGAGCTCATTAAGCCTTGAACTTCATAGACCGGAGCATCCAATCATGACAAAAGGTATTTAAGGTGGCTAAATTGAAGTTGTTCTTCTTCTCTTTGACTCTCCTCTGAAGAGTGGCAACATGGGGGCCTCAGAACAACTCTCAAATGACCTGAAAACAAAGATTGTTCAGCATTATGGTTTAGGGGAAGGCTACCAAAAGCGATCTCAAAGATTTCAGCTGTCAGTCTCCACTGTGAGGAACATAGTGAGGACATGGAAGGCCACAGGCACAGTTCTTGTTAAGGCCAGAAGTGGCAGGCCAAGAAAACTATCAGAGAGGCAAAGACGAAGGATGATCAGAATGGTCAAAAACAACCCACAGACCACCTCCAAAGACCTGCAAGGTCATCCTGCTGCAGATGGTGTAACTGTGCATAGGTCAACAACACAGCACAATTTGCACAAGGAAAGGCTGTACGAGAGAGTGATGCGGAAGAAGCCTTTTCTTTGCAGATGCCACAAATTGAGTCGCTTGAGGTATGCAAAAGCACATTTGGACAAGCCAGTTTCATTTTGAAATAAGGTGCTGTGGACTGATGAAACAAAAATTGAATTATTTGGTTATAACAAGAGGCGATATGCATGGTGGCAAAAGAACACAGCATTCCAAGAAAAACACTTGCTACCTACAGTAAAATTTGGTGGAGGTTCCATCATGCTGTGGGGCTGTGTGACCAATGCCGGTACTGGGAATCTTGTTAAAGCTGAGGTTGCATGGATTCCACTCAATATCAGCGGATTCTTGAGAATAATGTTCAACAATTTGTCACAGTGTTGAAGTTACGCCAGGGCTGGATATTTCAACAAGACAACGACCCACAACACTGCTCAAAATCTAGTCAGGCATTCATGCTGAGGAACAAGTACAATGTCCTGTAATGGCCATCCCAGTCCCCAGACTTGAATATCATTGAAAATCTGTGGGATGATTTGAAGCAGGCTGTCCATGCTTGGCAACCATCAAACCTCACTGAACTAGAGATGTTTTGTAAGGAGGAATGGTCCAAAATACCTTCATCCAGGATCCAGACACTCATTAGTGGCTATAGGAAGCGTCTAGAGGCTGTTATTTTTGCAAAAGGAGGCTTTACTGAATATTGATGATTTTTTTCTGTTAAGGTGCCCAAATTTATGCACCAGTCTAATTTTGTTTTGATGCATATTGCTGTTAAACCTAAATATCTGTTAAACCTAATTTCACTGCTGAAATATTACTGTGTCTATTAGTTATTTGATAGATCAAAATGACATTGTGGACCCAAACACCCAATGATAAATGAAAATAATGGAAACTGTCAATGGTGCCCAAACTTGTAATTATGCAGCCCTAAACTGTCTGCCAAGTAAATTCATTGAGAATTAGTGTGAGTCCTCCTTCTGTTTAAATGTGCTAATTAGTTTGGACTGAACAAACATAAATTGACTGACTGCATGCTGTTGAAATAACCCCAAAAATGTGTTTTATCTCCGAAAAGCACTCTGTGTGTTTATTGTTTTTGCAGTCAGGGTACCATCTCCAGTCTCTTAAAATGCTATTTTGCTTTTAATGGGTTGTGGACACTTCATTACTTCTCAGCAAGGCAAAATGATTTATTACATTTTAGTAATATCTACACAGGGGTTTTGTGACGTTTGTGATTAAAACAATGTCAAACAGTATTGAGCCACAAAGCTACAGGCCAATCCTCAGAACACATTAGCCTAACAATATAAAATATAGTGCGAATGGTAGATGCAATAATGTACATGTTCAAAATGGTAAATTATAGAGGGACAGCACAAAGCAAACTTGAGCTTTGTCTAATGAAATGCAGAATATGTTGTTTGGACCGGATTGTAAAAAGATTTGAAGATTAGGTATTTAGGTATCTTTTGTGACATTGTAGCCTCTTTAGCCAAACATTAATCCAGCTAATATGAATGTCTGAGTTAATCCAAGGGAAATTAATTTGATTACTGACTCATCTCATTTTTGCAACTGCTGCTCAGATCTAAATTTTATTATTTTGTGCTTTTAAAGTTCTATAGTTCCGTTTGGAGACAGCTGCTATATATTGGATTTGTTATGGTTTGGTCCTGTATCCTGGTGAACCCCTCTAATTTTCTTGCTGTTTCTGTTTTGTAGTTTAAATGTGAATAATCCCATATTGTATTCTTCATGGGAATTTCAATGCATGGGAATGTGCACGAAAAGCAATATTATTTTCTGAGGTATAGCATTAAAAATAGATTCAGCACACATTATATAGAATGCTGTTTTTATGAGAGTTAAAGCCATAACTGTAGTCCATAAAATGTTAACTTTACAACAAAAAAAAAAAAAATATTAAAGAAGTTTTCTATCTCTCTCCATTAAAACACAGGTAAAGTTTGGTTCTCAGAGGTGAATGTGAGGGGAATGGCTCTATGTCCTGCAGTTATTTTGGTAACTGTCCTACTCGTGCCTTACCTCATGTCTGAGGTCAACTGAAACAAGCTCCTACCACTTGTCTGTGACCCCGAATGAGGATAGGCAATGAATAATGCACTTTATGTATTCTGTGTTAAGTGCACTGTTCAGCACATTCAGAGCACAGACTCTGTTGGTCTGTGTGTTGCCTCGACTCACAATAATAACATTTCAGTAACATTTTTGATACTCAGGAAAACCTTTTAACCCTTTACTACTCTGATACTAAAAAAAATATTAGACAATAAAATGTGATTGTGAACACAGAATAATAGTAGTTTCTTTAATATTATCATGTGGCCCTATAGTTCTTAATCTATGTATCTGATTTCTTCTGTATCAGTGCTCATTCCAGCATGATTCAATACTAGTTTTAGTATCAGTTACTATCGATTGATTATTTATTTTTTTTGACAACTCTCTTAGTCTGTAGTGTGGAAAGAAAAGGCTATTCTACATTTGTTATCAAATATTATTCATATTTCTTATGTTTTAAGTGAGCTCATTACTTCTGCTTGTGTGACTTTGTGAACGGGGATTGTCCCGTGGCCTGGGGCATCTCTGTCCTCACCGCTGATGTAACTGTGTATTGGAGGGGCTCTGTTTCAAATAGCTCTAATTTGAAGTGACTCAACAGTGACCATGCAGCCTGATGCCAGAGAGGACAGGGCGTTGGACCAGAATATGAAACACACCCACTCTTGTTGTTTAACATGAAAAGTCTGTCATACCACCCCAACTGCATTTTCACTATTAATGGGTGTCAGCGTCATGTTATAGGTGCCATTTGAGGACTTTTCTCAATTGACAAGATATGTGAATGTTTTTATTGAACTAAAAAACCTAGCAAACATGTGTTTTTACTGTGAGCAGGCTTGCATCTCCACAAACCTGACTTATTTGGCCTGGAGGATGGTCTCGACTAGCTTGTCTTCACTGAAATGTTGTTCCTTTGACTATATTTCTCAGTAAGACACAAAACTTACGTCCATGAAGAATGTTCTAAAGTGTGGTTTTAATTTTCTATTTCCAGGTGAATGTTACAGAGTGTTGCGTTAAATTGTTCATTGCAAAGCCACATTTTTTTTTTTTAATCATTTTGAAACCAGTGGATAAGAACAGTCTGTCAAGTTATCATGACAAACAGTGATCTCTATTACTCCCAAAGCCATATATCTACTACAGTGTCGATCACAAGCCGTCAATCACTTTTCCATTAGGATGTGAGCTGTTTGTCAACCAACTGTGTGGGGAAACACTGGCTCAGAGTGCAGTGTCTTTCATATTCTCAAGCTTCGTCATAGCAATGAAATGCTACACATGCTCTCCATCTAAGAGACTGTCAAGGTGGTCTGTCTTTTCAGTGAAGTGAATAGTACTTGATATTCAGCCAAGGCCACAAGCCAGTGCGTAGAACCACAAAGGGAATCTGACGTTCCTCTACTTCACATCAGTGTGAATTACGAATGGAGGTAGCCAAACTACTACTCCTGAAATCTAGAATAAACTGGCTGTATGCTAGATAAACAATACTACTTGGAACAATACTAAACTTCAAACTAGAAAGAAAAACAATCACTACTCTATACTGATTTTAATACCACAGTGATAAAAAACAAGAACAAAAAATAAGAGTAATTTCATTGATATAGTCTTATACTAGTTCTGATATCAAGACAAGGTCCAATTTAATCCAGTACATTATTATTATTATTATTATTATTATTATTATTATTATTATTATTATTATTATTATTATTATTAAAATCCAGTTGTGATCTGGTGTCAGTCTGCTTTTTGGAATGTTCATATTCAGTGTTTTCCTATCTAATGCAGCTTTATGCTCAAACACAGACATAGAGAGAGATACTTTATTGATCCCAAGGAAAATTCAAGTTTTAATGCAGCAATATTTACACTGCGCTTGTCAGTCGCCTTTGTGTCTCACTCCACTCCAGTCAATATCTGGTCAGTATCTGTAAAGCTCTGAGTGGCAGGGAGATTAACCAATCGTAATGTAGTGTGAACTCTCAGAAGCAGCGGAGAGACAGATAAATAGATACTAACTGCATGAATCGTGATAAAACCAAAAAATTGTGATCCCTAGAAATAACTTTTTTTTGTATATTGCCCACCCCACTTAGAATAATTTCCCCTTTACTCCACATAAGTCTTAGTTGATGCCAGCTGTTGATGCAGAGTGGCACCTACCCACTTGAACATGTTTGATCAGCTGTCGCACATGATCCCTGTGCTTCTTTTCCACCTCACAGGCTGGACCTCAACATTTATTTCACTCAATCAGCAGCAGGTAAAGTGTGAACTATTCAGCAACCTGGTGTCCAAAGATAACCACACTGCCGCCCACTGCCATCACCGTAAACCCAAACGTGTTAAGTGCTGCGTACATCAGCGGCTGAGTCAGAAACCACACAGTATGAGGGAGTGGCTGTTTAAATAGAATAAGGCCTCAAGGAAGGGACATGCATCCAAATGAAGGCATTGTAAGTCCCTTTTAAAGGTGCTGTATTACACAAAATAGATTCTTGTGAGCTTTAAGCCATATTAAAATGCTGTTGCCTCCTCCGAAACATACCCGGAGTTGTGGTTTTTTTTGAGAAATTGTGCATTATTAGTTTGTCTACATCTCCAAAGCTCAAGAGATTGGCAATTTCACGGCTGAACTCATCCAAATGATTCTAGTGAAGGTGTATGGAGTTTAGAAACATAAAGGAGCACTTCCTGTATTTCCACATGACATCACAAGGTGGAACAGAGTGTTTTCTGTTTGAGTGAAGAACACAACCTAAATATGCAGGGTTTGTGTGAAATAAATGAAACAAAACATAAGAAAATATTTGTGATGAGAAAACAACACCAAACAGATCAGAAAATACAGCATTATTGGCCCTTTAAGGAACAATTTGTTTAACCCTAACCCTAACACTTAAAGGTGGAGGGTCTGTCACCTACTTGTCTCCACAGAGATGCTACTGCTTTACCTGAAATTTTCCACTGTAGGACATTAAACTCTAAACTCTATCTCCGTAGAGACAAACAGGTGATACTGCCAGGTTAGATCTGTGGAGAGGCGACCCTGCTCACAGTAACAATGGATCTCTTTCATGGTATGTATATGCTGAACTATGAAGAATGAGTCCAAAATATTAAGTCAGAAGGGAGTGTATAATATTTGAACCAATTAACACACAAAAATTATAAAAATCACAAGTCTCAAAATTTACCTTCCTCAAAAAAACTTGAATTTGAAGGTAGTTGGATTTATGAACCTGGCAGCAAACAGTAATGGCTAAGACAGACACACGCTCCAATTGCCCTTTGCTTTTTTTCCATTTTAAGTAGCAGTCACTTTGAATTACAACACAGTGGTGCATTTGCTCCTTATGTTCATTAATATCAATGCGCTTGGCTGACATGATTCACTCCCTCATAATCAGATTGAAGCTCTTTAATGGCTCTTTTTGGCTCATTGAGACATTTAACAGCACGAGCCTCTGAAGACTTTGTGAGCAGTACTTAGTGTCACACTTTAATGAAGCGAAACCCAACATTGACTGCTGTCTAATTGGCCTAATTTGTTGTACAAGCAAAGATGTCACCACATCCGCTCCTTTTAACTTCTGTAGATTTTATTAGAGACCCCCACAGGCACCTCTTCGCTCTCTGTGCGATCTACATAAAAAGATAATTTCACTGCTGTTGTTGCGCAGTTGTAGATGATTTGTTTACTTCCTGTTTGTGTGTGTGGAGTGTTAGCTGGAGGCCGTTTCACATTGTTGTTGATTAAATTGCATATAAAGCTGACATTGTTGCATTCGAATGGATCGTGCAAAACAGGACAGACCTTTAGGGACAATTACGACACTGGTGATAATGAGCATGTGCAAGACGCCTGTTTATGCATGGAGCAAATGGGATGTGTTGGTCACACACCACTAACTCTCCATCACCTATGTACTGTGGTGCAGATTGGAAACACTTAACCCCCAGGCATAGCATTAATGATTGATACTACCATACAGGAGGGCAGTTCAAAGATATAACCCAGAGCATATGGCAGCAGAAATAGCTGTTCAGAAATAGCTTCATGCTTGGGTTTGAAATCAAGTGGCCCGTGCTGCATCGTATCACAATGTTTTCCATCAGTGGCCTTGTTTCCCATGGCCCCTCACGGCTTTGTAATGAGGTCTCTATGACAGCCGGGACTTGTACTTCCCTCATAGGAACTGGTCTTACTGAATACTCAATTAGATTTATAGCCAGCAATAATAGTATGTCTTTGCCTCGTCTCAAATAAAATATTAATTCATTGGAAAAAATGCACTTACAGCTTAAAGTCTAATTCCTAAATAATATGTGGTTGGTAAGATGTGTGTGAAGGCATTTTTGTAAGGGAAAGAAACCAGACAGAAGCAAGGAGAAATTGAGAAATGTATTCTTAAGTGTTGCCTATTTGGTCAAGTGTTTTTCCAGATGGTTTTATTTTGTGAGAGATGTTTTAAACTGTGTGGTTCCATTTTTTTTTCCATCTATTTCCTGTCAGCATTGGCTGTAATATGTTGAAAATGTGGTATCACTGCTGATACCATGTTTCCTGACTATCTTCTAAACCCAAAAATAAATATTAAGATAAGTTAGAAGTGACCCAAAATGACTCTGTTGTGAGGACAAACTACTTAAGTAAGTATGTTGAGTGGACCTTATTTCCTTGAAACACTACAGAAATCTAAAAAAAATTACAATAATAGAATAATTTTTGTCATCATACATAGAGTGGATTTGAAAGCTTGAACAAATACAAAACTTATCAATTAAATCAACAGCACCCAAAATATATCTAGCTTCATGAATAACCTTTGACTAACACTTTCTACCTAACACTCACATTTCAATTAGTATTCACACAGCACACTTTAATCAAGGGCAAACATCTTGAGTATCTATTTAAGCTATGGACTGGGCAGACAGCAAAACAAATGTAGTTCAATGCCTGTTCATATCTTGTCCAACCAAGTACCCCTGCTCTGTTAATGAAACATGCCCATTGTTGTCATGTGTCCCCAGCCCTGGTGCTGGGGGATCCATGTGATGTACAGTGTCCTATAACTACTCAGAGTCAGAAGACAAATGAGGTGCTGTCATGGAGATGTATTGCTTCCTCACTGGTTCAAGTAGCAGACCGTTGCCAACTGAGGATTGATGAACCCGAAAAGTCGTAGAACAACAACTAACATGGAGTGTGCACGAGTTACAGAAGAAGTAGAAGTGCAAGAAGTAAGTAAAATGTATACTAAGAATGGATGTGGTTAATACAAGTATATTTAAGGTTAAGGTTAAAGGTCCTATATTATGCAAAATTGACTCTTGTGAGCTTTAAGCCATGTTATAATGTTATTACCTCATCATTTTGATGCTTTGTTGCATTGTATCATTCACACGTTTGAGTCATCCTGCATTAACAGTCTTTTTCAGTAAAGACAGGTATGTTTTTGATGAGTAAACAACATTATAACATAGATCAGAAAACAGGAAACACTTTATTGACTCCGTAAGGAAATTTGTCCAGTATTAAAATGTGGGGTGTTTGGAATGCTATTATTGTCAAAGCACAATATTATTATGTTTATGTTTACCATAATCATCATTATGTAATGTGATTATGTAAATACAATATAAGCCAAAAGTCAAAGCTAGTTGTACAATGTTGTGCTAGTCATGTGATACACATCAACAACTATGATATATTTGCCTGGCCAGCCAAAACCATAACTTTTACACTACTTTACAAAGATGTTTTAGTCTTAGGTTTAATAAATTGATATAATAATTCCAGACTTTAATCTTTCATCTCTCTGGTTTTGTTATATGCACTAATGGGCTAATTTGATTTATAGCTATCTATTATTTACAATTTATGTGCCAGTAGTAGTATTGGTAATTTATTCACAATTTATTTCAAGGGCCAAGGTTAATTTCCTAAACTGAAAATTAATCTTCAGAACTTTCAGAACTGTGGCATCTTATTTACCCCTTGAGCTGCATAAATTCACTACAATGCCATCTGCTAAATTTTAGAGGATGTCAAACAACGCCAACATGAAAACTGATAACATATCACATTTCTCTGCATTTATTTAATTATATGACTGCAACTAGATGCTATTATGCCAAACCAAGAATCACTAGTCAACTCATAATCATGAGATTTCATTATTAGCAACTGAAAGCATATTGGAAAATTTGTTCAGTTTTTGTTTTGTGGATGTGGGACACATAAAATGGCAAGGGTCTTTTGAGTCAAAGAGGTTATCCAGCTCATTGTCCTATTTCCCAAATACAAGAGCAAAACCACACTAAGAGCAATTTGTGGTTCTGGACTGAAGCAGATGAGGTCTTTTGGAAACAACAACTGAAATAAATGGTTTATTTAAGATTTGTTTTTCCATTTGTCAGCATTTGAACTCTTCTTTAGTCCTTTTACTTTTGTGTTTAAAGATGCATTATGCAACTTTTCCAGCTGCTTGTATCTACAGACATATTATTGCTTTGACTAGAATGTTCTACATTATGGCATTAAATTTGTCTATCTCCATAGAGACAAGCACTCTACCAGGCCAAGTTATAGGTCAGATCTGTGGAGAGTTTACTCTTTTCTAGTATTTTTGAGCATTAAAAACACATATTTAAAGAAATTATGGCATCTTTAGTTCAGTGCTATACTGTGGAACATTTGAGGCAATAACTCCCACCAGAAAAGTTGCATAATTTGCTTTAATGCCCAAAATTGAATATTGTGAGCTTTAAGCCATGTTATAATGTTATAATGGAGATGTGTTTTGTTTCATTCACACAAATTTCAGTAACCCTTTATTATTAGTCTGTCTACATCTCCTAAAATCAAAATGCTTTGTTCTACCTTGTGATGTCATGTAGTGGTAGTTTTCAAATAACAACTACTTTTTACCTTTTGTTCAGTAATGATATAACTAGAACTATAAATATGCAGGGTTTGTGTGTTAAACATGTGTGAATGAAACAAAACACAACTCCAGGTATATTTTTGATGAGGAAACAACATTATAACATAGATCATAAAATAGAGTAATATGGACCCTTTAAATAAATATTGTGCTTAGGACCTTCTATCAGGTGACAGAAGTTTAAATCTGGTGAATCTCTGTTGTACGAGGGATTTGGATTCACTTGTGTTAATAAGATCATTCTTATTCAACACAGACAGGTGGCCTTTTCACCTAAAACCTCCTTCTTTAAATGCAAGCATCCAAGAAGTAATGGTTTACAAGTGCTTGTGTTTGGGGCTAGTAATACAATCAGTAGTTAATGATCGTAAACATTTATCCCACAAGATTGACAAGTCTCAGTTTACAGTTATAGTGGTCTCATCCCCCAATGTTTTGGTTTGTACTTGGTTGTAAACATTTCTGTTTACACAATTTGAAATGACTGCAGCATAGCGTGCCCTTTCATTCGAGTAATGAAAATCTAAAATGTTAAATTAACTTAAAAACAGTATTTGACTGGCATATAGAGTCACTGTAGTTTCTTTCTAGCTTTGTGTAAAAGAGACTGCTAGTGAAAACTCCAGGTGCATTGTGTAACTTTTCTGGAGGAGGGTCCGTCCAATACATTTCTTCATAAAGATGTTATTGCTCTGTTCAGAATGTTTCACAGTATGGCATTTTGGCAACATTTTTATTTTCATGGAAACCAAATCAGACCAAATTACTAGTCAGATCTGTGGAGAGGCAACCCTGCGCACTGTCAGAATGCCTGTTTTTCAAGGTATTTTTGAGGTATAAAACCACCTGTAATTGAATAAATGTAAAGTAGAGCTGTGGAACATTCAAGAAACAAGCAGGTGACGGACCCCCAACCAAAAAGTTACATAGTGCACCTTTAAAGACTTTTTAAATGCATTTTTGTCAGACTCATTAGTTTCGGATAGAACAGATCAAAATGTAAAATTAGTCCAGTCAACACACAGCATAGACCCTTTAAAAATGTGTAAACAAAAACAAGCTAAATTCCAGAATAGAGGCAACTGGAGCCAAAGTGGAACATAATGGGATTTCAATGGGAAAATTAGCATTATCCTCATAATATCACAAAATATGCAAAATCAAGGTGGTTTTGGCAAATGAAAACCACTCAGTTACATGTGAGTGACGTCAGTACCTGGTTTAAAAACATTTACAATTGCATTTTATGTTGTTTGTTTATTTAACAGAAGATTATGACAGTCACTTAACATTTTTGACAAAGGAAATATCCTGATTTTTAGGTGTTACTAAGTTGAGCCCACTACAGTTTGCCACTTCATCTATTGATATACTACACATTTCATCATAAATTATACTTTTGGTGAATAGAAGAACAGAGGAGCAAATTAACAAATATGTGTATCTTGTAAATTGAAAATTGTTAGCATTAGTTAATGATTAAAAAATGAAATTATGTCTGCTTCACTTTGCCTCCATTTGCCTCCATTCCAGAATTTTTAACATACTGATGCCATTTGATCTGATGATTTTAAAGGGTCTAAACATCTTATTGTTCTGATTGGTTAAGGCAGATTGAAACAGGAAGCCCCATTGTTCCAGCTGACCATCGAGGCGACACCTGTGACTGTAAGTGTGACAAACCAATATAAAGGTCGTACAGTTTCGTTAGGAAGGTCACTCAGATGTTAACCTATACACTGTGGCTTTGGCTCACTGGGAAAGAAAATCTGTACCATTTACTCAGGGCTAAGGACAGGATGTGCACAAAATATTCATAGGTTTGTGCACAATGACACACAAAACACGGTACTGAAAATTATGACCTTTCATCTTTCACCTTTTGTTGACTGCCTTGTCACCTGTTGCCATTTAAGAAGTTTTTACAGGAGATTTTTGAGCAATAAAAACATGCATAATAAAAAAAAAAAAAAAAAAAAAATAGTTTAATCATAGTTTAATGCTCTGCTCTGGAACATTCTTGATAAAGTAATAACATATACATGAAGACAAGCTGGTAAACTGAAAAGTGCACCTTTAAATCAAGCAAATACGATGTCATTATGAAACAAAAACGTTCACAAAATACAAACCAAATTGAAAACTATTTCATATATTAAACTACTGAGCATGTCCTTGCCTAATGTTTTTCTATAATTTAAAAAGCTGCTGCTGATTTTGATGAAGACAGATGGGGATTTTGTGAAACTTTGAGATCTCCATTTTTCTAAGAAATACATTAGCCTGACACACCTGGCCTCTGACACTGAGCAGAGAAACCACAAACAACATGGCTCTGGCTTCTCACCCTGTTGGACGATTGCCATTAGCCATAATCGCTCATTCTCTGCACAGATATTGTAACCCAAACTTCAGACTTTAGACTGAGTTGGTTTCATTTTAAAAGTGATGAAATCCTGGCTCAGCCATTTTGGAAAGGTAAGACTAAGACCATGCACATAAGCAGAACAACTTTGAAATGGAAATCATCAAAGTTTATCACTGACCTCATCTCGCTGCCTCCACATTTTATAAGTGAATCATGCTTCACTTAGCTCCTAACTTTGGCAGCGCTGCAGCACAGACAAATATATTTTATAAAAATAAAAGACTAATAGACTAGCAAATACGTGGGGAGTGTTAACAACTTTAAAAATGTGTCTTGTCTGTAGGAATACAGTTGTTTAACTTGACATATTTGAAGCCCAAGTACTCACCAACCCAATCCCAAAACCGGCACACATATATTGACATTATATGAGTCTTTATTTTATCATGTGTCTTGTTACCCGACAAAAAACATGCCTTGTCTTTATAACATGGTTCATTTGTTTGTATTGGCTTTATAATTGTATCTGGCCTTTCAAAAAGCAGGGTTGAATGGGCAATGCATGGGTGGAGATTTAGAAGTTTTGCTGAAAATTATTTTGTCACAGTTTTGCCTATTGTTTCCATGTTTATCCCCAGTCCAGCTCCCATCCAGCTTAGCCTGATTCAGTCCATTTTTTGCTTCCTCCCTGTTTTTCCTGCAGCTGCCACTCATTCCCAAATCATCCCATGGTTGTCTTTGTGAATTCATCTGTTTCTGAGTTATTCCCAGCCCATTTTCTAATTGGAGTATTTCTCAGTTTTGGAGGATATTTAGGTTCACATAATATCTTATCTTCCTTTGTTGTTTATCGGCCTGATTTGTCATATTAAGCTTTACCTATTGAAGGACACTTTCTGTTGAACTGAACCAAGACTTTTGCATTTGACTGCATTTTTTTTGTTGCATTTCAGTCCAAGTTGCCTGCGTGATAGATTTTCTGTAAATCCTTGATAAGAGACTGTAGAAGTAACCAATGTTTTTTTTTTTGTTTTTTTTTTCACTATGATTGAATCAATACAAAACTCCAGTATCTTTTATAGGTGTTTGCATCTATGCAGCATGTTAAACGTTCTACATTGATTTTGTATAATACTCCCTTTTATATGCATATTTATATACATCATAATAGATTTTTACAGTTTATTAATTTCACATAAAACGCCACTGCTGTCTCACTATTTAGTGAATAAAGGTTTTCATTCATTTGCTTACCTCAGCCTTGAAAATCAAATAAGTCACTCAAATTCAAGGTGGAAGAATAGGTCTTTTAAATAATGGCAGGAAAAAGGCAATTTATCAATCCACTTAGCTGTAAGTGCGTTTCATATTATTAACACACTGTTGATTTGAATGATGTACTGAACTGAACTGAACTGAACTGATTGATGGAGATCTTTTGTACTGAAACTTTACTTGGAAGTGTGAATTGATTAAAAAAAAAAAAAAAACTCTGCCAAAGCTATAAAAGTGATAGAAAGATGTACATATTGATCAGAACAAGTCATGCTTGATCCTCCATGACACTGTATATCTCTAATGCCCTTTGAGGTAACCACACAATCATTGTTTTGATGCTGTCACTCATTTAGTGTTTCCGCTCTGACCACCGTCACCACCACAATGTCCGCCAGATTGGATTTATTGGGCCTATTCTGTGTTTGATGGCTTTAATCAGATTCCACATTAAGTTGATTTAATTTGTTTGTGAGCCTAGCGTGAGTGAGCGAAGGAGGGAGGGTGCGGTGCTGACACACTATACGGCAGCAATAGCAGTTTGGATGGAATTTCTGAGTCTATGTTACACGGTGGATTTGGTTGCACTGACCTGCCGCATGTGGGCACCCAAGGGACCCAGTGCTGCCTGGGTGAGTGGATAAGGCCTGGCTCAGACACGGTTAATGAGGTCCATAAACCTGACTGATGGATACAACTCTGACCAACCAATTCTCCTGTATGTCTCCAAAATGTGATGTAGATAAGATTAAATGAAAAAAAAAAAAAAAAAAAAATCCTTAAAATAAATACATAAATCAAGACTTTGGTGCGGTGTCAGTTTGTTCACCAGCTGCATGTTGTCAGTTCAAACCTTGCCCATCCACATACTGTTTGTGTGGACACAACTCCTTACCCATAGTACCCACCCCTCCACTAACTGCAGGCCTATGTTTGGCTGGTTGCAAAAGCTCAGCATTTGTGACAAAAGTCACATTAGTTTACAATAACATAACTCTCAAGATGTCAGTGTTTTATTTATATTTAATAATTATTATTTTGTTTTAATCTTATGTGTACACACTAACTTGAACTCTTGATTTGAATTGTCCCAGCTCAATTTAACATGACATTTTTGGGACTTTTTGAAGCGATCGGGCCTTGTTTGTTTCAATTTCAGTTGATTTTACAAAACCTAAACTACAGCAATCAGGAGCTACAAAACATTAGCGCATCTCTGACTTTGCATAATTTCTGGACTAAAGCTGCCCTTAAAAAAATCTATCTAGTGGTATAAGAAAGATGTTTATGAAAATCTCACAATGTACATTAAAAGCACTACTAGTCTTCTCTGGTTGCATGATCTTGCAGGCATGTTATTTGTGCACAGCTTGGTGGGATTTGTCAGACTGTTAAAAATTCATCTCCTTCCATCCACCTTCACATCTCTGTCTTCTTCTGAACTGACAATAATAAAAAAAACCCACCTGCATTTAAGAAATACACTACACGATGAACAACATGTGTATCTATGTCAGGGCAGATAAGAAAATATAAAGTACATTATTTTGACCTTTCCCCTGATATACTCTATGCATTATGAAGTGCACTAAGAGACTGAGCGCATTCCTTCATCTTGAACCCCAAGGTTGTTAAATTATTCCTGACAAGAATAAACCTGCTCTGTACACTTTGTCTTTGTTGAATCTTATGTATTGGCCTACAACACTTGATATCCATTTATCAGCAACTTGATGGTGGAATGATGTGTAAAGGTCATTTCGTTGTATTGGAGAATTTGTACTTAAAATAAAAGCTTTGAGGACTTCTGACTTTCTGAAAATGATTGCTATTACTTAAGCTTTGGCTCAAATACCAATGTGATGATCAGCATTCTTTACGAAAAAAGCACCCACTCCTGCCCTTTCCAAAACCGCTACTAAAAATGCTATCATTGATCTGTAAAAGGCCGCCTGACCATCTCATGCTCACACAAGACAAATGGAACACTAAAACTAAGAAAGACTAAAGAGATGCAAACTTAGCTGACCTCAACCTTGAATTAGGATTACATTTACAATCTTTTACAAAAATAATGTAATGTTTGGATCCATCAATTGTTTGTCAGGTGTCCTCTGTATCTTTTATTTTTACCTTGTATCTTTGATTTTATTTTATTTTTTTATGTTTTTACTTGCAAGGTTACCTTGAGAGTCCTAAAAGGTGCCATTAAATAAAATGCATAATTTTTTTATTATTATTTTATTTATCACTCCTCACTTGACTAATCTACTGTGGCTTTTAAAGGGTACATCTTATGCAATTTTCTGATTTATGTTATAATGTTTTCTTTCCAATTGCTACTAACCAAAATTAAAACCATCCCTGGATCCTCTACAGTTTGCCTATCAGTCCCACATTAGTGTGGATGATGCTGTAATCTATCTTTTGCAGCAGGCTCACTCTCACCTGGATAGTGTTGGGGGCTCTGTGAGGATATTGTTCTTCGATTTCTCCAGTGCCTTTAACACAATCCAGCCCTTTCTGATGAGTGAGAAGCTGCTCAGGATGGGCGTCAGCTCCTCCATTATCTCCTGGATTACTGACTACCTGTCAGGCAGGCCTCAGTATGTGCGACTGGGGACCACCCTGTCTGACACTGTGGTCAGTAATGTAGGAGCCCCCCAGGGTACAGTCCTGTCTCCGTTCCTGTTCACTCTGTACACCTCTGATTTCCAGTACAGCTCCGGGTCCTGCCATCTGCAGAAGTTCTCTGATGACTCTGCAGTGGTCGGGTGTATCAGGGATGGAGAGGAGCTGGCGTACAGGACACTGATTGCAAACTTTGTGGAGTGGTCCCAGGCAAACCATCTGCTCCTGAAAGTGGACAAGACCAAGGAACTGGTGATTGACTTTAAGAGAAAGAGGACACCAGTGGAGCCCATTACCATCCAGGGCCAGGACATGTGAATAACAGACTTGACTGGAGGGACAACTGTAATGCTGTCTACAAGAAGAGCATGAGCAGACTCTACTTCCTGAGAAAGCTCAGGTCTTTCAATGTGTGCAGCAAGTTACTGGAGATCTTCTACCAGTCTGTGTTGGCCAGCGCCCTGTACTTCGCGGTGGTCTGCTGGGGGGAGCTGCACCAGTCAAAGGGACATTGGGCAGATTGACAAACTGATCCATAAAGCGGGTTACGTGATCGGCTGTGAGCTGGAGACATTTGTCAGTGAGGGACAGGAGGACATTGGACAAACTGCTCTCCATCATGGACACTCCTGCTGACCCACTGCACCAGATTATAGAGGGACAGAGGAGATAATACTCCCTACAACTGTACAACAACTCACCCACTGCACCAGACTATAGAGGGACAGAGGAGCTCATTCTCCAACAGGCTCCTACAGCTCTGCTCAAACAGAGATTCAGGACTACATTCATACCATACGCCATACAGTTGTACAACAACTCACCCTTATGTAACAGATAATACTCCCTACAACTGTACAACAAGTTAATCTCAAGTAACGGATAACCTCATGCCCTGTCAATCAGCATAGTATTTGTCGTTCTTGTCTCTTGTATATAGCTGTGACTATATAGTTTATTACTTTATTACTTATATTTCTATTTTATTTTGACTTGTACATATACATTTTTATAATTATGTCTCATTTGACACCTGTCTCTTACTCTTTTTGCTATACCATCTATTTTTGTTACTCTCTGTTATTATATTATTATATTGTGATGAGTGAGCTGCTGTAGCCAAATAATTTACCTTGTGGATCAATAAAGTTTGTCTAAGTCTAAGTCTAAGTCTAAAAGGTAGCTGATAATGTGAAAACTACCACTTCATGACATCACAGGGTGGAACAGAGCATTTTGAGATTTAGACCGACCAATAATAAAAGGTAACTCAGACATGTGTGAATGAAACAAAATACATGGGTATGTTTTTGATGAAGTAGCGACATTATAACTTTGCTTAAAGCTCACAATAGTCAATTTTGTGTAATATAGGTCCTTTAAAACATGTGTCACGAAACATTTTTATAATAAAAATCCTCCTGCATTCAGCTTCATATTTCACATAAATTTAATTAATTCAAAATACACAATATCCTTTCAAATACATTGACATCAATTATTTATTTATTTCAGCATTTGGACATTTTTAAGCAGACACAATATTCAAATGAACTGCAACACATTTGTTAAGGATTTCTTTTTTTTACAACAAATACATACTGCACACTTTTGAACAATGAAAAATATGCACCACCTGGGCCCTTTTGTGAATACATTCAGACAGAACCACTTTGGTCCACAGTGGGGAGTGACCCGAGCTGTTGGCTTCGATACACACATGGTCGGTCACAGCTTGAAAGACATGTTTTATTTTAAAACAGAATTACAAATATATACTAACTATCCCCACAGAAAGTAGCATTATCGCTCTGGACAAACACAACGTTTACCTTTTGAGCAGCAGCAGCCTCAGTGCGTCTCCAAATCACCTTTATTACACAAAAAAACCCCAAAAAAACATTATTTTTGCATCACCAGCACCTTGTTGTTATGCAAAGCTATTCTCTGCATGGCGTTGTTTGTTGTAAATTTATCTCTATGCTTCTAATTTTGACAGAAAAATAAATTTCCACATTGGATCTGAGCCATGCCATGCCTTCTGGGAATGCTCTGTATGTGGGTCTGATATTGAATGGATCTTCATCATCTCCAAAATATGTCTAACCTGAAAATACTAATAGTGTAAGTGTGAAATGGCTATTCACACATACAGACCTGTGTATCATCAATACACTGACATCAATCAAATGAAATCACCTCAACGAACGCTAACACCAATATAAATTAAACATTGTGCAAAGAGTTATACAAAGTCAAGTTAAGTTTGACAAAAAAAAGTTTAGCACTTAGCGAAAGTACCACTGCTTTTTAATGTTTAATTGCTTACCTTAGGTTAATTTTTTTGTTCTACTTTTGTTCAGCCTGCAGAGTGCCATTAGTTATTATTCTGTCAAAGATATCAAAATGATGTCTCGCACAAATCTGAGCTAAATGATTCACGAAATAACTGAAACGCATAGAGTCAAACGCCAGTCTATATTTAAACTAACACCCAGTTGGCATCGGTTACATGCTGCATCCCAGTTATAGTTGCCTGTATCCTTTATGCATGTATGCTTTTATGGGCCAGGTTGAGCTGAAGATTATTTTTAACCTTGAATCAAGCACTGGATCTCCTCTATCGGCTTGCATCAGGGTGGATTTCAAAGCTTAGCTGCATAAACATAACCAGAGCTTATAGTATATGGCACATTAGCATAAAGAGGAAAAAAAAAACTGAACAGATTGCTGCCAAAACATGCTGTTACTGTCTGCATTTGAATGAGACATAGAGTTCACATATAAACTACCTATTTGTACACCACGTAACTAAGTAAAGCCATGATCATTGTAGCTTATGTATATTTGATCCCATAACATCCTATGACCTCCTTTCATGTCATGCCAGGAATGACCTAGGGAGAGCAGCTGCCAATTTCCCATTGGACTGCTTGAGCAACACGGTTAACCTTTGTGCGTGAGGTACACATTACATACATAACTTATTTTTCTATATTTCCTATGAACACATTTACAGAAAAATACAATTCTCCACTGTTCTTAAGGTCTATCGTTTGGTCGATTGTAGTCGTGCTTGTCTCTGGTACCACAATACTGCTCAAACATTTGAAAAGTCTTCCCACGCAGTTTGAGGTTTCACATAGTTTAACTCTTATGGTTTTCCAAGTGAAATAAAATGGCTCATCTGTTTTGATATCTTTTAACGGCATTGTTCGGCATGCAGCGGTCTATGTCTTCACTGACAATACGAACAGCACATTCCCAGTGTTGCAGTTATTTTCTATTTTCTATTCCAACATTCAAAACAAGGACTGAAATAGTCTTTTTTTGATGCGCTCTCTTCACCTCTTCACACTTCACAGGGCAGTTTACCATATCCATGCTAACCCACTCAATCCTCACAGCTTCCCCTGTCCGCTGATCGTTCTTGTAGGGGGTATATGCAGGGGTCTTTGCTGTTGTCCAGACCATTATGGGTGCCAGGGACCAGCATGCGTCTCTCCTCGGGGCTGCACAGGGTGGTGGTGGTCTCCGGGAGGGGAGCCACGTGGTGCAACAGGCTACCGGTCTTGGTGTTGGGCGTGTTGCTGTACGTATGTCGGTATTCCTCCTCAATATTCCTGCCCAGTTTCCAGCGTTTCCATTTCTTTAAGATCTCCGACTGAACCTGAAATTCAAGAATAAATTCCATCTTAAGGCAAACTTTGAATGTTTACTTCATCAGGCTGCCACAGAAAATGTCAACTTCTGTTTCAGCTATTTGGTAGCAATTAAGCTTTGTCCAGTTGTATTTTTGTAAACATTGTCTTGGTCTAGGACAGATACTGTAAAAGTAGTAGGCCTGTGATCAACTAAAGAACTTCTTGGTCGACAAAAGACCCATCGAAGAAGAAGGGCATGGCAAAAGCTCAAAGAAATTTTCAGTATCTATATATTCTGACCATGGACGCAAGTTGGGGACTAGAAAACTGTGTGGATTTATATGTAAGAAGGCAGATTAAACTCATGATTTTCTCACAAATCTTCAGATAGCTCACTCCATGCTTTCCCCTTTGTACGTATAAAATCTTATAATCTTATAATCTAAAGTTGTTGGCAATGGGAAGGCCATCAATGTAAAATGGCTCCTGGATGGGAGCTGAAATGTCTTGATCTCAAAAACAGTCCAGATGATCACCAATGAAACCTTTTTGTAATCTAAATAAAATCATTAGTTGACTAAAAAAAATTTGGTCAACTAAGAGACAATAGACCGATTACTTAAATGAACTAATACAGCCCTTAAAAGCAGCTCTTTGGACCACACCACTGATCAGACCACTGTGTGCTGTCTACATCTAATTATAAAACATTTTTATAATCTGCAAACCAGGAAGTAACATTGGTTCATTGTTAGCATGGTAGTTATTAGCAATGTAGTCATTTATGCATTTTTCTTTGGTGAGAACGTTTTCTTCCACTAATTAATTTGACACTTACAGACAACCTCTTGCACTCATATTATTTTTTCCAGATATTTAAAATTACCACTTCATCTAGTCTGAGTTCCATGTGTTTGGAAATTAAGAGTTAAAGGGAGCCAGGCCAACAGTAGCACGCAAACTCCTGTTGGATTTTGCTTAGTGATGCAAGTCTGATCAATTTGCATAATGATCAGCTGCTAATGGCAAAGCTGTATTAATATTATAACTGGCAGGTGTGTGGGCTGAACAAATAACAGGCCAAATGTATTCTGACATGCAGCAGTGTAATGGAGAATTGCTCTAAAGTGAAATATAGACGCAAGAGAGTCACTGTCAAAACTGTGAAAATCTTCAAAGTTTGACACTGTATCGTCAAACTTTTTCCACATGAATAAAACATTGCCCTGCCTTTTGAATATCACACAGACCACATTCATTTTACAGCTAAAATACTTCTCAATGGGAACTCCATCTTTGTCACAGCAGGCAAAGCATGCTGGATAAATTGGAGACTTTTATCTTTAGTAACTGAATGCAAGAGTGAATCATTTGTTCGTGTTTACGTTACCTCTTTGTTAACGAAGCAGTACAAAATGGCCACCAAGAGACCCTGTGGAGAAAAACACTAAAAGTTAATATGTGATGATTTCATTTCACTTAATCTCTTATTAAACCAGCATTTAACCAGGGAATCCCTTTGAGATTTGCATATAAAATAGGACCAAAAGGCAGTCAGACACCATAATGCATTGGCTAGACACTTCAACATTGAATAGAAAAATGTTTGAGTAAAACAGACACAAAAGAAGGAATATTTTGAGATTATGGCGATTTGACTTAATTTCCAGGCCTTTTTTCTGGAATGTTTATTTTTTAATAGATTTTTTTTTTACTATAGCCAATAAGTATTTTCAATTTGCTTGATTTTATATATAATTATGGGAATCACATTGAAAATAGAAATTTTTGTGACAGAAAAGGCTGTGGGGGGACAGTTGGCTCAGTGGTTAAAGCACTTGTCCAGCAACACAAAAGTCAGAGGTTTGATTTCACACTAAGCGCTGCTGTTGTGCCCTTAGGCAAGACACTTAACTCAGACTGCCTGGTATGAAAGTGGTGCATGAGTGTCAGTCGTAGTCGGAGCCTCGCTTCTGTCAGTTTGTGGCTATAAGGCAGCCGTAGCACCGGTAGAACACTGTGGCTGAAAGAACACTGTTGTTGTTCGTTCATTTTAATTAGTGCAAGGTGTAATGACACACATTTGCTTTTAATGCTTAACATGAGTCCCAAAGCAGACAGTGCGTAATGAGTTTGACTTTCCGCCCATCCCTTCGTCAAAACAAGCCTCTGTTGGTGGCTCTCATCATGTGTCCCTGGGGCCAAAGGTCACTGTCATTATGTCATCATCACCAGTCACAGCCATTAGCCACACAGACAGCATGTAGTCTTATGTTATGCATCCTGACACCAAATGGAAGACTGAGCTTTTTAATTGGCAACAAATGAAGGTTCAAGTGCCACAAGCTGCATAAGCATGACTGGAACTGAGACCAGAAGGTGAAGCACTGGCTGACCTTGGATGTTCTGTTTGTTAGTGTGTTTATTAGTCCAGTAACTACAGATAGACTGATGTAGAGGTATTGGGACAATTTTTATTTTCACTTCAAAGCATGATCTTTGCTATAGTTACCATTATTCCTTTGTATGATGTTGTAATGTGGAGCAGTACACTATACATAATAACTGAGTTTAGAGTAAGGATGTTAATTTGAGGAGAATCATCAAAATCTGACCTAAAATATCACAGAATTTTGGCCATGGAAATACCTGAACGGGTCAACCTTTCAAAAATAAATTTCAGTGTTCTATAAAACTAAATAAATCTTAAAACCAAGAACTGCTTAATTTGACCAATTTTCTTAATGTGTCTAGTAGTATAGCAGGATAGGAGCAAAGATACAAACTCAGCAAAGAAGTAGTATAGTAGCAAATTAATTATTCTTTTGTTAACTTGTTGAATAAAGTATTATGAAATTCTCCTTAATCCTCACCTGAAAAGAGGAGAAGAAAAGGTCGACAAAGAGCTTGGTGAGCCGTAGAGTGATGGTGCTAGACGTTGTTTCATCTGTGACGAATATGAAGAACATCTGATGGATTCCCAACAGAGGGATCAGGGTGAGCGTGGACTTTGCTAATCTGAAACAAAATCAACAAAGAGACATCTCAAAATATATAATAAGAACTCCTGGGATTAACATGCACTTTGAGGCTTACCTGAATTTGTAATCAGAATATCTCATCTGGTGCGCCCGCAGTTTTGAAACGAGGATTCGGATTATATGAATAAATATCAGGAAATTGATCTGTTTAGACAAGAGAAATAATTACAGTTTTAAAGGCATTACAGTCAATTTCTGTTTCCCTTTATTGTTTGAATCAACATAATAGGGCTTAGTTACACATTATACACTCAGCATCTGACATTTTCTCAAACAGTAGGTGTTCCTCTGATGAAGATTATTTGTGATTTGTGACCTTTTATCTTCAATAACGTGGGCCATTTTGCTGTTTGAAATGTGTGGACGACTGCTGAGCCTTATTTGTACAGAGCGGACTTAATGTTGTTCTGGGAGTCTGCAAGCATTTTGTGTTTAAATGGTTCGTTTAAAGACCAAGGTAGTAACACATTTTATATTTGGAAGAATGTGGTTAACAATGAAGGGTGGGGAGCGCAATTGCTTTTATTACCTTAAGTAATGCTCTGTACCCAGCACCCAATAAAGTGAACACATAATGAATTACTTTTACTCATAAGAATTGCTGGCACCTACCTCCACAATAACACCATGTAAAAACAACCATCTATTCTGGGCATATACTCCAAAAGGATCTTAATGTCTCCTCCCCATAGGAACTGGCTGTATTGTTAATACTGTATGTAATGGTTTATTACAAACAGATATGTGTATGTGAAGACCAGTGTAAAGAGGAAAGCAGCTAAATGGGAACAAGCCCTTCTCGCTACAGCTCAAAGACAGGAATTCCTGCGAGATACAGACCACTTAACCAGAAGATTAATGTGGAAAAAAATGGCGAAGTTCTGTGTAAGCAATCGAGACATCGAGCTGTGATAAATAGGACCTAAATACAGGCTTAGAGCGACCTTTATAGTGTTCTACTAATAATATGGCTCAGGGAGTGTCAAAGGAGGAGTGACCTAATATACTTAAAGTACATCCAGAAAGAAATGTGTATCGCTTAGGGTTTACACAAGGATGTCCAAGATTTAATTTTAGCCAAAAATAACACAAACCAAAATAGGCTCACACTAGCAGATATAATTAAATCTAAATACTGGAGTTGTTGTAATAAAAGGTCTGATATTACACGAAATTGACTTTTGTGAGCAATTATGTTATAATGTTGTTCACTCAAAAATATACCTGGACTTTGTGTTTTGTTTCATTCACACATGTTTGAGTAATCATATATTAGTCTGTCTACATCTCCAAAGCTCAAAATGCTCTGTTCCACATTGTGATGACATGAAGCAATAGTTTTCAAGTTAACAACTACATTTTACCTTTAGTTCAGTAGAGATTTGCAATTCCAGAGCTGAAATTATCCAAATGATTCAAGTGAAGGCATATGGAGTTTAAAGCACTTCCTGTAATACCACATGACATCACAAGGTGGAACAGAATGTTTTCAGTTTGAGAGAAAAACTCAGTCTAAATATGTAGGATTTGTGTGTTAAATATGTGTGAATGAAATAGAACACAACTCCAGGTATGTTTTTGACAAGGAAACATTATAACATAGATCAGAAAATGGCATTATACAGGCCCTTTAACTGCAGGAATGAGTCAGGTGAATTACAAGTGAAAGAATAAGAGGCAAAATTATTTTCTGTCTGCCCTGAGTAATTGTCCCCATTCTCCACCTAAGGCCCATATAGTTACAGTTAGTGCATCATGATCCATTCACTCATGATCCTGGCAGAAATATGCACAAGCAGAATTTCTGTCTTCATCTTTGTTATTTCTGCTGTATTTCTCATGTTTTCATAGAGTTTTTCTTCCACATCTTGTTAATATAGTAGGCTACTATCCAAACATAAAGTATATCCCAGATGTTTTGCCTATAGCCTTTTCTTCTCATGAATAAAATAGTCATCTTAAATATTGTATGCTGTTTGAATGAGAAATTAACTCCCAAACAGGAAACACATTTTTATGACTAAAAACCTATAAAAAACATAACTTTTATTTCAACCTTTTGGGCAAAAACCTTCAAAATATGATGGAGCGTTTAGAGTTGCATACCACAACAGCCAGGAGGATTGGGGAACGTATGATCCACCAGAAATTCATGTTTATATTTTGGCCCCAGCATCTGCAAGCAAGACAAATATTGTGAATTTTTAAACCATGAGATTCCTTGTGTTTTACAACCACAAAAGAAATACACACAGCAATAAAACATGACAAAGTGAAGTATGGGTTCTACTTAAGGGGGAACCGAAAACACTAGCATGTATTTTATAGTCTTACAGTACAATGCCTCTGTGGTGAGGAAAGTGCTTATTCACAAACACATAAAATAGTGTCCGTCCCAGGAGGGGAGGAAAAAAAAAAAAAAAAAAAAAAAAGAATATCAATAAACGTCATGAAATTAAAATATGTGTGTCAGCTGATGTGTCAGTATTAAAAAAAAACATTTGGCAAATTGTGACCCCATATCAAAAGAGAATTAGTGTTATAGCAGCTATCTGCTTTCTTCAGTGAAGACATGTCTCCAGCAGTTTGTTGAACGTATTTTTCTCTATGAGACTCACTTTGTCGCTACTCAAGATTCTAACTAATTTTCACAAAATTCACACTATTGCATTTTTTCAGACAAATGCCACAGCTATAAACCAGTAGAACGCCTGAGATTCTGAACAAGAACCAGAGAGCAGCACCGTATCTATTCACTCACATCCAGAACACAATTATAGTTGGGAGCATGGCAAAGGCTGAAGAACAAGTGGGTGGAGTTTGAGTCAGCACCAGAATATTTCCACCTGCACAATTAGCTGACAGCTGTAGGCTGTTTTTGCCTCAAAAAGTGCAAGAAATATGAGTGGCAACACATTTATTTTGATTCCCTGAAAAATGTAGATCATATCGGCAGAAAACTGTCTCCTCTCTCAGTGGAGATCTACCAGCTGCATGAAAATGACTTTTGGGTCAACACCTAATTGTAGTAATGTCTATTACAGTTTTGTATACTAACTTAAATTGAATGTTTTGCACACAATCCAATCATTCAACATAAAATACGCTTAGCATCAGTCCCCCAATTAAAATACAGAAAGTAATGACTTAATGGAGAAACTTACTCCTGGTTTTCATAAAGGTATTTCACCATGACCCATGGCACGAGGAAAATGAGTGGCGTTCCTGTAAGAGAAAGTAATTGCTTTTTACTTTTATCTTGTTTGCATCCAATTTCATTACTGCATACCTTACTCTATGCCAATAATTGAGTTACACTCCAGACTTTAGCCAGAGCCCTTACCCCAGCCAATGCACAGGTAGATTTTGAAGTAGTTCCTCTCTGTAAACACGGTGATGACGAGCAGGTTGTGGAGGTAGATGCCTTCAACCAGGAGCCAGTAGCTGTTGGCCATAATACTGTACTGCATCATAACTACTGCAATCCGACAGCCAATTGTGGTCTACAACACAGGATCATACTTTGTGTCAACATAGATGGAGTAGGATGTAAGGAGAAGATCAGGGCAGATGGGAGCTTGTATTGGCCCCAGGGAGCAGTGTTTGAGCCCAGATTGTACAAATGTCTATAAAGCCAGCTGTGCACTCAACTTGTGTGGCTGTCCCTCCCCCTGCAACACAGCACTGCTCTCCTACTTAATACTAGGAACACCATTTGTGTAACTTACCCATTACAAGATAAAAATTATTTGCTGTACATTTATTGTTAATGTTTTAATATTGTATTTTATCTAAAAGCCTCCTGTGGACAGGTGTTGAAAATTAGCACTTGTGCTATAACACTTGAAACAATGTATCTGGTTTGTCCAATGCAATTTGTTATGTCCACATCAAATAAATAAATAAATAAATAAATAAATAAATAAATAAATAAATAAATAAATAAATAAATAAAATAAATAAATATACAGAACGATACTTTATTGAGTCCAAAATCAACCATTGAGGAATTTAAACATTTGGTAGATATAAAAAAGATATTTATATCTTATCGTGTTGTACAGTTTAACAAATACTCTTGGACTTTTGTCCACTTGACAGAATTTTTTTTTTTTCTTTAGTATTTTTTTTTTTTAATCTATGAGATATTTTCCTGCTGAGATCAATATGCCTTATTATCAGCATAAAGCCAGAATTGCAATATATTGTATTCTAGTATGCTCTCATATGGGGAACAGAGACAAGTATTACTATATTGTCATTTCTATAGCAGTAAGAAATCTCCACATGTTGCAGGATGGCTTAGGGGTTAGGCTGATACAAACATTCAGGGCTTCATCCTTGCATCATCATCTCAGCTCCGACAGTTTTCCTAATGTCACTTCCTACTCCTAATCCCAAATTTTATGATGTTTACAATCCTCTTTTATAAAGCCACACCACAATTGCTGCACATAAAAAACTGATGTATTGCTTTGGCTCGTCTCACTCTCAATTAAACTTGAATTTTTGGAATGCAGAAATAGACCTACAAAATATCATTACATCCTTGGACTAAAGTTGTGTACTAAATGTACTAAAATTTTAAACTGAATTTCGAAAGAAAAAGGCTTGATATATTTAATACTAGTTTTGATACCATACTGATAATAAAAAATATGTTCTGAGCTTTTTGGCCACTATTGACGAGGGCTGGGAATCACATGGTTGATATGATATTATCACAATAAGGCGATTCATGCAATAATCAATATATTGCACAGAATACTGTTTTTTAAGAATCAAATACATTTTAGCAAACCACTACTTGTGCATAGTTAATATGAAATACATCCCAAAACAGTGATTGTCATAAGTTTCCTTCCTCTAAATAAGTAACAAAACTGTAGTGTGGTCATAAAAAACTGCTAAAAGATACCAAAAAATACAATGATATATCGATACAGCAGCCCATGATAATGATACTGTATCAACAAATTTAGTATTACAATATATTGATATTTCAATATTTTTTATACACCCCTAGTATTGACACTTACTGAAGTTTTAGTTTTGTTTATTAGAATATCCAGGCTGCATTTTAACCTATGCATGTGCACTGACCTCATTGTTGACCAGCATCTCCACAGGAGGTATGGACGCCCGAGGGAAGCCTGAGTCCTGGTCAGTGCTCAGGTCATGTGACACGATGTTGGCGTCGACCAAAGCGTCTTTGATGAGAATGGACAGAGCTCTCAGGATGAATGAAGCAAACAGGTTCATGTGGATGTTGTTCCTCATGCAGTGGAGTTTTCTAATAGACCAATAGTATTTGATTAAAGGTGTACTACGGAGGTCAGTCACCTGCTTGTTTCTATGGATATGTCATTGCTCTGCCTGGACACAAACTACAGGTAGTTTTATAGCTCACATATCCAAATACAGGTAGTTTTATAGCTCAAAATACCTAGGAAAAACAGGCATTCTGACTCTGAGCGGGGTTGCTTCTCCACAGATCTGACTTGTAACTTGGTCTGGTTTTGGTCTCCATGATGATAGAAAGATTTAATACCATAGTGTGAGACTTTCCAGACAAAGCAATAACGTTTCCATGGAAAAAAGCATTTGATGGACCCTCCACCAGAAAAGTAACACAATGCGCCTTTAATATAAACCAAGGGATATATAGGGCTGTAATTGACTAAAGGAATTCTTGGTTGACTAAAGACATGTCCTGCTGACTGATTAGTCGGCTTAAAAGGAGGCGTGGGAAAAGCTCTCAAAATGATTATGTATCTCTATGTATCTGATCCAAACAGCACTCATGAGCACAACCAAAACAACTATTTATGTACCAGGAAACAATGTATTTATAAAAAGACAGATACGACTTGTGAATCATGAGTTTAATCTGACTTTTTATATAAATACCAAAATATCTCTAGATAACTCACTTACTCACTAACTTCTCCTTTCTGCTGTTGTCCCCTCTAAATCCTTATAATGTAAATAAAATGATTAGTCGATTAATACAAATTTTGGTAACTGAAAAACTAAAGGCCTTCAGCACGATGGGATACACATCAAATACCTCAAACTGAGGTGAGTGGGAAATGAGTATGAAAAATCCCAAAACTGCATGTATTTAAATACAAACTTAAAGGGTCTGTAGCCTGTCATACTTTTATTTCTTAAACTTATAGTATAATATATTGTAAACGCAGCTATTTGTGGAGAAATTTGAGACTGAGACTTTTTTTTTAACCAAATTAATTTAATACCACATTTGTATGTTTCTGCATATGGGGCATTTACAATATCGGTCTGTATTTCCAAGTATTTAAGTCTCACAATGGAGACAGTGCCTTTACCTGAAAAATATGAGGATGCCGAGAGCCAACACCAAAGCCACAAAAGATAAGGAATAGCCCACAGTGTACATAATCCGAATGTAGCTGTAATAATGCTGCAAAACAGACAAGCTGTTACAAAAAGGTGGCTTGTTAAACATCTGAAATCCATTAAAAACTGCTCAAAGTTGTCTCATACCAGGCTAGGGTCATTTGAGTCACACTCGCTGGTGTTCTTGGTGTTAACCCACTGGCCGTTAGCATCACACTCTTTGTAAATCATACCATTC
Source organism: Taenioides sp. WSHXM2023 (assembly GCA_029959045.1). Classification (NCBI taxonomy): domain Eukaryota; kingdom Metazoa; phylum Chordata; class Actinopteri; order Gobiiformes; family Gobiidae; genus Taenioides; species Taenioides sp. WSHXM2023. Next base: position 14,980,360 of record CM057101.1, on the reverse strand, counting down.
TGAACTACACAAAACAAAAGAGACACAAAGAGAGATTTTTCTTCTGTTTGTCACTTTGGAAAGCTGAAAAGTGTTTCATTTTACCATGTTCTTACCTTCATCAAACCAGGGCAGGTACCAAGGACATGACACACTGACAGTTGTGTTGGGGAGACCGTCAGGCCAGCAAGCATAATCGTCAAAAGTCCTGTTACAAACTACACCTGAAAGTAGAGAATACAGGATTTAAAGAAGACATATTATGCAAAAAATTAGATATATCTTTCAATATATAAAATCTGGAACAATATTTTTTGGGGGTCAGGGTTTATTGTGTATATATTTCTTTGCACTATTAGAAAAATGTGCGTTATTTTTTGACTATACAAATAGATCTAAGACATAAAAGGTTGAATTTATAACTTCTATGGGTCATTACAGATGAGCAAAACAAATATTAAAGTGTTTCGTTGTGCTATTTATTTATTTATTTATTGCAGCTCGTGTTTTTCTTAAACAGTATTGTACATTTAGAATAGTATTTGTGATTTAAATCTGCTCTTGGGTTATTGTGTCAGTGGCATAACTATAAGTTGCAATTTTATTGTTTATCGTCTAATATTTACTTCAGCAATATGTCACACAAATTTGTTCTCGTGACAAACCTATGCAAAATTTACTTTTAAGTGCTTATATCATGTCTCATTGACTCAAAGTGGCATTTAGAGAGATACATGTTAGAATACATGTTAGAGTAATCTTTCTTCTCCTGCATATTCTCTATTTGTTTTCTTCTCTCCTTTTGAGATTTTTCAGGTACTGATAATGGAACGATACTTTATACTTTTCCTTATACTGATCATTATTGAACATATGATTAATTTGCATTAAATACTAATAAAACTGATTTATTGTAATGTTGTTGCAGTTATAGTTAAGTAGTGTAAGGGGAAGGCAGAAAGCACTGCAGTTTTCAACCAAGTCAGCTGACGATGTTTCCTTTATGAAATCATTTTAGATCAATACTTGATACTCCAGTGATCTGGTATAGATAGTTGCTGAGATCATAACGACAACAGATAAAAAAACATAATATGTCCTCTCTCTGCTTTTGTCCTAGCCTTTCATTGTAATAGGAACTTCCTTGTGTTTACTATGCAGGAAAAGTGCAATCTTGACTTCAAATACTAGAATCTTGAGCTGCACTTGTCCCCTCTGGCTTAACACAGTTGGATGGTGAACCACAGGCGTGTAAACTGAAAGTTACTGCAGTATTGCTGACTGTACTGTAGCATCTTCTTTCCCTGTGGCTTATTTGGTGTTGACACATCACTTTGTCTCTTGTACAGTCATTTGCATATTAATGGTCCATTATTACCCAAAATGGATTCTTGTGAGCTTTAAGCCATGATAGAATGTTTTTACCTAATCAAAACATGCCTGTAGTTGTGTCACACATGTTTTATTAGTTTGTCTACATCTCCAAAGCTCAAAATGCTCTGTTCCACCTTGTGATGTCATGAAGCTGTAGTCTTCATGTTAACAGCCTACCTAATAAACTTGCCTTACCTTTTACCTTTTGTTCAGTAGAGATGGCAGTTCAGGGGCTGAAATCATCCAAATGGTTCTAGTGAAGGTGTATGGATTTTAAAAACGCAATGGAGCACTTCCTGTTCTACCACATGACATCACATGGTGTGTTTTCTGTTTGAGAACATACCACAACCTAAATATGCAGGATTTGTGCGTTAAATGTGTGAATGAAACAAATGTTTTTAATGAGGAAACAACATTATAACATAGATCAACTTGAAATAGTGCCCGGGACTGAGAACTATCATGGATAATTGTTGTTGTTTTTTTTTTATTGCCTTATGCTTTGGTACAGCTATGCTAAATGAATTGGATTGGTGCATGTCTACTGTATTACATTACATTCAGCTGTTATATTTTTCCTCAAATCAGTTCAAAATAGATTATGATTTAAGTGACTGACTGAAACAATACAAAGTGGTGTTTATGCTAAATATTGATATGATAGATGCGTTTTACAACAATTAAGTGCTCAAGTGTATTCCCTTGGTTTGCAAAAATAAATAAAAAACAAAAAAAACTATTGAAATCACAGCACCATGTCTAATTAAATTCCCAATCTTTGTACTGTTTCCACGTGAGACTTATTCAGTGTACAGTGGTCTTTCTTCTATCCCCTCCAGACCCACATAATAAACGAACAGTGCGTCTGTCTCCTCACCGCTGCTGGGAGGATCCCGGCTGTTGTTGCGGTCACATTCTTCTGTGTACAGTTTCCAGCTCTCCTGCAGCTTATCCAGGGACACAGCAGGGCACACCTGAGCACACAGCACCCGAAAGGTATTACAGTGTCAGTATACATGTCCTGCTATTACAACTGTGCACACACTACACAGTGAAGCCTCAAAATAAGGATTAAACCCAGACTAAACCTGGAACTAAACTGGAAGTGGACCATGATTTAACTAGGATATTTGATATATTTAATGGTTGTTGTGAGGAGAAACAGCATAATTCATAGCAATTCATTATTAGTTATTAATAGCAATTAATGCCACCATGACAAAATGCTTCATTTTCTTCATTGTCATTGTCTAATACACTAAAATATGTTTCAATTATGTGACCAGCTTTATGAAATCAAACTTTCTGAATGATCATTTAATGTTAATATGGCCACTTCACATTCAGCACTTCACATTTACGTTTGCTTTTCTTAAGGGTGTGTTCGCATTTGCACATATACCACATTAACTAGGCAAAGCAAGTTTTTTTGTGTAGCACAATTAGTAATACAAAGTGGTCTGCAGAATAACATTAAAACCATTATACAAACAAAGCAAAACAAATAATCATCATAAAATTAACATTTAAAGAGAAGAGAGAAGAGTGTAGAATAAAAACATTTATACGCCCAGCTAAACAGAACCATTTTGAGTCTGGATTTAAACTTTGTCAAAGTAGAGGCCTGTCTCACATCTTCAGAAAGGCTGTTCCAGGTTTTAGCTGCATAAAACTGAAACACTGACTCTCCATTTTTAGTCCTGACTCTGGGCACCAGCAGGAGGCCGGTCCCTGAGGTCCTCAGAGTGCGAGATGGTCCATATGGCACTAACATATCAGAGATGTACTAAGCCATGGAGAGACTAGTATACAAGCAGAGCTGCTTTAAAGTCTATTCTCTGTGCCACAGGAAGCCAGTGCAAAGACCTGAACACAGGACTTGTGTACTCGTACTTCCTGGTTCTAGTTAGGACCTGAGCAGCAGTGAAGTTATCTACAAAGTTTTCCTGGACTAAGTAGAAATACAACAGGACTAAGTCAAGTCTACATCTGCACTTTACTGGGCTCAAACATACAGTACCCTTAACTGAAATTTATTTTTGCTTCTAAAATAGTTAAATTTCTTATATTTAGTCCTTGTAACCTGAAAAATCATTATTGATTGACCAAACCAGGTCTATAACAGGACCAAGTCTACATCAGGGGCTCAAACAGGGACCAAAAACGTGAAAGCAGCTTTAGAGTGCTGAATGTATGCAATCGTATACCTACTTAGACATTTAAAACCATCAAAATGATGACCAAATTGTGTATTAGCCAAGCAACTCATATTTTCAATATAGGCTTTGCATATATACAGTAGCTGCAAACATGCCACAGTAATGCTATGAGTACCATCAATCCAATCATGTCCTCTCATGTGCAGCCGGGAAAGTGCTACTGTGCAGGCAGCGTGATATATAGTCCTATGCTGTAACACACCAGGCCTGTTTATAGGATCCAACACTAACAATCTGTATCTCCAAATGTAAAACAGAGCTGAATGAATAGAGCTGTGTACAATATTACATGTGTGTTATGTAATGTGTCTATGAGACCCACCTGGACACTGCAGGAGAAAACTAGCATTGCCAAAAAGAGGAACAGCCGGGACATGCCGTATGCTTTGTTTGTGGGAAGAGGGGGGCGACTGGGCGATGAAGAGTGGATTTTCACCTCATAAGGGGAGCTTATCGAGGCCCGCCACGCTGCCTGAATGACACACAGAGACAATCTGTCAAAGCTTAAGGTAAACAGTCATGTTGTAAATCGATGTGTGGACTTGGAGAAAGCACGTGTATTATGTTGGTCCTCCTTCGTCACCATAAGAGTGCAAGAGTTTGTGAATCACCTGGACAAACAATATTTCATATAAGATAAGATTTTAGAACACTTTTGAGTGTATTTTGAGTTTTGCTGTAATACCCAGAAGTGTGCCGACACTTTTCTCAGAAGGGTGCATGGCAAGAGTAGCGTCACTCTTCAAGGCAAGATTTTAGATAATTTAACACGCTGCTGCCTCAGCCTCTCTGTGTGGGGTAGTCTGTGCCCCCAGGACACTTCCTAGAAATACCTTTTCAATATCCACTATATATTATTTAATTTCTATTTGGAAGTTAATTTACACAAATTCTGTTTTAGGGGAAACAAATCTTGAGGAAGTACTCAACTTGTTAGTATTGTTCATTATACCAGTTACTAATTAAATCAAGTGATTGTATTAGCATGTTCCTAAAAAGTGAACACATTGGTTGGACTTGAAGATGAGAACAGAATATACTGTATACTCCACACTTGTCCTCATGCAAAGTCAGATTTCCTCAGAGCTCCATGCTGGACGCTGCACTCTGGGCACAATAATCCAGGATCTGTAGGGTTTGGTGGAGCAAGAATTGGTCACCTACCTGTGTATTATCGACCGCTGCCACCAGGGGGCTCCTCAGAGGCCGAAGCTGGAGAACGGAACGAAATCTGAAACGTTTCTGCAAAAAACACCTTGACCATGGAAACATTTTTGGCTAAAACGTTTCAAATTCCATTCCGTTCCATTCCCATGATGCTTTGTGCTTGTGTATTCAATAGACCTGACTGATCTGTATCAAGCATTTTAAAAGCTGTCAAGTGTGTCTCCAAATTGTACAAAAGCATACGAAGCGCATAGATCTCCATTGGGCTGTGCAATTAATTATATTTATATAGTGATTTCTTACTCCTAATATTCTTGTGTTTTTTTAATAGAGAGATCTACAACATGTGGTTTTGAGCGGCAGTCAGACTTTCATGGCTAACACTTTGATCAATTTGTTTTTATTTTATGTTACTAGAATAATTGCTTTGGGCACTGTTTTACAAAATCAAAGATAGGCTAAAGTAGGTTAAAGATAAGCATTTCCAGATTTACACCTAAAATAAAATATTCCATTGCCAAAGTGTGCGAATCTTAGAACTTGGAGCATTATATAACAACAAACCAACACCAGCAAAAACATAACTTTAAATGCAGGGGTAATTTGGTAGTTTGTTTCTGCTTTGTTTATCAACTGCTAAAGATTAAAGTAAACACCTAAACTCCGGTCAATACCACATTTAAATTAGACCTGATAAACGGGGCAGTGCACACCCATTTTTACATGTTTGTGACTAGAAAGCTGCAAATTTACCTTAAAATTTGCCCTAAAATGACCAAAAAAGTAATAGGAACAGTAGATAATACTATTAAAACACCATATACACAGTTTAGTAGCAATAAAAAAGATGATTTAGTGTTTAGTTCCACTTTAAGTTAGCAAAGACATTTATTTTCTACTTTCTCCCTCTTTGCTTTTCCTTGGGCTTATAACCCACACTTAAATTCAAATATGTCAACATTATTTGTAGATAAACAACCTCAAGAGGGCCTTGTCTGTACACACAGAAGCGTTCCACCCTGCTGAATGGAAGTGGGCCTGGAGATACCATCTAAACCAAAGAGCCTGCTTTCTTAATGGGCTGTGCAGTGTAATGACCACAGGATGCAGTTAGCGCTAGTCTCCGCACAGACTGACTGATTACTGTGGGCGCCTGGTGGATCAACATCGCTCAGGTCACTCCAAACGACAGACTAGCTAACACTTTCTACCATTTCAGTATCTGGGCATCTAAATGTTAAGGTTATCTGTGCTAGAAGTAATGGAAGTTTGATTTTTTTTTTTTTTTTTTTAAGCCGTGTGGGGCAAAGATATTGTGATACTGTTCTATTTAAAAAAAAAATACTGAATTGAAATTGGCTGTGGATTTATCAAAGTGGCTGTAATCAAAAATAGAATTCAATTATCCATGAGTTTCAGAGATGAAAAATGAAATGAAAAATGGAATACTGAAGTCCTCAAAATATCACCAACAAACAGGAAGTTAAAACACATGAATAGTCAATGGATAGTGACTAGCCAAATTGCCTAAACAGCCAAGCCTAAAATATTTGTCCTATTTTTGGTTCTTTACTAAGCAGTATAGCAAAAGTAGGTAGTAAATAGACACTGTTTCTAGAAATCTAGAGATTGTTGGAGATTTTTTTCATATAAATATAAAAGTTTTGTCTCCTAACAACATAAAGAATGTAGCACTTTGCAGTAAGGAATCTTTTAATCTCAAAATGTGTATATATGCAGTTTCTGGGTTTTAATTCATTCATGTTCCATTCATGTTCAGTTCAATTAACAATTCCCACAATAATATAATGATCTACAGTCACTATAACATTCTGAGAAACATATCTGAGAAAACCCTAAATCAAATCTACGGCCAATTTATCCCTCAAAAGGAAACTTGGAAACCACGATAAGTCAAAGCCCTTCTTTAAAACCCTCAAATTAAACAAAAACTGCTAAAGGGTGTAAGGCAGGCTGCTGATAATGAGACCAAACATGACCGGAGCCAGACCCAGTCCCCCACATGTATTGAGTGAGAGTGTGTAATGTACATGTGAGTGGGTGCGTGCTTGTGGTATACAGGTGGTTTTCCAAAGGGGAATCCCATTTTATCATGCTAGCCCTGACACCACATATGGACTAATTTTCACACACTGATTGCTAGCATGTGTTTTTATGCAACATTTAGGTCCATGTACAAGTAATGATTAACCAAGCAAATATGGGACAAGGGGCAGGATGACGAAATAAACAGTGAGTAAAGTGAGGAGACAGCAGTTTGGCCTGGAGACTGGGCCCCTGACCTAAATTTAGAGAGGGGTGAATAATTGAAAATGTGCACTTAGAAGTACTTAATGTTCAGCATACAGCTACTACCCCCATTACTGTGAAAACTACCTTTTACATCAGATAACTAGAATAATCTTATAGCCAGATGATCAGATCTGACTTTTTTGTCTGTTTACATCATAAACTGTAGAATGTGACATCACCCATAGCGTTTGGCTCCAGTCAAATGAAGCTCATGAGGCTAGCAGTTATAGGAGTGGATTTGGAGCCGAGTTCCATATTAGGAATAGGAATTTATCTATGGACAAAATAGCAAAATAAAAACACCAGGATCATGTAGTACAGATTAATACAAACATTTTAAGCAATTACAGACAGAGGGGTGACAGTTTTTCAATGGAAAGTCAATTGGAAACACAGTCGACGGAGCCGGATGCTCCCCCGTGAACATTTCCTATTTGCAGCTCGGTGGCTAGCAGATTATATATTTATATATATAAGTCGCTGGTTTACATGCACAAAAGAATTTCGATCATCACATACACCCTGTGACACATGACAGTTTATCAGTCACTTTGGACCATTGTATTTGAGTATAGTTTACATTTCTTCATTTTTGTCAAAACCTGCACAGGAGTGAACCATCAGAAAGATCTGATTATTATGATATAACTGTTGTGTTGACATGACATTTCAATAATCCATTAACTCCAGACATCTGATAATGACTAAAGTTTTGCGCATGTAAACAAAGCCGCTGTTACTGTTGCAGACACTGTTTAATTTCTGCAACAGCTTCTACTGCTACAGCTACAGTAAATAATAGATAATGCGCTTTACAAATGGAAATCAACCCATGGCAACACTTTGGCATCTTCATTGAGCTCTGCCCCACACGCATAACAAATAATTCCTGTTTTACTTATTAAGCATATTTAACTTTTAATAGTAACTAATACTAGCGCTTTGTCTAACAACTTTGTATAAGACTAGGGGACTTGAATCAAAATCACAAGCACAATTATCAAATCGCAAAGGCTGTAATTATAAAGAGAACAGAATGTCCTCTACAAAGAACAAAATATTCAGTTTGTTTGTTTTTGTTTGTTTTTTAATAGAAAAATCTTGTTGTACCAGTAGTGCAGACCCAGGTGCGGACTGGGACCAAAAAGTGGCCCTGGACTTTTCCCCCACAAATCGGCCCACGGTGACTTCACATTGAAAAACTGTCACCAATCTCTGTAACTGCTGCAGTGATGGAAGACGTGGAAGAGAAAAAAGGAGGTCATCATCACCCAACATTTGGAGTTAAGCAAATAGTTCACTGATCATTTCAAGTGACACAACGCCATCTGTTCACATGTGTTGTAGCCTATGATTTATGTTCTGTAGGTGATTATGAATGCGGTTAATGTTAATAACATGATTCCGCATCATTTTGAGTAAAAAACAAAAAACAAAACATCAAATATTACTGAGTTTTACTGATCTAAACAAACA